>JAFBJW010000280.1:7226629-7875904 GCA_016785235.1 Pseudorhombus dupliciocellatus
TGGGCAGCAGGTGCTATGAGAGTGCCAGGGTTACAAACGACCACAGAATCGCTACTGCACACACACACACACACACACACACACACACACACACACACACACACACACACACACACACACACACACACACACACACACACACACAGACAACCCCCCCCCCCTTTCAAATCCCCAAAAGGGATGTGGGGTGTCTGTGTCTATCTGTTATCTAGTGGGTTAGCGCTCTGTGTCTGGCCAGGTTTTCACTGGGGGGGACGGACTCCATCCATTCTCCTGACAACGGGCCGACGCTACGCACCCAAGAGTGGGAGAAACTCAACTCAGAGCAGGGGAGGGTCTGCAAGTCAACCAAAACAGCATTACACGGGCTGTGTGCGAGACCGTGCGCAACTAAGTGCAACATGTACACAACACGGTGCTGAAGGAAAAAAAAAACAAAACGTGACGCTCAGGTGCAGGTGGAAATACACGCGGGGGTCGATGCTGACCTTATATTTACACATATAACATTTGACCAAAGGAAGTTTGATTTAATTTGTCCACATCCTTGCTCCTTTTTTTAAATGCATCTTTACAAAATACGGTTTTATGAGCTTGGTGATAGAAGCAGTTCTCATACAGACCAGGGTGGACCAATGTTCTGTGGCGTCTGACATGCTGTGTCTTTGAAAATTGAACATATTCTTAGAATCCTGTGAGGATCACAAATAATATTAAAGTCACCTCGATGGTGTTTGAGTGGAAGATGAATAACTTTGTGTCGATATCCAACAGTAAGTGATATGGTAAGATTTTCTGCGATTTGGGGTGGACCATCCCTTTAACTCTAAGTGACTGTAATGCATTTTAATCAATATCCTACGGGTAAGAATAACTCTCGGGTGTTTCAGAGCATTTCAACAAATGGAAATATATCTATTGCCAAGGTTTCAAATCCTAATACACAAAGAAAATGTATATACACACACACACACACACAGGAAGCTGCGCTTTCCCACAATGGAAAACAAACACAATAGCACACAACAAGCACGTGGACATCCCATAAATATGAGCATGGTCAATATGGAGGGTTTGCATATTGACAGATGGATCTCTCCTCCAGTGAAGTTAATGCTGATAAAGTGCCCTGCATTATTATGGCGTGTAACCAGAGAATGGTAATAAAAGCTATATGAATGGGGACCGGTCTGTTTCTCAGGCGCCTTTGTGGCACCACCCATGACACCAAAGATGTGTCAAAGACAACAGACACTCAATACAGTGCTGCGCCGCCCTACCCTACCTACTGTTATGGATTATGTAGCCGGCGTGCGTTCATTTAAGACGTGCACATTGATCTGGCATTGACGAACCATTTCATATTAGCCAGGGTTTGCTCTTTACGGCATCAAGGGCAATCAGACGCAGCGCACTGCATCCGGCTGAATTTAACTTCCTATCAATCCAAATGCAAGGCACTCAAAGTCGCGCCCGCCTCAGTCTCTCACTCACTCATTTTCAAATAAACCTGGGCATTTTAATTCATTAGAAAGTTAGTTTTGGTCAGATTAACCCACTCAAGTGGAAAAAATGTGTTTTGGTGATTGCACAGTTTACTGATACATCCCTGACCCAGGCAGTTGAAACCTGAATCAGAGCAGAGATAGGTATGCCCCTGAATAAATCAGCATTAGAGCAATATTGATTTGACTGGAATACAAATAATAAAAACAAGTAGGGTGGTGGAATGCAAAACAAAATGATAAATAAAAAAGAGATTCCCAACTGGACAAACATTGTATTTGGTTTCTAATACTGAAGCCGCAACATAAATTAATGTCCGTGGTTAGTTAGTGTTGTTAATTGGGCGTGCAAAATTAAAATGTTCACATCACTGCTAGCTGGGAAGGCGAAGGCCCCTCCAGTTGTGTTTGACCTAATAGAGCGTGTTTCTTCCCCTTTCCTCCTCTCCCTGCTTCAAGTGTCTCCAAAACTAATAAAAAAATAAATAAAAAAAAAACCCTCACAAATCCCCCCGTGAAGCCCTCCATATGAACTGTCACATTAATAACGCCGCACTCGTATTCAAATTTTCTGTCGAAAAGCTAAAGAAAGATTGAATGCCCCACCGTTGCGCGGCCAAAGATTGAAGACGTGTCTCATTGACATTGTTAAAAGTTTATGAAAATATATGAATTCTCAAACGTGGCGGGCCGCCGTGCAGCTCCACTCCCAACACTTCTGTTAGAGACCGCGGCTTTTAATCAAAATGATTGAATACCACAAGTTTGGATACAGGGATTCTAATAGAGGACGGATAAAGTGTCACGGTCCAGAACTAGAGAAACCACACGGGATCACACATGCATGCATAAAAACCTTTCTATTTTTTTTCCCCCTTTCTCTCTCTCTTTTTTTTTTTTCTTTTCAGCCGTATTCCTCTCTCTGGTAGGTATCTTGTTTTCCCCTGTTACTGACTGCTGGTGTTAATGCCATGTGTACAGTGGGTGACTGGGAGTCTTTTTGCTTTCTGGAGCTGATGCGAGGGTGGATCTAGGAAAACAGACATATGGCACAACACGCACGTCCACATCTACACATACGCTGTATGCACGGACATATGCACAATTAAGAAGTGCGTTGAACATACATGTGCGGCAACAGCTGTTGGCAACGAGACATGCGAGGACAAATGGAGAGACAGGCCGGTCATGTCTGTGTGTGAGTGTGTTTCTTCTGTGGTGTGGCTTTAACAGCAGAGTTGTGGCAGAAATGCTCTCCAAAGGCCAGAAGTGCTGTAGTACACAAAAGGAAACTCCACTAGTTATAACGAATGCCACCTCATCGGACCACATACTGCACATCATAACTAACAATGTGGGAGTTAAAGCAAAAAGAGCCTTGTATGAGTTTAACCACCAATCTTTTTTTCTATATTTATCAGCGCTGACCTTATTCCCACAGCAGTAATTTGGACCTCCCATGGGCTGGGTAGAAAACCCACTTAGAACACTTGCATAAAACTGTAATATACTTTAACAATTGCATGGAACTTCATGTAGACTTAGTGCGGAACGGAACATTTGTGTCTCTGCCGCTTGAAAACAAAAAATAGAACCTCAGTAGTTATCTTGGGGGGGGGGCTGGAGCCAATCCCAGCTGTCATTGGGCAAGAAGTGGAAGTTTAGATTCACATTAATTACTTCAGTGATAAATGAATGGTTATAATTGTCTGCGCCTGTCATGTGATCAGATCAAGACGCCATCATCTCTGTTAACAAATCTCAGACTTGTTTTTATCCGAGCAAAAGCCGAGTTAAGCATAAAATCATATAGAGCAAATGGTGGGCTGCTGTGAAGTTTGACTCATGCGCCGCCTGCACTGTCAGATGTTCTGCACTGAGTGACATGTGTGCACAGTATGTGTGTGTGTTCTCATATCACTGCGGCAAGCAGGTGGTGTTTTTGTCTCACTCCGGGAGGCTCCTCAAACAAAGAGCTTTTAGCGTCAACTTATCAATCTCTGCTGCGACACCACTAACAGCTGGGTAGAGGGCAGATTGTGGAGTGTATGTGCGTGTGTGTGTGTGTGTGTGTGTGGGGGGGGGGGGGGTACAGTAAAGGGGGGGGGGGGGGGGGGGGGGGGGGGGGGGGGGGGGGGGTACAGTAAACACACATACGCATTCATACATGCAAACAGTGCAAGTGCCTGGAGAGCACCATGGGAGGGTTCTCATGTACCTCTTTATGTGAATGGGTTTGGCATAAAAAGACAGAGGTGAAAGCCGGGGCAGAGAGGTGCAGTCGGGAAACAAACGCTGAAGAGGTGGTAGGGAAAAGGTAACGGCGTGGGTGTACAGTGAGGAATGTGCTGCTCAGAGCCAGATTCCCTCTACGGGCCGGACGTCCTTCGACATTCAGTATGTTTTGACATGGTACAGGATGGTGAACGACAATTAGATTCACCTATACAAATAGAAAATCGAAGCTGAATCTACTGCCTGACACATTTCCTGCTGTGTGATGTTTTTTCAAGACAAACCCCTTTTACAATGACGTTTTTAATCTGCATCTAAGATTGCAAATTATCACTTCATCACACTTAGACTCTAATTCCAGATGTCTCTCTTCACCTGTATGTAGGATGCATATCATTAGAAATGTTTATCTTACTGGCTTCACACTTGGCATGCGTATTGTTACCTGAGGAAGTGAGGTGTCTAATTTGGTGTAACATAGACTGGGGATATGTTTCATATTAATACACTTAATAATAATGTTGTAATTACATCCTTGAGAAACTAAAGACATTGCTTTATTCTTCTTGGCAAAATGATGGCAAACTTGTTTATTTAGACATCTGCAGATAAAATATTGATTTATATTCTAAAACATCAGGGCCACAGCTTGTTTAAGACCTCGTTTCTCCACCCACTGCCTCAGACCAGGTTGACAGCACAGAAATGCACTCGTAATACCAAAATCCAAAACACCCCTCCGAACAATGTGCATGGCACAATGGCATTAATATAACAGAAGACCACAGCACCGCTGCATCCACAGCAACACGGGGCCCTTACTCATCCTGGACATGTAGGCTCTAACTGCCAACCCACCAGTAACAAGGGAGGGGGGGAAAAAAACCTGAAACCCACCAATGACCGTCATGGTGTAGTTTAAGTCCATCAATGATGAGTGCAGTACAGTTGTAAATCCCACCAGTGGCAGGTGGAGTGGAGATTGAGGCCCAGGCTGGTAAATGATGAGGTGGGTTACAGTCAAATCTATCTACATCAAAGCTCCAAGCCTCGTCTTCCTCCCTCTTTGGCTCTCTAAAGAGGCTCAGGAGTCACAGCTATCACTCTCCTCCTCAACCCCCCTTCCCTTGATTCTGCCTTTTATTATCTACACAGCAAGAAGGGAGAGAAATGGGTGTTGGGGGGGAGAGGGAAAAAAAAAAAAAAACAAGACAAGAAGAGTAGAGAGGTCTGAAGAGGTTTTCAAATCCAGTGAAGCCTGTCACATTACAAAAACATGTCGCTTTAAACTAAATGTGAAATATCAGTAATTGAAGCCATAAATCCACTGTTGTGTTTCCCTTCTCCTCCTCCTCCTCCTCCCTTCTTTCCTCCCTCACTCTCCAGCCATCCCTTGCTTGCTCTCGTTTTTTTTTTTTTTCTGCTTTTTTTTGGTGTGAGCGAGGGTGCTTTTGATGAGCGGTAAATTGGAAATTATTTTGTGTTGTAATGCCGCTCTGAAACGTCTTCCCATTACCATGCGTCAGTCAGCACTGACAGTGAAATTACTCAACTGTCAATCCGGCTATCAACAGAGGTGGGGGGTTGTTCGTGGAGGTGGGTGGGTGAAGGAGGCGGAGGAGGAGGGAGGGGTGTAAACGAGGAGTTGGAGATAGATCAATAAAGAGGATCATGGAAGGAGGAGGGGGGGGGGCAAGAAGAAGAAGAATGAGTTGGGGGTTCAGGGGAGTGTTTGGTCTGTCATAACACTTTTGTTGTGATTGAATAAATCCAAACTATTGTGGAATTTAGCAGACGCTGTTACCCTTCTCCTCCTGAGGCCTCCCCCTCGTGTGCGTCTGTGTCTGTTTGTTGCTGTGAGGGTGCCATTTCAGGGGTGAGACTGGGTTAGAGTTAGGGTGAGGTCAGGGTTATGCATTTAGTTTTGATGACTATGATAAGGGGCTGGGGACTGCTTTATGTCAATGAGCGTCCTCACAACCATAGAGAGTTGGCGTGTGTGTGTGTGTGAGAGCTTGCGGCGGTTGCCATTAGTGTTACAGGCACCATCTTGCGAGGGCAGCAGCAAATTAACCATAATTGCAGATAAGGGACAATAAGAGAGAGAGATGTATCGAATCAAGTAAATAGAGTAATGCCATTGTGCTGCCATAATCTATGGTCTGAGCAAAGGTCCTTAAATCTGTCTTAGATTCTCTTCTGCTGTGTCCAAAGCGTGTGTGTGTGTGTGTGTCTCCCAGGAGACATTGCTGTGTTTTTTGTTAGTGTGTCTACATATCCAGTGATATAGGATGGAAATAACAAGCTAGATAAAGCATCACCTCCAGCTGGTGATCATTACAAAGAATACATCCACCAACGTGACCAAAGAGCACGTTACTTTTTATTCTTAATGGGATATTTTCCCATTCAATACAATTATCAATTAACAGGCATCTTGTGGTGAAATATTCGGCATCATTCAGCCAAATACTGATCCAAATAAAATGATCTCAACTGGCAGCTCTGGCCTCACCTGCATCCCTGCATGTTATACAACAGCTCCTCGATGTTCTGCTTAACTACTGCGGCAGTGTGTGTGTTGATGTGATGTGTGTCTGTAATGACTGGTGTTTTCAGAGCTTCTGCAGTATATGGAGAGAGAGAGGGAGAGGGAGAGGGAGAGAGGAGAGTGAGAACTCCTTTATTGCTCAATGCTAAATTAATTGCACCAATTATTCACGGAGAGAGTTGTCTAGTGGCGGCCTTCGGGGGGCGAGACCCTGACCGCTCTCCCTCATTTTTAATTGGCTGTCCTGTTGAATAATTGATTGGAGCAAATGTGAAATGGATGGGAAGGTCCAAGTGTCTTTCATCACAACGGGCCGGACGCTCTGACAGCCGGCCACAAACAAACTCTGCTGCTGTACGCAATAAACAAACCGCATGCAGCTGAATTCAGGCTGGCTACTGCAGCAGGGTTAGAATAGCAGATATGACGCCCGTACAGGACGCTGCCCTCTGAAACCCTGGCAAGATGCAGCCAGTTAAACTGATACTGGCAGGACAGATGTCAGGGAGTGGGGGGGCGGTGGCAAGAGAGCAGAGATTGTTGGGTGAGCCAAGGTAAACAGTGCTGAAATAATACAAAGCTGTAACTCAATAGTGAACTATATTTAATGTGAGTGACAGTGACAGTACAACGTGCAGGACATTCAAATGTTCATGTCTTTCAATCTAATTTTAATTTGGTTGTCTGAACAAATTAAAGGTTCTAAATATGTGTTATTAGTTGACTGTCATGAATTACAGCAGTGCTTGGTTTCACCTGTTTCAAAACATTGTTTTTTATGTTTTTGGCCCGTCTCTGAACAAAGGCCAAGTGGCTCTGATCGGTCCCACTGACCCACTCTGGTCAACTGCTTAGCGTTTGTGTCGGAAATGTCAAAGACTTTATTTGTTTCCTGATCAGCTGCAAACATTGCTGTAGCCATGGTAACATTGGTTCTGCCATACCAAATAGTCTGAGTCGGATGTTGGAAGTCAGGAGGAACCAACATTCATGTGTGTCTGTTTTTTTTTTGATAGTGTATCTTCCATGCATCATTATAATTGCTGGTGTAGGTGTGGATGTTAAATGTTACTTGGTGTTGACGCTTAACTGAAAAATAGCCAGGAATACATCCAAACAAGTTTCAGAAGCAGCTACTTCTGTGGGAGTGAAGGACTTAAAGTCCACAGCGAAGGTGCCGTGGAAGCAAACATTTTACATGCACAAAACCTCTAAAGCGAAAAAAGCGAAAAAACAGAAAAACACTGAATACGGATCTTGAAAAAGTTTAGCACCACTTTTACTTTGAGACAGCGATGTGATTGATGGAAACAAGCAGAACCATGAGCGGGATTTTACAGTCTTTGGTCTCCGTGCTGCTCTTGGGTTTCATCGTGATGCTCAGCTATATTTCTTCATGGCACAGGAAAGCAAGATGATGCAATTCCTCCAGCTAAACTTAGATGTTAAACTTATTCCAATAAATATAAAACACAGCAGGGTTTATGTGAAATGTAGTGTAGACACACCAGCAACTACTAAAATACAAGAACTCCAATATATAAGTGTTCATTTCTTTTTCTTCTTTTATAAATAACATAACAATGATTTTTTGATTCCTACAAAGATTCCTACGATGCAACAAAAACAGACAGACACACACACACACACACACACACACACACACAAAGCCCTAAGTAATCAAAGGCTATTAACTCCAGGTGCTTTCGCAACAAAACAGATGTAAGATTCATGAGTCCCAGCCCGTGACTGTTGTCTTTGCCACAGGCTAGTAAAGAAACAATTAGTGCAGAGCTGGCCTCACTGTCCGCCACAATCAATAGTCCCTGATGGTCCTCTAAGCCTATTGACCGAGGGCCGCTCCTCTCCCCTGACCCCCTATCTGTAGCAGCCAACAGCAGTTGCGATCCACCAGTGTGGACCTTGGGAGAGGGTTACCAGGTTAAACAAGGCCCGATCCATGCAAACAAGGTGCTTTTAATACTGTCTGCCATGGTATGCAGCAGCCGTAGAGGAAGGGTTAACCCTCTGTAACCATGTAGCTTCCCAAAATACTGGCAAGTAAATTATTAAAAGAAAAAAAAACAGAATAAGAAATGAAAAACGCCCTTGTTAAAGGTTGTAAAAGCCAAAAATGACCCGGAGGCTGTCAGCAGTAAAGGTTATAATATCTGCCTACTCCAGGTCAGTGGATGGGACACAGACCAGAATGTTAATGTAAAATTCATATTTCTTATCACTCTGTGGTTGTTCAGGTGCTCATTTTGTCTGGTAAGTTCCATTTTATTTTCTTCTTCAAAAAGGTCTGAAATATAAACAAAAACCAAGATCTTTTCTCTTTCTGAACCAGATACATGAACTCAAAAACATTTAAGGCCTCTGTCCACCGGTGTTTTTGAAGACAGCGTGCGAGTTTGGCTGATGCCAGTCAACTTACACAAACCATCTTGTCCCGATCATCTCACATTACAGCACCCTCAGTGACACTGAAGCAAGATGCTGTTACAGCAATAGTGTGAGCTTGTGTCCTGACAAAACCCTCCTCCTTCCTCACATGTTAACAACATCTGGACCGGCCCTCCTCACTGCTCCTGGGACAAGACTCTTCTCCAATGACGCCTGCTACGGATGAGTGCAACCAGGAAGGCAGTGGTGACCGAATGGGGTGAGAGACTGAGGCAGAGGAAGCAGAGCAGCTGTAAGGATGATGGGTTGGGCAGGGGCGAACAGGTGTCACTCCCACTGACGGGCTGCCTCTGTGCCCCTCGCCCTGACCGCCCCGCCCTACCTGCACACCCACGCAGGGTAGCTGGGGGGGGTAGTGGCGGTTAGGAGAGCATCCATGTCTCACCTGTTCCTCACCCCCACGCCCACCTTCCTCCTCCTCCTCAGATGGCGCCCAAGTCTGAGCTCAATCTGGCTGCTGGGCTCACAGATTGACATTCAAACGGGCACACGCTGCCTCATTAACACACACAAACGCCTGTACATATTCATAAGAGTGTGAACATGAGAAAGCATGGTCATAGGCTTGTACACATATGCAAACTAACACAAACACACAGACACCTATGCTCTGCTACAGCACACATTTTCTCCTTTTGGATCAAGCTGTACAAACTTTACCTGAAGCACTAAGAAAATAAAGAATGTGGGAAGTTGAAGAAGTTCAATATCAGGCTGTAGCAATGACCTAAGTGCTTGATTTTTTTTTTTTTTTGTGGAAAAACAGCTCAAATTCAGAGAACATGCACTTTTTTTTTTTTTTTCCTGTCAGTGAAGATTGACTGTTTGAAACCAAACAGATTCAATTGAATTTTAACAGTTAACTTATGTTACTTTTATTGAGAAGATTCTGTTTTCTTTATGTTAACTACTTGTGCTAAATTCAGTTCTTGCACTTTTCTTCCTGGCACGGGATCAATAAAGTTTATCTCATGGTTGAATTCATTGATAATTTCAGGTCTAAGAGAGATGACATTTGCTCAGTGTTCCTTTTTTAGAAACTAACACTGCCCTGCAAAAATATCATCATGAACCTCTACTCTATCCTGCAGCTGAATCAATCAACTGATCAATTTACAAATCTATATATCTATTGACCGTATCTGTCCATCCATCCATGTGGATCCAATCATCACAGCCCTTACAGCCTTCATGACCCTCATCGCTCGCCCTTACAGGAAAATGTGGCGAGGGAGGGAGGTGCAGGTGTGTGTATCAAGCGTACCCCCTCCCCCACCCCTCTGCCCTCATCCCTCCTCCACTTCCCTCCCTCCGTTGCCGTGGTGAGGAGGGCAGTAATTACTCTGGTGTCAGCGTTGCTGGGTGCGACTCCTCCCCCGGCAAGGGGCGGCGGGCATCCATAACCCATCGTCCTGCCACGGGGTAAACGCCGGGCCATCCATCACGCACCCACTTGACAAATACCTTCCATAATAGAAGTTTATTTTTATGGGAGGCTGAATCAAGGACTTTCCCATGCATACAAAAACGTGTCAGAATTATTTATGGCTTGTGCTGAGACGCACAATATGTCATATCAAAGTCCCATCCCGCTTGCCGGCGCTGCTGGAAGCTGCCGGCGCTTGGCCTGTCGATATCTCTGCTCGCTATCAATAATGTGGAACACCGGCACGATAAGCCTCAAGATTCGGAGGTCATACTCGACACACACAAACGCACAGGCTCGGCGGCTGACACGCACGCATACTCAGGCATTACACGCATACACAGACAGGGACACACACACAAAAACTCACACATGACGGCATACAAAGATGTGTTTTCTCACACACACACAGGAGGGAGGGGGGGAAGGCAACAGTTCAGATGAGAACATCAATTCATACATGTGCCTGTAATCCCAAATTAAATGTTCCTTGCAATGGAAAAACAAGCATGCTGTTCCACTCACACATTGAAGCACAAAACAAGAGAAATACAGATCCCTGCATGAATCAAGTGAGACTTCCCTCCGAGAGTTTATTTTCCTCACCCTCGGTTCCCTCCCCAAGAATAGAACAAGTGCCCAAACAAAGATGTTCACAGGGCTGAACTCGACCGGCTGTGTGGAGAACAGGACAGTGGATTACTATCCGTCAGTCAAAATCCCTGCCAAGGTCAGACCAAGACAAAACGGTTCGGGGACGGAGGAACGCAACCGCCGCTCCCTCTTTGTATACGTGTACATCTCCACACACCCGTCTGCGGTAGACTGATCTCTAATAGTATTAAAATAAAGCATAACAACTTAAGGAGATCTGTCCAGTGCAGCCTGCAAATCTGAGAGCTGTCAGTCAGAATGAGTGGCAACCCCTTTCGCCTAGAGAAGCGGCAATAAATTGGGTTTCCTGATAAGGCCCCAGCATCACCAGCACAACATCTTACCCCCCAAAATAAAAAAAAGAGAGAGAGAGGGGGGAAATGAGCTGCTTTTCCATAAGCCACTTGAGTGCTGTCAATCAGCATGACTGGCAGTCTAACATGTCGCCAGTGGAGAGAGCAATGGAGGGAAAAATAAATTAATGTACAGAAGAAGGAGCAGAGAGAGGGAGAACAAGAGAGCGAGAGAGAGAGAGAGAGAGAGAGAGAGAGAGAGAGAGAGAGAGAGAGAGAGAGCATTAAGCCTGGCTAGAGTGAAAATATGATAAATATGATAATTGAAATGATGAGATTTTGGTGCTTGCTTGTGGATTCCGCCGTGCCCAAAGGGATTAGTCCTTCATTCACTGTCACTTTCAGCCTTTCACTCTGCTTATACACACAAACACTTAGTCCGCTCCACCAGCACACACACACACACTGCAAATATAACATACATGCATTCATAAGAAAAAGATCTCATTCTACCAGGTAGTTTGTTTTTGTGTGTGTGTAAAACTTGGAGGCAGCAGGAGGTGATAAACCTAAAAGTAGCCATCTGCAAACCCACCGGCAAAGAAAAAAAAAAGGAAGAAAAAAAAAAAAACAGCATCGGAAGCAGTGGGAGAACTTTGTCCTGTGAAGACAGAAGATGTATGGCTCAGGGGAGATAGTAGCAACAGTAAATGATTACCTTTTTACAAACTGGGCCTTTGTAATAAAATGCGTAGGGGGGAGTATTATCAATTCCGCCGCCCAGTGAAGATAGCATTTCTGAAGCCACGGCGAGGCTGATCACTATCTAGAGAGGAGCCTGAATCTGTATTCCTCACTGCGAGTCCAGGAGGGAGAAGGGTCTCAGACCTGTTCGTTTGTTTGTGTGCGCGCGCATGTGTGTGTGTGTGTGCGTGTGTTTCACTGAGAGAGACATCCGTTAAGGCCTCTAGTGCCTGCAGGCCCAGCCGTGACACAACCGAGATCTATTTTCTTACATCCACAAACAGAAAGACATGCAAGAGTGTGTGTTCATGCACGAAAACACATACACATGAAATCTCTTATATGTACGAACAAACATACTTTGTCCTTGGGGCGAAGAGCTGCGAGATTGGAGATGAAGTTCTTTGTGAAACTGTGTGTGTGTGTGTGTGAGAGAGAGAGAGAGAGAATGTCTTTACACTTCATCTGTGTGCCAGCCTCAGATTCTCTGTTAGATGTCTGATTCTGGAGAAAGACACTGACAGATGACATACTACACACACACACGCGGGCGCGCACGCACACATGCACACACTTGTCTGATAGCAGTCAAACAGAGGAGCAGAGACAACAGTCAGACGGGCAAACAGATAGAGAGACGTACAGCATGGCAGAGCTCAGCTGCTGGCCCAGAGTCACATCACTCACTCTCGACAGACACGCACAAACACTTTGGCGAGAGATCGTAACGCACGCAGATACACATGGCGCCACGAGAAAGAGAGCGATGCAGCGCAGGAGGGGTAAGGGGGTTAAAAAAAAATGGGCAGAGAGCGATATCGCTGCAGCCCCGGGCGTTAATGCACACTGTTGGAACTGTGAGGATATTTATATGAAACGAGATGAGCGATGATGTGACACTCATCTGTTCCCCACATGCAAGCCTGCCTCAAAACACAACACGCACACGGCACTCCTTTAAACCTCATCCATTTACCAACACATATCAAAGGTCACTGGATTAAAACCAGCTCTGAATGAATGAAGGCACACTATCACCCCAGCTGTTTCTCATAACGCGCAGGGAGCAGTTCTCAACGCTAAATAAAGTCCGGAGTGAGATATATTTATAAATGTGTGGAGCTTAGCTTTATGATTCATCAGCATTTTTTTATATACGCCACTTTACAAATCATTCCTTTGAATTCAAACGAGAATATATATTTGTTTGGTAGATGTGTGTCTTCTGTGACTGTGGAGGGAGTGTTCTTTTGACCCTGATGATGTCATCTCCGCTTTGGTCTAGAAACCACAAACTTATAACAAAAAAAACCCTGCTTCATGAAGAGGGGGCAGGGATGTTTTTAAAAGGTTTAACAGTGAATGGAAGGTTTTGACAGTGGGACTCCTCAACTTTAGAAATCTCTTCTCCAAACTTTGGATTTACAGACAAGGTGGACAAACTGTAAAAACTTCAAGAGACAGCTGTCTAGACCTGGCTTTCTTTCATTTTTCAATTTAACACTGAAGTCTGTAGGCTTAGGTCTGATTTGTATATTAATATGAATAATTTTTATTAACAATTAATAACTTTTTATTATGCAACTTAATCAACCTTTAATATGTTTGTTTTTCTTGGCATCCAATATCAAAATAAGACAGTTTTGGTCATGAAATTCTTATGACTTGATAATCAAACAGGCCTCACACTGATGGGCCAGTCTGAACTCAAAAAAAAGCATAGCACAGAGCTCAAGCTACAGAAACACAAAAGTTTTTTTTTTTTTTTCTCCCCATTCTGTCCTCCTTATTCTTTTCAAGCCTTTTTTTTCCACAGGTGTCAGAGGAGATTTCATGGCCTGTGCGTATGTGTGAATTTGCCACACCCCTTTTGAGTGCTAATTTACCCTTTTACGTTTAATCTCCCCATGAGTGGCTTTCCTCGCCCTTTAATTAGGCTATGGGGAGTCGACACTAACACTTAAAATTCACACATGGACTCCGAGACATTTCTTACCACACACATGCACACACAAATATATATATATATATATATATATATATATGGTATATGTACACACATCCACTGAGATGCTGAAGAAACACAGTCCCAGACTTGAGACACACTCTGTGAAGACAGTCCTCATCAGCCCTCTGTGGGCCTCTTTCACACTCTGGCTCCCCTCAACGGCACCAGTAACCGAGACAGGACAGAGGGAGGAGAACAAAAGGAGAGGGGGAAAAAAAAGGCAGATATTCTGTACTTTAGCAAGGACATGAAGAGGTGTGAGGGCATTTGTCTCTAAACTTTTTCCATTTCAAATCTATTTGTCAAGTTATAGTTTCATTCAACCACATCAGATTTTGGCAGGCCCAAGTGGCAGCAGGAGATGGATGTTTGATTTTTTTTTTTTTTTTCCTCACTGGCCATTAATTTTCCAACATTTTCTTTTGGGTAGCATGCACTCATTTGAACCCAAATAATAAGAATCTTTGCGATAGACTGGGGCCTGAATTCTCATATGTTAATGAGATGCTTGACTTTCACTCATCAGTTTAATCACCAAGTTTGGGATTTTGGCGTGAGGCAGGAGCAATTTTACATAAAACTCCTGCCATGCTGCCTCAGAGTGGGCCATAATATCATTATTTTTAAATGTGCAAATTGCGAGAACCGCTGTAGCACGCCAGAGGAGTTTTCACGATAAAACACTGTTTGGTGGTTTGGACAGAAACATTATAAACATGATTATTTATCAATCAGACAGTAGAAAGACCTTTGCTCTCTGGAATTTCACAGTATTCGGTGTCCTGCGTCCCCACCTACAAGTCTGTCTCTTAAAACACCACCTGTGCCAGAGATAATTAAACTCCTTCTTTCCACTTTTTTCCCCCTTCTCTTCTACAAACAAACCACACATTTACCAAAAAGTGCACTAAAGAGGGAAATACAATAACAGCACAAGCGATAGTGGCTTGTTATGTTGGAAATAAGAGGGCACTTAATTGGGGTCTGATAGTCTAATAGGCAGCCCCTCTGATTACCAACTCTGCACATTGGCTTAAATTAGCCCACTGATGAGCAGCCAGGGGATTCAATTATGCTAGGGGAGAAATAAGGGGCCCTAATAGGCCACTGTATCAGGAAACATGAGACTGGGCTGGGCTAAAGCGCTGGTAATTGGTTGTTTAGTTGGAAAGTTGAGCCTGTTAGTAATTACAAATGCCAAGACGTTTGGAGAGCCACCAAACAGACGACACATGGAGGCTAAGGAGGAAGACAAGGGCCCTTGGCACAGGAAAGAGGGCAAAGGTCGCTATGGAGATTTCAGAAGTTCACTTCAGCCAGTGAGGGTGTAGATGAGGGAAAACATCTCGGTACCAGGAGTGGTGTTGACTCAGTAAAGGTCAAGATGGAGCACACTGGGCTACAAGTGAAAATCATTGCTCTGGACTTGTCTCACTTCCTGCTCTTCTTACAATTACTTTCTTGTCTTTTCACTTCTCCGTCGTGCTCAGCTTTCTCCTCGACGTCTTTCTGTCTGCTCTCAGGCAGGTCAGCTGTTGTGTACAGTGTGGATGTGTACAGCGTGTCTGGATTGAAGGAAGAGGAGGACGATTGAATTATGGATGAGGCTTTATAGGAGACGGCGGCCTGTCTGGTCCCATATCCACTGTCCCATGCAGGCGGAGCAGCCCTGCCCGCGAGCATCCCTACCATGTGTCACTCACGGGGGGGGTGGGGGTGTATATCTAATGTGTCTTTTTGCCAATGCTCCAAATGCTCATATGAGAACCTCTCTGTTCGGTTTACTTGAAAACATACCGTATACAATATTGTTTCTATATTTCAATTAAGTGTTTGGAACTGGAACTGACCCAATTTCATTAGGGATGTCTGAGAGTACTTTAAATGAATGATGATCTGATGTGTCACTCTTTCAGAGAAGATGACATTTTCGTATTAATTACTCCACCCATTAAGACATGTAAATGTGTATATACCTTTAAAACTGAGTTTCCACATTTAGGTGTCTCTCTCTCTCTCTCGCTCTCTCTCTGAGCTGGATGACACATCTGTCTCAACCATGATGTCAACCCTTTAAAGACATGTGACTTGTAAAATAATGTTGAATCGCTGGCAGCGTATTTTATGGGAGGAGTTTTAAAAGTTGACATCTCTATCAGCTTCTTCTATTCTCCAAACACCATCATCACCAGAACATGACAGCGGATGAAAAGCATGCGCAGACAGCACGGTTTCATCCTTCTGTCTCACTGTGCAACTGTGTCCTGCATAAGCCATCTGCAACTTTTTTAGCAGCGCAACATAAGCACACATCTAACGTAACGGTGCCATCGCTCCACCGCAGCGCTCACGTCAAGCGTCATCAGTCCGCGTCAAATTTTCGGATTGTGACAGAAGTTGTCCAGAGGCACCGACCCGGTCCGATGATGACGCCGCCGATACAGTCATCATTCACCGTGTGGAAAAATAAAATCTGTCTGCAATGGCCTCAAGGTTGCAAAAACACACTGAGGACATTGGTTCATATTTGGTGCAGCCAGAAAGCAATTGTTCCTCTGTGTCCTCACTGATTGGACGGGACTTGTCAGTTAGGGTTCTGAAAGGACACTTAATGGCCGAGGGGAAGCTCTCGGATTGGTGCCGGGAGGAAGGGAAGAGGGTGGAAGAGGAGGATGAAACAAAAGCCCGTTTGTTGTGGCTGATGTGTGATAAATGCAGCCAGTTGGGGGAGTTTTCACGCTCATTGAAGCAGGTTATTATGCAGGAATTGCTGCTTGCTCAGCCCAGACCGACCCTGTACTGGTTTACTGAGATGCATGCAACCGACGCTGTGCGTTTTCCCCTAAACCGCTTCGCTAACCCTCCAAGCAGACTCTCTCTCTCTCTCTCTCTCTCCCCTCTCTCTCTCCCACACAGACATGCACACCCCTTGTTGCATGTCTCATGGGGCACACTGGCATTGAGCAGCTGCTTCTCAATAGTAATATCTCAAGCAAGACTGCATGTGGAGTTTGTGGGAGTAAAGGAGGTGCTAAATATAGAACAATGGTCCAAAAGATGGACAAAACACACAGAGAAGAAAACAAGTTGTGGAGATTAAAGTCACTCACTTCACTTGATCCATTCAGGACCAGATGAAGCTGAAAGGTGTTCCTCCTCAAGGGAAGTCTCCCATTAACACCCAGACAGTGGCTTGAGATGAGCTTCAAGTTCATGCACGTAGTACTAAGGCTGTTTTGAACGAATGAGGACACTTGATAAACCAAAGGGACACAACAACAACAACCCTGTTCAAAAAATACACTTTACACACGTTCCCTGTTTTCATTCTCATCAGATCATAACCAGTGGAACCAGTGGCTGCACTAATGTATGTAAGTATTTTCTTTCATTGACTGATTCTCTTTTAAAGGGTTATCCATCATTTTGACATCATTTGAACACTGAGGGTGATCCGCCGTAACGTAAAGGAAATCACACGCAGCGCTGTCAATAACCACAAAAAGACGAGGCAGAGACACAGGTCACAGGAATTGTGCCCTTGGTGCACAGAGAGCAGATGATGGAGGATTTCCTCTTGGCTACCCAAGAGTGCGTGGGATCAGGAAATTTGCCAGAGTCCGAGAGACATTCTCCTCGACACCGTGTCCAGTAAAATTTAAATTACCGCGTGGAGTCTTCTCTCTGAGGTACAGACACAAAGATCTAACGCCATCAGCCTCTGCAGCGAACTCCTTTCATCCATTTGATTACGCCCGATTCTGGTCAATTGCATTGCGTGCATTTGCCTGTTGGGATGTAACGGCTGTAGGGTTTGTGCCCTTCACTGTCACTGAAAGAGAAAACTGCTTCGTGCGGTGATGCTGTCACGAAGAGTTACCACTCGGAGGCCCGTAAAAATACACAATCTGTATGTTTATTCCGCACATTAAATGTTATTGATGAAGCTGTAGAAAAATAAACGTCTCGTTATCATTAAAAATTCAAAATGAATGGGAGAAATAAATTGTGCAGGAGCCTTTATGAGAGCAGGCTCTGATTGTATATTTCCATCATGTTTATTTTTCTTCTCTGTGGCATTAAAGGTATTTTACACATTCTGGCCTCGCGACCCCCCCTCACTGTTGATTTTCTAAGATCCAACTGAGGAACTGCATTTCCACTTGGACGGCATCAGCACAATGAGCCGCCCGGTTCACGTGATTTTACATTGTACCGAACAGAATGACTTTTTTCATTAATGCTGATCATGTGAACGCAACATAAGGAAGGTGACACAAAGACGCCGGTTCGTCAACAGCGCTGACGACTTGATGTCCTATAGGTGTTTTTCAAAGAACGGCGATACATTGTTTTCTTTTTTGTTTTTTTTTTCCCCGACACATTTCCCCCCCACATCGAAACGTGTCACATATAACACATTGTTATTAGAAACAGATGTTGATTTTAACGCCGGTGTCTGTGGCTTCTTTCACAACGTTGACACAGTGTCATATGCGCCGGGATACCAGGACACATTTGCATGACATACACACCTGTCCTCCACCATCACAAACACGCTGCTGCAACACAATACGCAAGTAAAACTCAGGAGAGTAATGTTTCATTACATGATGAACAGAAGGTGAGAGTGAGGGAGGGAAGCCGGGGCGGGCGCACACATGCATAACTTAAGTAAAAGCCATCGAAATTCATATTTGTTTACAGATTTGTTTAATAAGGGAAAGATATATGCAAACAAATGAATTTGCCTGTGGTTGTAACTGTGTATTAAGATCATCACTTACAAGGCCAGGTCTCCCCTAGCCCTCCACAGCGGAGATCCATCATGCATTATTAAGGAAAACAGAATCTGCATGAAGCTGCAACAATGCCTTGAAGAAGTTAATTTATTTATTTGTTTTATCATTTTAGGCACTAAGCAGCCCATCCAAATACTCCGTCGCTGTGAGCTAATTACAAAGCATTTGATCTCTGTGCCCCGAGGATGTGCAATTATAACCTTGGTGGAAAATTAGGGAAATATTTCAAAATTAAAAATAGTGGAATGAAAAAGGCCTGAAAAGGCTAATGGCAACATATCACCTGTGTGTGTGTGTGTGTGGGGTGAAACACAGCTTTTCTTACTGAACAGGACAGGAGTCTGATTTCAACAAAGCCACTGCCCTGCAACCACACTTGACCTCACTGGAGGGAGACGACAGAGAAACAAGGAAACCTTCTATCTGCCAAAGCTACACCGGTCATCGCATATTCGCGGCATTTTAATCAGCAAAAAAATCGAGAAATTTGGTTAAAAATCGCCACCCTGTGAGGTACCTGTAGCTGTGGTCCCGATGCGGCACTATCTTTGATCAAACGGATGCCACCATTCCTCTCCGGCAAATAACATCACACACGGAAGACAATTGTCATTACCATTTTATTAAAAATGTGTCCTATCAGCAACATTTCCTCCCATCCTCACATATCTAACCTCCTTTCTCTCCTACTGCTTTTTTTTCCCACCTCAAATTCTAATCATCATTCCCCTCCATCACCAGCTAGATGTAATTCCCTCTCTCCCTTCGTTTGCAAAGGACCTCTCCTTTCATCCTTGAGAAGGGCTTTAATTTGAAGTGCGACGCTGAATAAAGAAGGGAAGACGAAGAGAGCGGCGCGGAAAAGGGAGAGAGCGAGAAAGAGAGTGATATGGAAAGACAGAGCGGCGGAGACGTTCGGGTGTCAATCAATACGGCGCGAGGGGCTGCGAGGGCCCATGACTAGGGTGCGTTTGATCTGTGTCTTTCAAAGGGGGAACAGCAGGAAGGGCCATCACAGATGATTTGCCTCTCGCTGCTGGCCCTGGTGCCACTCTGACAGAGCGCAATCACAAGCAGGTTAATTCAACATCTACCTTCTTAATCTTTTTTTCCCCTGTCTCTTTCTTTTGGTCTCGTTCTGTCTACTTAGATGAAACACTGCTCTTTCCGCTACCGCCACCATCACCTCCTTTTTCCCTCTTTTGAAAGAGGAAGAGATCACAGGTGTACTTTCAATGTCTTTTCAAACCCACCTATAGTTCCACTGCTTTGGGTTCAAACTGGTAGAAAGCTGGTGATTATTTATATTTCTGTGACGGTTGTTGCCATGTAGTCGTGATGGGCTGACGGCACTGACCTGGAGACTTAGTAAAACTGTTGTGCTCCTCCATAACCTAATAGATCAAACTTATAAAGAAAAGGATAAAGAGATAAAGAAAGAAAATGAATCTATGAGACGATCTTCTTCACCACGGGTCGGCCGTACATAAGGACAAATAGAGGTGAGGGAGATTCCAGGGTGAGAGGGTAAGCAAAGGCATAAAGGTGAGCTTTGGCTAAAGTATAGAGCGAATGAATAATATGAAGAAGGGGAGTGTTTTTAGATTGGTTTAGTTGAAGGTAAAAAGGTTGCGCGGGGAGGTCGGGGGGCGAAAGTCAAGAACGACAGACAGTCTGAGTCTTTGAATTTGAAGAATACAAATGATACCAAGAAAACTTTTCAGAGTCAGCACAAAGACACAACTCAGACTCATTCAATTTCAATAGGAAATAAACCACTGTGCCACCAGAATGCAACCAGTTTCCAGTAACGTCCCCGGCCTGGCCTCTGCCTCGTGGCCATTCCCTCCAACTGTACTGCTTTTATGTAAGGTCAGAGGGATAACAGGATAAAGGCTGTCCTCCCTGGTCCTCTGAAGGACAAGCACTCTGCCGATTGGATTTGGTGGCCTTCAAGGACAAAAGGAAGAACACTGCGACACAAAGGAAGCAATAGAGTAGGACAAAGATTTCATCTGTCTCGGTGTCCTGAGTGATTGGCAGGGATGGCCAGACCTGCAATCTTTGAGTGCTGCCTCTTTGTGGCGGGTGGCCTCCATCAGCATTATATAACGAGACAAAAACACACTCAGGGATTCTGGATGATCTGACCTCAGTGGAATAATAGAGCCCATGAAGGCAGACTTGGGCTAAATTCAGTGGGACTATTTCAAATGTTTGTGATGCCACACCCTGAAGCACAGATGAAAAAGGGAGTAACTGAGAAAAAGAAGAAAGCTGAACCCAATGATGAACACTTCCACAAAGCAACATATTCACACTGGCTCTTACATTTCCAGCAGTGCAACCAAGCATCATCTCACCATGGTGATACAGGTCTAATGTTAGATAATAATAATAATAATAATAATTAGATTTTTTTCACAGGCTAAGTAGAACCAGTAGAGACAAGTTAAGTGAAAATGATAAGTACAATTGTTGGAGAGGCGCTTTAACTGCCATCTGGTCCAAAAACCCCTCTACTGGCAATGGAAACAATCATCTTTTTCTAGTGTGTTTTCTCATGTTTAAAAGGCTCCTGCTAACATTTGCTCCTGGCCTCATTGTGAAATGTTCTGCATTTCAGCACCATACCTGCATGTAGGTAAGCGAGGTCTGGATTCTCGATGTCAGCGTGATTCTCCTTCAGGTGGTTTCGGAAATCAGTGGGAGAGTTGGTGGCGTGGCTGCATTTGGGACAGTTGTACATCTTCACACCCTCATGTTTGCCCGTATGGAGGATGTGCTTCCGGATATTCTCAGCACAGTTAGATCTGAGGGAGACAAACAGAGATAAAAAGGCCTCATTCCTTTTTTTTCAGAATAAATAAAACCATTTCTTTTTTTAAAAGGCAAAGATTCAACGATGAGAGTCGTGAGGGAGGAAACACAAGATAAACGCTTGGCAGCATTCCCAAGAAATGTTTTTGCTGCATTCACATTATATTTTGTTGCAATGAAGTGACCCTCACACACACACACACACACACACTGCAGGAGCAGGCATGTTTGGGAGTTCATAGTCTAAATACGCCTCTGTGAAACAGTCAGCCAATAACGATGTAAAGCATCTTCCCATGACAATATTTACCTCTCAAATCTTTGCTATTCTGTTACACTCTTCCATTTCACATTTTCTTTCCTCATAGTTGATCAGTATAAACCGTAACGGTGCTCGAATCAGTTTTCCAAGACAGAGGCAAACTAAAGCTGTTCACGTCATCTTTTAAAATGCTGCCAGTGTGAGACTCCAACGTGAACTGGTCATGGCCCTGGTGTGACCCCGCCTGCACGGAGGAACAAGACGTCTCATGCAGCACGCTGTGTACACAGAGGTAAACAGGCAGAAGAAGTCGCTAATAAATAGGGGGGCCACAGATGTGAGCGTTTACGGTTTCATTTTTCTCCCGATGCTTTCAAACAGACTGGTTACGATATGACCTCTCAAGCTGCTTACTGACGTCCGTCACCCTAAGTGCTCATGAGGTCCAAATCCTCACTGATGTAAAAGTTGCGTGTAAATTCCGATACGGATCTGATCTGTATCGGATTAGGAACTACATTTGAAAGTGTCCAGAATTGGATTTGAATATTCAGATCTGTTTCACATGGGGGAGGGGCGTGTAGGGTCATAGATATGTCTGTGGACTTCCATTATTCACTATGGAACTTTAGCACATCAATTAAAGGTGTACAAATAATGGTGTTTTGTGTGTGTGTGTGTGTGTGTGTGTGTGTGTGTGGCTTTAGGCTGGTCAGATAGGGCAGGCCAGGCATTGAGCTACTGCAGGGTGTGGGATGTAATGATGTCAGCTCAGAGTCTCACACAAGCCTCTGCTGATTAATGATGCTGCCTGACCTGCTCCCGGGCTCTATCTAAACCTGCCCACGGACACACAAGCACACACGCACGTCTCAGTGAAGCCCCGAATGGGCACGGAACAAACAAACATGCGTGCATACACACGTGAACCTGAACAGTTCCAATTTGGACCACAATTAAAAAGAAAAAAGGTTAAAAAAAAAAAAAAAAGAAAACACTGATATGACAAAGACTGGTGCAGATTAGACAGACACGAATCCGTAAACACCCACACCCACACATGTGTACCTAAGCACACACATAATGCATCATGCAAGCAAGCATGTGCAGTGTAGAACACAGCTCCACACACACCATCATGTGTTGATGGATGGGGCACTCGTGCTCAGTTTGGACCTGACATTCTCGGACAGTATAATACGCAATTACTCTCCCTTATCACCTTGGCCGGGACAATAAAGCCTCACAGTGCCATAGCTCACGCCAGCCAAGGAGAGAATTTGTTTTCACTTTTGCAGAGACACCTCTCTCCATCATGGGGCCACAGTCCAGCCCGGCTCCACCGGGGCCTAAAACAGAGCGGGCCCTCGCTGCGTTTCTGTTCCTGCTGTATGAAATAAGCACCAGCGAGGGGTGAGCAATGAGGGCTCTTCACAGAGACAAAGACTGCAGCAAGCCGGGACGCCACCATCTCACCAAAAGAATAAACGCTTTATATGACTGCTTCTGTTAGAGTATTCACAAATACAGCAATACCACAGGGCAGCTGACTGATACAATAATTGCAGGTGGTTAGTGAAGTTCTGCCGCATCCCTGTAGAAAGTTACAGAATGGGAATGTGCAGAATCTGTTGGGGCGAAGATGGATTTTAGGCACGGGTGCCTTCTGCTTTCTTTTTCTAATTTGCCCAATCGCATCTGAGCAGGCTTTGGTTAGACCACTGAATGAACTGGCGACTTCTCCAGGATGGACCCCGCCAGCTGGGATTGGCTCCAGCCCCCCCTGCGACCCAGTAATGGACAAGTTTGGACCATCTTTACAGCAAAGGTACTGAGTTATAAGAACCTGGAAAGGTTAGAACATCTTCATGCGTCGGACGAACTGCCGATGGATGAATATGTAAATAGCAATTTATATTTCCACACACTGTCAATTACTTGCATTGTTGTAATTACGGTGCTATCGGCAGCCGCTAGCAGAACAAGCACAGGTTCACAGACACATCATGGCCACATCTGTTGACTGTTCTTTTGCATAATGAAGAAAAAAGACAGACTTAAACATTTTAAACTGCCACATGCTCATGAATTAACGCAAATCATGTGGCTAAAAAAAAAAAAATGCATCCAGTACGAAAAGTGATCTCATTTCTTATTCGAAAGAGGGAGCATTAAAAGATAAAAATTTTGAAGCGGAGCTAAAAGGTTGTAAAGAGCGCGCGGGTGGATTCCTAGGGGGGCCGTGCTATCTCTCAGATATGGTAATGGCGTAATTGTCATATTAAAACAACACAACGTGCGTTTAGGAGTCAGCAGGTGTCACAGTTAGTGAAAGCCCACACCAGTCCTCCTACTATACACTGTATTAATTAGTCTAACACTGTTTCAACTTCCTCCCCCATCCGTGCACTCACAATGGGAATCAGCCATACTGACGCTCGATGGATATATCACCCCTTCTCTCCCTCTTTCTGCTGCTCTCTCCCCTTTATTTCATCCATTTCCATATTCCTCCACCCATCGAGTGTATGGTAATGGGAGAGGTGTAATTGAGAGGCGCTTTGTTAGAGGAGACTTAAATGTGTTTCTTTGTGTGTGTGTGTGTGTGTGTGTGTTGAGAGTTGAGAAGAGGAGGGGTGGGGTGGGGGTGGGGGGGAGGGTTGTATTTGGATCATTGGCGCTATTTGGATCTTATTCTGCCAAAGGAGGCCCAGTTATCATCATTAATGCCTCACCCTCCTCCCTCAACTCTCCCTTCACTTTACAAGGTCGCAGGCTCAGCTGCCACTGGCGGTGACGATGTCAGCCTCAAAGCCGCCGTCGCCGCGGATTGAAGCTGCGTCTCACCACGTGGATTGAACACATGAAGGCGGCGGCATTCAATAAACAATAATAGCCCCAGAAGGCGGGTAAGATGGCGGGAGTCAGAGGTCGCGCATCAATTAGACTGTTTAAGATGCCACTGCTACTTTAATGAGAAAAAAGGGGAGAAAGCAGCTCATCGCCAACAATACAGACGTATCCTTAAACAGCGAAGCAAAGAAGTTTTGCAGCATGCATAAATAGCCAAATAGATACCATTAATTGACAGCCCAGGACTCCTTGTGCAATATCATTAGAATATTTTACCACCGTTTCCACCCATAATTATCTCCCTCTATTATCTGTCTCTGTCTGAATAGGGGATGAGTGGCATTTGATGGATCATTCACTCCCTGCTCATTTACATGCGTTCGAGGAGCGGACTCGATGGCGATAACGTCGAATCAAGTGGCTACCTCTGATATCATCCATAACATTTAATGGGGATATTTTATTATCGTGTATCAGATGGATCCCGTTAAAATTGTCATAAACATTTTCTACAACCGAGAGCTGTCAATCACTCGACCCAGTCCTTCGTATTCCTTTACGTTTGCATCATTTCTATTTCATGAGCCCGCCTGCGCTGAAAGGTCAAACGTGCTAACTCGCCAAGTAGCCCCTCATTGTCGTCAAGCCACCGGAGACGTCAGGGTTTTAAACATGTATTCAGAGTGTAAAAACATGGGGGCCAAGGAAAGGCCGCTCACGGCCGTCTGAGGCCCCCGCACTCAATTGCCCACATTAGCAAGCCAGCGGGGCATTTCTCTCCCCACTTCCCCTCTCCTCCCACCCTTCTTCCCTCCCCTCTGGTCCCCTCTGAACCCCCAGGGCCACCAAAATGTTAATTGGGCTTCTAATTTACGGTTTCATTTGCCACTATCTGTAATGATTATTAAATATCAACGCAGGAACAATGGGGCCAGGGACATTTGGCTCTATGTGTGGTGTCTTTCTGATATGGGGGTTCCATGTGGGACCCATATTACAGCAAATTCATATGACTTATTTGTTTTTTGCATATATTTTCCATATGTGCTGCCTTTGATTCAATGAGACTGAGTTTAAAAATACATTTGGATCAGACTCTACAAATGTATGTGTCATCCTTATCTTCCAGTGTTGGGTTTCTTTCTTGGGTTTTCAGGTTATAGCGTCCCAGGAGGAACACATTTTCTGTCATAACAAGAATTGAATTCTGGGCAAAACAACAAATGTCTGCCGTTTGCAGAATTACTGCACAGTATCAGCACTTCTAATCTAGCAGGGGCAGGAGTGCAGAGCGATCTTAGTGCATTTTTAGAATGAACTTAAGCACATTGGAGTGTTGGGCAAACTCTCTTCTTTTATCAAGTATCAGACCTTATCAGAAGAAACTGAAACATTTGAAATGTGTAGATTTGTTAGACATGAGCTTGACAAGTCAAGCAATCAGCAAAGTGAGTTCAGTTCATCTTGAAGAGGAATCAATGGTAATCCATCAAAAATTCAGTTAAAATGAGCAACATCATGAACAAAAGTCACTTTACTCCGCACAAAAAACAAAACAAGAGTTTGTGACAACTAAAGGTCAGCTAATCCTTTAATCATTAAATTAATCAACTGCGATTTTCACCATCGTTTTCCCCCTTAAGTTGTGTGCATACAAAAAGACACACGAAAGGAGGTGAGTGCTTCACCGCAGCGGAGCAGAGCAGGTGTAGCACGCTGCTGAAATGACTTTGTCACAGAGGGGAAAAAACAAATGAAGAGTACATCTAAAACTAATGATGGGTTTGAGATCATTCCTTTTCACACTCTTCTGCCACAACCTGACGAGGAAGAACAGGACGAGGGAAAGACACAGAGAGAGAGAGAGAGAGAGAGAGATGGAGATGTGCGACGCCAGCCAAAACTTTTTCAATTTCACCGACAATTTCCTGTGTAATTACTGATGTGGTATGATGGTGTTTTAACGACAGGGACCTGCCGGTGACAGTGTGTGTGTGTGTGTGTGTGTGTGTGTTTGTGTGTGAGAGAGAGTGTTTGCGTGCATGTTGGGGGATCTGGCTGGGCCTGTTGATGATGGCAGAGTGATGAGATGGAGCCATGCTGTGGAGATTAGACTTGTCTGCCCTCCACCTCTCCTCTCTCTCTCTCTCTCTCAGTCACACACACTCACGCGCACGTGCTCTGATGTTAATGCCACTCCCCACCCTTCCAGACTACCTTACAATGCCACCTGCTATCACGCACACACCTGACCAATCACACTTCTGATCATCAGTGCCGTGGTGGTGGCCATCAGTGCCACCATCCATGGACGGGTCAATGAGCCAGTACCTGTAGTCGCACCAGGGGCATCGGTACGGTTTCTCCCCGGTGTGAACACGCTTGTGTCGCGATAGGTGGGACTGTGTGGTGGAGGCGAAGTTGCAGAGCTTGCATTTGAACGGCCTTTCTCCTGTGGGGTTAAAACATTGAGAGTGAGAGACTGAAGGTTTTTACTTTGACAAATCACACACAACGGCAGTGACTTGGCTGATCCGTGACACAACTCTGCTTTTTCAGAGTCATTCTGAAGAGATTTTAAGTGCGTGCTGTCCCACACTTGAAACTGCCAAGGAGGTAAAACATAAAATATCTTGCAAGTGAGATGTGCGGAAGTTGCAGTTCAAGCTGAAACACTTCAATTTCTGCACTGAAAAAAAGTGTCTGCTCAACATTTGAGATCAATATCACCAAACTGCAACCTGACAA
This sequence comes from Pseudorhombus dupliciocellatus, assembly GCA_016785235.1. NCBI lineage: Eukaryota > Metazoa > Chordata > Actinopteri > Pleuronectiformes > Paralichthyidae > Pseudorhombus > Pseudorhombus dupliciocellatus. The sequence continues at coordinate 7,253,997 of JAFBJW010000280.1, forward strand.
ATGCATGGAGATATCAAATCACCAAGGAGGGAAAATGTCTGGACTTGGAAAAGTGTTTTCCAGTTGCTGGAAGCTGCACCACAACGGATTTGAATAAACAGCTAAATCAGTGGAATTGACACATGTCAACACAGGAGAGGAGGACATAAATTAGAGGTTTCCGGGGCGGAATGACAGAGAAAGAGCAAACAAAATGAATTATGAAAACCCCAGATGAATATTTATAGCAGGATTCTTGATCCTTGGGCGCCTGCCAGACAACGGTTAAGAACAGTATTTGTTTCACGATCCCAGTTTCAAAAAAAAAAAAAACGCTCGTTATTGACAGTCCATCTGAAAAATGCAATTTCCCTAAGCAACAGAATGACATGGTGAAATGATAACTGAAATTAAAAATATCAGATTCAGTCAGCCATCCTGGTACACATGCCCATCACCGACAGCAGCACGTCACAGTGATGTGGCCGCACGGGTGTGTGTGTGTGTGTGTGTGTACAAACATTCCTAAAAGTATGTGACAAAAATATTACGGCTGTGAGTGTCACTCACTTGTAAGCGAACCACAGATGGCTGTGTGATTGGATTATTTCTGTGGCTGCCGTTTCTTACCTGTGTGCTGCCGCCTGTGCTTGGTGAGGGCGTGTCTGGTGCCTCCTGCAAAACCACACAGGTCACACAGATACGACTTTTCTCCTGTGGAGGCAGAGGGAGAGAAGGTGAACAGGAAGGGGAGGGGGTTAGTGTCGTCCAAGAGAAGAGTTCATTCATCCTTTGCGTTGGATCAAAATCAATGATGTCCAACACAACCAGTTTAAAGAGCCTGTGTGCATTTCTGTTGTGTTTAGTATGTTCTTTTGTGTGTGTGTGTGTGTGTGTATGTGCTTTATTTTGCACCAAGCTTGCTGTGACACACTGGGACTGCAAGTGGTGCCGTTACTAATAAAATAAACTGCTAATCCTCCCGCAATCATTCACGAGAGTACGTGAAGCCACTCGACTTATGACATCCGCCTTTGTTTCTGCTGTTGTCTGCCTCGGCTCAATATGGCTGTAATGTATGTCTGTCTGACTTTTTAATTTAATGTTGTTTCAAAAAGCAACGCACTCAAAACAGTACAATGAAAACCTGAGGTTTAATGAATCCTTTCAGCCCCCTGAGTCTGGGGTGGCAGGAAGGAGGGTCACCTTTTCTGAAGAACACTGATTGTGATTTTGAAATGTGGTGGGACACGGGGGGGGGGGGGGGCAGGGGGGGGATGAGGGGGGGGGGGGGGGGGGGGGGGGGGGGACAGTAGAGGGATGACACGCAATAAACGGCCCAGCCAGTGGAGTCGAGCCAGAGGCACGGTCCCAACTGAGAGCTGCCACTGAGCAGAATCTGAGAGCTCAACGAAAGACGGAGAGGAAGGAATCAGTGAGTTGGTAAAATAATGGGAAATGTGTGAAGAAGGAAAGAGACACAAGTGAGAAAAAAAAAAGACAGACTGAACAGATGAGCAGTGGCTCTAGTTGGCTAACAGATGAGCCAAGCAGAAGTCACAGATCACTAGTGTATATCCATCAGAGCTCTCACAGCTAACTAATTCCTCCAATCAGATGGATCCGTGTAAATATGTCAAATGGGGGACGGGAAATTGCCAGTGTGGTTTATTGACTGTGATAAAATCTGAAAAGCACCGCTGAACATAATTACATACTTGTCAGAGCCATAAAAATTAGCTTTATTATCAATGGGATGGTTTTGTACAACTTCATTTAGGGGCGATGCCTTCCAGATGGGGAGCGTGGAGAGCTTTTTTACACTCCTCCTCTCTTCCCTGCATCTGGCTCTGTCATTAACAGCATGATGCTCTCTCTCTCTCTCTCCCTCTCTGTGCCATTGCACACAGTCACACACACACACACACACACACACAAACCACAACATTTGTGATAAGACTCACTCAGGAAAACACACATAGAAGTGTGTGCGTGTTGCAGATACGTCTAAAATAATAATCTACATATATGGAAACTCTGTGGGTGTCGCAGGATGCACGTACTAAATATCCATCATGTGCAGCCAAGTTCCCTGTCACTTAAATAGTCGTCTAAATGCTGATGTTGAACTCCAGCTCTTGCCAAACACAGATAGCACATTTGGGTGACTCTTCTTCCAGCTGGGCTTCAGTGGCGCTCGGCTCCTCTCCTGCACAGATAGCAGCTTTCACTGGGTCCACAGAGACAAAACAGCCTCAAGTTTCCTCTGTTATACCCATTGAGAGCCACTCGACCGTGAGGAGAGTTTTAATGTAGTGCCACTTAGAAGGAAGAAAAACAGTCTTAAAACGGTACTTTTACCAGTTCATGCAGGTTCACCCTCCAGTCCCACCGTGGATGGCCTTTAAAGGAAGGATGTTTTCATATAATTTAAATCTATTCTCTAGCTGCATGGGATCCCTTTTTACGTATGCTTTTTTTAAATGCATGACCTCTGATATTCCTGGCAAAAAGGTGTTGCAGGATAGGGAAAATGTAACATAGTAAATATTTTTGATGGCAAAAAAGCTGTGTTTAAAAAAGTGATACTGGGTAGTGTAAATTGGTGAAAGTTGAATTTTTGACAGAAAAAATACCAGAGCAGTGTAACATTATTTTCAGGGTTTTTTTAAGGTCAGAGTTTTCTTCTTTTTTTTTTTTTTTTCAACAGCCAAAAGTAAAACAGAAATCTGTCTGATAAATACTTAACATCATCTTACCCTGTCTAATTCAAATCAGTGAGTAAGAAAAGAAGAAAATTCACTAATCATGCAAAGTGTCCAAAACAATGAACATTTTTGAAGATTCCTTTTTGTTGATTGACAGACAAAATGTTTCTCGGAGGTTACATGTAACCCCCCCCCCCCCCCCCCCCCCCCCCCCAAAAAAAAAAAAAAACAGTCAAATGTATTGCTGTATCTCTAAACTCTAGATGAGTTACTAAACCTCTGGTCAGACCTTTTCTCATTATCAGAAAAACAACTGGTCATCCTCCCCTCCTCTGCTCCCTCTCTCCCTCCCTCCCTCTCTCATTACACCCAACGCTACAAGACCCCACCACAGAAAAAATCCATAGCCATCGATCGATTCGCCCAGCCACGGTCGCCACAATTATTCTTGAGGAGGAAACGTTGGCGATAAATTACATGTGTGCTTTTCATCTGATGTTCTGTGGCGGCGAGCCCTCTGAGGACCTAGGTGGGGACGGCGAGGTGGGCTGGTGGGAGAGTGACGTGCGGCTGTCAACGCCGGAGGATCCGGCTGGCTCAAGGCCAGTTTATACTTCAGTATGGAATCGACGCGGCAGCCGTCCCACCCACAACACAACCTGAAATCGACCATGTTCATCCCTGATTCACCTTCACCTCTCCCTTTTATCTCTACATGAATAACACTTAACCTTTGCTTTAAACATTATTCTAACATAACTGTAACCCTCAAACCGCATCCTCGTCTTTTACAGCCTCAGCCGGAGCTCAACCCTGACTCTAAACCCTAAACTCAAACATTAATCCTCAGTCGCCCCAGAAATGCGAGGCTGCAACACAACTCAAGCTGAGGGTCGCAAGCATCACTGGCGTGCCCAACATGTAGCGCCAGTCAAAAAAGAATGGCCCGAAACCACCTCTCCCGCTCTCATGTGCATCGAGAGACGTTCAACTTTTTTGACGATTTGAATATTGGACTCATCGCTCATTTTCCTTTGTTCCCATGATACACCTCAACCCTCCACCTTTCCCTGGAATTAAATATACCTTATTGCCAGACAATAGAAGAACTTTGAAGTCAAAATATACAACCCCTCTTTGCAAGTATGTGTGTGTGTGTGTGTGTGTGTGTGTTTAAAATAACCCCGGAGGAGTCTGCACGCAGCTATAATTGCCTCCCTCATTAGTTATGTTTTAGCAGGAGCGGATGGGAGGGCAATTAATTTTACCGCTTAATTTTTGACACAGAATCCGCTGCTGTATTGATGTGCTCGCCATTTTGGGTCTCATTTTTCAGGGAAATTAATTGACAAAGTGCGAAGATTTATCAGCATATCGCCAGATTAAGCGACAAACTGAAGCAATGAGGAAATCAATTGTGGCCCTGTCGCTGTGCTCACCAACCCCCCCCCCCCCCCCCCCCCCCCCCCCCCCCCCCCCCCCCCCCCCCCCCCCCCTCCCCACAACGGCCAAGAGCCTGGGAAAAGCTGGGTGGGTCAGACGCAGTGCAGTTATTTATTTATTTGAGTCGCTCATTCATCAGCCGTTACAAATGACCCTGGCGGCTGACGACCACTGAATCCCCCCCCCCCACCGCTGCTGCCCCACCCTCCCGCAGACACGACTGGTGTGTGAGCAGCGAGAGATTAACATAAAAAACACACAAATCATGGAGGAACAATGAATCCTGTTAGAGGCAGGAGAAGAGCAGAGGTGTTAACTTTTTTTTTTTTTTTTTTTCCCTCTTTTTTGATGGGGCGGGGGTTCTGCTATTCACAGTGTGACTCTGACCACAGGGTGATGAAACTGGACATTTGTGATGTAGCTGATGGTATATTGCAAAATACATACTTACTTACATACTTAACATTTTTGACTGGATCTTTATTAAGAGCTTATAGCTGAAGTGGCAATTTTAAATAAGTCCTGAGCCCTCAGTTATTTCTCTGACTCGTACTTCGTGGAGCGTACAAACAATTTAACACAGTTTAAAGAAAAGCCTTGTTATAAATGAATAATATAATATGAAGCAGTTAATGTTAGCTTCACAATAATCGTGCTGGTTACATGCTACTTAAAAAAAAAAAACATGTATGGTTGTCAAGGGTTAAGAGGAGAGATAAACAGCGTCCCCTTTAACTTATTCTTTTTACTTTTGGCTTGAGGAAGGGACAAGGGGAAGACTTTGAAAATGGCAACTGTCAGAACTCTTTAAACGGAGAGAATCACTCTGTGAGGAAATCAAAGCCTGCCATGCCCAGTAACGATCACTGTTAGAGTAGAGAGGTTCAGCAAACAACCAAACTTTATCATTCCAAATGATATTTTGACAAACGATGACAGAGCGGGCCTGTCATTTCATCTGTATCCGTGCAGTGCCGTGTGAATAATGGAGTTCGACAGGCCCTTTCCCTCTAACATCTGTATGGATGATTTGTCAATATGTGGGGGAACGGATGAGGAACAGGGCGCATGCTTGGTAAAAAAAGATTTTGAGATTTTCTCTCCGTGTCGTGCTGCTCTTCAACAGTTATTGTCACAATGTGGTACAAATTGTGACATGAAATATATTGAAAAGAAGAGTATTGTTTTGATAGTGAGAGGATGAGTTCTTCCTGCCTGGTGTGACTGTCAGATTAATAGGATATTTGGTGCATGACACAAACAATGATCAGATGCTGGCAGTGACGGGAATACAAATGTCAGTGATATTGCAACATAGGACTCTAGACCCTCGCGAGCCCGGTCCCAACTCACTAGTGTGGTTACAGCTAGCAACAATAATAGGATAATATATGTGAATCATAAGTCATCAGTTAGTCACAGTTATGCCAGGTAAAGGTGCCAAAACTGTGACTGAACTGTATCATTATAACTTGAATATTTTTCTATTAATTTGGTGTTGTATCTGTTTGCACGTTTGACTTTTCATATGTTTTAAAGAAAAAGAAAAAAAGAAAAAGAAAACTAAATTAAATCAATCCATGCAACATTATGGACATCTACAGATATTGTTGAAAGCCAAAAATAAGGATGATGGCAGTTCAGCTGTGTTATTGTTATCTGAAGCCTAAATATAGAGGAATGGATGAAAAAAAACAAAAAAAAAACAGTGGATGTCAACTGTATTTTTGGTGCATTGTTTCAGGGGATTAGGATGGTTACTTTAGAGGATTATAGACCAATTACACACACGACAGAACCAAATCACTCAAGACTTCAGCTGGTGACTGTCAGCCAGACCTGTGTGTACCACTATACTTGATCATACTGCCTGCTACAGGACCAGAACACTTCACCTTTATACATTCTACTTCATTGTCAGAATTTCATCTTTGTGCCACGGAGAAGCTGATTTATAACATAACATGAGGGTATTAGCAGTGGCTGACAGACTCGCTGTCTCAACACAGCAAATTGTGTTAGCTGTTTTTGGTCTTGCTAATCAAGTCAGGTCTTGACGCTGACTTTGGTTAAGGCTTAATCTAAATTATCCCATTTTCCAGCGTTCATACTTGGTCACCCTTGATCTTTCTAGCTCTCTTATTCAATCACTTTCTTTTTCCATCTCAATCACAGCTCTCGCTCTCTTCAAGTCTGAGACACACACACACACACACACACACACACACACACACACACCATCACGCCACCCCACACCTTTCCAGGTGACAGTTAGGTGACAGCCTGACGCCAGCCGGCTGATGGGGAATGATGAGTGCTGGAAACAAATGAAAATAAAACGTCTAATTATGTCAGAGGTGCCTTGACGTTACATCACTGTTAAAACACATTTAAAATAACATCCAGCAAGTCCAACACTTCGCACACACACACACACACACACACACACACACAGCAGGCACCCGTGACGGATGGAGGGCTCTCCTGCAAGCGCTCAGTCAGGCTGTCAGGCCACTGGCTGCTGCTGCTTCTGTCATTGACTTAAAAGGGCATCAAGGAGCTGTGTGTGGGACATTACTGAGGCCGAAGGGAAACTGCTGGGCTGCAGCGTAAAGACACTTTCAAAGAGGCTGACTTGGGCTCCTATCGAGGGGCTATTATTCAAGACAGTATCCTCCCGCCGCTCACTGCACCATCTGTCGATCCAAAGTTTTTGAAAGTAAAAAAAAAAAAAAAAGTCCTACACTGTACCTTACTGTACATAGTGAAATGAAAGGGAAGGAAGGAGAAAAAAAGACAAAAAGGATATAGTGTATATAAATGAATAAGAAAAGAAATACCCACTAATTTCCATGATACATACATATGTGTCTGTTTTTATAATCTGCTCATATCCAACTTTTTTGTGTCGGAACTTGTGTCGCACTGACAAAAAAAAAAAAGAAGTTTGGTGCCGTTTTAAAATGAAAAGACTGTACGGATGTAACTGTGAAATACACATGACATTCTGTGTGAATTGGGATGATACAAAACCTTCATTTTTGCATTAATGAACCCTTCAAGCGTGAAGGCTCGCCAGAAAGAAGAGACACAAAGACACAATTCCAAGAACTTTTTGATGCTTTCACCCTCCTCTTGGCTTCTCACTGTTTCCATTGAAATCTATTTGGCTGAAGTATCGTCGTCGAACAGTGTCGGTCCTTTTGGGAGGTAAGGGTTTAAGCATGCAACAAGACTGTCTGCAAAAATGCCAAGAAGTAGTTCTTGACTTTCTCTGGATGTTAAAAATCGGTACAGATGGACAAGTCATGGCTTCTAACAGCCAAAAAGGCGCGTGTATATTTATTCCAAACAAAGCTGTGAAGATTCATAATTAATGTGAGACTTTCACAGTTAACACATCAACTTCATTTTGTTGAATACACTGCAGTTATAGAGGGATGGGAAAAAAAAGCACATTCTGTCTGGTCCAAGTGTTTCCTGCTCAATAACTAACCCTTTGTCCTAAACTCCGTGCGTGTGTTTGTGTAGGCGTGGAGCACTAACGGTTCACGCGGAGGTTGCTGCTCTCACCGGTGTGTGTCCTGTAGTGGTCCTTCATGGCCGACAGGTTGAGGAAGGCATAGTGGCAGGACGGCCAGCCGCACTTGTACGGTTTCTCCCCACTGTGCAGTTTCCTGTGGTTGTTCAGGGCCCATTTTTCACTGAAGGTGCGCTCACACAACTCACATTCAAACTTCCTGCAGGAGGAGGAGGAGGAGGAGGAGAAGAGAGGCAGAGAGGGATGGGGGGGGGGTGAGAAAAAAACGAAGAGTTATTTACTGATCCCAAAGCTGACATAAAATGCTAGAAAATCTACCCTGTGAGAAAGGAAATGGAGGTTGCTGGGTACGAACGCTCACACCCACAGAGCACAGGGCTGTATGATTGCGTGCTGTACATCTACGCCCCCACTCACTCACTCTCTCACACACACACGCACACACACACAGAATGCAGTTGGCTGCTGGTGTGTCATGTCTGTATAAGCAGGCATTGATTTTTCTGTCCTGGCCTGCCACCTCCACCATTTATTCTCTGCTTTGCACCAGGGCCCAGAGGACTAGAGAAATTCTGTTACAGTCCACACACACACAAACACACACACACACACACCCCGCAGGGCCAATGGGGAGAATAGAGTTCACCTGTCCAGTGTCCCCAACCACTTAGCCAGGGCTAAATGAACAGTTTGCAACATTTCACCCCTCGCTCCTCTCATAAGCTTCCTTCCTCCATCTTAACATCTCTTCAAACGCATCCTTCGCCATTATGTTCACATCATCAAGCGCTCACGCTGCATCACATTGTCATTATCAATCCAATAAAGGCAAAGACATGAAATGTCATGTATGTCGTTTTGTTGTGCGACGCCAAATGCCTCTTCTGAGAATCAGAGGACAACAGTAAATATGCATTCGGTTCTTTTCTTTACACTGGACATCTGTCTGTTTCTCCGTACCAACGCCTACGATGCAACAAAAGCTTCTTTTTTTTATCCATGTGTAGGATGTGTGCACCTATATTCATCTGCTGTTTTCTGAGACTTCAAGAGACACATCGAAGCAGGAAAAAAAACAAAAAACCAAACAATAGAAAGAAAGCCTGTGCTTGAATTAATCTTTACCCCCGCGCTATAATTTAGGCGCAGAATGACTAATGTGCGAGTCATAAACAAATGAAGTCGGGTTTTGGGGAGCATTCGTCTTGCAGCGAGGGCCATGTTATTTTAGGGAGGGCAGCTGTCTTTAAGTCCTGATTGTGTCGCTTAATCCCTGTGGTATCTGTTTCATAGCGAGCAGCATGACACTCACCTGAACAAATAATGACTCCAAGCAGCATGTAGCATGTGTCTGAATCAATAATTCAAACTCATACATCTTCCTTACTGGAAGGAGGGAGAGGAGGAGGGGGTGGTTGCAAAAGAGAATGCGAAGGGGAGGGAGGGAAAAAGGGGAGAAAGGATGGAATTAAAGATGGGAAGGTGGAGAGAGGGAGAGACGGAGAGGAAAATGTGTCCCGGCTTCCATATCAATCTATACGTTCCGTAAAGATAAATCTAAATGTGATATGCATGTCGTCCCCCAACTAGTTGAGAGGACGTTTTAAGCTCACTTACCGGGAAGGATGGAGCAGCTTTGAAATGGCGCCTTTATCACCTGGCTCTGAGCTCAAATGCATATTTAAACATCTCTGTTTTCCTCTCGTTCTCATCAACTGACTTGGCAGAGAATTTATTTGACCAACAGATGTAAGTCTACATCTGTATTTCCTTCCCCTTCCTTCCTCCCCGTGGTATTTATAGAAGCAGCCCGTCGCCCATGCCACCGTGGGAGAGGTAAATAAGATGAGTGAAGAGATGCTATCTTTTATTGTAAACATTATGCACAACACTCCTGCTTTATGAGCTAAACGGGCCATTGTTTATCACGGGGCGTAATCGCAAAGCCAGGCAGGCAGGCCTTGACGTGGGCACGCGGCATGCTGGGATGGAGAAAAAAAAAAAGAAAAAAACAAGGGAGAAAGGGAAGGCAGGAGGAGAGGAGCAAAGATGGAGGAGTCAGGGCTGGCAGAGTTGACTATCAGTGGGGGTTTTGTAAGGATGAGAGGAGGGTTTGCGTCTGTTTTTATGGGATCAGATGGAGTGCTTTGATCTTGTCCCCGCATGTCAGATCCCGTCACGATCCACCGTCCCGCCCATACATATGCATACTGCCTCTAAACAGCCAGGCACCATGCAAAACACACCAAAGGAAGGATGTGGAGGGGGGAGAGAGAGCCGGAGCAAATGTGCTTGTTTATGCATGTGTGTGAAGGAAAGATGGAGAGACAGAGGTGTGCCAATTTAAACGTGAAGACTTTATATCATGAGCCCTCGACGTGAATTTAAAAGCAACAATACAACCTCCATAAATCCAGAAAATGCTGCCAAACACCTCAGTTTAAGATTCAACAGTTTGAGAAAGTTCAATGTTAACAAGAGATTGAGGGCTTGAAGGTACACAGTAGGCCTGCGGCTGTGATTTGCAACTCTATGTAATGAAGTGAAGGTGATGATGATGATGATGATCATTTCAATGCAGCAAAAGAATGATGGCAAGTCAAGAGGAAGACGAGACTCGGTCTGGAGTAAAAACTTTTTTGGGGAAACTTTGGATGTTTTCCAATATTAATAATAAAATAAAAACATGATGATCCACTGCTATCCACTGCTTTTTGTAAAATAAATATATGTGGGTTAAGGACAGATTATTTTTGAGAAGGGAAATATGATTTTATTTTGCACAAAACAAACCGCCATGTTTAGTACCAAGTGTCAAGCTGAATGAAGGAGCCGGGGATTGAACAAACATCCAGCATTCAGCTCTATACTTCCTCGGCTCAAAACGCTCGATCGCTTAATTGAGAACATAAACATCATATTCAATGATAGTGAAAACAACCAGCAGCCCTACAGTCACTAATTTCCCCTGTGCATTTCCCACAAGACACCTGTGCTGGGTGAGAGCGTTGCTAACAAAGCTTCAGGGAGTTGTGATCCCAGTGTGCGGATACTTTCTCTCTTGCATTTAAGCAACACGCTCGGATACTTTTAGGTCTGATATTTAAAGCACTGCACTATTTAAACTGCCGTTGTTCCTGCGTCCTGGAAAGGCCAAACCACAGTGAAACAGGAGCTGCTGTAAATTGTACGAACATAAAAAGCAAGGCGGCATTATTCAGAATCACACCTGCTATCGACATTTGCTCTGTGACACAACTGTTTACCCCTGATCACCTGGAGGCCACAGCGAGAATAAACATCTGTAGCTGTGGGAGCACGATCTACCGTCAGTCATTAGATCTCTGCTCCTCTTCCTCCTGCATCTCTCCTCCCTTCCCTCCGCCTTTCCCTCCTCTTCTGATCACGCAGCCAAGCTACATGATTGACACCCTGTGCAGATTTATGCAAAGACCCAGGTGGGTCCTCTTGCCTGTACGTTCACAGAGCGCCATGCCACTGTGTCTATACTGTCACTCATTACCATATCTATACTGTGGTGTGATCCTGTCATCAGTTCAGGCATATAGGGCTACTGTCAGAACATCACAGGGCACACTGGCCTTAATTGTGCTATGAAATCCCCAAGGAGGAGTTACTTTACCTCGAACAGGAGGTGGGGAAAAAAAAAGGACCCGACTCATTACCACACACTCACTGTCACCCCCAAGTGGCGAGGTGCTGCTTGTTGTCTGGGACCTTGCAGACAGTGTGCTGATAGAACAAACTGTAATTGTGTGTTCGGGATGAAAAATAAGTAGGAGTGTGATTAAATTGGCCAGTTTGTATAATTAATAGCACAAAGAGGTGTTCGACAAAATAAAGAGGCTGTCATAAAGCAAAGAGACGCTCGTCCTGACTGCGACTTCAGGTTTGGGCTTCACAGGGAGAATTTTTCTTTAATTGACTGAATTAATTGCGTTTTTTTGCTTTTTTTTAAAAGACAGCTCAGGATTCTTTCTGTGGTCTCCTCATCGTGTTGGCCGGTCGGCGTGAGAGGAAGCGCTCCGCCGATGCTCTCACGCTGCAGCACGGAGACAGAAAAGAGGGAGAGAGGCCGACTCTCGCCTCAAGCCAAACTGACACAAACAGACAACTTCAAAGTGAAGACTGTTGTTTATTTGGTGAAGGGAGAAGGTGGGGGGGATGGGTGGGGGGGGGGGTAAAAAAAGAGAGAGAAAATGTATCTGATATGCAACTGTCAGGAGAGCATTTTCACATGCAAAATAGCGAGTGAGTGAGAGAGATTACCTAGAGGGAGGAACATGACAGCATTCACTAGGGTCAGGATGGATCATCATCTTCAGCCCCCTCCTCCTCCTCCTCCTCCCTCATCTCTCTCTTTTTCCCTCCATCGCTCTATCTTTATCTCTCCCGTGCTCCGCTTCCCTTCCTCCTTCCTTCCGTTTTCCCCTACTCTGCCTTTCCCTCTCATCCTGTTTTCAGACTCCATCACTCTGCACTTCGACAACCCGGCAGCTTAAATCCAGACTAAATTAGCTGAATGAAGATTAAATCATTTGGCCCTGAGCTCTCCAAGATATTGGGAGGAAGACTGAGTAAGCCTTAAATGGTGTCTGACTGAGCTCGGACCTATATAGAGTATGTGTCTGAGCAGAGGCTCTTCCTTCAATGGCAGTCAATTGAAACCTGATTAGAGGGGGGGGGTGTTGGGTAAAAAATGGGGAAAAGATTAAATTTCTGGGACAACTGTTTCCTAAGTAAGGCCGCCGGCTTCGTTATTTTTCGTTTGCGTGCACAATGTCGACCGACGACAGGCTTGTTCCACGGGTAAGATATTGAACCGAGCAACATCATCGCTCACGGTGCTCGGGAGAACGCGCTGTAGTCCGCGCCGTGGCTACTCGGATCAGCTTTGCGGGTGGTACTTATTTAACATTCAAACAAATGAAGACAACAAATTCCTGGCCCGATGCTGGAGACACAACGGCGGCACAAACTCTGCGGCATAAAAAAAAAAAGAAAAAGAGCAGAATCTCCCAGGAATGAGTCCGAGAATTATCCCAGCATAAGGGCATTTTAAAGTGAAATATCTATCGAGTTATATCATACTGAGACCTGCAGGAGTGTAGCCAGCGTGTCACACAGAACAACAACTAAAACCTCCACGAAGAGGCCACATGTGTCTGCAGAGTATTGTAGATGAACCTCCTCTGAGAGGACTGCTCCTGCATATGACTGCAATATAAACAATAGCACACAACAGAGATGCTGCTGCTGATTTATGTTTACCTTCAATCCCGGGAGAAAGAGGAGGAGGAGAAGGAGGAGGAGGAGGAGGAGAGGGGGGAGAAAAAAAAGATAATGAAATAAATAATAAAAGACCAGGCCCATCAGATAAGCTCCTGTTTATCCCGCTGTAGGGCAAATACAAATTGTCAATTTAATGAACACGGTGGACGTGATGAAAGCGGGGTGAAGGAGCCTCCTGCCTGACAAACAATCAGGAAATGTTATCTTAATATTGTTGTGCTGTTATTCAGCCCATAACTTAGGGGGTGGGGAGAGAACCACGAGGAAAAGGAGGTGGCACGGAGGGGAGCGGGGAGCGAAGGGGGAGCAGGGAGTCACAAAGGCCAGGTCCCTCTGTGGTGGCCCTGTTATTGCCTGTTTTTATTATGAGCCATAGCTCAATAGTCCCAAACACACTTTGAAATACACAAACCTAAATGTAAGCCTGGGATGGGTGTGCGCACACACACACACACACACACATACATGTACTCTTCTCGTCTTCTCTGTAAGAGGACGAAACAACATGGTTTTGAACAAAACTCCCAAAGTCATCCATTTCACTGTGGGTATGCATGCACGACTGTGATGTCTTTTTCTCCAACTCAGTTAATTTAAAAGCACAGTAAGTTTTACAGATTTCAGACTATGAATCAAAACATTTTAAACTGCAAATCAAGAGCACCGCAAGGCTTCTTGCTCAAATTAGCAGACGCTAAGAAGTATGGAAAATGTGATTTATGTGACACGGTTCGGTCAAAGGCCTATTCTCACCCCCCCGCCATCCTTTCAATGGCACTTTAAAAAGTGTCCAGATGCTTCACAGTGCAAAGTTTTTTTTTTTTTTTTTTTTTTAGTGAGTCTTGAATTTAAAGCATTGCAATCTGAGCAGCCACCAAAATTAACTATTATCTCCATATTTATATATTGCCCGGCACTAAATTGCGTCCGTAAGAATTACTATCAATATGAATATCTGCAACAATAACTCAGCTGCAGTGCGGAAGACAGGATGCTCTTTATCAGGCTTCTGATAGGCCTTAAATACAGCACAAGGCAGCCATATCAGAGCTTTTTCTCTCTAATATCAGGCCGCATTAGCACCTCGTAAATCAAATTACACTCCTAGAATTTCATTAGGCTCACCTGCCAGCGCTGCTGTGCTGCAGAAATATTTATGTTTTTATGCTGCAATTGTGCACTCTCAGGTACACAAAAGGGAACGAAGGGGGGCAATAGGGAAAAAAAATAGGTGATAAACCTAATTATCTTTTAAGAATACAGAGAAAATGCGTCATAAATTGTGGCGATCTTGAGGAGAGCTGGCGTCTCGGAAGCCCGTGGGGCTGAGAGTTGGGGACAAGTCTGCACCGCTGTTTACCATCTTTAACCGGGGCTATACTCTCACAATCCAATTAGCGGCTTCCCCAAATTCGCTCTAAACAGAAATCAAACAGGATGATGTACGATGCCGATCAGTGGATTCTCAACAACAAGTTAATCTGATAAAGTGGGAGAGAGGAAAAAAAAAAAAAAAAAAAGCACTGCTAATAGCACAACTACTTGTTAAAACTGGATCCAAATGTTATGATAGGAGTCTGTCTTTGTTATTTAATTAGCTCAAAAGAATTTCACATTTCCATTTGTTCATTTGCCGTTGCTGTTTGTTAAATTATATCATCTGCATCGTAAACATCTCTCTGGTAGCATCTGCTGAACGAGAGCCGACACCGGGGGCGTAGGTGGCCGTGGGAAGGGAGCGCTAACGTTCCCGCTCCGTTTTCTTCCCCATCCAGAGCGGCTGTGGGTCTGGGTATGGATTTTGATTAGACACAAAGGGAAATGACTGAGCCAGTAACGACAGCCACTTAATAAAAGGTACAGTTTATACATTAAAGAGCTTGGAGTTGTAAATCATTCAGCCCTGTAACGACATGTATTCCTGTCCCAATACCAAGCCCCTAACAGGCCTCCCATATTTACTCCGCGGGTCCTAGCATCATTTTAGAATAATGAGCTATGTCCCTTATCTAATTAACAGGGGCCTGGGTTCATTCGTTTTTCCAGCCTCTCTCCTCCACCATGCGGAATTTAGGAAGCTGGCATATTGGTTTAACTTGCAAATATTTAGCCCATTTGGTCCGTGCCATGACTGCAATAAGTTCCATTACAGACAGTGTGTGGCTGTGACTTTTGTTGTATGTTTTGTGTAAATGCTAACTGTTACAACTAGAGGCTGTTTATCCGTGTGTTTTGTGCAGGTGCGCGTGTTTGTGTGTATGCGTGTGTGTGTGTGTGTGCGCTTCAGTGGGCAGAAGTAAAAGAGCGGGTCCATTCTCTCTCTTATTACTGGAATTGTAATTCAATGATCACCTTAGATCACACACGTGCCATAAATCAGATAGGCTTGACAGAGGATGAAAAATTGTATTAATAATGTGAAACTTATTATACAGTCCCAAATGCTCCCTTGATAAATGACATTGTTTGGGCCTGACAATGATTGCATTTAAAACATTATTTCTGTTTTTTTTTTTTTTTTTTTTTTTTTTCTTTCATTATTTCTGTTTTTTTTTTTTTTTTTTTTTTGTTCCTGTGTGTAGGTTTGTGTGTACGTGCACGCTGCAGGACACAGCAGCAGCGGTTCAGGGTGGGGAAGACAGAGGTGGGGTTCCCAAGCTTCATAAAATATTCAAGATGTTTCCCACCCTTCTCTCTGGAGTCAGTGGGCAGGCAATGGCGGTGGCAGTAGGGGTATAAAATATATGTGTGTGTGTGTGTGTGCGCGCGGGCCAGCACAAGTGAAATGGCTGGTGGCTCACCGCAGCATAAACACCCAAGCTCCCGGACCACAGAAAGGAGCCATGCACATCTCCAAGTCATAAAGCAGCGTGTGTACTCGCACCATTATTACAGCACGTCTTTGTCAGATATTAACAAACGTGAGGAACTGCAGGAAGAAGCTGCACAATCATTTACGAACGAGTCAACTATTGCCTCTTCTTTTCTTTTTTTTCAAATAACTGATTTCAGGAGAGTTTATTTTTCTTCATAACTCACACTAGAATGTTGCTATTAGAAAAAATAGGTCTAGACTCGGCATGAGGCGAAAGCAGCGGCGACATTAAAAACTATACAAATAATGTTTCTGTTTACTTTAAGTACTTTACACAAGCTGCACCAGGGTTAAAACCAGTCCGGTTTGCATGCAGTAACACAGGAGACATTTGGAGACAAACCTCCAAACACAAAGGTTGCAGAGTTAGAAAAGCAGTAAAGACAAAAGGATCTGGCACGAGCCCTCTGTCTCCCCACAAGGACAAACACATTAAGTAGTGGCACATTATTTCGCTAATGCCGTCTCATTCTCAACACCTGTCTATATGGATAAAGTGCCCTTGCTCAGTGCATCGGCTGTAATGAGGGATGTTGTGTCCGTGGCATAAGATTGAGCCAGCAAACCCCCCCCCCCCGACCTGTCTGCCAGTACTGCTGTAAACAGTCCATCAAAGCCAGCGAGAGGAAAATGTCAGCTTTAAATATGTTCTCGCACACACGATTCTCTGTTTTCAAGTAACAATCACAAGACGGGACCCTTTGGGATTTGCTCACAAATACTAGCATCCATTACTCAGAATGATGCGAGCAAGAAACCCTGAATCAATCATCATGAAAATAATGAATTAAAGTCACAATCCAATACTACATCAGTAAAGGGTGCACTTGACAGCAACCTGCCGGTCGGCTAGCGTTCGGAGCAGTGGACTCAACACGTACGAAAGTGCTGCAAAAGTTTGAAGAAATACAGTGCAAGCGTTTCCGAGCAAAAGGCACAGATGAGGAACACAAAAGCAAACGTTGCACTTTCACTGGCCGGACAGCTGAACTACACCACCTATAACCTGACACTTGCATCAGCTCCAGAAAAACTGGTACCGTGCAGCTCCGGGTTCAAGGAAAGTCTAATTAAGTCGGTGGACTGTTGCAGGCAGATCCCTGCACAGGGACGCTGAGACCCAGCCTGCTCTTTTTCCCCATAGACCGGGTTTTCCCTGACCACGTCCCCACAACCCCAACAGCCCCCCTTTGGTGATCTTATTACCCCCCCCGCCCCCCATTTTCCCATTTTACTCTCCCTTCTCTTCTCCTCCTCCTCATTCCTGCAAATGACCATGATGGGAGGCCATTCATCTCACTCCTTTGGCCACCACGATGAAATAAATCAAGAATTTCTTCCTGCAAATATAACAATATTTGTATTTGGGGTGGGGCAGACGTAATTGATGACTGCAACCGTGCTAATTAAAAACGGCAGAGGTTTCATTAATCTTGGTCATAGGAAGAAGGGGATAGTGGGGTAGCTGCTACAACACTGGCTGGATGGGGGGGGGGGGGGGGGTGACACCGCCTCCTTCGGGGGGGGGGCGGTGACACCGCCTCCTTCGTCCGCATCACTCAGGTGATTTGGACCATTGTCGAGTATATTAGCTTGGCGAGGTTAATGTGTATCGGCCATTAATAATCACAACAGAAGTCTATAGAACACAAAGCGTCTCTGTCGGGATGGGTTCAGTCGTCCACCGCGACAGAATCAAACAAGACAATAAAGTGAACAATTACGCGTGTTTACTGCCATGTCCCGGCTGAAGAAGTTAATTGCTTTCCTGACTTTTCTTTGTATAAACTCTTGTTTTCTTTTGACACACAAACCCACAGCTAATTAATTACAACCAACTTCCTGCTCTTAAGGCTTCTCTTGTGTTGTCAAGAGTCACTAAGACTTTGGACAAAGACAGAGTCTGAGCATCAGGTTTGAGTTTCACAAACATACAAGAGAATGAGAATTTAAGACTTTAAAATGGGGCGCGCGCGCACACAAACACACAATTCTGCACCATATGCCAATCACTATGGGGGTAATTCTTAATTATTTATTATAACTACATTTGGAAGCCAGCGGGTTAAAAATAATTTCCATGACTCTAACCAACGGCGTCGAAGGTCAAAACAAATGCATCACAACTGAGCGTCGATATAAAAGAAAAGATGTGAACAGGCCCTGGAGTTGATAAGACAGAGTCATTGTTACTGCTGTGCCATTACAGCGCAGACAATTTACTAAGCAGCTCCCATGAACGGTGCAGATGGATTTCATCATCACACTGTAATGGCTTCTACATGTTAATTCACAACTTTAGCTTCTCCACCACGACTCAGCCACAAAATAATGGCTACCCTGCATCTGGTAGAGGCAGTGTAGGGCAGTGTATGAAGCATGAAGAGAAACAGAGGGAAAGTAAGAAAGAGAGAGGGGGGGGCAAAGAGACAGAATTAAACAGAGAGAGGGAGAGAGTGAGGGAGAAGAGATGGGTGCGTGGGGTGGAAGCAGTAGCATATGGTGCCACGCTGCCATAAACAAGCTTTATGAAAAGACCGGCGACGTTTATTTAATCATGGAATACCTGAGGAATCGCAACGAGACACACACTTTGTCCCATTATTGTTAGCCCATAAATTTAACTGCTTTACCAGAACGATGAGGAACCTGATACAGCCGCCGAAGACAACGCAGGGGAAGCAGGTGAATTTATGTGTGTGTGTGCGTGTGTTTGTAAAGTGCACTGTGTCGTGGCTACGGTACAGATGTGTGTGTGTGTGTGTGTGTGGGGTTACAGATGAATAGCCTTAACTGCTACACGCTGGTATCTGTGTATCTGCAACACTGGACCATACACTCTGTAAAGTGCCTGTATCTGAGGGAACACACATGATACAGAGGTGTCCTCTGTTTATTCTGTACTTGTATATTCATCCTCCCACTATGTCCACGCCTCCCCAGTCATCGTCGTTCTCAAGGAAGCTTCCTCAAAACTAAGAATTAAAACAATTATGTAATTTAACACATCACACAACAAGCACGTGATAAATGATGTGGTGGGTCTAAAGGCCTCCTGACGAAAGAGCAGCGGCCGACCGAATGAAGCAGCGCACTGACGTCATTTGAAAATCACGCCCACGTCTACGGACGCCCGTACACGCCTGTGCCTTTCACACGGTGCAAGGTGCGGGGACACGTGTAGGTGAAGACAAATACCGCCATGTTAGCCGCACACGTGGACATGCACATCAGGCCGCGCGGCGCACAAATGTTCTTGAAAGTTCACAATCACAGCGCAAACACACACGAAAAAGAAATGAGCAGCCGTGTGCCGGCGAGCAGACTTCCAGACACACACACACACAGCTCTGGGTCAGGGGGACAGCGGTAGCTCAGAGCCAGCTGTGACCTGCCGGTCCAGGTGCTCAGGAAAACCGCTGTTAACGGCCACGATTGATGATCTAATCAAACTGTCACCGCAACGATCCGCTGCAGTGGGAGAGGAGGTTGGGGTGGCACGGGAGTGTGTGTGTGGCGGCCAGGGGATGGGGGTGGGGGAGCAGGTGGGAGGGGTGGGGCGTGGTATCCAGGAGGCCGTGTGCATGCTTACCGTTAGCCCAAATTGAGAGTGACAGTCTCAATAGTGAAAAGGCCTCTCCCCCCACCCCCCCTCTAAGTAAAGGAAACAACTCCAGCGGTCTTCCGGAGGATGTCACATAATCAAGGGAGCCCCTACAACACCCCCTCCCCACCACCCTCCACCCCAGCTATAACATCTCAGCTCCAGTAGAGTGTGTGTGTGTGTGTGTGGGGGGGGGGGGGGGGGGGGGGTGGGGGTGTGTGGGGGGGGGGGGGGGGGGGGAGTCTGGATATTGAGGGATGACATGGTACAGTGCAGCACCAACGGCCCACACCGAGCTGATTATAATGAGTTCTGCATTGTTGGACACCAAACACACGCATCCACACAAAGTGCTCTCCGGAAATCAGTTCGAGCTGATGGTGCGTCACATGACCCCCGGCTTGTAAACCCCCTCGTTCCACGGCTTCACAAAGGGACTCTGCTAGTGTTGATCTGGTGATGCGTTGTTGAGCCATCACATGGAGATATGACAGTGCCGAAAATGAACTCTAGAATTTCAGCGGCTGTCCTTCTCTTTGACTAACTGCGAGAGTTTCCAGTGACTCATTGTGCAGGGAACAGAGACTGCTTCGTCTTTTGATCAAGACTCCTCAGAGGCCTCTAAAGGGCCCCACAGGACTGTCCAATGCACGGGGCCCAGACAACAGTCTGAGCTGCGGGGGTGTTGTGTGTGTGTATGTGTGTTGTGTCTCGAACACATGAGGAAAGACACAATTTAAAGTGTCATTTACATAAAGCATTAAAGGAACATATATGAGTGAGTCTGGAACTGTTTTCTAGTTCTTTCCAGTCAAAGTCATTTGTTTTATTATTATTGTCTAATAGTCATTTATTTGAACATTATTAATACAAATGATCAATGATTGAGGCTTTTTTTTTATTAACAATATTTCTAAACCTTGTATATACAATTTAGTCATATATTTTGCAGACTTCTCTCAACATAGTACTGTTTAAGAAATGTTTGATTTTTTAAAATGATTATGATGGTTTTTGTAATAATGTAATAATGAAATTAAACAGTTGTTTTAAATGGGGCCTTTTGTCACGCGTGAGTGTGCAAGTTTTTTATGAGTAACCTGTGTAATATTGAATTACATAATTATTGGTTATTTGTCGACAGCCTGCATTGAAAGTCATTTAGATTCAAACAAGACGCTTTAAGTGAAATGCAACCTCTAATACATCTCTTCTGAAAACAAAACTCCACAGTATATTAGCATCTCTGCGCAGCTGCATGGAAAGATATGATAATACTTCTCCAGTCGGCTAACATAAAATGAATTAAGTGTTGCTATATTTAGCTAAAAACAGAAAAGTTCAGGAAGTTGTCCAGCTTAATAGCGGCCTTGTTGATTGCTGCCTGTTCTGTGCGCGTGTTAATCACCTTCCCCAGGATATATCCACGACCGCCGCTTGCCAGTCCAGCTCGCATTAATTTAATCGCTGCTCAGCTAATTCATTGATTAATTGGTTCATTAGTGATGCCTGGCAACATCCATTTCTGCCGTGACAGTCTGATGTTTCAATAGAGAAGAAAAACAGGCTGGCTCCAGCCCAGTTTTTCCACAGTCCCACTGTGCATAATGTCCAACCACTGTCAACAGTTAGCTGCACAATTGTGTCACTGTATAACTGCCTGGTTTTGTGCCACAGGATGTGAAATGAATATGAAGGTGAACTGAGCACATTCTCCGTTCTTGTCTGCTTGAGTAATGTCACTTGGGCTTCAGCGGTGGGTGACATCATTCTTGGGGAAAGAAAAACTTCAAAAAGCTGGAGGGACTGTTGGAGCCGCACTGCCCAGATGAGGTAGATGCTGTTATGGGAAGTCAAACCACTGCTGCACGAGTCAAGGTCATGTTCCTCTGACATGACGAGTGGTTTCCAACTGTGGGACGAGCTGTCAGCTGCTAACTAACATTATTATTAGTAATAGGAGCCAATAGGACCCCACCTGCACCCTGCAACAGGAGGCAGGATGTTAAACTGACCGACAGCTATGGACAGGAGTGCTGATGTCACTGGTGAAAGGAGATGGCCATAAAGTAGCTCCGGTGTGCGGTGCGTGACCTTTGACCCCTCTACCCCGAGACACAGGCCCAGATTTATAATTGGCATTTTGTCACAGTTGTGGCTCCGGAGCAGTTGTGGTCCTGTGATTTAATTAATCATGAGCAAGACCACAACGGTGGCGATTTTAGAATTAAAGTGTGTCAGCTTTTCAGAGAGCCAACATGCTTTGCTCCGCCCCATCCACACACACGCGCGCACTCGCGCGCGCAATTCTGCACCATATGCCCATGACAAGTGCATAAAAATTGTTCCCAAGCGATAGCACAGGCCAACCCATAAAAACTTAATGCACCTAATTTTCCAGTAATCAAACTTTTATAGACTGCGATGGCTTTTAAACTAACAAATTTTAATTATCGCTTAATTTTAACAGCAATATTAACGCGATCCCTCATTCTGTGAGTGTTCGCTCTCCATGAAATATTGAATAGGGTAAACAGTGAGGCGCTGTCCGCTGGCTCCTGTTCAAACACGCAGCCAGCAAACACAAAGGTGAGCTAGGGGTCACCGAGGCCTCGCCGGAACCGACACCAGGTGCACCGGGGACCACTGGGAAGCAGAGCTCCTCGAGTGCAAAAAAAACGCACAAAAAAAAAGAAATAAATAAAAATCAGTGTGCTGATGTTGCACTGCGACTACGACACGGCATTGATCACTGGTGTGTGTTGGTCAGCGGTTATAATGTGATCCTGCCTCAGTGCCAGACAGACAGTTTCTCTTTATGTTGTTGCAGTAAGTTTGATTTGCCTGCTGCCCTTGGGTGGTTGAAAACGAGACCTTACCACCCAACACCAAGCGAGAGAGACAAAGTGCTGACACAGGCAGATAAGGGGAGGAAGAAAGAGAAAGATTAAAGAGTAGATTCATTATCAATAATTAAGGGAAAGGATTTATTTTAATGAATTAGGGGTTGTCTTTATCTACTCTTTATCTCCCTATCGCCCTGCTAACTCTCTTTTTTTTCCTCTCACACACACACACGCACACACGCGGTATCTATGTGGCTTGACCCCTGCCTGCTCCTTGTGGTCCATATTGCCACCATGCTGGCTCCAGGCAGGGCTCTTCCGCTCTCGCTCCCCGCGTCCAGCCTGGACGGTCCCGGCCCTTGGCGCTAGGGCAATATGGCCGCGCCGCACGGCATGCTGGGTCGCGGCAGCAAGCCCAGAGCCGGGGCGCTCCAGAGCCAGATGCCCGCTCAGGCCCTGGCACAGAGCAGCGAACGACCATAGCTACGCACAAATCAATTCTGTTGAGCGAACGTGCCCAAATGGGATATTAGTAAACCGCACGAAATCTTGACAACGCTCGCTAAAGAATAAGGACACGAAAACATTTCTCGGAAAAATAAAGCGAGTCAACATTTCGATAAACTAAGGTAGCAGGCAGCAAGGCAAGGCAGTTTCAATCTAAAGCAGCATCTCCTCTCAAAGACTGATAATACTGTGGACTGTTCTTGCTGCAGTCATGTAATAACTAATGCTCTGAATATCCCTGTCTTCATTTTGTGAGTCATCACACCTGCGCTGCATGCATCATGCTGGCTATTTCTGGATCTGCGCTCATGCCTTTTCACCTGGTTCTCTGTTTTCTTCGGAGGGATTTTAACACCCGCTTACTTGGCTCAGACATACAGTAATGTTGAATTATAAAAAAAAAAAAAAAAAGACTCAAAACCGTGAGCAGACTTTCGCAATTAGACATCTCCCAAACACTGAAAACAGTCTCCCCAGCTGCTCGTATCATGCGTTCCCTCCTCCGACTTTAAACAAATATATCTTTCTTCTGGCCTGTCAGCACTCCCGTTTCAAGAGTGATGAGTGTATTAGTTCAAGGAGTTTATTATTACAAGCGTGAAAATGGCAGGCGTTTTAACAATTATCTATGAAAACAGGTGTGCGAGACAGGTCAGTTGTCTTTTGGCGCCCTGTTTTTAAAGAACTAATTACAAGCAATTGAGGCAAGGTCGCCGCTGTCAGTCACCCGCCTGAGCCACTCCCAGCCAGAGTGTTGGTTTAGGTGACTGTAGGCTCTGTGTGCGTTTACGCCACACAGCATCAATACATCTCACACACACACACCCACTCTCACACACCAAGGTTATGATCCTAAAAGACATAGATTAAAGTCGTGAGATAAAAACAAAATTGGTGCAACATCTGAAATCTTTTGAGGTGATGGAGAAGGTATAAAGAGAACATTTTTCTTCTAACCTTGACACACTCACGCCGATAATTTTAGAGAAGAGGCAGTCACGTTGGAAAAAGTGTTCCTCAAAAGCAGCGGCGCACAATTTATTCCGTGCTCCTCCTCAGGGGCACACGCTGTACTTGTTAACGCCACACTCGCATCCTCTCTTTGTTTTATAATCAAGACACCGCCATCGTTCTCCTGAGAATGAGCAGCTTTCATGTTCAACAATCAATCAACATCAATAAAATTAAACTAGTGGGAATACTTTTTACAGATTCTGGAGACTTTACTACCATTTTTTTTTCATCCCCGGCTGGTGTGCTCAGACCCTGCATCCATTAACTGAATAATAGAGATTATATATTCAGATGAAAACACACCGAGGAGCAGCAACGATTCAACTTGGTGTTATTACAAGTGGGTGACAACAAAAGTAACAACTTCTTGTTATCGGCCGGGGCTGTAATGCAAAATGTTACCATAAAAAACATTTCGGGATGCCAAAGCATCCATTACAGGCCGACAGCAACACACGGGCAGGTTTATGGTGTGCGCTGGTGAGGACAAGAGGTCCTCGGAAGTGCACATCTACAACAAAGCGCGCACACATGCAGGCAGACAAAAGGACAAAAAGCCCTCATCTTCGCTCAGTGCCTGCAGTGAGGAGTGGTGGTGTGACTGAGACGAAGACCCAGTTGTGTCACTTTACAACAGTTCAGCTCTCTCTCCGTCTCTCTCTTTCTCCCTTATTCTCCCCTTCTCTCTCTCTCTCTCTCTCTCTCTCTCACCCAGAACCTGTCAGATAGTAGGAGTCTGTCATCACACCCATCCTCCCCCCCCGCTGGGGTTAGAACGGTACACTGAGGCTAATATTAGCCTTTAATTCAAAGTCAAATCTGACCAGTGTCGACCATCACATCCCACTAAAACCAATAATGGGAAGGGATTAAAACGAGACAATGAATATCAGCAGAACGTTATGGACAAAATGTGCCTCTTTCTATATGAACATACTTCAGTAAATGATGTGTTTTCAACATTGTGCTGCTGTGATCTCTGAGGTTCCCTTTAATAGTAAAAAAGGTGCAGGCTAAGCTCAGAGAAGAATCAATGTGACAAGACAATTTCCGTGTTTGTGACCAAAGGGAAGCGCTGCGTTTAAGTTCAGCTGCCACAGTGTGTGTTTTTGCACACTGCTCCGTGTACCACACACCGTCCATCCTTTACTTTAATGTTTAGGATCAACTAAATCAACTAAAATGTAATAGTTGCACGAAACATTATCAGCACCATCATCCGTTTGAAGCCAGCGCGGGTGGGATTTTGTCCCCCGCTCAGATACCCACACAAAATGACTTGGCATTTGAGGCCCCAGATGGATTTGGATAAATGGAGCCTGGTGTTACCTACGGGTAGTCAGGTTTCTTCCTCCTGCTCTCTTCCTTTGACTAACAGATCTCCCCAGCGTTCTAAAAATACCAGGTGAACAGGGCCGTAGAGATGGTGATGAAACTGCCTCTCTGACACTGTCCCACTGCAATCCATCTCTCCACCGCCTGCCAGCCAGCATATGTTTGCAATTGGCTCCCCCCAACAGCCCCCGTCGCCTCTCAACCCACCCCCACTGGTCCCTAGTTGCTGGTTCAGATACCCCCCCCTTACACAGAAACACGCACACACATTCACACGTTCCACCATCCTTTCCTTCCCTCTCATTCTCCCTCCCACAGCTATCATCCAAGTCTCCAGTTCTGGGCTTTCAAAACCAGTGCAGTTATCAATCACCGAGCCAGCACTGTCATGTCCGACCAAACCTCTCGTACACACACTTCCTCTCTTTCCTATTCCTCCCTTCTTTCATCTCTCCTCTCTGCCCATGTCTTTGTCATCCATTCTCTCTCTCTCTCTCTCTCCTGCTTCCCCCCGCTTTTCCTCCTTCTGCCCTCCGTCCTCTGCCTCCTCTCTTACACTTGCCCAAATTTGTTCCACTTAATAAGCCCTCCCCACTGACCTTGTGCTAATTAAGCTGCACTGTGTTGGAAATATGATGGTTAATTAATGATGAGATAAATTCTGTCTGCAGGACTGTCAGAAAAATGATGACACCGTGTTTTACAGGTTTAAATAGAGCAAACCTTGTGGCCGTCCTCCCTCTAAGAGCGTGTGTGCGTGCGTGTGTGTAGCTGCATGTTTAAGAGAAGGGAGAATTAAGCGGGAAAACAGAAAGAGACAAAATAATGGATGAAATAATGAGATTTTGATGGTGATTTGCAGTGTGAATGGTTATGTGTTCATGTACACAAACCGGTCATGTGTATGCATGTGTGTTAGTGTGAGTGTGAGAGTGTGTAATGGTCTAATGTGGCATAAAGGCTGAGCAAAGCGACTGAACACGCACACTTGGCTCAACACTATCAGGTAACACACAGACCTTACAGCTCATTCCTGCTCAGTGTGCACTCTGTGTGTGTGTGTGTGTGTGTGTGTGTGTGTGACCTTGGCTGTGTTGCCACTTTCAGTTTCAAAAGTACAAAAGGGCTTTCAGAGTGTGATGCTGTAACATATGGGACACTTTAACTGAATATTCAATTAAAATCCAAGTGTCGTCACAGTCATCGTCAGAAATGTTCAGTTCCTGGGATGATGAGGCAGCAGCTGTGGCCTATAGTTTGGAGAAGCACTGCCTGGGACCAAATCCCTGGACCAGCTAGAGAACATATGGGAGGGGGGGGGGGGGGAATGAGAAGCAGTTTACCCACCCTCATCATCCAGAGCGGGAGTGCGGGGGGGGGGGTGAATGAGAAGCAGTTTACCCACCCTCATCATCCAGAGCGGGAGTGCCAATGAGCAAAGACACAAACCCATCACTGCCCATTATTACTGTCCCTTCGAACATGATTGAAAGTGGGTGTTTCCTCATTTGAAGCCATGGTTCCCACACTAAAAAAAGTTAGTTAAAAGCACCAAACTTGCAATACCCCATTTCTTGCACTGGAATCATGAGATATATCTGAAACACATGACAAAGTGAAAATGGAAATAGAAACAGGAAGCATGTGCTGCGTGTAGCCAGCGAGGATCAGAGGCAGTGAAGACAGACTCTGGTCTTTAGCAGTCCCTGGGTAGCATTGTCAGCATGCTGCTAATATGCAAACATAAGGATTTAATAGAGATGAGGCAGAAAGTGTAATTGTTTACTTTGTGGGTTTGTATTAGTCTGAAGAGCTAGAACTAAAACATGCTGAGTTGTAGCAAACTAAGCTGTTTTACACTTTGGACTCACTGACTGACATTCATTTGGTATTGAAAACATTACAGGTGTATAATGGGCCTTACTGTGCCACGTTGCCTGTTGATCTGACACTTCCCTATTTCTTTCACAATGTACACAATGAACAATTTATCTCAGTTTTTAATTGTTGTCATATTTTAAAACATATTTTATCCAGACAGTTTCTATCCACTGTCAGCACATGTCCCAGTCGGAGGCTAATGGTTAACTGCAGAAGATGTTGGTTGCACTGGTTAGACAGCACATTGCTTAAGAGTTGTATGGAGCTGCGTCACCTGTCCCTAGATAACTAAAGGTTACAAAAGCTGAAATGTGGATGAAACAGAGGCCGTAAGCGTTTGAGGATATGAGGATTTGTTTCCATCTAATCCAGATGAACAGCTGACAGTAAGAATTTAGCCGATAATGCCTGCGAGATGGAGAGGCTTCTGGTCGGGGCCGCTTTCTTCAATATCTGAAGCCACTTGTCATATTTAATACCACATGTTGTCAAAAGTATCAATTTGGCTGCGGAGTAATGAAAAAGCGGGTCTGTTTCTATTTTAGAGGCTAGCTTGACAGATTGAGAGGTGTTTAACGTCTCGTTTTGGCTTGTCAGGGTAGGAGGAAGGGGAGGGGAGGGGAGGGGGGGGGGGGCCTTCACAACTTCATCTCCTCATCTTTCCCTTTTCGCACACGCATATACACATACACAAGCACTGACAGCCGGGCTCTGCCTCTGATAGACAGGGCCAAGCGGGAGACATTACACATACACAGAAACACACGCGCTCACATGCGCAGACAAAAATGGTAAAAGAAACATCATTCATCCTTAATTCAAGAGGGAGAGCCGAAAGTAAGATGAGGGAGGGAGCCAGATAAAGTTTGACAGAAAAAAGGGATGTAAGCAAGCGAGCGAGACAGACAGAATGAGTGAAAGCCATTTAACTCATTAGGGAAAGGGAGGATCTCGAGTTATATATAACTTGAAATTTAACTGTGAGGACTTCTTTTTTTTTTTTTTTGCTTTAAAAGCTTGCAGACCTCCATAGGGGTTATAGGAGTCAAATCATCCTCCAAAATCCTGAATTAATTGCCTGCTACCTCCATAGGGGTTATAGGAGTCAAATCATCCTCCAAAATCCTGAATTAATTGCCTGCTGTATCTCTCAATTTAGTCTTCTGAAATAAAAATGCTCAGATAGTTGACAGTCAGGATCCAGGATAGGGCAACAGATCTGAATCTAATTCTCCCTTTCATACATGTAAGTGAGCTAGAAATAATTTCACTGACAACATTTACGGAGTGAAAGTCAGTCACACGCACGTTCTTCTCTCTGCCTTTCATATGGCCTGTAAAGAACAGCAGTCATACTGTATGTACTGAACCAAATCAGAGAGCAGGTTATGATGTGCACAGTGTGCCAGATTTACCTCTCTTTAGGCTGCCCGACTCCATGTTTTCCCAGTAAGTGTATGCTGAGGTGTTTCTTCATCACAAAGGCCCATCTAGAAAAAACACAAAAGAAAAGAGTTGACCAGAGAAAACTTTCACCCCGTGCAACGCCGCTCGAACTCTGCAGCCATTCTCAGACGTGGGCTCCGGGAGACGTCTGGGTCTGGACATTCACATGTGAAGAATGGAAAAGGAGATTTTATGGGCAGATGTGTAATAACAGAAACATGGAGCGCTCTGGTGAGAGGTCTTGAGGGGACCTTCAAGTGTAAGGTCTTTCCTGTCCATATTGACATATTCATTTGTGAAATGTTTGTATCATTTCTGAGCTTTTGTTGGGTTAGAATCATAATCCTGCCGTTTTCTCACATGGGCTCTGTCAGACATGTGAGGGGGCTGACAGGTCAATAGCTAACCCAGACATTTTGATTCTCAAATACAACCCCACATGATGAGCTCAGATGATCATCAGGAGTTGTGTTTTTAAAGGAACAATAGAAGCCGGTAGTGTGTACTGAGATACACAAAACAGAGCACCTCGTCTAAAAGTGAAGGTCGTCACTGTTTCCAGCAGTGAGCTGTAAAGCAGAAAGATGTGGCGTCTTTGGTGTTTCACCTTAATCAGATGTAGCATATGTTGCTCGTCTACTGTTTTCCAACAATAACACGAGAACACAACTCCATCCTTTTCTTACATTCCTTGACCTGTCCCCTTAAATTGAGTTTTCAGAGCAGCAAATACACGCTGCCAAAAACAGGGATCTGGTGAAATAACTATTGTTCTGTTAATTGATGACAGACCGGCGAGGCAGACAAAATTTAGACAGAAACTTTTTCATACCGCAAGAGCGTAAAGTGGAAAGTGTGTGTGTGTGTGTGTGTGTGTGTTTTCTTTGTGTAACTAGCACCTTTTTGGACAGACAGCAGAGGGACAATCAGAGGGTGCCACATGCAGTACATCAACGTGTCACGCAAATATGCGCAAGGATCCACATGCACGCGGCTCTACGGCACATTTGGCTGCACGCACACACAGTCAAAAATACCAGGTTAGCGTCGCTGCGCAGTGACCACAGTGTCCTGACTTTGTTGAGGGCCTTGAGTTTACCGCGTCTCCTAAACAGCATATGAAAACATAATGAACGGATGACAAGAATAACTACTGCGACATCCAAGCCGCTTCACCAGTGTTTTCATCCCCTGGCCTTTTCATTTAGCACCCATCACTTCCCATTATTGTGCCGCTGAGGGACAATGACCACATCTGAGAGCTGAGGATGGAGCTACATGAAAGAGGCTGAGGGAGTTGAACCGACAGTCATGTGGTTGGCACTGTCGCGGCACACACCCGGGTCCGTCTCTCCTCCATGATATTGCTCCAATTTCTTTCTTTTCCTTTCACGTTTCCTTTCCCCCGTCTGGAGCGTTAATATGGTCTTTCTCTTCGTCGAGCATGTCTGTGCCATCCTGCAGCTTCACTTCTAACTTTAAAAATCAGTCTATCATGAAGCAGAAGCATAATTATTTCACCATTTATGTCGGCTATCTATGTCAACTATCTTCCTCAACCCCCCCCACAACGTCTGGACACACACACACACACACAGGCACACTCATGGCCCCAGAGTCTCGTCCATCATCGAGACCCCTGAGGCCGACGCTAACTAACACCACCATATAAATATTCAAACGTTCCACTGTTTTGCCTCGTTATCATCACTCTGCATTTTCTCAGTCCTCTCTAACTCAATCCATCCACCCGTCCAGAATGTTGCCTCGCAGTTAAACTGGGAGCGAGCGATGACTAAATCTTGTATACTCCAATCAGGGAGACTGGCAAGATCAAAATGCTGAGCTTTCCCCGGCCTACTGGAAGTGCCTCTGACTGACGGCATCATCTATAAATAAACAAACAGCATAATTAAGATATTTCGGTGAAGGATGGGGGGGGGGGCAAAGGAATGAATCAATATATTTGAGAGAAGAAGCACGGCCTTGGAAGACTTTGCGCGTGCCTGTTTAAGTCGTCGTGTTTAGACGTGGGAGAAAAAAAAAAAGAGCTTGCAAACATTTCTGTTAATTATGTATTACAGCTGTCCTTCATAAACCTAATTACAGAGCGCTGAAAGGCAACAGGGGCAATTTGCATATGTGCATGAAAGACAAGACATATGCAAAATATGATTTTAATTAGCTTTCTTTGATAGTAAGGGGTGCAAATCAAACTGGCATGTTGTGAGATTCTCATCTCGCCTAGTTTCTTTTTTTTTCTTCCGCTGGATTATTCTCAGAGTGGCATGAGTGGAAGTTGGGAAATGTCCTGCGGAGGCACCTGACACAGGCTGCACACACACACATGTTCACAGATATGTACAGCAACACTCACAACCCCACATACCTCAAGATGTAAAACACAGAAAACTGCTATTTCTGATAATGTTGAGAATGGAGGCGGCAAGCACACAAATACAGACAGAGAAAACCTGGAGTCCCCATCACTCAAGCGTACATGTACACACACACACACACACACACACACACACACACTTCCTCTCACAGACGCAGATCCCATATCTAAATGTTAAAGGGGCAAATCCATTTGTTTAAGGCAGTGTGTAATCAGCCCCCTGCCCTTGGTGTGTGCGCATCCTCTGCCATCCAGGTCAAGGCCTCAGCTTGTCGTCCTGCTGCCTTGGGCTGCATCATCAACCATAACCATCAGCCTTGATGGTTATTGTAACAAAGGGATACTTTAACATGCCATTCATCCATATCAATTCACTCCCCCCCCATGAATTGAACTAATAGGGCTGTGCCTCTGCCCTCCAGGGAGGCTCATAATATCCATTGCAGATATGGAAAAAAAAAGAAAAAAGGAAAGGAAAAAGAACGACGGAGGCTCTGGTGTTTCACGTTCGACTTTCCCTTCAGACTAATCGGCGCGCCACAGCTCGTTAGGTCCGTGACGTGCCGGAGCTTTACCGATAAGCAGGGGAGACACGGCTCAATTACCCACAGTTACAATCTTTCTCTCTCTCTTCCCTCCCGCTGCCTGACGATGAAGAGATAACATGTCAATATTTGATACAAACAACTTCATTTGCCTAATGGTGTTCCTGGATAGGCCCATCCACAGGTCCAGAAGGGATGGGAGATCTAAGAAAAAGCCTGCAGCATCACTCAGCTATGATGCACCGTAGCCCGGCACCAACCCCCAAATATCGCACGTGCCCGTTCTAGAAATATGTGCACAGCAAGGCATGCTGGGATGGAGCCAGGCCAGATATGACACACTTTTGACACACATTTTTTTTTTTTTTTCTCCATTTAGTTTGAGCTAGTTTTTGAGCGGGTTTTGACAGCCAACCTTGAGAGGTTAAAGAGGACAAATGCGCTCGCGTTCCGCCTGATTCTGACATCTCTGCGCTCGCACTGCTGCCACAGCAGATGGCATCAGGTAAAAGAATGGCATGGGAAATGACAAAGATAACAAGCGATCCGAGGCCATGGAAGCACTAACACGTCAGCGTGTCACTTCACCTCTAAAAGAGTCTTACTAAAATTAAAAGTAGTTTCAATGACCGGCCAACCTGACAAGAAGTTGGTGACACACGCTGTCAAAACTTAGGGGCCAAACGTGTTTTTCCTTGAAAAAAAAAAAAAAAAGTTTGCCACCTGCTGTGCACCACCGCTACATAAACACATCACAGAAAAAGCCACGCAGTGAAAAATGAAGCTGAGCAGGACACAACTCGATATTGTAAATGGTTAAAAGGCAACAGAAAAACCATTACGAGGGAGCTGCCAGATGTGGGAACCACTCGACCCTCGCCAGGCAGAGCTGCCGAAACCTTGGGAAGTCGAGAGGTTTCGTGGGGGAAAGATGAAAAGCAAGGTGCATGGGGATGGGCTCTGAAGTTATGGGACTACTGCTGCAGCTCTTTTTTGACTACACACACATACACACACTCTCTGCAGTGGTCCGCTGGGCCCCAGAGAAATGAGTGTGTGCGGGCTCATCCAGCCTCCTGTGCCAGTCCTAATGATGGCCTCCACCTGCTGCTTTAATGTCACAGCTGGATCGCCCTCCATCCCTCACTGACTCTGACTGCCATCAGCAGCAGGTAGCTCCCCTCCGCACACTCCCCCCTCGGTCTCCTCTGCCATCTCAGCTTCCTCCACCTCCCCTCACTTCCATCAACGCCTTCTCCGACCGCTCGTCTCAACAGTGCCTCTGCCCCATCTATTTCTCAACTGTCTTTTTCCCACCCCCTTTCTACCATTGAGTCCATTCTTCCATTACTTTTCATCCTCATCCTTTTCTTCCACGGTCTAGGTCTTGCCATTGTTGAACCCAATTCTCATGAGGGGTGAGAGACCAAAGAACCATATGGATTTATGGGACATGCAGTCTTAAAGTACAACCAAAGGCCAGAGGAAATGGAACAGATAAATTAGCATATTTAATGCATCTTTACGATGCTGAATAGCTTTAAAAAAAAAACCCTGCCACAACTTATTCAGTCTTCCGAGTAAACACAATATGCTTCCTCCCTGTTTATTTTTTATAAAGCCATCCTGGAGAAGCAGGAAACCTGGAGGTAAGTTGACATGTTTAATCTGAGAAGCTTTGACAGGCAGGTGAACTGACAGAAGAACAGAAACCAACACTTGGCTGACAGCAACCCTGGAGCGCTGAGACAGCTGCCGACATGTCAGACAGACAGATAAACAGACAGGAACAAGATAAGACATTTATTGACAGACTGCCGCCCTGACAGAGAGACAGACAGGAAGACATCAAGAACAAGGACTGAGGTTTCTGCTGAGTTTACAGGCTACACTTTAATGGATGTTCTACACGCGGGCCTATAGCAGCAGATAGGGGGAACTAAATGCGGTGTCAAATTTGCAGATGTGGAGATAGATGGTGATGGAAGGACAGAGAAAGAAAAGCCACAGGAGGGAAAGAAGGGAACTGAGGAGAATATGAAAAATCACGATGGAGCATCGGGATAAGTCGGAGTGAATGTGAACTTGGGGGACAGGAGCTCGGGCAAATGCAGTTTGTGCTGCTGTCGCTTGGTTTGACGGGAGCGAGAGGCGACTTCGCATCAATACTGCTTGTGCTTCTAAGACATCCGCTTATGGAAACATCCCATAATGTAACAGATATTGGGGAGGGAAATAAATAAATAAAACATCAGAATTGATCTTGTTTTTATCCCTGTGCCAGAGCAAAGCAAAGCACTTGATCTATTCTAAGATGATCTTGATAAAAATAAAAGAGAGGCAAAGTGTTTTCTCTGACGACGGATCAACGTCAGGCCTCTGAGCGAAACAGACACCTCTCACTTACGATGACAGCGATCGAGCGTGCATGCCTGCCCGGGCGTGCGCGTGCGTGCGTGTGTGTCCTCTAGTCTTAGAGGAGGTACATAAAAAGCTCACTTTGCCTCTCCAAAGGGGTTTTTGGATCATCTGCTGAGGCAGGTGATGGGGCTTGACGGATTGATTGAGGCGAAGTTCTCATCGACAGTGGCAGCGCCCCATAGAGTTCCCGGCTCCAGTGCACACTGTTCCATTAAAGGATCATTTAGAGGGAGAGCAAGTTCCACCTGCATTTATGCAGAGCACACCCTAATGTGAGATGAAACAGACATTTCCAAGCGACGGGAAAGGGAGGGAGGAAGGGAGAAAAAGAAAAAAAAAAAATTATAATAATGAAAAATAAAAATTCAGTCCCTTCCCAACAGTGCATTTCCATCTTCAAGAGAACGGCGATTGATGAAGTAATCTATTATTGATATCATCATCGTTATGCGCCAATGGCACTTTCAGTGTTACGGAGCCCCCAGCTCTGAGCGTCATAGCACCGTTTGCATATTATGCTGCTCAGCTTCATTATATTTTCTAATTAACTGCTTTAATTTGGGATTCAAATCCTAAGTGAGGCGAGAAACTTGAAAATGCTGAACAAGAAAGAATAATACTGTATTTGGTGTCAAGATGAAAGGAAGGAGGTGTATGGGAAGAATAAGGTACAGACAGTCACACAAGTCGCACTTTTCCAAATAGACTCGTGAGAGCTGGCACAATGTGTGGAATCAGCACAAATGCAATTCACTTTTATGGATGGAAGGGAAAAAAAAAACAACAACAACATTATTCGCAATGAAGATGGAACATGTCCTGAGATTCATTTTAAATGAAATACATAACATACTAAAATACTGCTGGGTTACGAGGAGGTGAAAAAGTCTCATTTCACACAACAAAACAAAATGAATCAAAAATGCTGGTTGTTAAAGGCTGTTAGCTTCTCTTGCTAATGCATCTCCCTCTCTCCCCCTCTCTCTCTCTTCTCTTCCTTTCCTCACCGCAGTGCAGTTAAAGATATGAAAAATATATGTGCTTTCTTCCCCCCCCCTCTCCTTTCCACTGCGCCGTGTTAAATCATTAAAGAGAAGTCCTGCTCATTATCTCTCTAAACAAAACTTCTCTTAAACCAAATAAATCACCGTTGCGCGGCGCAGCTAACAGCCGTGAAGGGATAAATTACAAAGCGCCTCACTGGCAGCGCTGGTATTTTAAAAAGCTTGCTGCACAATTTCTATGATGTGCAGTAATTTGTAATGCAGGTTTCCTTATGTTCCTAAGGTCTCCTCAGGTGTGGGTGGTGTATGCTGGGAAAAGAGGTGAAGGGTGGGGAGTGGAGAATAAAGAAGAGCCCATTTGGGCTTTTCATACTCTCAGTGTTGTTAAGCATGTTTTGCCACTAAATGTAGCACTAAGCAACATAATTTAACGTATCTTAATGCTGCCGAAAAACTGCCGAGACAGCAAGGCATGACCATCGGTACGGGGCTTTGACTGATACCATCTTTGGGTCTGAAATCAGAGTGGTGGGATAAAAGGTAACAATTTTAAATTATGTTGCGCTTCAAATAAATCATTCCATTGTGTGGTGATATTAGCATTAAACGTTTTTTTTTTTTTTTTCCTCACTGGCAGCGCTGGTATTTTAAAAAGCTTGCTGCACAATTTCTATGATGTGCAGTAATTTGTAATGCAGGTTTCCTTATGTTCCTAAGGTCTCCTCAGGTGTGGGTGGTGTATGCTGGGAAAAGAGGTGAAGGGTGGGGAGTGGAGAATAAAGAAGAGCCCATTTGGGCTTTTCATACTCTCAGTGTTGTTAAGCATGTTTTGCCACTAAATGTAGCACTAAGCAACATAATTTAACGTATCTTAATGCTGCCGAAAAACTGCAGAGACAGCAAGGCATGACCATCGGTACGGGGCTTTGACTGATACCATCTTTGGGTCTGAAATCAGAGTGGTGGGATTAAAGGTAACAATTTTAAATTATGTTGCGCTTCAAATAAATCATTCCATTGTGTGGTGATATTAGCATTAAACGTTTTTTTTTTTTTTTTCTGCCTCAACAGCAGAAGGATGACGGGTATCAATAAAATTCATTAGAAATGCTCTTCGAGACAATAAAATGTGGTTTATCAGTTAAGGTGTTGCATAATCTTTACTCACTCGCTCTGAAAAAATAGAATGATGCTCGGAGATGTTAGAGTATGTTAGTGGATGGTTTATTGGTGTATTTTTTTTTTTTTTTTGATGACCACTGCCATTATTGCTGGAGCTTAATTATGAGAACAAAACACACCAACAGGAGCTTGTTTCCTTATAAACACTCTAAATTAGGGGCTAAGACGCCAGCTACCCTCTCACCTTCATCTCTCTCCCCCGTGCTCCTTCAGGGACCGACCTCTCTCTGGCCCCCAGTGGGCAGATTAAACTGTGGATAAAAGGGCTGCACTGGGGTCCGTTTACAACAGCAAGCCTTTCCTGTGCCTCGTGGGTATAAAAGCGAATTGTATCCCTAATACCCCCCTACCCCCCGAAACATATGCACACAAACACGCAAGGAAAAAAAAAAAAAAGCCAAAACATGATTTATTCAGCCTGTTTACTGTACAGTCTATGTGCCTGTCCTCTGAGAACAAATTAAATGCATGAAAAGAGGGTGAAGAAAGACTGAGTGAAAAGGACACAAAGTGAAAGGCAGAGAGCTTTAAAAATAAATAATGAAGTCCCTGGAAATTAAAATGAAAATTCCAAAGTAGAAGTTCTATAATAACGGCATTCATTCACGATGCACGTGCTACATTGTGTTGAGTGGAGAGATGCGTGCCAAATGTAAATTCAAAATCAAACACATGTCAAAATCCCCAATCTATGGCTCGGAAAATAGGTTGTGGTTAATCAAAGAGCGCCAGGTCACCCTGTTCAACCCTGAGCGATCGGGAGATGCAAAGACTGAGGAGAGAGAGGTGAAGGGAGTGAAAATTGAAAAGAAACAAACACGGAAGACAGCCTCTAATTTCGACCGTTGTTGTTTTGGTGAGTGGTCTCGCACATTAAAAAGAACTGAGGCAACATGACAAGCGAGAGTTGTGTTTCTCTCACTATAGTTTTGCTAAAGCAGATAATCCATAAAACATAAGGCCCCCGTATTGACATTTTGCCTCAGCCAGCTGAGTGAAGGGCGTAGCTGGGATGTCAGGCCTGTCTGTCGGCCAGCTACCACTCTCATTATCCTCCCGCGCCTGTGAAGGGCAGCTAAGGTCACACTCCAGAGGAGCAAAATAAACCGCTATGGTACTAATCTAATATTCAGCAATCCTATCAAACAATGACTTATTACGCTCAGAAAACCACAACTGTTGATGGAGGGGCAAAGACTGTAAAGGACTGCAAATGTGGCACCTGTCAACTTCTGCCGCTGATGAAATTGAAAAGGTACTTTCTCCCACACAGGAGTAAGTTGTTGAGCATTTGCTCTGAGGTACGGGAAAGTGTCCTCTGTCTCACATCACACAAAACAATGGACTTTCTGGAGATGGGGTAAGAGTACAGCTTAGGAGTTTACACAATACACCGCTCAAGTGTTATTTAGATGCTGTTGCCTCCTACTCAGAGCTGCTGAACTTCTACATCTCTCAGAAAGTATGCACGCGCACACACACGCGCACACACACACACACACACACACACACACACACACACACACACACACACACAAAGGATGTCTTTGTTTGGCTATCGCTGCCGTTGTCTTGACACCCACCATCTGCCGCCCTGACAACAGAGAAGAGTGAGGAGAAGAGTTTCTCTCTGGAAGCTTGCCCTCCACCTCACAAACCCCGCCCCACCCTCGACAAAAAAAAAAAAAAAAGTAAAAAACTCCCCCCCAAGGCTTCACTCAAATGATCGCTGGTCTCCCTCCCACCACTGATGCTGCGTCTGATGTTCCACAGGTTGAAACAGCGCTCAATAACCCAGAAGATTTCTACCTTTTCTAATGTCGTATCATTACCGGAAACCATGAAGTGGTAAACAAACACAAAGGATTTAACAGTACGAGCCAATGAGTTTTTGTCGGGGGGGGGGTACTGCAAAGGTCCTCCTCAGACGCCATCCACGGATTTGAGATGTATCACAGAGAGCAAGCACTCAAAAGCAAATGAATAAATATATAAATAAGTAAATAAAGTGTGCTATGCAGATGAGGGGGACGAAGCCTCCATCTCGGCCTATTCTGCGACGCACTGGCCATTCATCACCTGCACATGCAAAGCGCCAGCTCCGGTCCTTAGCATATTCGCATATTCTAATGAAGGCTTGCATGCAAATGAGGACGACCTTTTCCTTTTGACTTTTTCCTTTTTTTCTTCCCCTTATTTATTTATTTATTTTTTTTTACAACTTTACATTAAGAGGAGGTGAGTGGAGAGTAGTGGCTGTAATGGCTTATTAGAGCGACAGGCTGAGTACGTGACGTTGTGATCTAAACTCGGGGACGCTGTAATTAGGCTAATCTATTACCAGACGGCAGCTGTCAGAGATCTTTATGGCAAAGGACGGACTTGTCAGACACTTTATTTATTAAAACTGGCGCTGGGTTTTTCTAAAGGGATGGTCAGTTAGAGCCGTGGAATAAATTGTACACACACACACACACACACAGAGGACTCAGACATGGATAACATGGCACCCACAAGACCTCTGGACCTTAGAGGTTCACTAGCTGTGAAACATAATATTGGCTGAGAGTGTATTGTGCCATACTGATATAAAGTGATAATGGATTTAACCTGAAATATTAAATATTAATCTGAATGGCCGTTTTCAAGTTTTCCACACATTTTTTTAGGAGAATGGCACAAAACAGTGTCTGTGTCGACATCAGCCTCAAAATACTGGTTAAACTGTCTGTCTTTGCAACCAACACCCACAACTGGGCCTCTCTCCTCTCCCTGTCGCCAATGACCACCGGAGGGGAGGGGAGACGAGCCGTCACCCGTCCTGTCCACCAGGCAGGGTCCTGCGCTGTCGGCGGGGAGGCGAGAAGAAAGTTATGCCTCCTTACTGTGACTTTGAACTTTCTCAGATGAGGCATAAATATTGAAATATTGAAATGAAAGATGCGGCAGGCGTGGAGAGCGGGTGGGAGGGGGTGGGGGTGGGGGGGCGGGGGGGAAAGGGAGAGAGAGGATAGACGGATTGGGGGTGTGGGGGTGTGGGGGGGTTGGGAGACAGGCGGCCCACTGAGAGAAGAGACAAGGCCCTCACCCCTCTGCCAGGCTGCATTCTAGCAGGCCGACAGTTATGGATAGGAAACATTACTGCTGCTGGTAATTAAAGCAAAAACTAATACTGTCTCTTGGATGAGGGGGTTTCATAGTGAGCATCCATTTGTCATCGCTGCACACTCGCCAAGGCCAGATTAAATCACACACATATTTAGTCCTGCTGTGCACAGAGGCTATCTATCTATCTATCTGTCTATACTTCTGACTGCATCACCTTGTTTATTGTTCCCTATCTCAGTCAACGCATCCTCAAGGCCGAGGGCTTTAAAAAGACAATATGGGGAATTTTTAAATGATTTGATGATGTATTTCTCCGGCATTCTTTATGAAAATGGTAGGACATACAGATGAAAGACTGAACATCAACCGAGAACCGCTGGTATCGGCTTTCAAAAACACATGTAGGTCAATTCCTACTAAAGACTCCTCAGCGAGGCAGTAAGTAAGTGACTGAGTGAGTGAGTGACTGCAGAGTGGCAGTGAAAAGGCCACTGCTGGGGGGGTTGGTGGAGTGGCGGGCAAAGACGAGGACTGGCGGAGGAGGAGGGGACGCCATGTCACCAGACGGAGGGGATCGGTGACACTGAGCGTGTCACGGGGTGACGGCTGCACTCTGCTAGGACCAGCAGCCCCTCTAGCACTGTCAGAGCAACCAGCAGCTCCAGATAGTGACACTAGCAGCCACACTGACAGGCCAAACATGACTCGTCTCCGCTCTCGCCACAGACGAGGCCTGACGGCGCAGAGACACCAAGAGGAGCGGAATGGAGGGATTAGAATGGGGGGGGGGGGTATACAAATTGAATCTGTGTCTACTGAAGTGGACAAACAGTAAACAGCAGTGGGTCAGGCAAGAAGATTCAGAGAAGAACGCATCAGAAAGGAGGCAGGAAAGTCTCAATATATTATGAATGTGTCTGGAAAAAAAAAGCTTCAAAAAGTCTTTTTAGAGAAAAAAAATACTTTTTGGTAACTTGTACCATTAGAGCATGTTCATCTTGTGAAAGAAGGAGGAAGATGAGAGAATGTATAGAAACAGACAAGGGGTTGATTGGGGAAAAAAGTCACTGGACTCTCCCTGGAAACACCTGAAAAGCAGCCATGATGATAGCCAGAACATTCTGTGGATGTTAAGGAACACCGTGTCTTTCCTCCACAACAGAAACAGCAATGGGAGTTGGAAGAAAGGAGAGATGACACTAACAACGCATAGATGGAAATGTAGTGATTTGAGATGGTGGGGGGGGGCTTGAAGGAGATGGAGGATAATGCCAAAAGGGGAGAGGGCAGAAAACAGAAAGGAGAGAGAAAGAGGGAGGAGAGAGAGAGAGAGAGAGAGAGGGTGCACCAGCGAGACTGATCGCTGTTGATCTTCACGATAAGCGCTCCCGACAACTTGTGACCAAAGTGGCGCTTCGACACTAATCGGCCGTGAAGGCTGACCTGCAGCGAGGCAGCGCAGTTCAGATCGTATAGGGCCTTCGCTGCGGCTCAGACGAGATGGACCCAGACAGGAGACATCCAGGCATCAAAACTCCCTGAGAAATTGCGACATGGCTTCAGCGCACTGTGAGAAGAACATAAGAGGAGGGGGGGGGGGCGCAAGCAGTGATACTCGGTGCTCTTGGCAGTCGAGGCGGGCTTATCTAGCTGAGGATGAAAAGAGAAGGACAGAGGCAGAGGAGAGTGGAGTGAGGGAGTGAAGGGAAGCGTCTCTGGGACGTGGAAAAATGTGAGCAGAGCTAAAAAAGAAAATAAAAAAAAAAAACCTGAGGATCAATTTTATTGACGACTATCTGCGAGCAGGGCTGAGCTGAATTAGAGACTGACCTTGAACTCTGTGTGTTCAACCTCTGTGAGGCATAAAGGGTGTGTGTGTGTGAATACCATACCAACAGGTATAAATACTCCCTTTGGTAGACACACAGTTTACTACATGTAAACACTACATGGCACACATCTTCTTTTAGTATTTCCTTTACTGAGTGAGCTACCAAGTGATAGCTGCCCATAAATAACTGTATTCATTAGTGTTGCACACCTTCAGAAGAATGGAAATTATTAAAGTCAATGAGCTGATCTGAGCCTATTTTTATTTTCGTTGGATATTGTTAAGAGGTTTTGGACTAAACAACTGAGAATGTGGGGAATCAAACAAGGGATTGACAACTTCCTCTTTTTGTTGGGAGTAAAATTACAAAAGACAGTTTTCCAAATATCATAATGAATATGTATATTTTTTCCATACGCTGTCAAGCTTCTGCCAGTGATCCAGGGCAAGACACTCTAACTCGTTACATGCCGTTCAAAAAAATAAATATAAAAATTATTATAAAAATAAATATAAAAATAATAATATATTATTAATAATATATAAAAATAATCATTTGAGAAAATGTGTGAGACCGGCCTGTACGTACTGGTGCCAACGGGCTGCGCCCATCACAGTCACATGACAGACACTCAAAGCTATATTTTAGCAGGGAACACGTCGTTTAGTCAGTCGTTAATGACGACTGGCTCCCACTTACAGCATCCGCTTGCAAAAAATAAAATTAAAAATACTTAGGATCTAATCATATCAGGCTCCATAAATCATCGGTGGCTGTGTCCCTTTAGGACAATTTACAGCAAGCTAACGTGTGCTAGGTGAAGCATGGGGGTGGTGTGACAGTGTATCCACAGTGTATGTCAACACGTTTGGCATCTGCAGTAGAGAAGGTGCGTGGATGTAGACGAGAGGAGAACCATGCAGTTCTGCCCATGTTTTGCAGGACGAGACATTATGTTCCAAAAATTGCTCATGTGAAGTTGAGAGCGCTTTTTTGTGCTGATTGATGAATGGGAATCAAACAAAATGGGAAATACTAATCTAAGCCACATGGTTCTGAGTCTCACTGAGGAGCGGAGACAAAACCAAATGTGGTTAAATGTGTGTGTGCGTGTGTCTGATAATATGCCAATAGGTCTACTAATGGCAGCGGAGTTCAACTCAACCACCAGGGCATAAGTGAGGTTGTCAGACTGAGTATTCTTCACACACACACACACACACACACACACACACACACACACACACAGACTCACATGGTTTGGTTAAATCGGAGACAGAGGCAGGGATTCTAGAAATATTCCGTTATTGATCTGTTGTGGGAAGATGCTATCTCTTTACATGAGGAGCAGACCACTGGAGCCAGTACACACACTCACACACACACACACAAAATCATGAACAGACAGACACAAATAGTATTACTACAAACACGTGACATTGGAAGTGTGTGTGCTTCACTAACCACCCAAACACACATATGCACACGGGGCATAAATGTCCACAGACATAAAACGTATCAAGTATGAATTCAGCAGTCTCAAGACACATATACCATTCTGCACAATTACAAACCGGCCCAAACACTGTTTACTTATTTATTGATGAAGTAAATTGCTCGTTAAAATTGCACATGAATTGTTTTTTTTTGCACAAACTGCATAAACATTTTATGCGCTATCGAAAAGAGGAAAGTTTAGGGAAATAAGAAAAGCAAAAAAAAAAATATATATAAATAAGCACACACTCTTCCCTTCACTTAACACATGTACACATCTTGAATTCTTCACCATAACAAATTGCTCATATTTATTCTGCAATGCTGCAAATTAGTTATTTTAGAAAAGACTTGGGGGGAAGGTTTTTTTTTTTATTTTTTTATCCACATGTCTGGGAGACATGCGGCACAGTGCTCACTATTAGTTCTGACTGCTCGAGCTTCCCATTCCTGTACTTACAGTGCACCGCAAATAGGACCATCACTTTTCATTACCTGCTGTTTCCAGCGGAGCTTCACTCTATCATTGCCTCGGCACGCTAATGTAAAGCAGGCTACTGTCATGTAAATTAAACTGTTTGTTTTGTTTGCCTTCCCTCCTTCGGCTGATTGTCAGAGCGACTTGCCAGGAGCAGCAGGTGTGTTTGTTTGTTTGTGTAGGAGTGCGCCGGTGTGCCGGGTTTGCTGTTTGTGTGCTGCGGCTGCTGCTTTATGCACATGGCTCCGGCTGCACAGCAACAAGTGTGTGTGTGTGTGTGTGTGTGTGTTGTGGAATCTGAAACACAGAAATGATACACCGCACACAAACCTCCCAGTCAACCAGATGTGCTCCTGACCCTGAGCTCAGCCACTGAAATGCAAAGTCGGATGCCTACTTGGCACTCTTCCCCCGGCGCAGGTACAACCAACTGTCACAAACAATGGGGGAATATGCATACCGTGGGCTAGGGT
Organism: Pseudorhombus dupliciocellatus; assembly: GCA_016785235.1. NCBI lineage: Eukaryota > Metazoa > Chordata > Actinopteri > Pleuronectiformes > Paralichthyidae > Pseudorhombus > Pseudorhombus dupliciocellatus. The sequence goes on from JAFBJW010000280.1 coordinate 7,297,427, forward strand.
TTGCTACAACATGCTCTCAATGTAAATCATATTTCATATGTTTCCAAGAGACAAGCCAGTCAGCAACCAAGTCAGCCACCCAGCCAGTCACCCAGTCAGGCAGCCAGCATCACCCTCTGTCATATCTGCAGGGCTAGTGCCACAGTGTAATTGACAGTGCATGTAAGAAAAAAAAAAAAAAAAATAGGAGGAGGACCCTGTTTACAGAGCTGACACAAAACTTGTCCCCCGTTGATTTGTTGACACAGTGAAACATCAAATGACACCGAAGAGAAATAAGACGCTTTCTTGATTCCTCACTACGAGACTGACAACAATGACGCCTGTCGCTAATTAGACAGAAGGGTTTCTTCAGCGTCGACTGTACGCGCTAACTGGATGAGCGGTTCTTCAACATCTGCACGCACGCGTCGAAGGAAGGGATGGTTTTCTTCTCAGAATGAAACAAGCCACTTGAAGACTGTGATTCCACCGAGAATAGTGCATTATGGCTTAACTACACTGTAGATGTATAAACTATGGAAGCCATCCACAGCCACAGCGCTTAAAATGAAACAGAGGATAAGCTTTGAAAAAAATGTCAAAGGACATCAGATTGTTTTAACTGTTGAGGTCTGGAGGGTTAACAGATTCATCAACTTTGGCTGAACTTGCCTCAGCTGTGATTGCAATTCAAATGTTACGAACTGACCAAAGAGTCGATGGGGAAACACGCAACTATGGACAGTCCTTCTTAAATTAAGATTACGAGTCCATTGACTATTTACTCAACCACCCATATCAGTACAGTTGCTAAAAATGTGAAGCATAAGTGTAATCGTATTTAAACAAAGCAATTTAATCCATGTAAATCCAAACAATGGCTAGAGAGAGCTCAAGGGTTTTAAGCACGTTCAACAGTTGGTTTCAAGGCTCTGCAAAGCTTTGTAAGAGTGTCTGAAAACAATCAAAACAAATCCATGGAAAAACCGTCTTCCATTTATACTTCCAGTCATGGTAACTGCTGGTCTCTCACACACACACACACACACACACAGTCACGGCTTCTGCCAGTGCCAGCTATGTCCACCAACAACAGGCCCCGTCTGTCAGAGAGCATTACTCATCACGCCTTATCCTGGTGTTTGGCTTTCTTGGTCCCCAAAACAAAACAACGGCATGCTATAGCAACGTCAACGTGATGCCGTGACAGATCTGAAGTAACACAAATGCGGCAGAACTTACAGTAAATTAGCCCTGCGTGATGAGTCGACCACGTCCGTCACTGCAAATCGTCGAGCTCTCCTCTAAAGCAAAGCAGATGCCATCGGCGTGGGCACCGCGAGAGGGACACTTCATCCCGCGGTGATAGAAACAACAGGGCGCTTCTCATACGAACAGAAAATGATGTTTTTCAGATAAGCGATCCAAATTGTTGTCAAGTGCCTCGCAATGCGACAGAAGCCGCGAGACTGAGATGACCTTTCCACCTCATGTGATGTCACTGGTGAACTCTGATGGCCCACCCCAACTTCGGTCCGCATAGATCCGCCGTACACATCCAAAATAAGATGCTGGTGCTAGTTTTAAATTTGTTCCCAAAAAACATGAAAACAAAATCCTTCCGAATGTATAATATCATTTGTTTATATGCAGGAGATTGCCTGACTGATTATGACAAGTGGCTGAGGTCATAGCTTTCCCACCCTTCTCCGCGTTATTGAATATAACTCATTCTCTGTGTGTTTGGGCAACAGTCACACCTCAACAGTCACTTGCACGCAAGGCCTGTACACCCTAAACACGAGCTCAGAATAAGTCAGACGTTACTGTAAGTCTCGAAATGTGTGTTTGTATGTCGGTGAAGATAAAGGACGGTAGCCAAGGAAAGAATGAAAAGAAACAGCAAATTATTAAAATATTAAGGACACTTATGACCACGGCTGTAGTGGGCGGTAAATACATTTGTTATAACAAAGACATATTATGTCTTCAGATATTTTTAAACAATGTGTATTTTAGGATGCATTTCAGATGTTTGGGCTTCACGTCCGTAATTAAACGTATTGAATTAATAGTCCACAAAAATAAATATTCACTCATCATTTACTCATCACTATACCAAATATAGATAGAAAATGATGGAGTAAAAGTACAAGATCTGCCTCAGAGATCTAAAGAGTAGATGTATAAAGTAACATAAAGATGCCACACCCAAGTACTGCACCCCCTTAAAGGTGTATACAGTAATTGAGGTCAGGTGAGTTTAATTCCATCAGTGTTTACCCCACTTGTTCGACTGCATGCATCCGCTGATCTAGCCTCCTGGTCTATCGTCTTGCATATGGCTGACTGAAGTCAATCCACCTTTTCAATAACAGTGAGAGAGAGCCGCCTGTTTACCCAACTTTTCTTTCCTTTACCACTAAAGCCCTGGCTTCGACAAATGTGTCACTTCTGCAGCTGAGCCGGTGGTAAAATAACAAAAAGACGAGGATTCAGGTTGCTAACAAAATACCGTTGTAGACTGAGTAGAGAAGGTAAAGAGAAAAAAAAAAGAAAAGTAAACATCAAAAACAGATATTTCCCTAAACTGTGTGTGCATGTGGGCAGCGTGGTGGTGTTGGTTTTAGCTTGGTAACACATCCCCAGGGCTACTGGTTCCTGCTGGTGTTAACCAGAGCCCAGGTTTGGGGGCAATTGGGAGTGTTTGATCTGGAAGTTTCCACTGACCCAGGGCTCCCATCAGCTGCTCTGCCTGGTGCTAATCCCCGGCTGCCCGCCCCCCCCCTCACCATGGGCCGAGCCTTAACGACTCTCAGGACAGAGGGGAGCAGCCAAAACAAGTCTCCTTAGTGGGTACTGCTGCTTGTTAAATTAAAGACTCCAGGGCCACTCGGGGATTGGCTGGCCAGCCTATGAACTACCACAGGACGGCAGCAGGAAGGTTGAGGTAAACAGCTTTGGTGATTTTAACAGCGGGGCCTCGATTCGACGAGACGGGTAATCTGAAACAAACAGGCAAATGAATATGCAAAAACAATGGCGTCGATATCGCCAAGCAAATATATGTTGATCAGCTTGCAAAGCATGTACACTGCATGTGACTTCTTCTGGTCGGTGAATATTCCGACAGGCCTGTGTACGTGGATTTAGGTTTGTGCTCAGTTGGATTGGTCACTAACAATAGAAGCTGCATGTGTGGGCAGGTGTGAGTATGCAGCTGAGTAGGTCGGTCAAGGATGTCCCATCTATACTGGCATGGAGGTAGGCGGAAAACAAAGTAGTGTGGGAGTGTGTACAATCATCTGTCTTCTCTCTCATACACACACACACACACAAACACACACGGACAGGCTGACAGAAAGACCAGCACCGCACTCCGAAAACTACTCACACACTGCAAGGCTCTTTGCCCTCCTCTTCCTCCTTCCTCCATCTCTCTTATTCTAATCTCAAGCTAATCTTTTCTCATTCTTACCTCCCCAAACCGACTCATATTTCACCGCCCGTATCTTTACATTTTCTATTATCCAGCACTGAAAAATGTGACCAATGGCGGCACTGTTTTGAAATAAAATATGAATCATGTCAGATAAAGATATGGTGTGGTTATTATTTATTTATTTGTATGAGTTTTCTTTTTCTTTTTTTTTCTTTATTTTTATTTGTTAGCCATCTCTGGCCTTTGTTTACCCCCTCTTCATACCACGTGTGAAATAAGTTACTCTGCTGCCAACTCGCAGATGCAACTAATTTTCGTCACATTGTCCTGTAATAAATATAAAATAAGGCTTCTCATGAAAATAAAAAAAAGAAGGAGCAAGGTCAGCTGACCAGCTAGCTGTGTCTGACCAGATTGGGACACCAAGAATGTAATTTAGTACACACATACACACACAAGCTTCTTGTATCTACAGCGCTGCCAGATATATATAATAGAGAGAGAAATAGGAAATATGAAGCCTTCAACCACAGCCCAGCAGTGTTACATATGAGGGGAGATCCCATCGGTCCGGCTCTGTATTTAGTATTTCTCGTGAGTAATCTTTTGTCATTTTATCACAAGAAATGAAATAATGGGGCAATCCTCTAATGAAAAATGAGGCCGTAGCAGCGGCACAGGAGAGACCGAGAGACAAAGAGGAGAGAAAAAACTCTGAATTTAAGGCTATCCTTTCAAGGATAGCAGCCGCTGTTATCCGGGAAAAAAAATACAGGTGTGCATCTCTAATTAGCGATTAAATATGAAACCTGCCTTTGCGATAAAAGTAGTCAAATAACAGTCAAATAAAAATTTAAAAATAATTTGAGTAGTCTGAGGTGGGCTTAAAGTTTTTAAAAAATGGAAAAATGTAAAGATGTGATCTAATGATATTTATTTAGGTAAGAATATTACATTTTTAATATAATACAAAAAAATGTTTTTTCAGCGACTCTAAAAAAACTATCAAAAAGGAATCAGGTATTCATATTAACATTACAACATACAGATGTACAGCATTGTGTAATCCCTAGAATTGTGTGTTCTTTAAGAATGAGCTGTGTTGGCTACGCATGTGAACACATACAAGGAGGCTCTGGTTTGTGTTTCTCTGAATGGATCCACACACTAATACAGCAGACATACAGCAGAACAAGAACAAGTGGATCGTCTGTCTCTGCTGTGAAGTACACTTCAACCACATATTCACATTATCTTCACACATACACACACATAAACAGACACAGACGGACTGGTTGGCAGAGGCAAACCACCACAAGCTCAGAATTCTACTTGGACTTGAAGAGCTACTTTTTTGTTTTCTTTTTTTTTTATATCAAAGACCTGTCATTGATTAGCATTGGTTTCCTTTGCTTCCTGCAAATGCACTACATCAATCAACTGCCATGACAGGGCAGATCAAACAAAACAATAAGACTCAGAACTCTATTCAACTCAATGGACAAATGAAGGTACTAAAGTAACCAAACAGGTGGGCATCTAAACGGTACAAAAACACACTAGATTACAGCATTTACTGACAGGCTGTCTCACAAATACGCAAATGACAACAGCAACAACCTTAAGACTTTAAAATTCCTTGGCAAACATGTACAAATATTATACTACCCAACAAACACGCACTTTTAAATTACCAAAAATTACCATGCTTAATTTATATGAAGTTATTTATCCAGTTGCAGAGTGGAGATAGAAAAGATTGTGTTTCTTCCCACACACACACACACACACACACACACACACACACACACACACACACACACACACAGGCGATTACACTCTTTGATCTCCTTCAATTGTGTGTGTATGTAGCTGTGCATGTGCCCACGCGTGTCTGCATGCGTGCAGCTTCTGTTAAAAGTGTGTGTGACAGACAGTCTCTCCCTCCTTGCATCTGTGTTTAATTAAAGGCAGACTTTCGGCATCTCAAGCCACCGCCGCAGCCTGCGCACACACATGTATACAGCGACTGAGCGAGCAAGGGAGGGAGGCTGGCCCTAATGTGCATAATTAACTTAACCCCCATCACTTGACTTTAAAAGGGCTGTTTGGAGGACTGAGCTAGGCAAATGGAGGCTGGGAGAGTGGGTCCTTTATGTCTAAAATATTCATTACTGCATTTCAGAGCATTTTTGAGCATCCTCTGATTTTTGTTTTCATGTTCGGGAGGACAGATTGTTGCTAAGCACCTCTGAGACGACAGGAGAGGCCACTGGGAAATGGGACCAGTCACCATTTTAAATGGCACGCACAAAGTCACGGAAACACACACTCTTCAACAGACGAGCCTGGAAGTATCTCATGTGGTTACACTTCTCGTCTGCTGACTGTGTAACAAGAGATGAAGAGAGAGCTTTTGCATGTGAAACACGGTGCAAACCAGCCAAGAGAGGCTGTCATGACTCCACCGAAGAGGAGTTGAGAGGAGGAAGGAGGACGGGAACAGGAGTGACTGGCCAAGAAAATCTCTCGCCCTCCGGCTTGGTCCTTTTTCCTCCTCCTCCTCTTATTCTTCCTCATCCTGCTGTGCCAGTACTGACTGCTACCAGCCACACACTTCACCTCCCATCAGGGTCAGGGCAGCAGCAGAAAGGTCAGCATGCCAACAGCTGATTGGTCGGAATGGCTCCAGTCGGCGGCCAGTAGCCAATGGGCATCCTGACGCACCTGATGTGACAAACAGTGCTCCGAGCATCCTGCACAACAGGCCAGGGAGGATGGGCAGAGTGAAACAACAAAAACATGCAGCACTGCCAACAAAGAGAAATGAGAACAGACTGTTCAGTCCCACAGCAATGACTGAACCAAAAAAATGAAAACATGGGTTTTATTGTCCGTTTAATATTCTGAGCGTGAATCGAACGCATGAAGAGCTACCGACAAATACTACAAATCAGCAGCCTCATTCCAACAGTGTCACTGGGAACCTTGACCAATGAGGACTGACACGTTCCTTGCAGCTGCAGCTCCTGGACCAATTCCTGAGGTCACCTGCAGGCCACCGCCATCTATTGTTGCTAATGAAGTATAAAACTGACGCCACATGGAACCCAGCGCTGAGGAAAAATAAAGCCGGCTTAAACTGCCCTCAAGTCACACAATGAGGAACATTTACCTGGACTCTGATCCCCTGATTCTAGAAAAGCATCAAAGAAACAAAAAAACCAAAACATCAAGAAAACCATGATAAGTCAATTGAGGAAGAATTCAGAATGGATTTATTCATTTTGTGTGTATCAAGCAGTGGGAAATGCATATTCATAAAGGGCCAGTTGCTAATTATCCAGTAATAGGAGTGTGTGAGTGCATGTGTGTGTGTGTGTGTGTGGTTATTTAATGGGTAATTAGCCGAGATACGAAACTAATAAGCACTGTACCTCTAACACTGGCTCCGATTACAGTGAGTCCACAAATGTATCAGGGAAAAAAAAATGGATGGAAAAAACAAGATGCCCGGATGAGTCAACACACGCGCGCACGCACACACGTGCATGCGCACGCACACACAGACTGAGCATAACTATAAAAAGTGCAAAGGGCCAAACTGCAGGGCTGTCTGTGTGTGTGTGCGTGTGTGTGAGCGTGCCTGGTGGCGAATCTGTTCATGTGGCTCACACTGGAACAGATCAAAGGAGACGCATCATTTTTAGGCATGTGTGCTCCAGCTAACCCCCACTCCTTCACATCCACCACCCCTCCATAATAGAACACAATAAGAACCAGCAGATCCGTCGTCAGCGGCTGATGTGGACGGACAAGAGCAGGAAATGGATTTGGAAACCTCCTCCAGCGCTCTGTCACATTTCCTTGCACTCTCTTGCTGACAAACAAGACGCATGCACCGGACTGTTTGACCACCCCCTTCCCCAGTGTCTCTCCCTCGCTCACAAGTATTTGACTTATGTAGAAAATGTGGGTGGAGTTAACTGCTGCTGGTGCTGTTGTTGTTGTTGTTGTGCCCTTGAGCACACATGCCAACCTGAACAAGTTAACATCCAGCTGGGTAAATGCTATGGTTTGTTTGGGAGTACTGGTGGGCTGGCGGGCAACTCGGTGTGTGTGTGTGTGTGTGTGTTCTCTGAGTATTCTGGCTTCCTCCCACAGTAAAAACACATTCAGATTGGGGTTAGATGAATTGGGGGCTGTACATTGACTGCAGGTTTGAATGCAAATGGTGTGTTGCTGTATAGGCATTTTTTTGTCCAACATCTGGAGAATTTGGTACCTGCAGTTTGATTTGCACACATGCCCAGAGCACTGGGAGCAGATTTCTACACAAACCAGGTCACAACAGCAATAAATCCTGCACATTGTCTAAGCTCTGATCAGTTGGTGCAGACAGGTGCAGCACGCAGAGGCAGGAAGTGAAGTATCAAGTCTACTGTGGAGATCAGTGTGATTTTCTTAGCAGACACTCTCTACACATCTTTGCATCATCCACACGTGACACTGCTTTTTAAGATTTCACTTTGTTTTTTTTGGGATTTCCCAGACTGCCTGTGGACTTGAGACTAGCAGGCCAGGCAGATAAGTCTGCAGATGAACATGAACCTCCTCCTTGGAGAAGTGTGGACAATCTCCTCAGAGCTCAGTGCATGTCTGAAAACAGCTTTAGCTGGCCCTGCATTATGCTGCTGACTTGTGCAGTGTGTAACCCGCCTCTTGCCCAGTGTTCTCTGGGATTGGCTCGACTGACGAGCCTTTAAGGATATGCAGTATAGGTAATGGATGCAGAGATTTTGACCCTAACAAAAAAAGCTTGAGGGAATTTGCAAGCAAAAAATGCACATAATTAATAAATCCACCTTGTTAAATGAATTTTTGTTTGTTTTGTTTTGCATCACTGTGAATTGAATTAGTTGGATAAAATTAGACAAAATTCGATAAACTTGACAACCTTTTTTTTTTTTTTTTTTACCAAAGGATTAAACACATAATTAAAGTTACTTTAAACTTTCTCATCTGGCTGCAATCACACCTCATCCATGTTAGAAATGATAATACATGATTTTTGTGGTAGCCCATTTTTTGAAATCCACCAGTGTTGCATAGCACAGCAGCTTCATGAACTCCTCCCATCCCATCCACACACACACACACACACACACACACACACACACACACACACACACACAGACACCAGCATCCCCACACCACCACTCTGCCACTGTAAGGCAGTGCTAATATTTGCCCGGCTCACTTCTAATACACATCAGCATCAGGAGTGTGTTTTCACTGTGCTGTCGCAAGCCAGAGAAAATATTTGCTTCCCTCAATGCTCCCCCACCTCCTCTGAAAAGTCCTCCTCCTCCTCCTATTCCAGCAGCACCGGCAACCGCTGCCGCCCCCAGCCCAGACAGACACGCACAGCAACAGCCTCCCCCTTGATAGATAAATGGTGAGTGGATTTGCTTAGCAAATTGTTGTGCCGCCTAAACCGACAAGACTTGTGTGGTAAAGATACATGTAAATAGTTGACGGGCAGAAAATGATTTTCCGTGATAGCCGGCCATTAGGCTGGAGCTCTCCAGCGCGGAGGGGTGTTATTGGAAGGGAAACCCTACACGTCTGCACAGGCACTGAGGTAGATGGTCCACCAAGGCCTCACACATGTAGACACTCACACTCACACACACAGACATGTGCTTTAACACTTCACAAATGGGGTGTTTTGCTTCTCATTTTTCCTCTGGTTTGTGAAACATCATGACATTATGGAGCCAGCCCCATTAAGGTAGAGCTTTAAAGCAAACATTACAGTGTCATCACACCACTTCAGACCTCCCCACTCACTGAATATCAAAGCCAGAGCAGCCGTCAGAAGCCGATATTAATCAATTTCAAACTGAACAGAAAATTGTTTCCTACTCTCCACCCTACAGCTCTGATTTAGAGCAATCTCAAACTGTCTGGAAAAAGAATTCACCTCCAAGTTGAGGCAGTGAGAAACGAGAGGAGGCGAAAGGGGGAGAAGAAGGGAAAGAAAGAAGAAAAGAGTTGGTCTAATTAGGAGTAATTACAGCCTTTTCATTTCCAACATGATGAAATAATTTGATTCTTTTTAAAGACGGGGGTCTGTTTTGCCTCAGCGCAGACAAAGCGCCCCTACGTCGAGACTTGAGAGCTGTAGCAGGACAATGGCGGTCCTTCTGAGAGCCGAGCGTCACGCCGGCCCATAAATCATGCCAAAGGTACAGGCTTCAGACACAGCTATTTGACTGTGCCTTGCTGATGGCCGCCATACAGGGGTGACCCACATTAGCGAGATAAAATAAATATGGGCATTGGCAGCACTGAGACGGAGGAGAAGTGACACGTTAGAATGAGAAAGGGGACATACGTCACCACGAAACACTTTGGCCCGAACAGACATGCACAGCCCATGATAAAGGGCCATGTTGTTCCAATTCACTCTGCAGCGATGAAGTAAGAAACTAAAATGTATTGTGTTTCATCTAGGAGGACCTACTACTATCAGGATGGAAATAATCAAATGCTCTTTGGTGAACAGAAGAGAAAGGTCTAAAAGACTTGTTTGAAAATGACGAAGATGGAGCAAGAAGGAAAATGATTCATCAGCACTAAGAGACAAGTACTGGAGTGTGCAGTTAGAGAAGAAAAGAGAAAGAGGAATGAGAGGGAAAGAGAGAAAAGAGGATGCTGGGGCATAATTACAAGTAAAATGCAGAGTAATTAACATAGAGAATAGGGGCTTCTAGTTTGTCTCATTCTTAGGCATCCTCCCAGAGGTTCTCCCATTGGAAGAGCTAAGGTAAGAAACAACTCAGGCTAACTTGGAATCCTTTTCATCTTACTAAGGACACAGCACATTTAGGGCTTTCACAGCTTAAAAGGCCTCCTTAATCAACAGCAACTCTTTCATGTGTTCAGCACTAAAGAGCAGAGATTCCTGTTTCTAAAGGCTAACAAGACAAGTATTGAGAGTTTCTGGAGTCAAGTTCCAAACTGAAAATGGGTGGAGTGGCGAGCAAACAGACGAAAGAAATCGCCACTTAAACTCGAATTCATTGAATGTGTTTACAAAGAATATTTGGTGAGTCGTGTGGAAGAGTATATCATGTATATCCCTGTGAATTGTGCTGAATTAACAGCTTCAAACATGACTTCCTGTACAATCAAGTGATTAGGCATACTAATAGCCTTCCACTAGGGGATGCAAATACTTTTCAAAGGCGTGCAGGAGAACAAACAATTTTGCTGCTGAGTCTCTCTTCTTTTTTTATTGTCTAACAAAGAACAAACAACTTGTTACTCTGAATTTCTAAACTTCTGACTTTCACCAGTTTGCTCTCTGCTCCAGCCCCAGTGGTTAGTTACTGAGCCCAAAAATATTTTGAAGGCAACACTATTATTTTGGAAACGTTGCAACACTAGTAAACAGTTTGCTCTGTTGGGACTACGTTCTGCATGCACTTCCCGCTATGGAGAAATTGAGCCAAAATGTATGAACGCTGAAGACATGATGTTGCGGTTCAGGGGATGAGCAGGGTCCTGAAATCATCTTTTACATGTGCTTTGACTTTTTATTGGGTTTCACTAACATGTAGAAGCAAGATTTATGACCTACAGTGCGGCCGACACCCAGGTCACGAGCAAAACACTTTGGCTTGTAACCTGGTGTCATTAAGTTGTGGATGAAAACGAGAAGAGAGAAATGAGGTAAATCAGACTTATGTAAAAGAGGCAAAAGTTGTTAGGAGGGCCAGTCGTGCCGGGGCTGGACTCTTTACAGCAGTCGCTGACAGTAAAAAAATAAATAAAACATCAACAGGCATCCTTCATCCTGCGAGCTGACAGGAGCTGGCTGAGGCTGGCTGAGCCCAGACAGAGCAGTAAGGACGTTGAACACCAGTCTCCCTGCTCAGCCTCAGCAGCCTGCCTCCAACCAGCTTGGAGCAATCTCCTACAACTGCACCTGTCAATCAATGGACCTGGACTGCTCCTCAGGGGGCCCAGTAGGGGGCCAGAGGGTGGCCCTACCGTCTCCCCGGGGGCCAATCTGGGATACATGGCAGGGGAAGGTAAAATAAGCTCAAACAGTAAATAGTTGTCCTTCTTTAAAGGGGGCAAGTGTGGTTTGTCTCAAAATATTTTTTTTTTAATTAAGCATCCAAAAAAACTGTTCAGCATATCTTCTCCATTTGAGGAGCTATAATCTTCCAACAGTTATTTCTGCCTATATAAAATTGTGACATTTATTCATATTTTTAGGTTTGGCAAAGAGGGTCATACCTGTTGTCGTGACCTTCATTTCTCCTGCACCCTGCCATTTTCCGATACATCCATAATATATTGCGGTTTTCCAGACTGCTTCTCTGATTGTGTTAAATATTTTGCTGTTTGTAGAGCCATTCACCAGTGGGAAATTCCATAACCAACTTTAAGAGAATTTGACCTCAAGACTTCTCGACAGGTTCCAGTCAAAACCTGAAATCACTGAAAAGGACTCTGTGAAAAGTGATTTTGCCAACAAGATGGTGTTTGACTTTGGCTGGGGCAATATACCCCTGTCTGCACAGCTTCACATTTATCTGTATGTATGTGTGTGTGTGTGGGCATGTCTGTGTGTATCTGTGTCCGATTCCAAGAGAACGGGAAAATAAAAGCAACAGAGATGATGGAGGTCAGAGCCCCCTTTCATGCTTACAATCATAGCAGAGGCCCCATTGGGCGTGTAAAGCTGAGCTGAGCATCTGTCTGTCTCTTCTCTCCTTTCCAAAGCACACACAACACAGAGAAATACACATACACATACACACACGCATGGACAAACTGAGATATAGACGTAACTATCCAGGCAGGCCTCCCTTTCCTTGCCTCCCCGTCCACCTGGCCGTTTGATGATGCCTCACTCGCTCATGACAAGGCATCGATTTTACTTCTAGCCGCCGTGTAAGCCGTCCGCCTGGAGGAATCCATTAGGGCCAAACAGTTCTCATCCTCCCATTGAGTGGCAGCCATGACAGCCCCCCACCCCCAATTGCCTCATTGCAGACTGACAGCTCTGCACTCAAACGGGCCTTTTTCACAGCAGCTCTAATAGTTTAAAACGCTTATCATTACCAGGCACAGACACATGGGGGCCGGAGAGTGGCCCGAGAAGGGAAGGATGGGTCTGGGAGGCAAGGTGATTTGGCAGACTGCCGTTAGCACCTCCTCCTCCTCCTCCTCTTCCTTCCATACCTCCGTCCAATGAATCCATTCCCTATCGTTCGCTATCACGAACAGCGGCTGTCTGGAGAAGCTCTCACGTGAGGAGATCCTTGATCTTCTGATCCTCTTGCCCTGCATTTCAGTGGAATTCCAACTGATATGAATACCACTATTTAGATCGCCCACCAGTGAGAGGAAAACCACTGACAGCTGAAACAGGGAGACCCTTATTCAATGTGTTTGGCCATGACCCTGAGGATCAGCTTACACCTTTGGTAAATGGTGCTTCCCAAGGCTACTACAGAAGATATGAATGCTTTCTATGTGTTCAACAAGCCAGCAGTGATTCTTTTAATAGAGTTTGAAGTGTAGTGAATAATGTGCAATAGTGTGCAGGGGGCGCTGACTGAGATGGTGATTTTACCACATCTATAAGGCGGAACCAGGTATCCACGGTTAAAGCCATGGCTGATTGGGTCCAGTGTTCAACTGGGTACAAGATGATTTTCACACTCATTTGTGTACTCTTTAATGTTTTGATCAAGAGATAATCTAGTGGAGGTGGGTACACACATTTTCTTTCTAAAATTGGAAGGTATCCCCAAAGGGCAGGGGACAAAGTGTCACTCAGGCCACAATAATTTGTCCAACTAATCCAAGGCCTCAGGGGAAACCGACCAAACCCCAACAGAAGATCTGTTTACTGTGTTCAAACCAGACCTGAAGCTGATGTTCTCCAAGATTGCAGGCACTTACAGTATAAACAAAACCAGTTAGCCAATGTGACCAAACCTGACCCCAAATATAATTTCAAAATGGACACACAGGGATGCTGTATGTACATACTGAAATAGGGACTGTTAAGAAGCTGACATGTCAGACTAGAAGGTTTTACTACAGGCTTTCAACAACTTAAACTTCAAAACGGGGTGTAAATCCTGCTCTGAATGCTGCTTTCACACTCCCAGTAAAAGATGCCAAGACTTTATAAGTCACACTCTCACACACTTCAGTGTTTTCACCTGAGCTGTGTGCAGTCCGGCTTTACCAGAGGCTTTCCGCAGCGCATGTTCTCCATCTCAGCCACTCAGGAAGAAAAAGCATGACCTCACATAAAAATGACCCCGGGAGGAAATTCAAGTGTCAGACACACGCAGAAATATGCCTGAAAAGAAAGGAAAAAGGAGGGGGAACACTGAACAAGTACCCGGTGATTAATTAGCTAATAATTAAGTCACAGGGTAAAATGCATTTTTCAATTAATTAAACCTTGCCTTGCGCCATAAATCAAGCGAAACTGTCATTGTTTCACAAATTAAATATATACATTTCCGAGCAATAATACTGTTGATTGCATAACTGCAGGGCTCATCGGGGAGGGAAGGCATGACATGTGTGTGGCAGGCATTGACTCAGTCCAATGCCCCAAAACCTTTGACAGGCCCACGAGTCAATGGCAGCCAACGCGCTCGAGGCCTCCACCAGTCAGACTCGACATCACACGCCTCCCGCGTTCTGTAATGGGCCATCGCCAGTGTGCCTGAACAGCATTAGAATATACAGGAATATGTATGCGTCACATGCAGAGCAGTTACTTAGCAGATCTCTACCGTGAAAGGACTTTTGCATTTTCTCTTACAGATTCCGTTTGTCATTGAACGACAGTCTATCATGCATCCAATAGGTCTGTCAAAGCAAAGTGACATAATATCTCTGCTTTCTTTCACTGCTCACAAAGGAAATTCATTACCTCACATTTACAAATGCACAAGCCAATAGATGCAATCATTATCCAAAATATATTGTTTGTCACCGATGGCAAATGATGGTATATTTTTCTTCCCAATGGTTCAGACGTTAATTTGCTGAAACATGATGTTGTAAAATGACAAAAACAAAGACACACACTCCCGCGTGCGACCAACACATACACAGGCACAGGCGTGCACATGCACCCAGAAATTCCAAGTGCCGTGTGAGACGTATAATGAACAATATGAACCGCTGCCATCATTATCCTACACAATGTATTTGTTATCACTGCTCCCATAATGAAGTGTCGGTTTGATGGTTGGTACAAAGTCCCATTGCTCAATTGCTTTTCATAAAATGGCATCAATATATCTATGTGGACACACACACATACACAGAAGACATTGAAACATGCAGTTTGTTGGCAATTAATCAGAAATAACAAAAATGTCGGTGTGCAGAGCAAAGCATTGTTTTTGTCTGTTTTTTTTTTGTCGGCTAAAAAATGTAATGCAGCATTTACAGAAAAAAAAAATATGTGTACATAATTATTCATACTTACAATACGCATATATATATATATATTCTAAAGAACTGGATGCTTTCTAAATTAATGCAAGATTAGGCTAGAAAAGCTAATCATAGATGCAGCATAGACAATTAACTACAAAACAAAAGGTGGAGCCTACAAGTTGCTGCCTGATCTTTTCACTCTCTTTCTACGTGTCTAAGTTTATTGAGGGAACTTGGTCTTGTCGTATCCATTTCGCCCTTGGCTAGCATACTAATATGGCCTTGGGTTGGAATAAATTACAGCTCAGATTAGCAGGAAGGATGAAGAGGAGGTTTTATTTTTAGAAATTAGAATATTTGTTACATTATTAAAAGAGGGGGGCGTCCTTTGATTCCTCTAATGTCTTCTTTTTTTTTCTCTTGTTTTTTTTTTTTTTTACCCCCCCTTCTTCCTCACTGAGATAGTCCCCAAACTGCCTACCTGTGTAAAAACAGAAGTCTTCAGTGGACGTGAACATGGCTCAGGGACATGAAAGCAGCGTGTCTCTCCCTCCCGTAGCCCAGCGCTCTGCTCGGCACGCCACACAAACTCTGAATTTACTGCCACAGCATATTTCTCCAACCCCGCACCCCCCACCGTCCTGCCTTCTTCATTATTCAATCAAATCTTTTTGTTAAGGGGGATTAACGTAGGTGTTTTCAAACAAAGGATCAACGACTATATGCAGATAAAAAGCATGTGAATCATATAACCCCGCGTTTAACAGTTATTGCAAGTGTCAATGAGTTCGACATTCCTTCCGATTGAAGTCACCGAATCTGATCAAGTCCAGGTCTTTCCACTGACTAACACCATCAGCTGATGAGAGAGCTATTCCCTCATCGGGTCCAGTGAGTCTGAGCAGTTGACCTATCAAGAGAGAGGAGGGAAAAAAAACTTCACCTCACTAATGCTGTTTTCTCAAATGATTTTATGACAAGGGAGCAACAAGGCTGAAACAGGATTAGTCCACTGTGTCTGAATCCATTTAGTTGAGAATTGACCACACACTGATTTTATTTTAATCACAACAGACCCTTTTAATTATTGTAGTAATTAGTAAAATATATGTGCCTTCACTTCATATTGATCTATATTATCTGTGCAGTTTGTGATGCAGAGGACTGATTATTGACAAACAGCCCCCCCACTCACACACAGACCGTCCTTTTAACTACTTCCCCACAACCCTCTCCTAACCCCTGGAGGCCCCTGATATCTCTCTCTCTTTCTCTCTAACACTGACTCCCACTTCTGCCTTGGAGGGATCGTAGGGGGGGTCATGGGCTCTGTGTGTGTGTGTGTGTTGGCTGGGCTGTTTAGGCTGATGGGCCCCGAAGAGGACAGATGACCAGCAGAGCAGAAGAAACCGCAGAGCTGAATAACTCTTCCATCCTTCCGTCACGTCAGGAGGAATTCAGCGCTGCACGAGACACCCGGCCTAAGTGTTGTGACGCCTAATTACCACCAGCAGCAGCGCCCGGCGGCACCCAAGGCAGAGCGGCTCCTTCGGACGGACGGCCCTTTGTAGTTTCACACGCAGGAGGAAGAAAAAAAAAAAAGGAAGACGTCCATGTGATGCCAGCGGGCTAAATGTGTGCGTTGAGAGGTGGGCTAAAAAAAAATATGTGAGGTCTGTTTGAAGTTTGGAAGTTTTAGCCATTTTTTCCCCTCACTTCTCATAGGAGTGACTCATCAAAACGCCTCTTCCTTTCCTTCTTTACTTCCTTTGTTTTTAGGCATTTTTTTTCCCCTCTTCCCTCCACTGAGCGTGACACTTCGTCCTACTTTCCCCAGACACGGCACCTTCAGCAGTACCTCTGCAGTCTCAGCTGGGCTCTACAGTCGCTGTGTGCAGAACATCCGCTCACGTGCTGATGCATGGGTGGCACAACACATGCTTTGGATTTGAAAGGAATTGTACGATGATTGCATGATTACTGACATATTTAGCTTTTGGGAAATGCAATTTTTGTCTAATTCCTAAAAACACAGCCTCTTCTGCAACATGGAAATTAATTGCAGCACAAAATTATACAGTGTGTTGTGGCCTATGCGTGCAAAAGTGTCAATGGTCAGTGTGCATCATGGCCAAATGACGTGTTTTCTTGCTCTGAGGAACATTCCTGCAGAACCAGTCCTATGCCATTAGCTGTACAGCAAATACGATTTCACGGACTTCATTGAGTCCTTCACCAAGAATCTGTGTTGAGGCGTTCATGTGGGCTTGAACACGAGGAGCAGCAGGGCCATCACACTTTGGTCCATCTCATTTTGAGCTGGCATGCTTAGCACAGTTGCCCTCTCTCCCTCTCTCTCTCCCTCTCACACTCACACACACACATGCTCGTCCAGTGTGGAGGGGGTGCAGGAGCGGAGCGGGTGTTCCCTGGCACACTAATCGGCATGACAGAAATAAAATAAAGAGAGTCGGACTCCGTCAAAACATGTATGGCCCCTTAAACAGAGAGCTAATAAAAGAGCTAAAGCTGCTTGTCCATTCAGCTGAGTCTGCCTCATCACACACCAACAGTCACATTATCTTAATTCAGGGGATTCTTTTAAGTGTCTCCTTAAACAACCGAGAGAACGCCGCCCGGGAAAGACAAATGAGTTTACCAGTTATAGCAGGGGTAAGTGCCTAAATCCAGCGCCATCGATCCCTATCTAGGTTATTACGGGGCTGTGAGCTGCCACCGGAGCTAGGCTGGTCGAAAAGGCTTAAAATATTACGGGGCTAAAGAGGGAGGAGAGATGTGTTTGAAGCGAGCCACCTCGTCCTCTGTGCTGGTCAATACCTGCAGGCGCCACAGGAAGGGCATTCACACATGCAAACACTCAGGAGTGACAGTCCCACCCCCACGTTGCTCTCACACACACACACACACACACACACACACATTTATATATATACATATTGGTAAAGGGATGCCTTCAGAACCAACAGATCACCCCTCTGACTCCAAGGGAAAAATTGATTTTTCTTTCTCCCTCGTCTTTTTTTTTCCTGGGGAGGTGCTGGGCAGGTTTTTAACCTAACACTCTAACCTGAGTGTTAATGCACAAAGAGACATCATGTCCATTGATCCACTGGTGCCGCCAGAGCGTCTTTAAGTGTCTGAGGGGAAAGCAACACGAGGGGTGGGGGGGTATATGCTAAACTGGCGGGATCATAGCCTTCATGTGGAAGCCTTACGAAAAGACTCATTTATCACTGTTTGCAGTCCCTGCAGTCGGCATTGTCATTTACTAAAACAAAAATGTTTCAATTCCTCTATTTCAAGTTTTGGAAGCAAACTTTACACAAACAGCTGCTGCTTCGAGACAAAAAATTATTTTCGGCTCAGCAGAAAGTTTGGCAACGTATACAGTACCTGCAACAGTGGGTAGGAGTAGGACAAAGAAAGTACTCCAACCCTCCGGTGTAAAATAATTAGGATTAATAATACATTAAAGGAAACCAGAGAGAAAAATCCCAGCCATAAAACATATGTATTTTTAATATGAATCTCACTGAATCAATACCCTCAATTAGCAACAGCAAGCAAATTGCCAGGCGAGGCGTAATTACTCAAAGGTCAGTAGGTATTATTCACAGTCACTTTAGTTTACCACATTAGAACAAGACAGGACGTCGGGCTAAAATTATAAATTCCATTCCCATATCTGTCCTCTTCTGATTTAGATGGATGAAGAATAATTAACTCCTAATTATTCAGATCACTTAAGGCACTTTCTGGATCCACAAAAGAGATGCAGCCGTGTCTGTCAAACCACTTCAGCTGCTATCATTTAGAACGATCCAACAACTTGACCAATGACAACGGAGGGAAGACAAAAAATAAAAAGACTCTGGCTGCCTGTCTACGCCCCCCCCCCCAAACGCCCTCCAGCTTCACCCGTTTCTACCTCAGAGGGTCTTAAGGAAGCACACTTCCTTTAAATTCACCCATATGCAAATTTTAAGATGTGATTTGCATTTTAAAGTATTTAACTCCCCATATTTATTGGGCTCTGAGGCCTTGCTGATCATTGATTTATGTGCTTCCGGCAATCATATTTCCATATTTTGTGTGGTTTTTAACGACAGTAATAATTCAAATATGCAAAAAGTTGTTCTTTGAACGATATCTTTAATTATATCCTCAAAGCATCATTCCTTTTCACTCCTTTTTTTTCAGGGCTGAAATTGTCTTTGAATTTAAAAAAAGGCTGAAGAATCATAAATTCGCCGACGCGATAAGACGTTGACGGGCAAACCTCCAGCTGGTTACCTTATGCACAGGGAGACGTCTTAGCATGTTTTAGCCATCTCCATAGCCATAAACAGACTCGGGGTGCTCTGCTGTACAGGGACCCGTGTGACCTTGTCCACAAAGTCCTTTTATTAATGCTGACATTCCTTCACCACAAATCCAGTCTGAGATTGTGAAATTCATCCTTTATCCTCAACCAAAACCAAAAAAACCACACACGCGTTCAACAAGGGGACCTTCCCCCTCTGTTTTGCCGCTAACACAGAAAGTTTCTCTGTCACCTCTCCTTATTAGAGTTGTCAGAGTCGCCGCATGCTCTTATGAAAGCCGTCACCCTCCGCATGATTAAAAGTGGCGGGTTCCCACCACCGTTTGGCCTATCAGCATCACCAAGCAGCCGTCAAATGTGTCTGCAGTCCTCCTTGCCCATATTCCTTTTGTCACCTCGGCACGGCCCGGAAACTTTTTAGAATAATTGCTCATCCCCACACGTGCATGGGCGAGTAATATATTAGATTAGAGGTGTTTGGCTGCAAAGGGGAAGATTAGGGTGTTTCATTATTCCGTCCACTCGGTAGGCCACATGCTGTATGAGTCAATATGAAAATACAGGGGAAATTAATTTAGCAAGAGCGTGCACATTAGACCTCTGACCATAATGAGCCGCACAAGAGCCTCCTACAGTCGAAATCACACTGCACACCAGAATCCTGCAATGTCACTCTCTGCACGTTGGATATTTAAATAATAATGACGAAAAGTATTATAAGTGTTACAATATTAGAATAAAATACATTAACACTGCCTTATCATTTCCTTGACAGCTGCATCTAAACCTGTTTGAAAGCACATACTTTTTTGTCTCCCTCTCTCTCTTTTACACACACATGCAAAGAGAGAGAGAGCGAAAGAAAGAGGGAGGGGAGGGAGAGAGACAAAAAGGAAGAGTAAAAACACAAATAAAATGAAGCATAACATGAAGCTGCTACATGCAGCTCTCCTATTAAAATTACAATAGTAACAACCAAAATGACCATCAACAAATTAGTTTCTTAATCGTATTTGAAAATTAGACTCGTCAAACATTATAAAAAATACATCTATTGCAGTGGAATCAAAATTAATAGCAACAGTAATTGCTGTTATAATGGTAATAATGATTCACTTTTCCTCATAATCCGTATCATCAAAATACATCCGTGAGGGAAACAGTGTTCCAGCTTCGTAGTTTTCAGATGCAGGAATGTAGAAAAGAGGGAGTTCAGTACAAGCCAAACACATTAACACAGAGGCCCTTGGAGGATGCATTTCACCCCAATGTTTAACTATCACTGCTGAGTCTTGCACCGAGTGCACGCAACATATGTTACACCCCCCCCTCTCTTAACACACACACACGTGCACGGACCCACCCACACCCCCTGAGACTCCCTGGCACACCACCCCGCCACTCTGCAATTAGGCTTTAAGCCTCACTTCAGATTTCTGCACTATGGCTCAACAACTGATCACTGCGGATCAGTGTTATTAAATCAAATTGATTTAATGTGATGTTTGTGACACATACACGGACCCTCACTCGCACATGCATGGACCAAACTCTCTTTCTAAGTAGCAGGCAGCCACGCTCCGGAGCAGACTTCTGCTTTTATCTTTGAGTCTGTCTAAAGGAGAGGACAGAGGGTGATTTTCACAAACTAAATTGAAAATGTTATATTTGAATGTGAGTTCAAGCCAAAAATCTAACTGCACATTCACATCACAGACCAGTCCACAAACGCACACTTAGCACAAAAACAACAGTGCAGAGCAGTCAATGAGGTTGAGGGCTGATCAATTTGCAAATGTAAAAAAATTGTAAAATCACTGCAACTGTAAAAAAAACCTCTACTAGAGGGAAAAAAATGCAAGAGTGAAAGAAATGTTTTTGTTTTTAGAGTCTTTGTAAAAATCGGGATAAAGCAAATCAATTAGGTTCTGCTGAAAACCCCTCAGCTGGTGTAGTCGAGCTGCGAAACAGTGTAAAACTATTCTCACCGCCTCTCCACAAAGGTTATCGCCTTGTATCTTATTGCCTTTACCTGCTCCTATTCACTGTGTACATGCACTGATTTGAATAAGCACCCCTCCAGAGGCTCTCTTATCAGATTCCAGACGGGTGTGCCAACGCAGCAGTATCAGGTACACGCCATCTCTCTCTCTCTTTCTCTCTGCACCCCCTCCCAAAAAAGAAAAAAAAAAGGTTAGAAGAGAAGAAAGAAGAGAGTGTTGGTTTGCTCACCTGGGATCGGCGGCCTGATAACGCGATCTGGCTATAATCACATCCAGCCCTGATATGCAAAAGTGACCAAAGTAGAAACACTGAGCTAATCCTTCTCTCGGAATTATTCCCATTTTCCTCTTTTTGTTTAATTCAACATGCATTTTTAAAATCCAGTATATATTTATATCATATATTTATATTACTGCTGACCTAAAGACTCATCAACATATCTCACCTATAGAACGCATATTATAATGTGCAGAATTCTTAAGTGAGATATTATTAAAAAAATCATTAAGTGGTGCGATTAAAAAATAAAATTGTGGGTCCACTAATGTGCTGCAATTACCCACCGAAGGCAGGATATTTTAAAGATTTCTTTCATTAATAGCTTACATCAGGAAATTCTCTCTACGCAGCCACAGGAATAACATTCCCTAAAGATGCACTGGTTTCCAGTTTCATGTCGTTGTTTGCTTTAGCTCTGCGAGGGGGGAAAACACCGGCGTGGGCAAGGCATCAGTCACTGAGGTTAGCGAGCACGGTAGCAACATTAAACAGAAAGTGTATCCTCCTCGGGTAGGGTAAACACACGCCAACGTGCACAGAGGCCATGCCCGTTTCCCCAGTCCTCTTAACAGGCTAACTTGCTCTCTTCATTAGGGTGCTGTGGGGACTTATCACTGTGTAGTCTTTGTCCTTGCTGTAATTGCCCTCTCGGCATGTCAGCCCCCACCCACCCACCCACCCACTCACCACCACCACCATCACAGGAGCCCCACACCCAGCCAGCCAGCCCAGCATCAGCCCCCTCGTGACAGGCCTTGTGAGACGGCGGTGCAGGGAGCCTCTCCTGAGACCTGCTGATCAGCCCCCGAGGTCCACCGGTATAGAGAGGCTTGTCCTAGTTAAAGCAGCACCGGCAGGGACACCCCTCTGAACGCTACGTCTGCCCTGCCACAAGCCCAGCCTCCGACTTCGCTCATTTACTACTGCTCTAACACCCACTGTGCTAGTTCACCAAAGGGACTGGGAAATATTCTCTTAACAAATTTCCTACTTTTGAAAGTGTGACTCGGAAACTCAAGTACATTAAAAAAAAAAAAAAACGAGCCGTCGCCCTTTGTAGACTTCTACACTTTTATTTAATTGTACAATTAACCATCCATAAACCTGTTTAATCTATAAAAATAAAGTTTTCTTTATCTGGCTCACAGTTTTGACACAGTCAGTAACTCGCACAATTATACCCAACACATATTCTCATTGTACCTCGCCTAAAAAATTACAAATATCCATTGAGATAAATGTTAAAAGTCACATATTTGAATAAACATTTGAAAAGAACGAACAGAATCCTAATTGCGTTTCATTCATGCAGGAGAGCCACACGCCGGGGCAGTCAGTCACAAATTGCAAACCTTATCTGAGACTGTGGGTTTCTTGCAAGTTGAATGGCGCCATCTACTGTTTGGTAAAAAACACGGCAAGTCCTGAGCACCAGCATTTCAGCTCCAAACTGGACTCACCAAAGTAAATGAGTTGGGGTTTTTTTTTGTTTTTTTGGTTTTTTTGTTTTTTTTTTTTTTCTTTACTTGAACTGTCTGTAGCTTGTGAAAGTCTCAGCATTCAGAGTTTTGCTGGTGGGGGGGGGGGTTGGATGGCAAGAGGCAGCCTTTGAAATGACCATAAAAGTGGGAAGAGTGAACCCCTTAATTTGAAATTTAACTGTAATAGACACAGAGCTATCAGTGCAGCGGCATAATCCTGACCTCTGTTTGTTATGCTGAATAAACAGAATAAATTAATAAAGGCCTCCTCTTCACATGGCGTGCTCCTCCTCATCAAGCTCAACGTTTGTTTTTTTCCCCCCTCTCATCGGGGTAATCGATGTGTCAGCGTTTTCACGGCCGGCTGCAGGGGTTCAGACCCGAGCCTCAGTCTGGAGGGGCTCGGCGGTGCGGGGTTAACATAGTGCTGCACTGGAGGAAAGCAACGGGTCTACTTCATCTTACGGTCACACGTCCACTTTTCTTCTCCTGCGGTTACTGACTTGTGAATATGGGAATGGAAATGGAATAAGCGGCTCCCCCAACCCCATCTGACCCATTTTAATCCTCCTCAGAAAAATGACCCCCCCAGCTCCCCCTGGCAGGAGCTTCAGCACAGTTTGGTGGCAACTTTGTGATGAAGAGATTTTAGTGGCAGCCACAAAGACTGATCCTAACCTCTGCCACTACTAAACCCACCATCCACTGCTGAGGCCACGGAAGATGCAGGGAAACAAACAGAGAGACATAAAGCGCTCTGACGTGCAGTATAACGTTTTAATAACTTTGTTGCACCACATTTGAAATGCAAACACATTAAAGTGGACACGGTGCCCCTCTCATTAAACACACAGCCGTGCAAACATAATCTATCCCTCCCTCCACACTTGTACAAACATACACCAAGACCTCATTGCCTTTTTGCATCCCTGCATCCATCCAACGGATGCCACCAACAAGCCTTGGGAGTTTTTCTACGGGGGTGTTTTATAGGTCCCACGGGGCTCTGAGACAGTGAGATGTGACTATAGCACACAGAGGATCCCAGTCAAGGACACCGGCAGCATCACTCACTCTGCCATTATTTGCTCATATTTAAAGCTGGGGGAGGTACAGGGGCCACCTGAGAGACTGTAGCCGCACATGCAGAGGAGGATGGGTGATTTCAGAGTCCGACGGGTGTGCTGAGCGACTGCGAGGTAAAGGAGATGCAACGGAGGGAGAGAGGGAGCGAGAGGGAGGGAGTGACGGAGGGCTTTATATGTCAGCCCGGTGATACTAGCGTTTTTATGGCCGAATATTTTTCCTCTTGTCAGAGCTGGATAAGGAATCACCATAAGGTTGGGGAGCATGAATATTGCCCTTGAGGGCCCACTGTGGCTGCTTCTGTTTATGGTTGACTTGCAATCAGCCACCGATTCAGGACCTGCAACCCCTCATCCATCCACGTCAGCAATTAATCAATTAAACGCGCGGCGGGGAGGAGTGGGATCGGCTAGGTGTGTTAAGACAATGGCCTGTTAAGGTTGATGTAATTTCATCACTAATGTCACCCATTCATCAAGTCTTATTATCTGTTTCACATAGACAATGCTCAATATCGCTTCATAAATCTGAAAATCATGGGGATCTTTCGATATTAAGCCTGAGGGGCGCTACGGAATGATGGACTGCTGAGCCTCAGCACCAAAGTTAACAAGTAAACTCACAGAGGACGGAGATTCTGTGTAATCGCCCTGTAAATTTGCATTAAAAATGGAAGCGGATCGGAAGCTGACAAACACTGAGAACAGTGCCCTCCTGTATGTTTGGTCATAATAACAAATGACATAACTATGCTTTTTTACAAAGGCTGCAAAACATACATTATGTCTCTAATTAATCTTTATGTGGTGGAAATAAGAAAAAAAAAAAAAAAAACGAAACCCCACTGTAGATTAATTCTGGCCCCCAGCCTCTACTTAAAGGACCACAGATATCCTGCCTGGTAGAACCACGATGTCGCATGAAAACTTTTTTTAACAGAGAAGACAGTGTAGGCGGAGGCCCCGTCCGCGTGTGTGCCTGTTATGAGCATGTGTGGGCCAGACCACATGTGATACACAAAGTGAGAGCGTTATTTGGCACACTAATGGATATGAGGTCTTGTATCACGAACAGTGTTTACTGGAATCAAGCCACTGACAGCTGACAGTTTGTTCCACTATTTCATAACTTTTAAATGCCACAGTGTTCAGGGCCAAAATGTATAAAAACTTATAAAGATTCAGTGATAGTTTCATTCCTGTTGGGGCTGTTAGGGCTTACTTTTTTTTTACATTCAAATCAGAACTATTGCTCTGATAGCTGAATGCTGAATCCACAGATCAAGATTAATACGATGTGCAATATTGTTATCTGTTGTCTGTGACATCTACTGGATGTCTGTCCGTCCTGGGAGTGGATCTCTTACATCTTATTTTTCTCCCTGTTTCTCCCTGTTTTCCTGGTAGATTTTCCCAAACTCTTCCAAACTCTCCATGATACATCAGTCAGACCACGCCTTATTTTATAACTAAAATGCCAATGGGTGCTCCGGTGGGTGCATTTCTTATTTAAATAAATGAGTGGTGACTAGGAAAATAAATACATGAGAGAAACATTTGTCTGGAACTATCAAAGACGAATGAGTTCAGTGTGGGGCCTCTTGGCCCCTTCAGGGCAAGTTTAAAAGAAGCAGCATATTGTAGATGAACTGTACAATAAATACAGCACATAATCAAACAAACTGTATCATATCAATTGTATTACAAGGACAACACAGGCCCACCAACATCCAATTTATAAAAGAAGGCCAATACCTGCCCTGTATATCGGTCTAATCCTACTAACAGCTTCAGTCAGACAAAGAGCCTCCCTTCTACCCAGGCCAACATTTCCCCAGCACTCCCAGCAGGTACATCAGCTCAATTATGATGATGGCAATGACTGATTGCATTTTACCTCTCCCCTGTTCCCCCAATAAGTCTGGCCACAGACAGATAGAGAGAAAGAGAGACAGAAGAGGAGGAGGAGAGGGAGAAAGGGAGAGAGAGATAGCAGCGTCATCTCCGCTGAGCTACAAGCATCCCAGATGCCAGTCTCCGGGACAGTATCAAACATCTCGGTGGCAGACTCACCATGAAAATAATCTATACCTACAGGAAGTCAATTAAAAAGTGCCAGGGGAGATTAAGAACAGTGTGACAGCTTTTCGTCAGGCCACGGGTTTGTCTGGGAGAACCAGAGTGTCTGCTGTGTGAGTGAGTTTAAGGTGAAGTGTGTGTTGGTAGTAAAAGACGTCGGGAGGCGGGCAGCGCGGCGGCGGAGGGAGGAAACGGTTGCCGAACATCCTTAAAAGCCCCCTCATGAATATTAAAAAGGCCCTTGGCAGACGGCAGCTGTGCCACATGTTTGCAAACCAGCGTAATGTGTCTGTTTGCGCCGAGGAAGGGCTCAGTCCTGTTATCAATTAAATCAAGCCCTGTCAGTCTGAGGGCCCTCTCAATGGAGGGACAGCCCAGTCCCCTCCACACATCAACCCAGCTTTGTGTCAACCATCCATCTCTCATCCTCCCCTCCACTCTCCCAGATGCCATCTTTATCAGCCTTGACTCACTCTCCCTCTCTCCCCCTTCTCTCCTTTCGCTCCCTCATTCTCCGTCTCTCAAGCAGCCGGTAACTGAATGCAGAAATTACTCTCCCCTCCACCTTTAACTCCCACTAAATCTTTCCCCTTTTCCACTTTGCTGAGCAGGGATATTTTATTCCTCCATCAAATATGCATCCCATTAATTAAGTTAAATTACTCCTGACTGCCAAATATCCCCTGGCCCGATGGATGTCAACACAGAAATGCATGACTGTGAACCTGCAATGACACGGCCCCAACACTTAAACATGAGTTACAGCCCTTTTCAGCTCCATCCATGGGCAGATTACCAGACACTTTGGGCTGCTAGAATTAAGCGCCGCTCGCTCCTTCCCCTCCACCCAGTTTTTAATAAGTGCACAATGGATGACACTCGCACTTCTGACAATGAGGGGACTGATATTTTAATTACACCCCCTTTTTTCATCTGCCTTCCTCTTCATCTTTTAATTGCTGCTGTTAATCACTCATTAAATTCCCTCTTTATTTTTTTTTCCTCCTACATTGTACCTATGACATGATTAGCTCTATAGAAGGGATTGTTCAGGAGCATTTTTTTTAAATAATTCAGCCACTTTAAAGGAATAAAGTTTCTTTTGTAGAGGAACAAGTTTAAGGTGGAGGGTGTAAACTCAATTTACTCACATTTCTCTATCAAATGGGGTTAAATTGCCTGTTGTAGCACGTAATAATCGTTAGAAGGTAAATTTAAGGTCTATGAATTTATCAAGATGGGGTTTTGCTTGGCAAGGATAACTGCTTCTCTTTGCTTTTGTTCCGTATGCGCTGCAAGTTGAGATTTAACAAAAAGTGAAAAAAAGTGCTAAGAAAGGCTGAGGCCACAAGAAGCAATTTTCGTTGAAGAAGTGAAGATAGCAAGATCATACAAAGTGCAGACGATATCCTCTCACCTTAAACAGCCCTTGAGAGTAGTATAACTTACCATTATCGGCCTATGTGCTGCGCTGGCTCCCTAGCTTAACGACTGATCTTGCCGATTACGTCTGGACCCAATATTATGTTTTTGTTTGTCTTTGATTAAAGGAAAATGCTTTGATTACAAAGCCCCCAGGCCCCTGTTTGGAACCCACTGAAGAATAGGAGATTGTTATTAAAACCTAATAGTACTGATCTGCTGACAGACATTTCTCTCTTTGTCGCTCACGCTCAAGAGATGCTGAGCGTGCGCCCGTTCAAATCTTTCAAAAGTCCCCTTTCACCAACAACAGTCTTTGGCTCCCCTGAGTAATTGAGCTTTAATTTCCAACGCTAATTTAACGGCTTCTATTGCCATTATCGGCGAGGTATGAGGGCAATAATCCAAACTCAGCTCATGAAGCTGTTTGTTGTTGTTGCACCTTCAGCTGAGATCTGGCTTCAAAACAAGTATAAAAATTGTAAAGCTGTTCACTGCTGGATTTATATTGATACGTCCGTGCTGCATGGAATTTTGATCCCTCTCTCTTCTCTCTTCCCCCCCTTTGACTTTTTTTCTGTTTGTGCATGTGTGCCCGTGTGCATGAGTGTGTTTCTATTGCAAAAAACATTAATTTTACAAACATCAGCCCAAGGCTACTAAACGCATCCAATCCATTATGCTGCGCTTTATCGTGTTATGGGGGGTAACGGGCTGTAAAGCTGTCTTGGTCATAAAGAGCGATCGCAGAGTGCCGAGTCAAACCAGAACGCCGAGCTCTCCGAGCCATGTGCAGCCCTCGTTATCATCAGAACAGCTCCTTCACATACTTAACCTTTCCGGACCAGCCTTTCTGCATTATTTTCCAAATGACCTTTAGCGTTACTTATTTCATTTCCGATAATGGCACACTAAATTTAGTTAAATGCATCAGAGCAAAATGTGTTTATTTTGGTGAAGAGGACTACAGTGACTGACAAGGACCATGTTCCAGCTCCAACTCTACAGCCTCGGAAGCAGTAAACATGAATCCATCTCCCTGATGGTAATAAACACCAAGCTGCGGGTCTGATGAGCACACATAAATTAGATGATAAAAACAAATAAAAGGGCCCAACCATATTAGTAAGAAGTACCAAGAAAAGACACTTGAGCAAAGAGGTTCAAGGTTGCACCGGAGGGCACAACCCCTGGATCAAGGCTCGAAGGGTACAGGTTAAGACAAGGGGAAACTTTTAATTTACCTATTAAATACAGCTACTTCAATTCAAATTAAACCGTGATAAAAAAAAAGTGTTAAACCAGAGTTAATCAGATCTGTGACAGGCAGTGCTACGGTGATCATTCTACCAAGTGTGAATTCACAAGCATCAGAAAGTTGGTTAAAAAACAACAAGGATGAAGTTTGAAAACACAAAAGGCACCGCGAACCTGGACTCTGTGTTTATCGCTCGACAAAGAATTCAAAGTTCCGCCTCCTGCCAACACACAGTGCTCGCTCTTGGTCGCACACAGCTCAACAGTTTAGAACTGTACCAGCTTTCAAAAGGTCCAACTCCAACATCAATATGTAGCTACCCTGCAGCTGTTGTATCACAGACGCGATTCCTCAGCCGGCGAGGACGTTAAACACACTGCTCCCTGCTCGTGTAAGCGGAGGGGGTGGGGTGAAGGGATCTTAGTGAAATCGCTAATGTACGTGATGATTAAGTGTAACTCAAATACAGAGTGTGTTGTTCACAGGCCTGACAGGCAGTAATTTGGTGTATTATATTCTGCAGTTTTAATTGCACGCCACCGACGTGTCCCTCTGACACGTTATGAAGCGATGATGTACAATTATTTCGGGGCGGCGGGAGATCAGTGGAGTGACATTATAATCATCCTCATAGGGTTCCCTCTCTTCATCTGCAACAACCATTAATGTTTAAATGGGAGGAAGGGAAGAAAAAAAAAAAAAAAAAACACATAAAAATAGTTCTCAGGGAGTTCTAACCGGAATCTGTTTGAGGATTATAGAGAATCACGTCAGGGGAGAAGGAGAGGGGTGTGGATAGACAATGGAGGGGCTGGGTTAAGTGACGGCTTTCTCTGGATAAGCAGCGAGCTAAGATGCTTCTCCACTGTCACTGCCAGGCCTCACACTACTCATACAGGCCCGGGCATTAAGGCACATTACAGCGGATGAGCCACGCAGGGCGGAACTGATGGGCTATTCTGGGAACAGACCAGACAATCTCACAAGACAGGGGGGACATAAAAACCCTGACATGAGCCAGCCCCATCGTGTTAACAGTCAAATCACACACACAACACCCAACATGGAATCATGACTATATATACTCCCTCCAACACTAAGTCAAGAAAACGGAGACGCGAGAGGGAGAGGAGGAGGGAAAAACACAATGCAGCCTCCTCCGCACGGGAGACAAACTTTAGCACGTCGCCAAACTTTCTGCTGCTGCGAGAAAGCGACGTGTTTTTCTTTTGTTTTGTTCAAATTCCTGAAGTGACACTAGGAAACGGGCGGCTTATGACCCATAATCATTAAATGGCAGAGCACAAGAGGACAATCTGTGTCCATTACAGTGTTAATACTTTTAAGGCCCGGGGCTGAGATATTAAACCAATGCTTCAAAGCATTTAGACGCTTTATGCATAATTTAACACCTACAACAGCACTGGATGTCCGTTGCATCTTTGGGGAGGATGAGAGCGAGAAGGTGGAAATGCTGAATCCAGGGCCTTTCGTGGATGATGGAGGAGAGGAAGTGGAGGCTCATTAAGTGGCCGGGCCCCACTGTATTTTCAACCTTTCGTGTCATTCGTGGACAAAAATGTCCACTAACTTTAACCGCTATAAAAATAACACAGATAAATATTTCTTCCCAATTTTTTTGATCAAATCTTTCAATCAACTTCAGCCCTAACCAAAACTATCAAATATTCAATAATTTTTCAGGAAATGATCCCAGAGGGTTAAGTGGCCGGGCCCCACTGTGGACAAAACACACCGGGAAAAAACACAAGAATCTGCCGTCTCACTTGCTGGAAGATTTTTTTTTTTTTTTTTTTCCAATTATATATGAGAAATCTTATCTCGCATGCTAACAGCCAGTTTCAGTTTTTTTTCCCTGCTGCTTTTGCATCTTAAGAGTTCTTTATAGTCAAATTAAGATAGGCCAAAAGACAAAGATAGGAAGATAGATCGAGTAGAAACTGACATACAGACACGTGTGGAGAGAAACGGTGAGGCGGAGACGGAGAGACCGCAAAGTGATGAGCAGAGGCTCTGACCAGCACGCTCACGTTTGATTGGCAGCACGGTCAAGGGTTCCAATCTGTTCCGGCCTCACATTTGCATTTGTTAATTAAATGCCACAACAATATGATCTTTAACTATCAGCAAACCCCCCCCCCCCCCCCCCGGTTACTGAGAAGAGAGCAGCTGCGGTGGACTGACAGTAAAGTGAGGCGGACAGCCGAGGTACGGCACAGACGTTAGCTCACATTCTCCACACCGAGGGAAAGTTTTAACAGGGAAAAGCAGCCGATCAATGAGCGGAAAGAGAGGTTTCTTTCACAAGAATGACAAAGAAAAAAAAACACTATATGATGAGCAAGTTCAAACAAAAATGGCAATGAACGGGGGGGGGGGGCTGAAAGTGAGAAATAAATGAATGAAATCAAGATTGTATATAGTCAAAGAGCAGCATAAACACAGCCTTGTGCTAATTGAAATGATAAATGGTGATTACACATAAAAATCCCTGCAATTGTCTTTCTTTGGTTAAGCGAAAAGGTTGCCCCGTCATTAGCATCCCTGGGGGACTGCAGAACTTAATCGCAGTATAATCTCACTTTTCTAGGTCACCCAAAACAAAACGGGTAATCACATAACGCACTTTACCTGATCCCTGGCCATCCATTACAAACGTGCTTTAGATCCCGATTAAGGATGTGTTGTCAAACGTGAAAAGTTTGAGGAGGGCCTTAGGGGGTGGGGGGGGTACAGGTTATGTGTATGTATGGCTCTGGCCTTAATGAGGGTGTTTCTGGGGGTTTTCTTTGTGTTTGCTGCTCTTTAGTCAGGAGGAGGGATGGCCTGGTGATCAGTCAGTACTGAAACAGCACACACAGGGCCGATTTGTCACCAGTGGCTGGCACTGGCAGCACACAGCTCCTCCATCCACATGATTTGTGAAACCAGGGGCTGTATTTAGTAGTCCCATTTAAAGGCATATTGGAGAACTGTTCTGTATGTGTGTGTGTGTGTGTGTGTGTGTATGTAAAGCTGGATGCTTGGTCAAAGCCCAACACATTCGCAGCACTTGGGAGAAGAGGGGTTTCAGCTGGAGGGCTTGTGAAACATGATCCTTCCCTCTCATTAAAGGAGAGGCTGTGTTTAAACCAAAGCTTGTTTGCTCCGGCTGTAATATGTTTGCGAACATCAGCGGGAGCAAATAAACACATTCGCACTGCGTGGCTCTTAGACGAACAAAATAAGCCCGCGACTGAACTAAATGGAACGGTTTACACAGAATTACACGGAGGGAGAAACTAATAACTCTACATACGTCTTCATCTTAGCAAGTGGGTAGCGGCAAAAGCTTGATGGCACAAAGCTGGAAATCCCACAATTTGCTCTATTCCCCAACTGCATGTTAAACAGCTTAACACGTCCATTTGAACATGGCAAGGCAGTGAGGAGGTCTACCACGGGACTGAAGGAGCTGAACACAACATATGGTCCACATGTAGGGGGTACAAGGTAGTGGGATAATAACTGCGCTCTTGCACTACTGGGTATTTATAGGCTCGTGGTTACCTACATAAACTTCCAATTAGGAATATTTGTACAGCTGAAAGCATGAGGACGGTAAAATAAACGCTTTCTATTTCTTTTACCTTTAATTTGCAGGGAATGTCCACGAGAAGCAATATATTACACTTTTTAAGAAGGGCCTGGGACCATTTAAAAGGTTAAGGAAAGTTTATTCACACATTAAGGTGAAACTATTACTAAATGTGTGAATTGCTCTGGGTTGTACGGCCGTTTTCCCTGTTTTCTTGCTTGCATAAATATTAGCACATGTGTTTAGTATTTCAAGCTGAACTACTTCATTCAGGAAGTGTATGGAAAGGTTTTATTTTCTTTGGAAGTCATTACTTTACTGATTGATCTCACATATTGGAAAGAAAAAAAAGAAACTTCTTCATCATAGTAGCAAATTTGTCACAGTTTTGATGGCGGGATTAATGTGGATTGAAGTATGAAGTTGCCTGAAACAAATGTGATTTAAGGCTGATTGAGGTACCTCCACCTGATGAGAGGAATTTTAATTTCAACTCTCAGATCAAAAACTTTGGCAGCTGATCTTAGAAACAAACGTCTGCTCTCATAGCTCACGTCAGAATAGGAGAACATTAAAGTTTTAGTCTAACAAACACAGAGACACTTCTGAATTTGCAAATCTCACACTCACACTCCCATTCTGAGATCGCACTGTGTGTGTATGAGAGCGTGCAGTGAATTATGAGAACCCAGATGAACTCAAACCGATAAACACATTGACCGACACTTTTTAGCCCCAACACGCTAAGATTAACCACCAGCGCAACAGGACAGAGGCAGAGGTGCAGACTGTGGCATATTTTCCACGTCACGCGACAAAGAGGGCCACAAAGGTGAAGGTTAAACGCTGACTGAAGTTATAGGAGCACACGCGTGTATCCGAGCAAAGACAAGTATCACATGTCCAGGACAGTTTTCAGTCACTTCTAAAGACACTGAAGTCACAGATCGTCCTTGGAACTCACCCGCAGATGTCACATTTGTACTCTCTCATGCCCAGGTGTCTCTTCACGTGGTTCCTGGCGTCTCCCAGCTGAGCCGTTGCAAAGTTGCATATCTTGCACATGAAGGGCTTGGATCCTGTAAAACAAAGCGGGGGGGGGGGGGGGGGTTGGGGGGCTGCAATGGGGGGGGGGTGAGTTGGTGTGCTGCAATAATATTACATTTGAAAGAAAAAAATGTGGCAATTTTAATAAAACATGACTGTATAACAGCATGGGCAAAAATGTGATTTTACATTACAGATCATTTTTCACTGCCAGGCTTGTAAGGCTTATTAGTTCTGTGCTTCAGCCTCCTTCACAGCCACAGAATGACTTCAGAATTATAAAAACAGATGCCCTTACTCCAGTCCCTGTAAAAACTACAGTCACACTCCAAGTGTCATGCGTCTCTTCTTTCACTCTCTATCTATCCTTCTCACTCTCCTCCGTCTCTTACCAACTCTTCCTCTGCCTGTGGATGCGTAAATTGGATTCCAAAGGTCAGGGCGAATACGTAAATCAATTCTGTATGTGCTCACTACCTCCCATTCCATCATTAAAGCGCTAATCACTCTGGCGGCCTTCACAGGGAGGTTTCTCCCTAATTATTGTCATTAATAAGTCCAGAGGGCGGGGCAGCGTTTGAGAGAGTGGCAAAGCTTCCGCCTGCCATCCGTCATTTAAGAGGAGAGCTGCAAGCGCTGATGCCTGCGCTGTCTGGGTGATGCACTGGAGCTAAAACCAGGAGCTACTGCTTCAATGCAAAAAAAAAAATGATTTATTGTTTTTTTTTTAAATAAGATTCAACAAAAACAACCCCAACTCTAAAATGAACAAGTAAATAGTCATGTAAATTCATACAAAAAAACTATGTGCAATACTCTGTGTGTGTGTGTGTATATAGGTGTTTTTGTGATTCTTGTATTCTGTGTCGCTCCTGTGGCAATGCAAATTTCCCCATTTGTGGGACGAATAAAGGTCTATCTAATCTAATCGAATCTAAATACTAATCCTATAAATCTTCATCCGTGTACATCTGGACAACCATTCACCTTATCGGCTTCACACTTGGCGTGTGTACTGTTACGAGCTTAACGATGAGCGCCGTCTCATTTAGTTAAACTTCAACGTGTGACACGTTCATGGCAACAGCAACAATTACTGCAAGTCACTCTCACAGCTTCAGACAGAAAGGTGAAACCAGCATCACCACAGGCCAAGAGAACCGCCCATCCCAGACAGGCAGGTTATTTCCAGAGCCTACGTTTCCTTGCTATCATTAACAATAGGCGTTTGGCAAAATAAAATGCCACTGAAGCTTAATTCCTGCTAAACTTTCTTTAGTTGCAGCCTGAGCCAGATATAGGATGGCATCACACGGCGCGACACTCCGATCTAAGTGGCAGCACGATATGATATCCGCGTACGGATCTGTGGGCAAATCCTCACCCACCCTCTCCCAGTGAATATCCCAAGATGTTCTACAATATTTATTCCAGGGGCAGCCGCTGATTTGATTAAGCACTTTGTGTAGATTACTAATTCGTTCATACACGGTTCACTTGCTGCGAGCTGGAAGTACGACACATCGAATTTTAAGCTAGTAACGAAGATTGAAAGGCAAGTCTGCGCTAACAAGGCCCATAAACACAGGGGTCGGGGCGGGGGTCCGCGCACACAAACAGCAGAGCCAGCCTGGGCCACGCCACCTCCCCACAGCATCACGCACACACAAAGGCACATACACAAGAGCAAATAATGCCAGATATACAAAAGAAAAAATATATATAACCACACACTTCACACTGAAATGTGCCGACACGCAAAATAAATTGTCTACACAACAAAACAATCGACACCCATATAAAAAGACAGACACGCGTGTTCACACTGCACCCACCATCACACCTACACAAACCTGCATCTTGATTCAGAACACCACCTTGCACCTATATGCGTGCATTCACGAGACACAATCACCCGTGGACAAACAAGAGACAATAATGCTCTCTCTCTCTCTCTCTCTCTCTCTCTCTCTCACACACACACACACACACACACATCCTGAAGTTGAGGTGAGAGCGAGGCGTGTAGGAGGCTGATTTGTCCAGATGGCTGGCTGAGCATGAGACATGGCAGAGAGGAGAGAGATGTAACGTCCCTCAGTTCTCACATCTTATCACATTAATACTCCACCACTCCACTTAAACAGCCTCCATGAAACTGAAATTGACCATCAATGCACTGTCATGTTAAATTAATATTGCCATCCACATAAGGGCGATGGTTGCTTCACATCCCAGATGAGACAGGGAATGACTAATTCATTTCCTGAGAGAAGAACCCCATGCACACACACACACACACTCACTCTCTCTCTCACACACACACACACACACACACTCACAAAGGGTAATATCTTAAGCCTTGTGCATGCCATACCCCTGAAGGTTAAAGCCAAGGCCTGTCATAGTCTTGGCTTTGACCTTCAGGTTTAGAGGAAGATAATAATACATGATTATTTTATATAGAGATATGTCTGTGTTGTTCTGTCTATTCCTACATGCAGGATGCACACGGTTAGAACTTGTGCAGGTCGGCTGCCGCTCTGCCGCGCAGGTTTGCATCAAGCACTTTACGGTGTAATTCTTCACAGTCAGAGTCACAGATTTCCAGTCAACTGTATTTTTATCCTTTACATTGTTTTCAAATATTTCGGCGTACCAGGAGATCTATTTTCCATTTCAGTGAATGGATTAGGACGCGGTTAAAGCAGCGCCGCAAGTATATAGAACAGAAATATAGAACATGGCAACCTGTGAAAGATAAACTGTAACTGCATGTTAGTGAGTGGGAGACGAGAGGAGGGAAGTGCCTCCTCCTGCCTCTTTTCCATCAGTGGTTCAACACAGAGGTTGGTGACACTACAGATACGCCAGGGACAAAACTGGGGAATTCAAAAAAAATAAACCTGATGGAAGTTTGAAAATGTTCTTCCATAGCCACACTACATATTTCTCAGCTGTAGTAGAGGATGCTGAAGGCCCATTACAAGAACAATGTAAAAGCACATTTTGCAGGACAGCTTCGGGTTCTACTGCCTAATTATCTACATGCTGTATTGGAATGGAACAGGCCGAGAAACGCATTGCCCCCTGCCTTCAGGTACAAGAAAGAAAAAAACCCAGCTGATAAAAAGCAGTTGTTCACAGTTCCATAAAGATCTAAATCCCATCTCATTAAGTAATTTGATAACATAAGCAGTAAAATAAAAAGAAAAAAGTCATATTTGAAAATGTACTTTACTTGAGTACATTTCATAGAATACACAATAAAATAAATCTCCTGATGTCTATTAAAGATGTTTGAGCATATTTCACAGCTACTCTCATCTCAGGCAATCTGTTTGATTTGAAACATCAAGTCCAGTCCCCACGTGCACTTGTACATTTGCTGAAGATACAGCAGGAGGAGGCACTGGCATGGAAAAAAAACAGCATCCGGAGCTGTAAATACTTCAGTCTACTTTGTACTTTTCCACTAACTTTCGACTCAGCCTCCACCGTTTAAAATTCATGGGACTCTCCATCTGATCCTCATCATCAAAATTGAATGTGCTGATTAGCTTGATGGAAAGTGACTAATAGCACAGGACTCAAGTTCAGAAATTGACATCTCATCACAAAAAATCGTTTTGGCGTTATATTAACATTTTGAAAAGTACATAAAATGAATAGAAAATATGTCGATCCACCTTAATGGTAGAAGCTTCTCCCTCATCAGTGTCTGAAAGATAACAATGCTTTCAGTGGAGATTTCAATGCCCCATGATGCTTAATAATATTTTAAAAAGATCTAGGAAAATCTAGGAAAACACAAAAAATGTAATAATATAAAATATCTTAGTAATTCAATTATTAAAAACACATTAAACTATATAAATTATGTGCATTTCTGTGCATTTTCTAAGAGATTCTGAGAACACTTGCATTTTACTTATTTATTTTTGTTTGTTCCACAGACATGACATCCTGTGTGCGAATGTGCATGTGTGGCACATGTATCCATTATTTTAGGGCTCAGGCTGAGGTCAGACAGCTCACTCCAGTGAAAAAGTGACCAATTTACCCTTAAAATGCAAATTCCAGCCCTCATTGGCAAAATGCAAGCATACGTGTTTCCTTTAAGGGACAAATTGACAAATCTGTGTGCAGCCTCCCTCCACCGTCTCCTGATTTCACTGATTAATCAAGTGAATAAAAACTAGGTCTTAATTAAAAGGATCTGGACGTGCTCCCAGCCTAGAAACTGGCAGACCCCCACCGTGCAGCTCCACAACCCCACAAACAAACTCCCCATAATAAACGACCACCACATAAAAGGTGAATAATTCACTGTAATGAGGGAACTTAGCAATAATAACAACTGGCACATGTTGTCAAAATCAAGAGAAATAGGTGCCTTCCACAAATAAGAGCGGCATAAATGAAAGTGGAGGTGTAATCTTATAAACAAGAACATAACTCAATAGAATAAAAAGTAGCAAAAGTGGGGGGGGAAAAACAAACTCTTCATTCATTCGTTCATTTGGAACCTGAGAGCGCGCCCTTGACTCGAAGCCATCTGTTGGGACCTCAGTGTCACAGCTTTCATTTTCTTAAGTAACACCAAGACAGTGACCTCAAAACTCAAGAATTATGACACAGGATAAAATCATGAATACATGCAGACTTACTGCTAATAAGGAGAAAGTGGGGGCTCAACATTAATCACCAGGATTTTACCTCCGATTCTTACAGCTTTATGCAGTCAGATTTGAGCAGTAAGCAATCTGACTTTGGCTCACAAGGTGACTGGCACACGTGTCGTTAAAAAAAATAAAAAAATAAGAGGACAAAAATGTTTCTGAAGTTAGTCCTCTGCTCCAGCAAACGCGTCGGTTTTCCCTCTTACCTCTGAAGTAACAACCATCGGAATACTTTACAGCAGCGTTTTGAAAATCTATAACAATTTACGGGCAGATGATGACATAATGGAGAGAAATCAGAATGATGTTCGAGTACTTGAGCAGCACATCTGTGTTTTCTTACAAGACAAATCTACGACAGCACAACAGTTTTTTTTAGGTTTGCCAAAGATGCTGGTGGATATTGCTTCATTAGCCATTGATGGAAACTAAACCACAATGAGCTCCTGAACAAGCACCAGACAAATGCAAGAACTTAGAAAAAGTTGGGATTTTGGGATGTAAAACAGCAAATATAACTTCTCAGCAATGCCTCATGGGAAATAGAGGGCATCGCCATGCTCTCAACATAGAATGCGTAATAATGGCAGAGTCATGTCTTAAAGGTCGTATTTTGGCCTCTTACAAATCCCTGACATTTAAAAACATATATATAAATATGAGACTTTTTGTGGGGATATTTTATTCCCTAATGCAGTACTGACATCAGCCCCAAACAAATTGGTCCAGCTATAAAAGCAACAATGCCTGAACAAACCAGTCACTCTCACCGAGCCCAAAAGTGGAGACACTCTTATGTTATCTCCCATTAACCACTTCATACGCACACACATACACACAAACACTCCTGCACACGTGTACACATGTGGTCAGTCCAGAGCATGGACTCCAATTAAAGTCCCATTAAAGTTTGGGCTGAAAGGAGGATGGACCAGGGAAGGCAGAGAAGGGCATTTATTGATGGCGCCCTCACATCTTGTTCCTGCATTAAGTTGATTTTAAAAGCAATTAATACACATGGTCGGGGAAAAGTAATGGAGCGCCCTATGTTCTTAACCTGCCGGACACTTTGCAGACGGAGACCCCAACAACGCGGGCCTGCTTTGCATTATAAATGACAAGATAAATTTTAATGGATTGAGGATAATCAGCAAGCCATGAAGGTTGACATATACACACAGTTGCTGGGCATACAAGCACCCGCACACATATACACAAACACGGACGTACGGACACAAGGGAAATTAAAGGCTTTGAATACGTCTGCATTGATTATTTTAAATTATTAGCCCACCTCTCTTTGGACCTCCAATGCTTTTAGCCTAAGCTTTAACACATTTACAGAGACTTATTGACTATAATTACAACTGAGTCTTGGTAATGGACACATCAATTATGAGTCGCACATGTCTCTGACCAAGCGTTGCTCAGGGAATCCCAATCTGGGGTCCATTAGCGTCTCTCCTGCTGGTCTGAAGCTCAATCAGTCTTTACCTTCATCTCCACTGAAACAGCTAATACCTGGCTGCAGCAGATAGTGGCCTGAACATTAGCCTGAGCTGCCAGAGAGGAGGCTGCACCCCCCCCCCCCCTACTGCTGTACCTCAGAACAGAGGCTGGGCAGCTCAGCAGCTCCACACACACACAGATTATCTCCTGTTTGTTTATGGTTAAAAAAAAAAAACATGGTGTGTTTAAGTGCTCACAGGGCGTTTGCTTTCATACCAACCACAAACCTAATGAGCATTCGTCATAGGAGGTTCAATCATTAATACAGCAACTGTCAAGTCTGCAGATGTATTATATATATATATATATATATATATATAGAATAAAGTTATTCCTAGAAAACATTCATTCATCATTTCATAAATATGTGATCTGGGTCTCCAGACAAATGTTTCACAGCCACTGATTTTCCAAATCAATTCCATTTTGATTCAATGTCAGTTCAGTTGAGAAAAACTCACTGCACAATATCAGTGTTCCCTGGATAAGAATTCAATGGTCAGAGAATGAAAGCTGCATTACCATGCAAGTACAACACAATTCTGAGCGTGTCTGAAAAGGGCTTCAGTTACTTGTTTGAATATTTGAAAGGAATAATTAAAACATTTTATTTTGTATGTGGTGTCTCTCTGTGAGAGAGAGAGTGTGTAAATAGAAGAGGACATACCAGTGTGGGTGCGGATGTGTGCCAGGAAGGCCATGGAGTTGCTGCTCTTGCACACCTTGCCACAGTATTTACACACGCAGCCCTTGTTCTCCTCGCGCTCCCGGTTGATCTGCTCCGTGTCCTCCACCACGTACTTGTTGACCTCTCTGAGGAGCTCCTCGTGTTTCTCCTTGATGTGAACAAACAGATCCTGCTCCGATTCGAAGCGGTCGGTGCATTTCACGCATTTGAAGCTCGCCCCCCCCTCCGGCAGCTCCTCCACGCTGTTCTGCTCGTTGCGGAGGTGGGAGGCACTGGTCAGGTGCTGGTGCAGGTTGCTCTCGGTGTAGAACGACTTGCCACACACCAGGCAGTGGAAGTGCCTCTCCTTGGACGGGTGCTTCATGGAGATGTGGACGTTGAGGCCGCTGATGCCCTCGGCTATGAAGCCGCAGTCCTCGCAGCGTATGCGGGAGCCACTGGCTTTGACTTTCTCCCTGACCTTCATTTCCTTGGGTTTGAGTGTCTTGACGTATGCGTAACTGGGGGTGGAGTGGTCAGACAGCACAGGTGTACCTCCAGTCAGACATATCACTGCAGCCTCCCCTTCCAGAGCCAGATCTTCCTGCAGCTCCTGCTCCTGCTCGGCAAGGGCCTTCATAGACACGATGCAGGCGTCCAGGAAAAGGGCTTTGGGCATTTGTGTATCTGAATGCGAGCTGTCACTTTTTTCGCCTAAACTCATCACATCAGCGCCGTCTCCCTGTCTGTCCTCTTCCTCCCGGTTCTCCTGCTGCGCAGGCTCGTCAGCTGCAGGGACCTGCTGGGCTTCAGCCGGTGCAGTTGGCGTAACGGCCTTGTTGGTTGGACCAGACCCCTCAGATTCCTCACCGGCAGCGACAACAGCCACGGCGTGGGCCGGGTCACCATCGATGGGGGTTGCGGCTGCGTTCTGACTTTCTGCAGCTTGACTGTCGTTTGAGCAGGATTCAGACTCTTCGGGGTTCGGCTCAGAAAGCTCAATGACGTCCTTCGGCTTCGACGGGAGTGCCGAAGCTCTTCGGCCTTCGCCGCCCACGGGCTCCAAGTATCTCTGGCTGTTCAACTTGTGCTTCTCTGTGTTTGCATGGCGAGACATTTCCCTGCTCGTTACTGAGTAGTAGCTACACGCTAAGCAGACGTACTCAAAATCTTTGGTGTGCTTTCGCTTGACGTGGAGCTGGAGCGAAGGGAGTGAATTGGCGACAAAATCGCAGTCGCTGCAAGCGTTGACAAAGTCACATTTACTTTTTCTCTGGCTTGTGTCGGACTGCGCTGGCTCTTGTCCACTCCTTTCTGTGGCGCTGGGTTCCTGCTCTTTGTCTGTGGCGTGCGAGGCGGCGTTCGGTTGCTGGGCTTGTGAACTTGTGGATTCCTGCTGTGACGCGCTGGCGGGGTGGTGGACGGGGTTCTTTTTTGAACACTCTTGCGCACGTCTAACGTGTTTCTTCGTTATGCAGTGGCGGTCCATGTCTCCTTTGGTCACGCAGTTGTAGTTGCACAGTGTGCAGCTGTACCCGTACTCCTTGCTGTGTTTGCGGCGAACATGAACACTGAGGTTGGTGGCGTTGGACACCACCAGGCCACAGTAACCACAAGTGGTTGTGGACCCTTGCTTTGGTCTTCCCCTCTTTTTTCTGGGGGGTTCGAGCTCCAAATCGTCATCCAACACAGCCTGGGCAGCCTCCACTGCCTTTTCAGTTTCCTGGTCGCCCTCTTCCAAGAC
Organism: Pseudorhombus dupliciocellatus; assembly: GCA_016785235.1. Classification (NCBI taxonomy): domain Eukaryota; kingdom Metazoa; phylum Chordata; class Actinopteri; order Pleuronectiformes; family Paralichthyidae; genus Pseudorhombus; species Pseudorhombus dupliciocellatus. Next base: position 7,339,550 of record JAFBJW010000280.1, read on the forward strand.
CCCACCAGGCTGAGCACTATCGTCTACGTTTGCAGCATCTCCCACGGCGTCCCTGTTAACCGTCTCAACATAGACATGGAATGAGGAGGATTCGGCGTTTTGCTTCACCGCCTGCAGCTGCATGTGGTTATCTGAGGACAGGTGAGCTTCCATCCACTCGGGCGTGGCCGAAAAATAGTTGCACAATTTGCAGCGGTACCACTCCCGGTCCAGGTGTTTGACCCGGGCGTGGTTCTCCAGCAGCGCGGGGGAACTGAGCCTGAAATCACAGTGTTCGCACTTCAGCAGGAACCTGCTGTGGGCGTGTTTGGTAGCAACTCGTGTCTCTGGGGCCTTCATGGGGTCGGCAGGGTCGTCAGGGTCGTCAGGTTCCTCTTCATCCTCCATGTTTTCATCAACATCAACTGAAAGATTTCATAGATACACTTTAGGTCTTTTCAACCACCAGGCTAATAAGTGAGATAAGACACTGCTTAAACTAAGACGTGACCAATATATCCTAAGTGAAAATACTTACATGTGTATGGTGTTCCTTTGGTGTGGTATCTCTGGATATGAACATCTAGAGGACCTTTATCCCTGAATTCTTGCCCGCAGTAGTTGCAGGAGTAAATCATCTTGGGCTTCGGGGTTCGCTTGCTCACTCTTCTCTCTTGGGTTGGGATCACCACCTCCCCTTGTTCGGCCCGCTGTTTGTCTACAGCCCTTTGCTTCTTAGCTAAACCCTTTCCATTGTCGTTGGCTGCTGACCTCAGCTCCAAAAGGTCAGACTCCTCAGCTCCACTCTCTGTCTCCATGTCGGCCTCCAGTTGTTTTTCAGCTTGACTGGCATCGCTGATATTTTCACTTTTCACACTTGGCTTTGCAGTGCTGTCACTGCTCTTGGAGTTACTGCCATGCCGCCGTGCAAAGTGAATCTTCAGAGACCGTGGACACTTGGCTGCGAAGCCACAGACTGTGCACAGGTTGTCTCCATCCTCAGACACGGACCCCACGTTTCTAGTGGGTGAGTGTCTTTTACTCTCCTCCATTTTCTAATCCCCTGTCTGCACCTTCCTCCCGGTGTCCCTCTCGGACTCCTTTCCCAATGCCAAACTATTATTCTTTCCCACAATAATAATATCCAAGTGGACTTCAATGTTGGGTCAAACTACCTGCAAAAGAAAAAAAAACAAATCAAAACACAAATCAAGGAAGAAATGCTGCAGTTAACGCACTGTGATTAATGCTCCAGCCACTCTGATTAAACACGAGTAAATGTCGCCATCTACTGGATTAAGAAAGAAACTGCTGCTGAAATGAGGAAAACACAGCTCCACTGTCACCGGAATTAAAGGAGCTTCATTTGCACATGTATGTCATTGCTGTTTTTAGATGCAGCAAACAAACGTGATTCTGTAGAGCCTCGGTCATTATGGGAATGAGATAACTGAAGTACAACTAAAAACTGAGATTTGCATCGTCATAATTAGAATGGGGCGGCAGGCCCTGGACTCAAACCCAGGACCTCACTGTGGTGCAGTGGTTAGCACTGCTGCCTCAAAACATTGTAAAATGTGTTTTTACAATGGAAAGTTGCTGCGTGATTTTACAGCTGCCAAGGATGATCAATACACTGCAGATTCACACGTTTCCCCTTTCTTGTCTTCTGTATTCGTTTGTTTTCCACACTTTGTAGTCAGACTGATGAATGTGTTCCTTAAGATGCTTGTGCTCAACGAGTCTGCAGATGTGTTTCCACCCCTAAATGTGATGTATGTGTTGTCAAACTGCTGAAGGTGTTTACTTCATTTTCTTGGGCTTTGTCAATTTGCTGCTCTTCATTCGATGTCCTCCCAACCACCACTTCCTCACTACTGTCTGAACAGCGTAAATGGAAACAGATGAGGTATCAATAAAAATGACCGTGGAGGCTCAGACAGGTTCTGGTGAGGTCAAACAATGTGCACCTTACGAATGACTCTGCTCGCTAGCGTCACCTAGTGTGTATTTTGATGAAGCGCGGCTACGGGAGAATGAAAGGCAGCAAGTTGAACTTGCTCCGTCTCTGCTGCAGCTCTGTGCCCCGCGGGAGCTGAGCACGCCATGTGATCGTGTAACTAACTCTGTGTTGTTCCGTTTCCTGCACGGCGACTTTGGCGTCAAGTCGCGATAAACGAGCCGCACAACTTTTGCATCACGTGTGGGGAAATGAAGCGGACACGCAAAAGGCCCAGTGCTGCACAGTGCGAAGCTGCGGGAGATGTTCTGTCGCTCTAAACCACCTCAGCGCCGCCGCATCGGCTGTTTTCACTTCTGTTTTCTGCTGTTCAACACAGCAGCTAACATGCTAACTAGCAACATGTTCTCCCCCGAATGCGTTTCGCTGTACGCCCAGCGCGTCCAATCGAAACGCCAGATGAGCTGCGATAGCCAATCGAAGCAGAGAGAAGGCGGGTCTAAGCCGCCGTTCGGCTTGGAAAACGACGGCAGCACAGAGGCCCAAAAAGGAGGCTAACGTCGACCTCTAGCACCGCGGCGTGTATCGCAGAGACAGCGGCTGAAAACACCGCGGAGAGCCGCCTGGGCTCTCACCAGGAGCAGCGCGGCGGAGGATCGGGCGATGTGGACCGATCTGGACGCAACTCACCTCTTGTTGAACGATTGTTTGCTCCGTCCGCGCGTTTTCCTGCGAGACACAAATGGCGTACCGTAGCAGGAGCCATGCGTCACGCGGGGGGACGGCCTTCCTGTCAAATGCCGCGTTCTGGGACCGTGGGAAAAACGGCTTTATCGCACTTGGTTGAGGTAGACAGTAAATTTAGGTATATTATTCAGATATATTATCTATTTACTATATTTAGAAAGCTGAGGAAATATTTTTGTAATCTGTACTGTGTCGTATTAAGTATTATAAATACTTTACATTTCATACTTCTCCATGTGATTACTAAGTCAATACCGATTGTGATCCCCTTGCATATTATTTAAATGTTTCCATACTATAAAGAAAATATTTCTGCTGATCTAATATTCAGAAAATAAAGCCATACAATTCAAACTAGTGCACTGGGTGTGAATCATTAAAAAAATCTGACTGACAGTATGCTCCTTCCTTCAGTCATCATCAGTTTGTTAATATAAGTGTAAAGAAATATATATTTTAATTACTGAATTAATTCAGCATGTGGTCTGTGCAGAGACGGTGTGTTTCTTTCTTTCTCACATGGTCAGTGTGTGATGAATCACCTCTTCCATTGGACATCCAATGTTGGCTTTATGGAAAGACTGAAGATGGATTAATGCTCGGGCATTAATTGATTAAGTAGTCTGACAGGTCAGGAGGTGATAAATGATACCTCCTACAATGAATACACAGTTTACTTTTGCAATAATATTCTTTAATTCATCACAGTCAAAATTATATGACATGGATGGCTGGAAACACAGACACCCCCCTCCTCCACCACCCCATTTTTCATTAGGATTCATTATTCATTTTTCTCCATTAGTTGTCTATTAAAAGAGGAGAGGCCAGCTTTGGTGGACATGGTTTCGTTTTGCAGTTATTTTTAGCTGTTGTGGTTTTATTTGATTTTTGCTGTGGACTATCCTTACATTTGGGATTTTACTTTGTGGTAATGTTTTATTAATCAGTCAGTTGACATTAAAAAAAATCTCGGCTGATTGTGTGTATCAGCAGCTATGCCACAGACTCTGGAGTGCACAAGATGGCTGTGTTCATATGTCCCATATTTTCGCTATTTTCCTGGAAAGTGGAATACATCCAATTGTATTCACAGTCTATGGTCCACACATGTCAACACGCAGTGAGCCTGGGACGGCAGCACACGACTGGTCTTTCTCACATCAGACTTTTGCTAGAGGGAAAAGCTCATAACATTGGTTATATATGGAAGAGCTAAATTACGCAGTTTCTAATGAACATTTGTGTGATGGTGTGTCAATACAATTGCTCCCCTGGTGGCCAACTGCAATAAAGGTCATTCATCTGGCCTCCTCCATGTAAACCGATTTGGATGTGGATACAATTAAATAAAGGTTTTCCAAAGAACCTTTCTGTCATTTTTGTCACACAAATGTACTGTGTGCAATTATTCGTAATTATTACAGCTTAGATTCTGACTCCATATGTCTCCACAATCCTGGACATTGCTTTCTATTCAAAAGCAGGAGGTAAAGACTATCCATCCAAAGACCATCCATCGCTTCATATACTCTTGATTGTGGACATTTGACTGGGACTAAATGGAACCTTAATGATTTTAATCACTCTTGATTTCCTCAATTAATTTTCCGACTAGATCTGATCATTCAGGATAAAAGGTGATATCTGTGTGGGACAGAAGAGGCTTTAATAACCACTTAATTTAAAATGTTTCACAGTTGATAATTACTGTTTCTACTGAGTGGTTTGGCAAAAGCCCGAACTGCACCAAAGACCCATCACATGGTGGGTAAATGGTAAATAAACCACTGGCGGTATTTTCTGGTGTTCCCCTATTCCTCAGGTGAGCTTCCATTTTGTGCCGTTATTCACTTAAAAGAAGTTGAGGAAAGACAAGTCTGCTGAGCCACCATGAAATCAGTGCTCCCACTTCCTGAGATTCCCTTTGAAGGTGGATAAAAATAGTATTTCATTAACTTTCAGCACTTGCAATGCAAGACAGACTAACTTCACTCCACTAGAGGGAGCAATCTGCTTATCTTTAACCCACAGCCATTCTTTATCCACAGCTGCACTGTGTGTTTATGTGTGTGTATTGTCATGGCAACCACCAGAGGCACATCACACACAAAAACTGTTTGCCAGAAGCGGATAATGCTGTTATAGTGTTTCAGGGAAGAGAAGTAAAGGAAGAAAGAGAAAGCTCATGCAAACACAATTACTTGATACCAAGTAAGGACCTTTTTGTCTGAACGTAGACAGCCAGCCAAACAAAGGCTGTAAAAAGAACTTTTAGAGGAGGTTTACAAGTGCAGCTCTCAGGTGATTTATTGCTTAAAGTTTTTTTTCCTATCAATAAATATCTTTGTTATGTACAGTTAAAAATTTTACATTCTTCTGTGAGCGTGGCGAAGATACTGAGTGTTCAAAACAATTTAAAACATTTTAGGAACATGAAAAAAAATACTTCCCCATCAAAATCCTACGATAAGCTGTTTACAGAGTATTATTACTACTTTCTACTCTGAAGTTAGATCATATGTTGGTGTAGTTTGGCCATTGTACCCATCAATAAGAAGAACAACATAAAATCATATTTAAAGCTTTGTTCTCCCTCTTTCTGTTCTCATTAGATTTACCAGTTCACATTGGGCACCACAGTGTCATGTTGGTGTTGGAGGTTCACCATTTGGCCAGGGCTGGGTGTACACTCCTCCAGTAAAGTGGTCTGCTACTTTAGCTGCAAGGGGGGAAATAAACCAGGGTCTGTACAGTGGTAGTTAAGTATAATATCCAAAACCATAAGGATTATTATTGACAGCTGTAACTTTAAATAGGGCAGTGGAAATCCAACTACTACCTGCTGACTGCAGGTTGAAGTCATTGCATTTCATTGTTTGTCTGCAACATTTTAGATTTTCTTTATGAAGTCTGCGGGAAGTAGGTTAATGTACTGTCTTTGAAAGCTACTTTACCAATTTACAAAGTTTTATTGCTATTGCTGGGTCTTGCCAGCAGCCCACTGGTTGAAAGCCACTTCCCATATACATTCTAATAGATTATGGGATATGTTGTGTGTTTGTGTGTGTGTGGGGGGGGGGGGAGGGGGCATATGGGGGGGGGGGGGGGGGCATATGTGTGTTTTTTTCCCTTTATTATTGTACCGGCAGCTGTCTAAGACCATGAGGTCACAGCAATCCCAGAATGCATCACCTCACTATGTAAACACACAGCCATGTTTAAAAGGTGAGTCTCAGGATGGGGTGCAGTTATGTTTGGGTTTAGCATGAAGACCTCAAGGACACACATTGTCAAACCTGTTAGTATTTTATTGAGACACAAGGCAAATGTTTAACAATAATATATATCAGTGTCAGCCAGACTCGGTTCCACTATACGAAGACAACCAAGAGCCTGAATTCAACCAACACTGTCTTAAATGTAGAAGTATGCAAACACACATACACTTGTTTTTGCCCAGCTGTTGTTTCGTCTGTTCTTTCAAGGACTTTGTGTTGGCTTAACTATGACCAAATGATAATTAACCTGAATCTAAGCACCATTCATATTTTACCACTAACATTCGCCAGGGGCTCAGAAATGAAGTTTCCCTCATTAGTGCTCAGCTTCGCTCTCTGTGAGTTGCACTGGTCTGTGAAGTCACTGTTAGTGCTGGAAAAGGTCCTGAAGAGCTATGAAATTGAATACACACACATATAGAGGTGTGTACATCTGCTTTTAAATCAATACAAGCTGCTATACTGTACATCTTTTTTTAACTTAGTAACATTCTCTGTCCATATTGTGTCTTTGTATCCCATCTGTCGTGAATGAAGTAGAAAAGCATGTGCAGTAGCATTCCTTCAGACTAATTTCACTAGTTTTGATACATCCCTGATACACAGATCAGGTGTCTGCTGGACCTAAATGAAGCTCTTTCAAGTTCAAGATGCATGGGGGACTAGATTAACGTCAGACAGGGGGAAAGAACTTCTCTACTCGTGAAACCAAATCATAAAAAAAGAATGGGAGCAATGACATATGAAGACGTTAGCGGGATAAGCAGGTCGTGCTCTGTGTTCTGTATTCAGTGGGAGTGGCTGCGTCAGTATGATAATGAATTCACAGAAGGAGCTCATTGGGTGTCTCGCACCAAAGACAACAGCACATCCAGGCCGTACAGCTGCAGGACACACTCTCTCTATTAGCCCCCAGACCACCCTGTCCCTCCCTTCCAAAACTCTCCGTCCTTTCCTAGAAGCATTACCTCACACCACATTAGGCAGAGCCGGAGGTGTCACCTGGGAACTGCTTTTGTGAGCATGTTTAAGCCTGGTATCTATGTGTCACTGTGTGTGTGTGTGTGTGACTGAAATGGAAAGTAAGAGGGAAAAAACTGAGACGTTTCAGTTGAAATGGGCCATTTAAAGGTTTGGGCGGAGCACCGGGGCTGAATCGTTCTTTTTCTCTTTCTCTGATTTCAGCTTGTTCACCAGCTACTTGAAAAGGACATAAAACATTTGAACTTAAATGTTTCTCGTGTAAATGTTTTTCCTTTTCTTATATAGTTTGAGATATTTTGTATCTGACAGCTTGGCAGCATGGTTTGGGGACAAGACAGAAATGTGGAAATTATTAAGTATATAAAACAGTCTTTAAACATCATGCAACTATTGCATCTTCATTGTTGGATAATGTGAACTCAAGGATCCAGCCATCTTTAACTGGAAAGCAATCACTCAGCATCATCACATACAAACAATCACAGCTTCATTACGCTCCCACATTCGTATAGGATGGCAGAACTTCCTGAGTATTATTGCAGCGGAGGGGAAATGAAATGTGCAATTGACTGAATTTAGCTGATAGTCCCCCAAACTGAGGACGAGGAGAGAGGAGCAGTTAATTGTTCATACGCGAGAGGCTGCTGTGAACCAAACCATAAAATAAAAAAGAGCAACAAGTCAGCATGTTATGACTGCTGCCGGTCATCTAAACATCCTCGAGGCTGAAGCTTATGAAAGTGTCTGTGTATAACTTGAGTCAAACAGCCATGATTTAAGCCTAAGTGCCTCCCTGGGCCCACCCAAAGAGACAGGAGAAATGAAACTGAGGGCAGTTTCTCTTGACATCTCTGACTATGTGAGTTCAATATGCTCAGCCTTTCTCAGTCCTCACTTCACTTCGTTTTCTAAATGATAGCAAAAACTTTCGGAATCCATCCTAACTGCCTGCCACAATCAGACCCCCCCCCCCCCCCCCCCCCCCCCCCCCCCCCCCCCTCCCCTCACCCAAACAAACAATCCCCCCCCCTCTGCCTACAGCATCTAAAAATCAAAGTTCAAAATACACCTTACCATTAAATGTCAGTTCATTCAGTTTGTTAGCACTGTCATCCTCCAACAACAGTGTCCTGGATTCAAATCAAGTATATACATTATCTACATCTGTGCATATGAAGATGAATGACTGCCCACACAAGGGAACCCAAGTCATTTCCTCTGCCCCCTGGTGGCCAGCTGTAGCATAGGTCATAATGAACTTCTGTGTTGGTGAAGAGAACGTGGACTAAATTTAAAAGTCAAACCACACATTGAATCTTTTTCCCAACAGATTCTGTGTGAATTTAGCTCGTTGATTGTTACACTGGAGCTTTTCAAAGTGAACATTTGAATCATGAATTCAGTGTATTTGAGAACCAGTGAGTACTAGATCATCCTTCCATGCCATACCATAACTAACACTTTACTGGGAGTTGAGTTCTCAAACTCTGTTGTAATACAGAGTCCCTGACCAAGATGTGGCATCTCCGCCTGCAGCTTTGTTTTATTTTTATTTTTTTATATTTACTGAGCAGGTTCATGTCATTGTGTTGAGGGGCGTGTGTGCATGTGTGATCGGGTGATTATGGTGTCATGACGTCTGGTAGTTTGGGCTGAACCCAAGAGACCGCTCAGACGCAGCAACCTCAATAACAGCCCTTCCCAAACGTGCGCACACACACAAAGACTCCCCTCATTGAAAAACACATACAGGGGGAGTCACACTTCACAGGCATGTTCACGCACACTCACGCACACGTGATTTCCACTAAATGGGTCTTCAGAGTGGAGTGCTGATGTTTGGCAAGCTCTCTGTCGGTAACAGCCTCATCAAACTGAAAGCCAACTGTAGCTCATGACTCAGTGTTTATGTATGCAGTGTATGTGTATGCATTAGACATGTATTTGAGTACATGTGTGAAAATAAACCTTGTTGCGTTGCTGTGTACTCATAGCAACAGACTAAGACAACCTTTAGACCTGTTTTAACCGGTAGTACTATTTTACTATTTGACAATAGAAAACCATTCTGCAATTGTCTCAAAGTGAAAGTTGTCTGCTTTCAGTTCAGATCCTCAGCAGTGGAAAAGAAAACCAAAGCATTGTCAGTGACTCATCGTGATTCAGTGGATGATAGATTGTAATGTCTCGAAGGAAATTCTTTGAGATGGACAATGAGTATGTGGTAAGATCTAGAAAGATCTTTTTATTGGTCATGATTTTGCACTCAGTTGCGTTTGACTGAGACATCCCTGTTGCTTACACATACACACTGCAATTTGATCAACTTGCATCAGGACCAGACTCAAGATGTTAAGATAGCACTTCCCGTTTCTATTTATTTGCACACAGATAAAATAAGAAATTGTCAAATATTTTTAGAAGTTGAAATTATGTTTGAACTTTACTTATGCTGGGACGATGTAAAATAGACCAAAAAAAGTGAGTTGACAGAGTTATAAGCTTCTCAAGGACACAGCACACAGACTCCCTTCATCTCCTTGTCTTTTCCCTGCTTGTCTGTCTATCTGTCTCTCTCTCTCTCTCTCTGACCCAAACACAGATGTGTGCACACTGCTCTGCTGTGCTGGCTGTGTGTATCCGCTGTGGTTTACACAGTGTTTAGTCTAGAATTCAACAGAACAGTCCCAAGTGTGTCACAGCTTCAAGGTCAAGCTTTGCCACCGGATAGCTACACTAAGAATTGCTGCTCTGTAATAAAAGCACATTCCCTAAACTGACCAGGAAAAAAGAAAATCTTAAACGTTATCCATTGCATGCATGCCCAACGATGCAGTGCTTTCAAGGAAAACACTCTCTGATAAGCCCTGATGTCGAGAGGTCTGTCCTTTTTGATCACCACTTGAAAGCATTCCCCAACTCCCCTTTCTCTGTTCTCTTGTCTGGCTCATTGTGACCTTCCTGCTGCTGACGTGTGGATCAATAAAGTTTTCTTTTAAAGCCTTACGATATATCCATGACACCGTCACACACCTATCCTTGTTTTTTGAATGATCATTAACAAGGTGCCTCTGAAAGTAATTTCTTATAATCATTTAGCATCAGAGTTCTCCTTTACTTCACCACAGAAATACTAACATGACAATATATTGTTTTTTTTTTTATTTTAACAATATAATAAAATATAAAAATGAATATCCTCTCTCACTTTTTTATCTCCCCTGCACTTCTCTTCTCTGGAGCTCAACTCTGAGCAAGTCTTTGTTCGAAGCTCATTGTAGATGTTGGCTTCACATCATTGCGTAATAGGAAATCATTAGACACCACTTATTAGATGTTTCTGTAACTCCGAGCTCACAAATGAGCTTGGACGTTACAGTGTTTTAACAGGACGGTTGAAGGTTTGATCCATAGTCAACAGTTTGATCTTGGAGTCCCTCATCCTCAGCTGTGCTCAAGTCATTTTGAAGGAGGGGCAAATTGGCTCCAAACTCCTTATTGTGTTTCTTTACAAAACCATGAACGTAAACTTTTCAAGAACTGGGATTAAACATTTTCACGTCTGCAATCAATTTAGCTAAAAGAAAAGCTATTAGACTTCAATTATTCCTCCTGGGTAATGATGAAATCTGTTTTGGCTTAATGTTTTTTTTTTTTTTTTTATAGAGAACACATTGTCCTCGGAGCAGATCCATAGATCCAGGCTGGTACTTGGATCCACAGACCCGTCGTGCTGTGGCACAGATCTGAACGGTGTATTGAAATCATTACATGCAGCTTTTAAACCGTTCTGACAGTGAAGGAAGACAGAAACCTTGGATCAGATAAGAGATGGCATGCGATGAATGGCTGGAATCAAACCACCATGCAAACTCTGTAACCAACTTAATCAGCCTTTGTTTTGTAAGCATCTGAACGGAGCTCCTCCAGACCTCAGTCAGGATGGTTTAATTGCAGCACAATATCCTATCTGAGTTTATAAGACATATCAAAGGAATTGTAGTTTTAGAATCTAAGAAAACACGGGATATTGTATTCAGTAGTATCATACCAAACTACTTGAGGTTTGTGTTTTAAAACTGCTCAAATATTTTATGAGCAACTCATGAAAATTAACATCCTAAAATGCACCAAGATTTTTCATGTGAATTGGCAGGAGCTACTAAAATCTAAGGTCAAGTAAGAACAGGGGTTAAACCTCTGTAACACAGGGTGATGCAATAATTATACTCAGTGTAAAACCATCGGCAGTAAGTGACCAGTGGGATTGTTGAAATGCACTGTAGTGGTTTTTCCCTAACTCTTTCTCTATCATTTATCAGCTCACGCAGACACAGAACTCCAGTCAGACTTTCCAGAGTAGCAGACTTTAAACAAGGTCGCCCTCTGTGGAGCCATCAGCATGAGCAGACAGACAGAGCTTCTCTGACGGTCCCTGTCCCAGACGTGTGAATGCAGTCAGAGTTCAGAGTCCATTTTTTTTTTTTTTTTTTGCCTGTAAGTCGTTTGCGCACACAAATTGGTATCAACCTGTTAACCTGTTAGGTGACCTCTAGCTGTTGTAGAAAATCCACCATCAAGTGGAAGACGTAGGTGGATGGCTCACTGCTTTGGCACGGTTATCCTTGGCAGTTCAACGCGTTTAGGTGTTTGTTATCTTAAACATGATGATGTGTAGTAGGTGCTCAACCCTACTTACTTCAAGTAACACTTTGTTGGGGTCTATTCTGATGTCATACATTTGGGGTTATAGCTGATGAGCATTGTGCTTCTAAGAACCCATGAAAGCAAACACACACGCACTCTTTTTGTCCTTCAGGAAGTCCCCTTGTTGTTTCTGAAACATCTGGAGCAAAGCATCTCTGAGTCCCGCCTTCCCCTGGCAGCACTAAATCAACAACCAGACCACGGACTGACCTAAGTTGTGTGTGCGCAAATTTTAAAGTGTGACCTAGTTGCACACACTGTATGTGTGTCTGCTTGTGTTTTATCAAATGCTGCAGACTTTGACTTTTGTCATTACTCCATATGCAACTGACACCCTACAAAATATTTAAGAGGCGTTCGTTTTCTTCTTGTGCGTGGATTTTCAGTGTTAGGGCCATGATCTCCACAGACCCTTTTAGGGGAATGACATGATTTCCCATGAGCCTCCAGTGTGCTGCAGCAGGACAGATGCAGTATGTCTGACCTTGGGAACATGGAAGCTCAGTGTCAGAGGTCGTTTCTCAGTAGTCTGACCTCAGCAGACCTATTCCCCTCTTCTGTGAGGAAGCTGGCAGCAGTTTCGTCTCCCCTCAGAATAAAAGATAAGGAATTATGTTTCTGCTTTTATGGTCATTTGAATAGTTAATGAGCTTCAAATCAAATCCAAAGTGTTGCGCATGCAGAAATGAACTGACGTGTCATGGCCCCTCATCCTTCATCCCTTCAGTCTTGTATTCCTGACTCATTTCCTCCCATCCTTTCCAGAAGGGAGTCGAAATGAAACGAACCACACCAGCGAGACTTCCAAGATCCAGGATCAAAGTGACGCACTGTTTGAAATAAAACCATCAGCCACAAATGAAACACTACAATCTCAGCCATATAATCTGTGTTTGAGTCATCGCTTCATCTGACCTCATCTGAGGGCCCTTAATTTCTCGGAGACTTCTGCACCGGGAACAAAGACAGGCTGCATTATTGTATGAGTGTTTGCATATGAGCATGTTGTGTGTTTGAAGCACTGTGCTGTCTGCATTAGTTTTTAACTCCTTGGAGATGCTGTGTAAGACCTTCTTGTTAGACAGAAATTACACTGAACACAGGACCAGGATCCTCCAAGTTAAGTGATGACTCAAATCGGAAGCAAATTATTTAGGTCTACCGTCTCTCTAGAGAACAGGAAGATCCAAATATGGGCTTATGGGCTGAAGAAATGTTTAAAAAGTTATCGTAATGTCTTCAAAATAAATCTGAACGAAAGAGGCACTCAGGCAGTCCATCTATCACCATATATGTACTAAGATCAGACACATACAGATCTTATCATTCTTCAAATCTGCATCAAATCGGGCCTGTCCACACATATTAGCACACTGCACAAGACGGATTTTTCTGATAAAGATCTGTGCATTACTAAGGGGGAAAAGACCCTATATTGCAGTATGAAAGTTCAGAACAAACTGGATCAACTTTCTTTTCTAATCCAAAGGTTAATGTCTTCTTTCCTGGCCCACTCCACCAAGTTGATTAATGCTGCGAACGGGGGAAACAGCGATGAAATGTAGACTCCTTGGCACAGGTACCTTGTCGTTGCATCATTAATTCTCCAAGGATCTATAGGCAACATAGCATATGCACATGCCACAGAGAGTTTGAGAGAACTTTGACGGATTCTGCTGCAACACGTCCTTCTTGAAAAACCAGGGGGGTCAATTTCCAACAAAGCTTTTCTTGGCAGACAAATGCATCTTAACAGCCACTCAGACCTATTCCACCGTCCTTCCCTCGCAGAGGCCAACACACAAATACATTGCAGTTACACAAGAGCTGCCATGGCTAAGTTTCTGTTTGAACATCTGGAGCATTATTGATGCCTCATTGCATCATTTCACAATTTACTGTTGAAGCCTGAGTGGCGAGACAAAAGCCAGTGTTAAAAAAAAGAGGCTCAATGAAAACATGCTAACAAAGGGGCCATCAGAGCTAACTGAGGCTGCATCACAGTGAACCACAACACTAAACAGTTCAGCTGCTGTTTCCACTTGCTCTTCTCTGGGAAGGTACTTCACACAATGCAACACAACACGTAATTAATTAAATGTATAGAAAGAAAATTTGCCTAATGTGGTTAAATCCCATATGTCAAAGTTTAATCATATGGATGTCGGCTATAAGTTTAAAAACAACAAACAAGTGTCTGAATAAATGAAGCTGGACTGAAATACAAATACACACAAACATAGTGATCCACCAATATCGCTTTGGCCTTAGACTCTGTACACGTTAAAGCTAAAGTTCATGTGACTGTGTGAAGTCAAGTCGTGTCCTCAGATTACCCGAGCTTTGAAGTCTGCGGCCACGTCTGTACACGGGAAATGACCAGTTTACTTTTGGACTGAACCTCTCTCAGAGGATCCTTGTGACTCACATTGGAGTGACAATTAAAACCGGCAGTCATCTCAGAATTGGATTTGTGAGGAAAAGGCACCTGATTTCAAGAGAAAGGGCGGCGGCCTCAAAAGCGAGTGGAACAGGAACGGTCGCACAAGAACCTGCAGTGGGGGGGTTCAGTGTCGAGGGGTTTGTGACCTTTGATGTCCCGTTAAGATTTTCACTCAGTTGAAAAAGGAAGTGAGTGACTGAAGAGCGAGAGAGAGAGGATTGGCACAGGAAGTAATTTTCAATTACTGTGTGACAATGTGACAGTACACTGGTCAAAGCTGCTCTGTAGGGTGATTAAAGCCAATTTAAAAGTATTTACTCAAAGTAAACTACAATAGTCTGTCTATTTTGTAATGATTTAAAAAGTGAACTCATGCCCAAACCGGATCTGCAACAATATTTTGTGGGTCCTTTGTTTGGTCCTCGCCCCTTTAGCCATGCACCATCCTACCGCAAGATTTCATGGCTGATTGTTTAATCCTCACAGATGAAAATCTAACCACCTCTGTGAAGGAAACATGAGCAACAGTTACATGAATGAACTTAATGGGCTTTCCTGAAGCTTCTGACTGCATTCCATTTTGTTCAGATGTGACCCTGAGACGTCTCCAGAAGAACAGAGCACAGTTTGCTTCCACTGGTTATTCCGCTGCGGTGACTGACAGGTGAACGCTGGTCAATGGCTCTTGAGTTAAGTTTGTATCTTGGTCTGTTGATCAACAATTCCCGTTATGCTCGAGTAAGAAATAAACTCTACTGAATTCCATTACCGTTACATCCTACGGCCTGTTTGTTGTTGCAGCTCAGTTTATATTTGAGTCCATGGAGACGTGACGGGTTCTCTGCAAACCAGAGAAGTGAAAGTTGTGGCTTTGCTCCCTGACGTGCATAAAACAAAGCCGAATGTGTATCTGTTGTGCTATTAAGACTATCTGTTGTCAAGATGTGCGTGCCCCGTGCTCCCTTCATCTTCAGGCTTTCCCACCACTCGACATTGTTTTTCTCCTGTAATAATGGTTTCTCTGTTTACCCCATTGGGGATTTTGCTGTTCAAAACATATAAAGCCGCCCCACCCTCATTACTCACAATTATCATTGACAGCATTAGAAAAACGCTGCCCTGGTTAATGGTTTTACTGTGGATGTTAGGTCAATCCTAAATGCTGCTTGAGTCTGCAGAGGAAAACATGAGTCAAGTACCCCAGCTGTTGGCCTCTAATAAATAAATAAATACCTTTTGCTGCTCGAATTTTAGGATCTGTCTATCAGCACTGAATATTGAACTCTGCCACTAGCATCTTTTCCATAAAATGCACTGCATATAAGTTATTATTAATCTGTCATTTGTGTCACTAGGTCCAGATCCTGAGGGGTTCATCAGTCACACATGAGCAGACGCGCGTCAGCGAGAGTCAGTGGCCCTTTAATCAGCTTCCACGGGGAGAGGTCAAATTCATTTTACTTAATTAAATCAGAGTGTGCGCAACACGCTCCGTTGGACTAGGGTGGTATGTTAGGGACATAAGGCAAACAAGAAATGAATTGAGATACAGAGATAGACAAGGGAAGAGGACACATGGATCATATTAAGACAGGGAAGAGTGGATATATTCAACAATATTCCCTATAATCACACACACGTGCCTTGTCAAAAACCTATATTCAATAGGATCACCTCCTACGGTCTCTGTACTCTCTGTGGGTCCAGGTCAGACAATCATGCAGTTCTACCCTGGAGACACAGCACAGACTGCACAGCTGTAAGGTTTTTCATCATGGTTCAGACGTTTTTTTTCCCCACATGTTTGTTTCCTTATTTGCTAAAATCCAATTTGAAAATGTAAATATAAAATGGTGCCAGGTATTACACCAAGCCTGCAAGTACTCATGGGAATATAAATGGTGTAAATGATACAAGATGTTAACAGGATAAACGGAACAAGATACCTGAATTTAAATTTTGACAATGGACATTTAATCCCCATATGAAAATTGACATCAGATTTGGTGGATGTTCAAAATTGAATTATTGTCCCAAGATACTTGCAAATTCATTTTCATTCACTGAAAAAAAAAAAAAATGCAGAGCCACAGAGTTCATGTGTGCGTTATTTTGTTGTTAATTTTAACACATCTAGTCTTGCAACCCAGAAAGTTTATATATTATACTCTCAGCCCATTCCCCATCTGCCATCAAACACATGAGCTTTCTCTTTTTTTTTCTCTTTCTTTCAGTGGAATTACTTATATTTACCTTTACTAAACCAAAACCCAACCCCAGCATAAGACGCAAGAACACGAATTCACCTGAGAATCAGTGACGGAGGATATAGGAGAGGGGACCAGGAGGACCAAAACAGAACTACTGCCTGTTGATAGAGCTTTGATGGGAATGTGAGTGCAATCAATGCAGCTGCAGATGCAAAAGGAAAAAAACTACCATTGGCAAAAAAACAAAGCGCAATCCAAAGAATTTGCTCAAGAGCATTTCCTCAATGTATCATGTGAACGATGTGAGGGCTGAGAATATTGTTCAGATACATTATTGATGGTGCAGAGAAACGGAAACGCTCAAACAGATACTCATCTGGGAATGATAAAACATCCAATCGGGGTCTGATAATCCTCTTCTGACAGAGATTTCTGCGCTTCCACATTCAGTCTGCAGTCTGCAAACTTCAGAGCAGAAGAAATTTGGGGTTTGTTGAAGCAAACCTGCCAGCAAGCAGGTTAGGTTCACAGAGTATGTTGTATGAAACAGAAAAACCAGAGTTTCCCTCAGCTCAGGGTCGACTAACTAACTAACTAATCCTGCTTTCTGAAACAGGCCCCAGGAGGGCAAAGAAAACACTGGAAAAAAAAAAAAAAAACTTACTGGCCACGGAACACGAAGCATCCAAAGAGAAGCAGCAACAAAAAACTGGCAAGCAGAACATGGGAAGACCCAGACTATATGCACAGGCTAATCACAGACACGATACAGGTGGGCTAGAATGAACAGGTGGACGTGATGAGGACAGGCAGTCAGTGAAAAAAAACACATAACAGTGCTACAAAATAAAAACAGGACATAACTGACAAGGACAGGAAGAATTGTTATGCCAAATCCAAGACCCAAACAGTAACTCAGGATTGGCCAAAGATTCGTATACAAGAGCACACACAGGCCAGGCACTAAACAAAAGATGATATCACAGATTAGTTTACCCCAATGAATCTCATCTCATTTGCTGCACAGATGAGGATACAAATACAACTGTGGTTATATTAGTTGAACCTTCTTATATGAAAACCTTCAGCCATCCATTGCACACTTTAATGTCACCTGGTAGTGTGTGCAAAGTCAACAGTTTGCCACACTGTGGGTGGTCAGCCGTTTGGCCAGGGGGCAGCAAACGTCTATACGCCATTTAAAAAGAAAAGAGTTGTGCTGCTCTCAATGGCTGCTTCACTCTCTCTGGCACAAGAACACATGGGAGTTTTTAAATCAATTAGCATTGCTGAATGAGGCTCATTATGTCGTTGAAGGTTTCAGAGGAGAGGAACAGGAAGTGGAAGGCAGTATGGAGGGACTGGGAGGAGGGGAAATAAAGAAGATGTGGGAACACAGAGAGAAAGACGGGGTTAAGGATCTCAACTGAGACAAAGGAAAATTAAAGGAGATGGATCAAAAGGATCAGTATCATCTTGGCAGAGGCAGGCCTGGTCCAGTCCTGAGGAATGAAGATGCTTTGACCTTGTGACCCCGGTGAAAAAACTCCACAGAGCAGGGCTGTATGGGATGCATCAAAGTGTGAAAAATACCGCACCCTGACGTGTCAGTGTGCCAAGACCCTAAGACCCCAGGGCGTGTTACAATTATACGCTGAGCTCAAGCCCACGGAGAAAATCGTGTTTAGAAAACAGCTGTGGACTGGGACGACTGAGAGCCGGGAACTAATGTGTATCAGTAAATAAAACAAGAGGCAAGAAGAAGGTCCCCTCATTTCTCCTGAAGCTTGGTTTGGTCATTGTATGAAAATGTGCGTTGAAGACTTTTACTGTTGCTTTGTTGTTTAATTTGCTAGGATCTGCACACTGGATGGTCTGACCTCTGCTCTCTGACACGGGCCCGGATCCTTTCAGTTAATTTTGTAATTAGAAATAATGCCTAACAGAACCAGGACTTAGCAGTACCACAACAGGAGTCAGCATGGACCTGACTGACTCAGGTCCCATGGTTCAGTGGACCCATGAAAAATCACAGTGTTAATAATAATAATCATCCCTCAAACCCTGGTTAGTAGTAATAGAAATATTACTCTTTAGAATAGTATTATTTTAGGTTTTTATAACTGTTAAAGATAGGTAATCAAAATAAAAGTTGGTTACTTGCTACTGCAGGTGATATTCCTCAGAAATATTCACATTTGGCTTAATGAGTTATTAAAATACAGTAAAGTAATGACAATTCCAAACTCTCTCTTGCAGGATTAAATACCTAGAACCTAATGGGTGTGTAATCTGAAACATCTGTAATGTCTGCATCCAACTTTGTGGTCACTTTACCTTCAATTTTCCAACTTTCTGTTTAACTAAACCACTGTTGTTTAAAACAGAGGCCTGCTTAAGATTTTCTTTCCACTCATCACCTGTAATTTCATTTAAATTAGAGGTCTTTCTAGTATATTTAGCCTAAAATCGTCCATCCCATAAGAATACAGAGTATTA
Organism: Pseudorhombus dupliciocellatus; assembly: GCA_016785235.1. Classification (NCBI taxonomy): domain Eukaryota; kingdom Metazoa; phylum Chordata; class Actinopteri; order Pleuronectiformes; family Paralichthyidae; genus Pseudorhombus; species Pseudorhombus dupliciocellatus. The sequence goes on from JAFBJW010000280.1 coordinate 7,358,360, forward strand.
CTATAATTTACAGCTTTTCTGTTTAGATGTGTGTCCTGAATTTGCACACAATCAAATTTGGAGAACACCATTCTGATTTCTACATTCACTTTAGGAGGCAACTTTCTATGGTCCAACTCCGACTAAAGAAAAAAAAAAAAAAAACACATTAAGTAGCACCACTGGGGAGCTGTGAAGCAAACTAAACTTTGTGTCAGCCAAGTTGTCCAAAAAGAAAAAAAAAAAAAAAAACACATTAAGTAGCACCACTGGGGAGCTGTGAAGCAAACTAAACTTTGTGTCAGCCAAGTTGTCCAAAGTTTAAGTCTCTGTGAAACTGTCCTTCTGAGGGAAGTGCCCTGAAGGTAACATTAAAGTTACAACTCAAGCACAGGGGTGAACGTTAGGCTTCAGGGTCAAGCGGCGCAGGGGTAGGGTTAAGCGAAGTAAAGGCAGTGCAGTGGGAATCCCCTGAGAAAAGTAGATCGCAGCTGAGAGAGACGAGCATGGTACGTTTCAGTCAGCTGCTGGAGACAGCGTTTCAGTAGGGAGTCATCAGCCAGCAACGGGACTGAGAGGTGCTGTAATGCATTTGGCAGAGTCGTCAGAGCAGCGCCGGCGTTGAACGCTGACGCACTGAGAGCCTCGCTGCTCCTGCTGCTCTGCCCACATGTGCTTTTCTCTTTTGCTCGTCTGAGAACAATTTCGCCAAGAGACAAGACACGGGAGATACACAGAGACAGTAAGAGCGTTGGAGGCGAACTTTATGGCTCAGGAATGAGTAAAATAAAGAAAAGGCCAGTATTTTTAACTGTGGGAAAGGAAATGACATGGAAACACAGTGCGATGTCAACACAGTGACCAGTCTTAAAAGTGAGCCAAGGCTGTACAAATATATTTGGAGTAATCCATATTTAATGTGAGTTATCTCAGTAATTTAACTGTTCTAGCTGGACCAGGATGATGGTGTCTGGACCAGTCAGTGACCTCTCTTCAAATATCTAAACACAATTTACAGCGTTTGAGTGACAGTGAAACACAGCAAACAGTGCTACGCTGACGTGTGCATTTTGTTATTTTACATGGGCTGCTGCCAGACTTATGTTTTATCCCTGCTGATAGATAATTTCACCTGATATAAATAAGTGGTAATCCAATGACGGCTTGGTAAGGTGAAAGGAAAGCTCAACCACACCCATTTATTTCAATGAGAAACTATGGCCTGCAGTTGCTGTGAAGTTTCCGTTATTGGTGCCAGCAAACACAGCCAGCTGAGAACGTCTGACAGTGTCTGGAGAAACATGTTGAAACAAACTGACAGCCATCACTACCGGGGATTTTACACAGAACCGGGCCATGATTTAAGACATTGGACTTATGCTCCCGCTCTGAACCCAGATTACTAATACTATGACTATGTGTGTGTGTCCAACAAATAAAATAGTCCTGACAACTGTCCGCCCTCTGATAAAGAAGCACTGTTCTCCCTCTTGTGAGTCATCTGATTCAATACGGAACTAACACCGAAAAACACACGCACATCTTGGCTAAAATATCAACACAGTGGCCAGCTGGCTAACATTGGTCATGTCCAGTTCACCAAATCACTGTGATTACTGGGTACCCAATTACATTGGTCTGTGCATGCACAAATGTATGTACTCAGATTCCCTCTCATGTTCTGCTTGTGTGCACCTATTGTATACACATACACACAACCAGTACTATTGATCCAAATGTCTGCTTCTACTGGCATTCTGGGAATTCTGTCAAAATTTGCATGGGCTGACTCACCTTTCAGCTGCACGCTTTCTCTGAATCCTGTTATTTGAACCATGGCAGCATGTTGTTTTATTTAGAAATTAAAAAATGTAAAGGTCTTTAATATCAACTGGTTCATTCACTGATATTGTTCTCCTTGACTTCCTGGTCTCTGCTCAATAATAATTCTAATTAACACAATTCCCATGAGAAAAATTGCTTTAAGCAATAATGGCATTAATTATGAACAAAAAAAAATCCAGCAGCAAATTAAAACAATAGATGCTTTTATTTGGCACAACACAAAAGTGCTTTACGATTCTAACACTGCCCATGTTGAGTGCGGCTGAAGACGACCTCACGGTTCAACTGTTGATCTCATTCATTAAAACAGAAATCTGAAATCTGAAACAGAACCTCTCGGTATAAAATGTTGTTTTTCATTTGCTTTTGCTAAGTAAGGCACTTCACATACAGAATTTCTGCAAAGGTGTTTGGATGAAAGTTTCCAGTCTGCTTTGGCTTTACTGTTCATTGTGTCAAAACCTTAACACCAGAAGCAAATATAGTTTCTTCATGCTGTATATATTAAAAAAAAAAAAAAAAAACATTTTCTCATTCTTGCAGTGTAAACATATGGGCCAGTTGAGTTTTTACATAGGCATCTTACTAAGTAGAGAATCCTGTAAACCACAGAAAGTTACATAAATATGCTGGTTTTATATCTGAGTACAAAGTAAAAAAAAAAAAAGAAAAAGAAAAGAAAACACAGGTTCACCATATCTCTTGATATCAATAACTTATCCCTACAAATTGCATTTTTATTGTTGTTATTGCAGACAAAACCCCCAGCTCATAATTTCACATTGTTTGGTCAGATACACAAGTCATTGTCAGAACAGTTGAAAGAAACAACAAGATTTTTTTCAACATTTTTTTTATAAAAAAACATAATTGAAAATAAAGAATCTTTGGCAGCTAAGCAAAAATAGAATAAAAATGTCTGTATGTATATAAAAATGCATTGAAATACAAGGTAACAATAAGTAACCGGCTACAGCAAAGGGCCGACAAGGCATAGAGATCCAGCTTTGACTTAATTAGGAAAACGCATACAAAAAAAGGACACTTTTATATTTAATACCACAAACAGTTCATAAATTACTTGACACCTTCAGAATGCATCAGTCTTTAGACAGCATCCTGACGCCTTGATGCAATGCAAAGAGAACTACTGAGGTATTTCATCTTGATTACGCCAAGCATCGCACTGGACGACAGGAGAGACATAAAAGTGCATAAGAATTAAACTCATGTCTGCTCCTGCTTTTTGGCAAACACTGGACTTGTTTCACTCCAAAATGATGGTTTCATCCATCAAGTGCCCATATTCACATTCCTATTATCAGGTAGTACTTTTACCACAATAAGAACATTTGTGTATTCTTCTCACATTTTACATCTTATCTTGCAAGTTATTCAACATGCAAAGAAACTGCCAATACACTATGTGAAGAAAGGAAGACACCGAGGGCATGTGGAAGGCAAAAGAAAAACACAAAATCTTGGACTGGAACATGTCCACCATGTCTACTTGGTGTTTGGTCGAAAGAACAATAAAGTCTATTTTGCCAAAATACACCCATCATTCATATTTTTAAAATGAGAATTCATTTCTAAAAAAAAAAAAACAAAAACTATATAACAGTCACAGCAGCAATATGAATACACTCTCTTTCTCTTCTGCTCACATGTTTGCCGATTCACCTGATCTGGTGGAGATCACATTTAACAATTGGTGATCAGTTTGAGATCCTTTACTTAAATGCTGAGAAGACAAATAATCTGCATTCACGTCACATGGGGATCAAAAGATTTTGACATGGAAATAGCCACGCACTCAAACGTAATAGATGTGTTGCCTTTTGTTACCACAAATGAAAAATTATGAGGACTTGGCACCATTTCACATTGAAGACACATGCGCACTAGGGAGTGATGCAATTTAATGTTTCAAGCAACTAATTATTTATGAACTAAGACTGCTGGTGTGGCAATTTGGGGGTCTGTGACTATTTTTGGATTAAGGATTGTGATTTGAAATAAATGCACACAATTTAAAGACTACAACAAAGTCTGCCACACTCATTGACTATGAGTGAAACAAAAGGGAAGAGAGCAGCTCTGCACGTGTTCAGTCTTTTCCAACTTGTTATGTAGCTCTTCCAAAATAAATACACTGGAATACGCCAATTCAAATGTCCCAGAAGTTACAACAGGACAATAATTCTTGAAACACATAGTTTAACTTCTTTTTTTATTTAATGGATCTTGTTAGGATCCACACAGCTGTACAATGAGTTATGCACGGCCTTTACATGTAATCCTCATGTGCTTAAATATAAACTTGCAGTTTTTGTCTGGAGTATCACATACAATGCTTTGGAGGAAAAAATATTCTTAAAGGTCAAGTTAAAAACCCAATGGTTTTATTGGTCCAGTCAAAAATGGGTTAGGCAAAAATCAACAATTCTTTATTAAAGTTGGTACTGTCAGACTGAAGCCCAGTGAAAATGACAAGAGGTAGCTGATATTACAAAGCCTAGTGCTCTTGTTACAATTGTTCTGGTTAGTTTGGTATCCTATGCTAGCAAAGATTTGGGTGAAATGTATGACCTCTCATCTGTATCACCAATGTTTTCACCTGTGTCTGATACTTTGTTCATCAAAAGGAACACAAGAAGAATTTGCATCACAATTTAGAATGGTGCAGAGGCCAAAAAGGACCTAGTGAACAGAAGGATTTTCTTTTTTACTCTGCACCACTGACCTTAGTAAAAACGTCATCAGTATATTTTGGATTGCTCAAACTTGGAGATGCACTTCTGAGAGCCACTCTAGTGGACTAATTAGCAAATCGATTGATGCTCCACGATAATAAATGCCAGATCGAATAAAGCAGCCATTTATTTTTTGTGCCATTCAAGTTTGAATAGATTCTGGTTCTTTCCCCATTTCAGTTGGACTCAAACAATTTTGCCTCCAGAGCTGTTCTGCATCTGCAAAACATTTGCATGACAATAACACTGTGTCAGAGAAAACAACCCAGGAAGAGAGTTCAGTGGTAAACAATGTCTGTAAGTCATACGTCCAGCACCATATCATAGTGTGTTTCCTTTTTCCTCTTCCCACACTTATTTATGAGCACCGCGTACAACGTCAACAACACAACCCAGTAACTGGCATAAACAACTGCCCCTATGACCAGAATGATCTTTTCTGACTCAGGAAAAGGTTTTTTAGCCTGCAGGATCAATGTGTAGATAATCCCGATGAAGAGGATCGTGAACCAAACTGAAATGGGGATCAGACCAATGAAGTTCACCACTACGGTTTTCCTCCCGGAGGTCCCCCAGCCAGACTTATTGATTGTTGCTATTGCAAACATTTTGGCCGGCAACAGGCTCGACATGTACAGTACAGAGTAGAACGACATGAACACCATGACAATGTTTCCTCTGAGGCAGCTGGCGAATGACGACTTGATCAATGCCACTGCCTGCACAATGAGCAGAAATAACAAAATGTTCCACAGCCTTCCTTGATAAAAGAGTTGGATCGCAGTGGCAATGAGAAAAAATGGAAAGAAGCCTGTGATCACAGCCTCATAAGTCATCCACAGATGATGCTTGTGGAACCACATGGAGTTGTACAGCCATTCTCTGAAATATGACTTGCTCCACCGAGTCTGTTGGTTCAGCCATCGCAAGTATGTAATCGGCGTTTCTGTGAGGCACTTTGATCGTGCTGTGTATTTGGTGGCATACCCAAGGCTGAGAACTCGGTTTGTGAGATGACGGTCATCCCCGAAACTGCAGTGGGATCCCATGAATGTCTGGTTGTACCAGTCCTCGAGGAACTCATGCAGGAGTGAGTTCCGGTACATTCCTAAAGGCCCGCTGATGCACTGCACACAGCCGAAGTAGGACTGGCAAGCCCGTTCAATGTTGAAGGCCATCCAGTACCGCACGCTGCTCAAGAAGGAGATCCATGACTCATATTTGTTCAGGATCTAGGATTGGATTGACAAGCATGAAAAGAGTTGGAGGGTTAGCATATTAATGTGAAATGCTCATTCTGTGTAATGGATTTACGAGGACGCTTTGTAACCAACCTGTACATCTCCTCCAACGCCTCCCACCATTGGGTCCTCTTCTAGGACCTTCACCATCTCCACCGATGATGCTGGGTCGAGCATGGTGTCAGAGTCACACACCTAAACCAGAAAAATAAACAGTGATTTACAGGATCGAGGTCACAGTCACGATAAAGGTTTAAATCTTGTCTCAAACAAAATCTTTAGATCTTCTTGTTTCAGGCAGCATATAATACAATGTCAAGCTTACTTAAAACTGTAGGATAATAGCATCCTTTCCTCCATTTCAACAGCCTAATCGGTCCAGCATAATGAAGGCTGCTCAGTGTAATCTATTTCCTGTTGACAGCTGAAGATGAACACGTTGCTGTCGGTGAAAAAGAGTTGGTAAATCTGTTGATATGTTTCCCTTATAATTAGCTGCAAACACAATCTCATCTAGCCTCAAGGCTACCAGACACAATGAGCTGTTTGTGATTTAGTTGTAAGATTTATTTTTCCACATTTCCTCCTCCGCTACAATTAATAGATGAGTTGAAGAGTGATTTTCGTTAAATACAGGCCGACAACGTTTCCCTTCATGTCTAAATGTTCTGGCATGTTCACAGCTGTTACTGCTTGAACACAGGTGTTAGTCTTTTTATCAAAGGGTTTTTTTTTTTTTTTTAATCTACAAAATCCCCTTTTTGTAATGCAAACTCACTGACATCATCGAAAAATTATAATAAACAGTGTTGGAGGCTTCTTTTTGTGTTTCAATTGCTGCTCAAACTGTATTAATGTAACAGCACAAGCTGTTTACAACAGAACAAATGTGATGTGATGATGCATCATGTTTTGGGCAGGTCGACAGAGGTTTTACTTTACTTCCAGCCAGCTTTGTAAATTGGTTACAGCTTTTCTATTTGAAAAACTTTTTACGCATTAATACTCAAAGCAGAGTTGAAAAACACAAATGTGGAGGCATGGGAGTGAGGAAATGACAGCGCCTGATATGTTCTAACATATGAATCCCTAAATATTTCTGCCAGGAAAGTTATCCAGGACATACATTATACAAAGGGAAATCATGTACATTTATCTCACCAACGGAAATTATCATACAACTGGGACCTAATTCTTGGAGTGCAGTTTTGTTCATAGACATCATTGTGTATAATGTCAAAAAAAAAAAAAAAAAACTGTCAGTGGAAAGCACAATTAATGTCATATTAGGCACTGATGGGTAGTATTTTTAGGAAGTTGGGTCTAGTCAGACATCTATGCTACGCTCCACCCTTCAGTCTGCCTTTACTTTGAGCAGGGATGCGTGTAGCCACAAGTGGTAATTACAGGATACTGCTAAACGCTAACATGTTGTGAGACAGACTGAGAAAACTCAGAAAATCCGAATGCAACGTCACTTCCACAGTTGCATCAACTTAACGATGCAATGATTACACTGGCCACTGCGATATTATTTTCAAGGACGCAGTACTGACATGTATGTAAAGTTGCTGCATAAAGGTGCGCTGCATGGGCACAATGTGTTGTTTATTCTTTCAAAAGCTGTAAAGCTTTAATGAAGAATAACTGTGCTCACAGTTTATGACCACAACGGCCCACATTTCCTTTAACGTTTACCACCTGCAGGGTAAAAACACATTTCCTGCCGGATTAAAACACATCAGCTTGCCTTGCAGAGCCTGGCGTTGCTGTTTATGTTTGCAGGGCCTGTTTACATCTTAGGCTAAACCACACAATGTTAGCATTATAAGACCATACTCATTAGCGCAACACACTCGGGAGCTGGGATCTCAAAGGATAACACTTAAGTGTCATTAACAAACACTGAGATTTTTGTGGCTTAAACTCATTTTCACTGATGGTGGCAGTTCACTGAACTGCACACAGTCAGATGGGTTATTTTCAGCTGCAACTTCATTCCAGCCTCAGCAAACAAACTTGTACAAAATGGAACTTTCCTCTGACACAGGTTTGACCTCCTGCACACCAGTGGTGTAGATGATGTCACACTCTCTTTGTGGAGTTCATGTTTGGCTTGGCATGTTCTGCCCTTTCATAACCATCTATTTGTGTGTGTGTTTGTCTATCCAGCCAGCCATTCCTTCAGTGTCTTAGATTAAAACCTGTTTTTGATTGACTGAGCCTTACCTGCACATAGTCCATGCTCCTCCCCAGTGCTTTGAAGGCTGTGTACATGACCTCTCTTTTGCCTCCCCATTTCTGCATGATGCACACACACTTGTTGTTCAGCACCAGCTTGGAGACTTGCTGGAGGCTCTCGGCGTAGCTCTCATCCGTCTCCTCGGGCCCCCTGTGGTGGTAGTTGCTCCGCCACACGTAGGTGGCTGATTTGTCCCACCCCATCACCTCCTTGAAAATCTCCATCATGTAAATGTCATCGTCTGAGTTCCCGTCAATCACCATGATCACTTTGATCCCCGGGTACGTCAGCCTCTTCACCGACACCAGGCATTTCCTCAGGTAGTTCGGGTCCTCTTGGTACGCTGCGATGCACAATGCCAACGACTTGTTCAGTTTGATTGGCGTCTCCAGGGAGCGCCGCATGTTTCTGTGTTCTAGGAGCGCGAAGAGGCTCTGGATGATGAGGTGGACCACCAAGATGGCCCCGTACAGGCCAAAGGACAGGTGATTGCCGGCTGTGGTGAAAAACTGGTAGCCCATGATGTAGGCTGTGGAGATGCCTACCAGGAGAGACACGCCGAACATGGTGGTGCCAAATATCCGCAGGTAGGTGAGAATTCTTTGACATTTCATCTAGGGACACAAGAAAAAGGTCTTGATTGAATATTTTGGTGCAAACAAGCCATGATTTTATTCATGCCAGTGAGAATGGAAATACTGAAGAGGAAGCGTGATGCAATAGTATCTGGTTTTAAATTAGAAACTGAAAAATAGATATTAAAAGGACATGAATTAGTCAAAGATCTTGAGCATCTTATACACAATTCCACTCATTAACAGCGTTAGAAAAAATAAAGGTTTATTAATATCTAAAATGTGGAAAATTCTTATTCACACGGCATTCATTTGCTCTCCTGCTGCACACAAACCTTTGTTTTATTAGAACAGACCCAGGTAGATAAGCCCCAAAGTTTTCCTCTTCTTTTTAGCTCCATCCCTCCCCCGCTCCTTCTGTCTACTCCTCCCTCTTTAAATGTGAGACAGTTTTGAGTAGCACATTGTTTTCCGGCTCTGCTTTAGTGTGGGTGGGCGCACATTACAAGATTCCCCGACCTAATTAACCAAAAAGCTGTCTGCCACAGCAAACACTCATCATAAATGTTCTGGAGGAAAAGTTATGGCATGCTCTTTTCTGTGGTGTTGTAAAGGCAAAGTTTAGAACATTTCCAGGCAAGTGCACGAAATGCACAAAAAAGCACCTCTGTGAGCGTATTAGAGTGGACGGATGAAGATCTGTTTCTTTCTGAGCAACCCTCTTCCAAACGTGGGCCCTGCTGCTCAATATCTTCTGTTGAAAATGAGAAAAGGTTTGTTTCCAGCCCCTCATTATGTTGCTGCCGCCATCTGTTTGGCAGACCAACGGAGACCCACTCAGCATGGCCCAGCTCAACGGAGTGCGGACCACCCTGTGATGTCATCTGTTTATATCTCCGTGGGAAGAAGAAGACAAGAGCCTTTTAGATTTTCTAATGCTGCACGTGTGCTTCTTCCCCTCTGTGACTCCCACAGAAAGCATGACAGGAGGGTTGGTGTGATCACACCAAGATAAAGACAGGGACCGTACGACATGCTGCGGCTCTACACATTATGGAGAACATGCCTCCTGCATAGCATCAATCAGACCTGAACGTATACTTAGTCGTAGGGTCTGTGAGGCTCCCCCTTGTGGACGTCATGCAACACTAAGTGTTGCATTTTTGATGTTTTTGGTGCAACTCCCTTGATTGTGTGCACAATTAGAGAGCAACACATATATAATGGGTGTCAGTTTCAAGCAAGAAAAGAAAATCAGGTGAAGCAATAAAGTCAAAAGAAGAGAACATGAAGCCCAGCGGTGTCTATGATTTGGCAAGAGCGGTGACACCACACCTATACACACAAGAGAGATTGGGTGGAGAGAAGCAGTGATAACGACAGTGATAATTGTAAAGAAAGTTAAGTAGAGCAGTGCAGAGGGAACATTAACAAAAGAGTGTAAATGTGAGCAGAAAAGAAAAAAGGAATCTAGAAATGATTGAAGTCAACAGCCGTAGACACAGTAAGAAGGAAGCACAGAGGAGTTGAGCTAACACACACACACACACACACACACACACACACACACACACACACCCTTTGGCTTGGACATAATGCCTTGTTCATCTGATCACTGGATGAGAAGCCACAGCCAGTGTAGCAGGCCTCCTCTGGCACGTGGCAAGGCTCTTAACGTCAGCTGCTCATTTACAAGACCCCTGACACACACGAATGCACACACACCCTCACACACAAATTCACTATACTGCATGAAAACCTATAATGCAGACAAGGAGGTGTGTGTGTCAACAAAAAACACATTATGTTAAACTGAGAATGCATTCCATCCTAAAACTTCTTTGCATTGCATGTAGTCTGTAAGCTTTGTAACTATGGAAGGTGTACTTTCAGTGCACAAATATTTGAGCATAAACGTTCCATCCAAATGTAGTTTTTGTCTTCCCCCAGTACTAAGACAGAGTTCAACTAGTAATGATGTGGTGCCCTCCTGACATTGCACCATGATATCATAGGTGTAACCTATGATAGGAGCAATTCACCTCAACTGGGAGTTTCCAAATCACTTTTTGGACTGTAAGAGGAAAACTTGGACCAAACCACTACACACACATGGAGATCATGCAAACTCCGCACAGTATTTGTTGCTTCATCACTGCTTGTTTAGTTATGATCGCTAGTATAAAAAGAGGTTGTGGTTACAGTACAAAACCAAACTGTGAAATTCCTTCAGGTCATATTCCTCAGGCATAAACTGCCCCCCCCCCCCTCTCCCCCCCCCCCCCCCCTCCTCTGCAGACTAACAGAGAGCTCTGTCCGACATTCTGGGATTTCTATGATTCAAAGTAGTAGATGTTGACACCTGTATGGATGCTTTGTCTTCATACCAGCTCATGTGACTTTGTGATTTATTGTAGAGGTCAGAGTAAAAATTAACTGCATCATTATTAAAACAATCCCCCAGAACGGGCCCTGGCCCCTGAGAGATAACGCCTCTAATCAGTCGAATATCTTCTGGGTCATCGACACATGTGGATGATGTCACTCTGAAGAAGTTTGTATGTGTCTCTGCAGATGTTGCAGCGTGTCATAGGTCGCTGCGACTGAAAGTTGCTATTAGCACATGCGGATGATTTCAGCCCAGCTTCATATTTGTTTTTATATCTTGACACATGTGAGCATTAAAACCTCATCAATAGTTCCTCGCGTTCACGTGTGTGTGTGTGTGTATGACAGTTTGGGTTGGTCTCCCTCTGACGTCATTAACGGCCTCTTGAGTAAAACCTTGTCTGGCTCTGCTGCAGAGAAAATATTACGTCTTGTTTAGTCTTGAAGGGACAGAGGGTAGATGGTGGGTCAGCAAAGAGGTGAATGAATGAATGAATGAGTGATTTGACTTTTTATCCTCTGGAGAAAATGTGGCTCATTCTCAAATTGAAATGCATTATTAAGACGTATCTGCTGAGATTTACCAGATAAAACAACAGACGGAAGGACAGATGTGTTGGGGTGGTGGCAGTCCTGATGTTAAGGCAGCGTAAACTGTCCCAAGGGTAAATGGTTCAGATTAAAATCCAAAGCACCATGAAGCAATGCACAGAACCCTTGTGGCTTCACCAAAAGATTCCATGATATTTTTCCATTTGTAGGTATACTAGCATGGAGCAAAGCCTCTCTGAATTCACCCATTACGCATCTTATAAGCTACAGTATACCCCTGTTAGCTTTGAAGAGACCTGCACATAATGAGAAACAATGAGAAACATTCCAGCCTGTGTGAATATAACTAAGAGATATCACCGTAGCTTCTATTCAGTCTTTTAAGTCTTGCAAAGATGTATGTTTAATGTGTTTCTAGAACTAGAGGAGTCATATCTGTCAGACTTAATGTGGCTTTAGTATATAATTATTATATCACTTGCTGGATGGTTCAACCATCAGTCTGGACTCTGACTCTATCACCCCCCTATATATGACTACATTAATATAATGTAATGTGCAATGTAAACATATCCCCGTGGGAGCCTGAGGGGAAGAATCAACAGGCAACAGCTTGTTATCAGGCGCACTGGTAAGCCAAGGGAGAGATGGGTAATCTGCGCTGTTTCAATAGACCACCACATTGGGTGTGTACCATCGAGGGTCGTGAGCATGAGACACGTCACGTTATCACTTTAAAGGACTCGTCTGTGTAAATGCTTCTCCACATGCGAACACGTGTGCACATGATGTGCAAACATGAACCCTCAGCAAAAGATGTAGAGAATGTGGGTTTGGGCCCACAGGAAGACATGTGTGCACGTGTGAGTGCACGTATAGTGAGTGTGATTACTCGTTACCCCGCACAGGCAGTATATTTAAGTGGAAAGCCGAGCCAAAAAAAACTGCTTTATGGGATAAAGCGCAACACTTACATCTTAATGTTATTGTGACTCAGCAGTCACTGCCTGAAAGTGTAAGATTCACAAGTCTGGAGGTCTGCACGGCCACATGCTAATATTCCTGAAACAAACGTTAATGTTCCCCCAGCTCACGTGGCAGCTCCCAACTGTGGCTGGAAAACTTTTTCTATAAGGGTACAGTACATGCAGGAGGAAGGGCTATGATCTAATCAACTTAAACAACAGCTTTATTAGATAGAAAGACAACAAGGAGCAAGTTGCTAAAAGCCTCTTTTTGCAGATCCACCGTGGACGTAAATAAATAAAGAGTTTATCTTCGATCACAAAGATGGTATGAGAAAAGCAGGCATGCTGAGCTCATTCAAACGAAATCTCAAACAAATGATGTTCTGCCAAAAGCAAAAGTACACATGTGAAAATGGAGAAAGCTGGAATCTAAACAAGCATTAGTGTGTGTGTGAGAGAGAAGAAGCTGGGCAGTACTGGAAAAGGAAGATACATAAAAAAAAGAAGCCTTGAATGTGAAGATGTCCCTGACGTTTGTAGCAGGGAATGACTCACATGATGAGAGGAGAGGAAAGGAGACGAGAACAGAGGAGGGGGGGGGGGGGGGCGGCTGGGGGGGGGGGAGGGAGCGGCTGGGAAAGACTGGGAGATTTGCCTGCTATCTTAGTCGAGACGCACAGGACTGGAAGTGCTGGATCAAGGCCAGTGAGCGCTTATTTTCCACTTCCTTCCCTGCTGCTTTTAGCTCTCTAGCATGTAGTATATGCTGATGCATGATGCAAACCTGTTCTTCTCGTTAGGAAATCTATTCAAATCTTTGTGTGGTAAAGGTAAAAGACACCATGAATCAATTCAAGGCTACAGGAAAGAAAATCATATGGTATATTTCATGTGCTCGGGTATGAATGAACCCGAACCTGACAGAGCTGAGAGGTGATGCGTGTCTTCAAAGGCATCACTGAGGTGTCAGACTCCTCCTCCTTCACCTCCTCTTCCTCCATTCCCTCTAAACCCCCCACTCCACCCCCCGTACGTGGTCACAGAGTCCTGCTGTTTTCCTGTGTGTTATAGGAACCAGAACTGAACAGCAACACCTTCCACTGCGCTGCTCTTGACATGATTGGATTCAGGTGGACAGAGCTGCAACTACCAAAGGTAAAATATAAAAAAAAAAATGGGGTTGGCAGTCTTGAAGTACGACTGGGCGAAGATTGTGACAACGATCAACATCCCACATTCCCAACAATTGATGTTGCATCAGTTTTAAAACTGTTTTTCAAAGTGAAGGTCTATAAGGAAGCTGCGCTTCATGATTTAATAAAACGCTGACTTAAGGCAAGCTTCGCTGTTGGGTGTTTTGGCATTACTTCTCACATTGACTCACTTCTAGCTACTGTTTTTTTTTTTTCTTGAATGAGTAGGAAGCGATGCATAGCGAGGGTGAGACGGAGAGAAGGAGAGGCCAAAGGCAGCCGAGGAGGATGACAGTATTCAACGAGACACGTGGGAATGTGGGTTGGAAGGATGCAAGTTAGCAAGGGGGGGGGGGGGGGGGGGGTACAAAAGAGGGGGGGGGGGGGGGGGGGGCAGGTACCAAAGAGAGGGTGGACTTGGCTCAAGCTGCCAGCTGAGGCACTGGAGTTACGCCACTGTGGCGGCCTCCAACACTCTGAGCCAAATTACAGCTGCAGCTCAGCTGAGAGAATGTGCCTCAGCAGTTTTCCTCCTATTCATCTCCTCGTGTGCCATGAGCAGCATTTACACAGTCCCTGTAATGTGAGATATTCTATTTCATCAGGCAGACCAAAATCCTTCACAGATCCAGCTGGTGTCATCCATTGATCCAACACGTTTCCTCTGTGACAGCAGACCTGTATCACCAGTGCTCTAAAATAACTGGCTTCCGCTGCCCCCTATTCATAGCACGCTGTATTATCAGGCCTGACAGATAATGGAGAATGACAATCAGCCTTCAGAGTTTAATATTGGACTGAGATGTCTCAGCATTAGTTCTATCATCAGTTCAATAAAAAAAAAAAACATTGAAAGTCAGGGAGGCGTCTTCTTTGCAGCTACTTAAATTTTACTTTATCCAGCTCCTGGGTTGCTCTCCAGTGTGCTGTAACTCTGCATTAGCCCTGGCATCACTCCTCCCAGCGAGACTCTGTCTGACTCAGTATGAGGCAGGCAACAGGGAATCCAAGTTTTCCCTTTTACTGGCTGTGTGCACAGCTCCGCTTCGCTGCTACTCTACCAAGCAAACCTGGGAGAAAAAAAGAAAAACCTGGCTGACGAGATGAGGTAGGTGGTGGGGCTGTGTGTTTGGGAGGGGCTGCACATATGTGCGCTCTAGTCTAACTGCGAGGAGGTTGTACCCTGGCAGCCCCAAGGCCCTGTTACGCTGTCGGACCCATGCTGTGAGCTGTAATGGCACGTGAGACTGTCGGGAGCCCTAATGGAGACCAGTCTTGGAATGCCTTCCTCTGCCTAAGTCGCAAACTGCTCTGTGCTGTGTGGAGGAACATCCTGTGGCATTGATAAGTCTGCAGTAAAACTAAATTGTGTCATGAGCGAAGGAGTCCAAACAGAGCTATGTTTCAACCCTTTTTTCCTTCTCCTTCATGGAATCTACTGTACTTAATAAACTTCATATTCCACTAACAGGCTCCAGAGGTGGATTTACTCCCCAGCCTACTGTACGACTGCATACTAAGCCCTACTCAGCAGAGGAACTCCCTGGAGGTTCGAGATTAGGAGCTGTATGTTTGCATGAGTTTGTGTATACTCAGACAGCAGCTCCACACATGTAGGGATTATGCAAAGAACATGTGGTCTGCATCTATCGTCTGAATCCTACACATGCACTGCAAGCTACGTGTGATTTATATGCTGCCATTGATCCGGTAGTACATGCTTCATCACTCTATCATTGGGGTGGACACTGACGGTGGCTGCAAGGTTGTAACAGTGAGTGATAAAATGCAACATGAAAAGATTAGCCAGAGGACGCGTTGCATAGAAAGTCGACTGTAAATCGTAGATAACTGCCAGGACAAGCTTGGACATCCAACTCCCAGATGGGCATTGCCTGTGTGGGTTTAACATGAGCCAACAGATGGTACTGTATCTGCAAACTGAGAGGTGAGAGTGGGTGGAAGGAGGAAGCGCGATTGTTAAAGCTCTGTGATGGATGCTCATTTGCATTTGTGTGTGAGGAAGGTATGATGGCGACAGCGAGTAAGAAGTTAATGAGCAGCTGAGCTTTGAATATCAAACTAATTCTTGCAGACAGTGAAATAACATCTTAACAATGTAACACGCTGCCATCTCTGCACTGTTTATTGCATCGGCGCTATTCAGCATTCACGTGTGCGCAGATAGCGGTGTTTCCCCATTTCACATCAAATTACGCGCTCCTACCACGAGGCACTCGAAACATGGCCAAATCCAGCCTTCCCATTGGCTCACACAACCTAAGTAGTGACGCATGCCTCGGGACGTCTTGCCCATAGTTTTTTTTCTCAGTTTATAATCACATATTATAATATGATCTGGACAGGGTGGTTCTTACGTTTTCCCAGAGGGGACAGCAGGAGCGAATAGAAATACCTGTGCCAGTCAAGGGAAGCATGTTGCGACACAGTATTTTCCTAAGATTAAATATGTATCAATATTAAATACGTACATCTAACCGATATAAAGACAACAGGTTTAAACTTTAAAACATTTCGGAGATGCCAGCCGCGCTTTACGCACGACCTGAGAGCGCGCCGGTGACAGCTGTGGCGCACAGCATCACCCCCTTCATTTCAAGTACTGTTCAGCATCCCTGAGATTTGAAACCAGAGAATATGAACCACAGAACCTGCAGTTTCGTGTGTTCAAACAAGTTTTTGGCGCATCGACGTGTCGCGTCGATGGCCATTAACGGACCTCTGCACCATGCTGCTGGGTCTGTGGCTCATTCACACACAGGGTGTCAGTCATCACTGGGGGATCCCCCTCAACCAAACGCTCCCCCGGCCGCCTACCTTGAAGCAGCTGTCGTCCTCTTCGTTCGTCCTTGGGAAAAGGATGCGGTCAGCTCCGGGATGGGAGGAAAAGTCTTGACAAAGTTTCAAGAGACACTTGAGGAGTAGTGAGTCTCATGAATCCACTCACAAAACCACCCTTATTCATTAAAAAAAAGCAGGGATGATGAGAAAGGTGCGCGTTCAGAAAAAAAAAGAATCAGCACCGCTTGTCTTTAGTTTGTCAGAGTCTGTCAAACACTATGCAACACATGCATCTTAGGTGTACACACACACAAGCATCAGCTCTGCCACCTTTGGCATATTACATGTCAAAGACTATAAATAAAAAGAAGACTGTGTAAAAAAGATAAATATTCTTCTCCATCAACTTCTGTCTCTTTGGTTCATATTGAAAAGTTTAAAAAAAAAATACAAAAAAAAAAAAAAGAAGTCACCGGCTTTAGCAGCGTCTGTCACATTCAAAACGACATCAAATAATAATTTAAAAAAAGGTTTCCAGCAATGACACACCATGTGTATGTTTCTTTGCTCTGCAGAGGGGCATGTAAAGTATTTCTGCAGTTTCCCCAAGCAACCAAGTTTCACAGAGCGCAGAGATGTGCCGCTGTTTCAGCTGTCTAATTCCTTCCAGACGACTGTGTGTGTCTGTGTGCGCGCGCGTGTGTGTGTGGAGTCTCCTTTATGGCTGCTGTGGCTCCCAAACCCCTTTTACCGGGCAACAGCAGATTGGCGTGTTGTTTTAATAAGAGGGGAAGGTTTTGGGGGTATGAGGAGGAGCGAAAGAAAGGAGAGAGAGAGAGAGAGAGAGAGAGAGAGAGAGAGAGAGAGAGAGAGAGAGAGAGAGAGAGAGAGAGTCACTCATCCAAACTAATTTAAACTCCGAGGTGGCTAAAGAGAGAGAGAGAGGGAGCTCCTCATTCATACCTTAGAGCAGAGCAGGGTTACAACTTTTCCCTTGGAGACTGTTAAATTCATACGTTTTGTGTCTAATTACCCCCGCACACATGCTTACATCCAGCATGAACAGCTCACTCCATCCCTGAGCCTTAAATTGAGCCTGTGTATATAACTTGGCACTCAAAGTGATGACTTTGCCAAGAAAGAGATGACACATAGGGAACAGTTCGGATGAATAACCATGCAAACAGTCCCATGCATGAGAAGTGCTCATATGCACGTGTGAGCTTGGATGCTGTGGAATTTCAGTCATTTCATTGATTCACCGGGGTGCACTTCCACACTCTGGCCAGCAGGTAGTGCTGTGCAATGCCGAACCCGGAGCCGGACACGTACAGTAGCTCCCGTGAATGGAGACCAGAAGGGAATATCCAGCCGAAATCAGGAGTCATGTTACCCCCTCTACGTACGGCCGCATGAGTCAGGCGTTATCAGGAGCTCCTCCACAATGCCTGGAGGACGGGACAGCGGGTAAACAAATGTTTTGTTTTGCTTTTTTGTTTGTTTGTTTTGTACGTCGTAGCTGTCCAGAGAGTCACGTAGCTCCAAATGTTGTGGTTTACATGTTTTCAGATCCTTTCTCGTAGATCAGAAGAGAATAGAATACAAGTCAGGGTTACAGGCCCTTCTTCTAAACTGTGCAAATGTATAAAAATATAAATTAAAATCCCACAAAGTGGATTTATATAATATGAGACCAACAATACAGACTGATATGGGTACTCCCCTGGCACCACTGGCTTCATCAAACATCTGCTCATTTCTGGAACCTGGTTGCTCGATCAGTGTTATCACTGCTTTATGCTTGAGATAAGATGAGACGGTCTCCAGTGACAGCTGCACGCTCCCCCAACCGACAGCGTCATTTCCTTCATGGGGCCACAATACAAAACAGCATCGCTAAGATCAGCCCATTCAGCATTATACCTGCTTTAAAAGTATGAATGTCCACAAATATAATTTGAATACTGTCATATATAAGTGTCATTTATTGAGAATTTCTCATTAATATTTCTTTGTCCCCACTCAGAAACATGAAAATTACAGCATTAAAAATGATGATGGAAATGTCAGCAAGCAGAAATTCCAGCCCTTTAGGATATTCTGGATATAATATTATTGAAAAAAAGAAAATCCCAGTGGTCATTTGTGGTTTTGGAATGAAAGGTCTGCCCCTCTCCCAGAAAAGCATTTTCTAAATAGGCCATTGTGAAAGTGTGTGATTGTGTTGATTGCTAAACCTCAGACTATTTAAGTCTGTCTGTCATGACTGTTCAATCTATGGAGGTTTTGTTCTTGTAACATTTTCCCACAGGTTAGAAAAGTTTCATATTTTCGATGTAATCCTGATGTAATGTCTGTCGAGTGCGGCCGGGGTCAGCAGGGAAACACTTATCTGCACAATCACTGGGCCACACAGAAGGGAAGAAGTTCCAGAAGCTAGAAAACGTACGGTGCCAGACAAGCATCTTTCATTTAAGTGAGCAGGCGCCATCTTAAATTAACTTATTCCGATACATCTTGCACTAGGCCGAAGCGTAGAGCAGTGGAGCCGAATCAAGTTTGTGTTTATTGATTTAGTGTTGTAAGTTTCTGACCTAATGATCATTGTTTATGAATACAGCCTGTTAAATGATTCATTCAACTTTTTCTTTTCTGCTTCCAGGGTCTGAAGATAGATGGTGTTATGTTGGACTCTTTGTTATTCATCATTTTAGGCCATAAAACACTTGATGAGAGAATGTCATCATGAAACAAAAGGCACAGCTTTGAGCAAGATTATATTTTTCGAACAAAACTCGGACGGTGAGCTTTGTTTTTGGGAAGCATCTCATTCTGATCACGAGGCAGGGCGATGAATGGAAATGGGGCCCGTGGGTTGCGATCCCCCAGTAGAGCTGCATTGTTTATGTATGGTGCAGTAAAAATACACAGTCTCCAAGCTGCCGTGGGTCGATCCCCAGCTGTGGAAGCCAGTGTGCGACATTATTGTCACAGGGCCCATACATTGTTTGCTACCAGACCAGTTCCATATATTCTTTGTTTTGTTTTTTTTCTCTTTTGAACAAGCTCATTTACTCGACTATTTATTTAAACAAGGAAATACACAATTACCCGCAGACCCAAAGGATTCCTGGACGCGGCTGTAGAGTTAACACAGTGTAGAACAGAGAGGCCACTGGCATCACGGGAAACTGTCAAAATGGGCGTCTTTCCATATCCTGATAACACACAGAGACCAGTGATTTATTACATATTGCTTACAAACAGGCTTTTTGTTCCGTTGTTTTTCCTCATGCACCTTTAATACAGATCTTACAGCATCCTCTGCAAAATTACATTTAATTTAATTTAATGATACTCCGCCATATCTCTTGCAGTAGGCATTCTAATCTATCTTCTTTCTACCTTTAAGTTCAAGAAACATTGGACGTCTCAAATCAGTATAGATAACCTTTACATTACATGATGACATATACTGTATAGCACTGATTAGTTATGAACAAGTTTCAGGTCACTGTCAATGTCATTGTAATATCTGTTTATTAATTCAACAAACAATATACACCACACATAAAAACGCACATTCTATGTTTTATGTTCCGTGTCCCTCTGTGAGACTCTGCAGGCAGGAAACAGCAGCAGGGCCGAGGGGAATACGGCGAGCAATTATCCCGGGAGGTCACGTTAGCTGTGGGCCTGCGTCCGCCAAAACACGTCACGCTGTCAATCTCCAGTTTGTTTTACTTTTGCCTTGTCCAGTGTTGCAGCCCTGAGATTGAACACGCTGACACAACAGCCCCTCGACCGAAGTGCCGAGGCTCCTGGGTAAAAAGAAAAACATCTAGTGGGGCGAAATCAGCTGAGGCAAAACCTCTGAGGGGCCAGGGATGAAAGAGTGATGCTCCTCTGGACGCTGCGTTTGCCCTGATGGTGAAGTTTGCTGTCTGTGTTTTTCTGTGGTGTTGACACATTTAACGCATGTTAGGGGCAGCTGTGGCGAAGGGGGTCGAGCGGCCGTCTTCCCACTCGTGCCCTCACGCCAGTGAGTGCGTGTGAAATGATGAATGGCAAACTGCAAAGTGCTTTGAGCGGCCATCAAGACAGAGAAAAGGAACACTTACCAGTGAACATGTGACACACGGTGTGGTAAACAGAGTGGAAACAGGGGTCGGTGATGACATCAGTGATGACATCAGAGCATGGCAGAGGTGCTGCTGCACAGACCACAGATAAATACATTCGCATGTTCCCAGCTGTCTTTGTCAGCGTGGCCCTTCTCCTTCATGTGTTCAGAGGAAGAGGATGCAGGTGTGTTGGGGTGTCGAAAACACCGGAGTCAACTGGCGCTGTTCTTACATTAACTCCTCTGTGCGGGCGTGTGTGCGTGTCTGTTTGAAGTTGTCTCATCCCTCATCGGTCTTTTGCCAAGCCCTGTTTTTATTTCAATCCCGATCCTTCATTCCCGCTTTGAACTTCTCACTTCTCTTCAATATGTGAAGACGAGTGTTTTTAATTAAGTCATCCATCCGTTTTCTGTGCCGCTCGTTCTCTGAAGGTCATCAGGGGAGGTGGAGTCTGTCCCAGCTGGTCCACCCCACCCCGGGCAGGTCACCAGTGAATCACAGGACAGACATTTTTTTTATATACATACTTATAGTTAGTAAAAGCTTATTTAGCTAATTAGCCCAACCGAAGTCTTTGACTTTGGAGCGGGGAAGGAAGCAAGAGGACTTGCAAACTCCACAGGGGCAAACCCTGGTCAAACCACCGCCCCATCGTGCCACCCCTTGGTGAAATCCTAATTTCTAATTAGTCACGCTATTCTACAAGTACCCACTGGACTGCAGCTACCCCCGTTAAGTCTATTACTTCATTTTTTTTCTCATTGTTTCCGTGAGTTCTTCTAGAACTGCTGATACACACAGAGGACATTTTCCTCCATCATGTGTATCCACCAAAACAAATTTGTTTGTTGTTATTACACAGTTCGTTTTGTGGGTGGAACAAATTATATTATTAGATTTATTGCAGGAGACAAGTGGGAGCTTTGGCATTAAAATGTGGTTGGGTTTTAAACCAGGTCAGATATTTAAAAAAAAAAAAAAGGGCTTGGGTGGCGCAAATCCGATTTTAGCGTACTGTAACCGCAGTTGCAACTCGGTGGCGTCTCGAGGCGTGGCTTTGGGGCGTGAAGTTTCTTTACAGCTCAATCAGAAAGCCACGAGAAACAGGCCGCGGACTGGATGTTGACATCAGGCCTTGTGGTTGGTGTGATTATGTCAGACACACACACACACACACAAACTGGATTGAGTGACACAGTCATTGAAATATCTAATGCAAACACGGGGGAGATACCACATCGGGCTCCCTGCCTCTCTCCTCCCTGACATAAAGGGTGTTACAGGAGTTTAGGTCCAATTGATACCATGTGTCCCTGCTCCCAAATACATCGCAGCTGTCAGTCTACGATTTCCTCACATCTCTGTCCGGAGGGATGTGTGTTAAGCTGTCATTTTCCCAAATTTGAGGAAAATTGGGAGATTTTCTTTACCCTCCTTTGCAAAAACACGGTCAGCCATCAGGGAGGAATAATATTTACGTAGGGCAGAAGTGGAGCAGTTCATTAAGGAGCTACATTTGACCGTATGCTCACTCTTTAATAGATACATCACACACAGCGGACACGCTTCTGCACAACTGTTTCCTGTTTCCATGCTTTTGTTTTCAACAGGCCGCAGTAATGATCTTGGAGAAAAGGTTGATGCTTTCACACAAAGATCAGAACAGCTGGAGCTTGTTCTAAATAAACATTGGTCCAGCTGTTTCCCTTAAGACTGTGAGAGGGAATTCATTAGTATTATGACTACTAATGCCAGGATGAACACATCAACCAATCAGATATCGCCATTGGTACATTTAGTTTTCACAGAAAACTTTTTTTTTTTTATTAAAAGGAGCTAAAGTTATGAATTTTATATTAAATAGCATCAGCTTTACTTTAATTTTCATATTTGTTTTTGAGTTTTAAACCTTTTCTCAACTGAATTAACAATTGTCGACCCCTGCCCCTTATGTACATCATGGGTCTGAACAGCCACTGTGGAATCTTTTTCTCTAGTGTTTGATGGAGGTGAAGATCATATGAACTAAAGCGAGAGATGAAGACAGACAAACCTTCTGAAGGAATCTACATGACTGCTGTCAGGATCATTTGGCAAGTACAAATCCATCATAAACATCAGAGGCTTACACGTATCAATTGTTCAGTGTGTGGCAGATTAGAGAAGGAAGTGTTTTTTTTACTAGAGTAAAAGAAAGTAAGTACTTGCTTGCAATGATATTTAAAGTATTAAATGAACAGTAGAATGTAACCTATATTTTCCAATGAAGCAGTCTATTACATAATCACGGCTCAGTCACGGTGGTGGTCTCCTCTAAATCCATTCCAGGTGTTTCGACGTCTGTGATGCTGCTGCAGGAGGAGGCGAGTCTAGTGTTACCTGCCCGCTCTGATTGGATTAACGGACCCTCTTTTATAATACGTTATGAGGAAGTGCAGATATTTGATGAGATACAGCATGTGGGAGAGTTAAAGGTTAAATATACCTGGAAAACAAACACAATTACACAAGAGATTGTGCCATAACGAAGTGAACGTACTTTGTTCCATCCCGACACTGTGTGTGTCACAGAGCAGCAAGCAGGTTGATGTACATGGAGGCAGGTTTGGAGTTTGCAACATGAGGCTGTAGTTTCAAGAGCTTAAAAATGTACAGTCTGGTAAAAACTGCACAATACATCTTACTCACACAGGGACACACACACACACTAAGCTGGAGCAGTGCTGGTAATGGATAGAAGTAACCTCTGATCCTTGAGAGGAAATCATCTTTTTCATTCTCCTCCCCCTCCCCTCTTCCTCCGAGGACCTGGGTCAAAGTTTCCACTAATGCAGCGACGACCTGCTGAGCCTCGATGGTCTGTCTGGGCCTGGAGACAGCAGTCAAATACACATACACACACACACAGGTTGGTGGCTCGAACCCTGGCTCCTCCTGAATCACACAGAACCTCAAAGTGCCCCACACATGAGTGATGGTAAGAGATGGTGTGGCAATGGGACAGAGAGAGGTAAAGGAGATTACAAAACACAAATCAGGGTATGTTCATAAGAGGAGTAAACATACGCCACGTGCACCTCAGACTGACTCAATCTCAGGATTCATTCAAGATCTGTCAGATCGGGGTCATAGCATCGACGGATGATGATATCTGCCCTGAAGCCATTGTCCTTCATTCCAACCCCAGTTATCACTTGTGTTCACTATCATTCTCAGTCTCCAACAACTTAATGAATCTCTGCAGACCCTCACACTGCATCCATGAGGAAGAAGCGGAGACGCAGATCCAGATCAACTCCCCCTGAGGAGGCCTTTCTTACACACACACACACACACACAATTACAAACACACACATAAATCAGCTGAGCCATAGCAGCTCACTTACACAGAACAGGAGAGATTGAGCAACAGTTGAGGGAAAAAAAGAGAGAATAAGTAATCATCATGGTTAGAAAGTGGGGTAAGAGGGTCTGGACGGGGTTACCCCACCCATGTTGTTGTGGTATTGTTACCATGGTGAAGCGTAACTCCCTCCATACACTTCCTCAATTTGCATGCCCATGCCTCATTTCTGTCTCCCATGCCCACTGTCACACTGTATTTCTTTCTTTATATTGTTACCATATTTGACCACTTCCACCCACACTCTGCGTCTCTCTCTCTCTCTCTCTCTCCTCTCCCATGGTGCACCCCCGAGTCCTCCTCGCTCTGACGTCTCAGCCTCTGCTGGGTGCTATTTGAGGTCACACAGACCTCAGGGTGAGAACTTCAGCTGACATGCATTCAATCATCATCTGCTCTCACAGGACAATGAGCAGCATTTACCAACAGAGCCATATGTTTGCAACATGGCAACCCAGAGAGTTGATATAACATTACAAGCCAAAAAAGTACTTACGCTGTACATGTGGGTTAACTGTGTGTGACCAGATGTATGCAACATCCCCTCAGTGAGTCCCCAGTTATACCAAGGGCATAAATCCAGTTTAGTTTGTCTTTTTCTTTTGTGTATTCAAACTTGGGCTGCTGTAGCTTTTGCGTCAGTCTGACCACATCTGACTGAGGAGCATGCCGGGCTCGGAGTGTTGCAGAAATGGCAATGTTGCTTAGTTGGATGGACATAAGACATTTTAAATGTGGCTTTTGCATAACGCGACACCAACACGCCAAATAGTCATGGCATGAAAAAGATAAAAAAAGAAATTAATTTGACTCATTTTCTGTAAAAATGGATGAAAAGCAGGTCAGTGTGTCAAATGTACTAACAACATTTTTAGCATTGATTTGGTGTAGACAGTTTCCTCATCTCTAAGGCTGCCATTTACACTTCTCTATCAAGTCAAGTGGCAATTCCATTTTATGTGTCAGTTACATTTAGACCTAATACTACAGCCACAGGTTTGTTTATTTTTTTTAATCATGTTTGTATATATTCCCTGCACAGGTTGCCCAGCTACACGTTGGCTGGCTGGCTTTTACTGAGTATTTGGCTTTAAGTGCAGATTGATCCAAGATGATTGCATCATTCAGGAATTCAAGTTGGACTGAATCCAGTGATTGATTGATTGCTCCACGTGTCACCGTAGTCCCCAACATGTCTGAGAGACATCCATCAAATGGCAACACTGATTACATCATCAGAGTAACTTCTGATGTGGCAGGCCGTTGCATAAGGGCATAGGGGACACCAGATAAGCACTTTTACTGTAGCATATTAAGTACTTTATATAAAGAACAATGAGAGTAATAAACATAAGCCCTGCTGACATCATTTGAGATGATACACAGTTTCTGTCAGTCTCAGAGCAACACACACTCATGTAGCTGTGCAGAGCCTGTGTGAAGCAGGAAATCTGCCTCTTGCTGACGCTGCTGTGGCTCTTATCAGACTAATGACTGCACTTGAGGCATTCTGGCTTTTATCTGGGAACGAAATGATGGCTGTCTACTCGTAATGGCTTCTATCTGAACGGCTGGAGTCCTGCTGATGAAGTTTATTACACTTATAGTTATTTGAAAAGCGGTTTTGGGAAGATGTTTGCTTTTTTAACTTAGTGAAATTGTCTATTACATGTATTAAAGCTAGGGTTGGTAATGCTGGGGAAAGTTGGCCAATCATTACATTGGAAATGATTTGTCCTTTATTACATTTCAGGGCCACACACACACACACACACACACACACAGGCCATGGAGAGGATCCTGCAACATTGGATGAAGAGTGTTTCAGAAACAACTATCCCACCCAAGCATTAATTCCTCAGAAGATGACGTGAGTATATTCGTGCTAATTCGTTGATACATGTCCTTCATTTCCTCTTTATTTTCTAATTTGTGAATTCTGTTTACGAAACGCAGTTTCAAAACTGCATTCCAGACTCTGCAGACCAAAAGGTCATTTGAACACATACTTAAAAACCCTTTCAGTCTGACGTGTGTTCGTAGTGACACATTGCACAGTCTACTGCTGGCCTTGACTTCAGGATGCGTCTTAAACTCGACCTTTCATCTGCGTAATCAGCACGATGACGTTTTTCACAAACAGCAATGGGAGTGGAAGCAGGTATTCAAGAGAAACAGGCCTGGTTGTGCACAGCTTCCTGTAACAGATGCTCTTCCTGAGAATTATAATTAGTGACCTAGACCATGTGTTATCAGTTAAATTGCTCATGTTATAATGGCCGGCTGTTACTTTGTTAGACCGGCGCACACAAGTGAAAGCAGATTAAAGCAACAGTTAACTTGTTGATTTAAACTGTGCGTGTCTGTTTGTATCCAACTTCTCGTCAGTGATGCCCATATGATCTTCGTTATACGCTCGCTACACGTTTTCTTCAACTGTGCCTTAGTGAATTTAGATTTTAGTAAGACCTCACACAAACCAATCGTTTAAAGACAGGAGAACAGCCTCTCTTCATTACAGCCAGTCATCCTCCACTGGAGCCTGATGTAGAGCGAGAGAGTTTGGTTGAGGTCGATAGAGAAGTGCATACTTCAGACACAGGATCATGTGCTCTGTGAGCAGTCATCATTGACATCATCAATTGATGCAAGATAGTCATCCAAATCTGTGAAAATAGCAGCTGTAAAAAAAATAAAAACAAAACTCCCCCCATTTAATTAAGTCAACAGACGTTATTTTGACCATCAGTTAACAGTCTCAGTCATTTCATAAAAGATTAAAATACAGATTTAGAAAACGATTAAATCATGGACTTGACTTACGTAATATCCTAAAAGCCATAGTGGCCCATAAGATGGGCATATGAGTACCACTACCCATGCAATGAGATAAGAAATTTGGAAGCCGCATAATGAGTTGCACTAAAAGCCATGAACTGGAAATGAACCCAGTCACACACGTGTGTGTGTGTGTGTAAAGTGTGAACCTGAAAGCTGCATTAAAGGGACATCCTGTGGTTTAATAACCTCACACATTCAATCTGGACATGTTCTTTACTTTATGAGCTTTTAATGAAACAAATGTGACGAAGAAGACAAGTTCCCTGGCAGGACACTAAGCCTGCTGCTTATCCACCCTATCAGCAGGCTAAATGATATTCACACCTTATTGTAACCGCTCCAATTAGCATTATCTTCATGTTATCTTAATGTAGAGATGTCCTTTTCCTTTTTCTTTTTTGTGGCTCTCCAAAATAAAAGTGGAATCTTATCTCACATCTTGTGTTTAGAAATCGTGATAAGAGACTTTGATGATATTGGCGTGTTTAACCCATGTAATTATCAGTATATCCTGTAGTCTGAATGACTCTGTTAACCTTTCTCTGTGCTCACTGGTGTGATCTGAACAGACAGGCGAACATGTGACACAACTGGACCCCTGCTAGCCGGGGATCAGAGGAGGTTTTGGGTCAAATTCTTCTCTCTCTTGCAATATTTCTTAATGAGAGACACCCTGGCTCTCTCATTAAGGAATCTCATGGAAGCATGAACGAGGACAAGCCGCCTCCATGCACCTTCCTATTGATATGCTGACAGGGAGCGCATAATTACCTGCACGGCACATTTGCAAGTAAACCAAAGCCTTTGATTTAGACGTGGTCACCGGCCAGTGGTCATCGCCTGCATGATCTCTAGCCTCGTGGGGTTAAGAGAGCAGAGTGTCAGGTCTGAGATCCCAGAAGTTCAAGGGTCACATTAAGCCAGGCAGGCTACGGTCACAGAAACAGCAGGACAGTCGCGGATGTTAGAGCAGAAAAAGATTCCGAAAGTCTGATAAGCATCCAGGAGAAAACAAGAATCTTAAAAGAGTGCAATATCAAGGGGTCAGCACCTTTTCTGGCCTATGGTGCAAAGTTGCGTGTCAGTTCTCTTTTCAGATGAACTCATGAGTAAGAGTAACTCACTGTCTGGGGGACTTTGGTTTCATCTGTAATTTCTCTTCTACTCTATTCTATTCCTGTCCTCTTTTGGCACACTGCAGTTTCTGGCTTGTTTATACATGCATTGTTGTCAGTATTATCTCCCCCAGCTGCGGCTCATGAAGTCATGCAGCTCAGCTTCTCCTGCTTCCGTTGGTCTAAATCTTTTCACTCACAGGGCCCAGAACCTCATGGGATCCGTTGATATGAAAATGGGCTGGAGGTGGGGTGGGGGTGGTGGGTTAATGTAATGTAATGACTAATAGGGTATTTTCATTTTTAAATCCTGCAAAAGTCCCCCGCAAGCTCCCCTGTAAATTTGAAGAGTAGTAAGTGTCACTGAATAAAAAGTAAAAGGACTTCTAACTTTCTAACTTTGTTTATCACTTGAGAAAAAATGAGCCTTCTGTTTAAGTTTTTAGCAGCACGAGACAATAGAGACATTTAAAAATAAAAACAAAAAAATTACTTGTTGGGACACCTGGGTCCTTTTTCATTTTGCTGAGTTTGCACTTAACATATGAAGACAGACGCAAATATTCACTTGCACTTGCATGAAGTGATAAGACTTCAAAAGTTCAAGGTCGCATGGCCTTGCATTGTTTTGAACTCAGTATATCAGGAATGTCCCGAATGAGGGATTTTTGCACTAGGTATAACTAGGTATATCTCAAAAATTAACTCAAAAATTTACTGATTAGATTTTAGTGCCTGGAGGTCAAAGGTCAAGGTCAAAATATTAAGGAATCGGTGACATTTCAAACTTCTCAATGAACCTCTGTAAAGACACAGTAATAAGGGCTACGGTTCACATCACATCTGGGTTGATTTCACTTGAGCTCTTCTGTCACTGAAAGCTGCTAGTTGACCACCTGAACAGAGACCAAAGCGCTGCCACAGAGACGCAATCAGCTCTTCATCTCCCAGATGCATCACTGTCATAGACCCTGTTTCCTACTTTAACACTACAAAGGGAATCCTTCATGTTTTAGTGCTGCCATTCCACACAGTCATGCTAAAGGAGGCCTGCAAAGTTAGTGATAAGAAGCTGAAAGAGCATCCGCGATTTATTACTCACCAGCTTACAAAGGGGAAAGCGTATACCCCAGTAATGGGCCGGTATTTGAATTGCATGTCTTCCGGCTTCCTGTTAAAGCCTCTGCAGTCCTGCCTTATCACAAGCTCTTAAAGCGGAAGGCCTGTCAATCTTTCGTTTTTCATTCCTCTCCCAGCAGGCCTGGTGAATGTGAGCAGTGCTGTTGAAGTGCACATATATTTCATCAGGGGTCAGAGTGGACTGGCCGCAGCTGTCTGCGGTGAGATGGACTGGTGCCTGCAGTGATCAATAATCCAGAGGCTCCAGCCACTGGATCTCACCCGGCTCTAACCTGCTGACAATCCCACCCGATCTCTTACTCGCTGGCTCTAGGATCAATTTCATTCACAGTTTCCTAAACTTTCACACCAACTCTCTCCAACCCTGAAGCAGGATTCGCTCAGCATTTTACTGATTTTTTTTTTTTTTTTTTTTCTACAAGATATCTCCAGTCAGGCTCCTCTCCTCATCATGTCTCCAAAGGAAGTTTAGCATGTTTGATATATAACACATAGACCTGAAGCAATATATGTGTAATATATATAAAAGTACATTCTGTTTGAAAAAAAGTATTACACCAGATTAAAACATAAATAATATGAGGAAAGATTTTTCATCCAAAGGTACTTGAAAAGAAATAAAAGCATGATTTATTGAGTCATAATTTAAATATAAAAGAAAGAAAAAAGTCTTCTGAAAGCTGCTAGTTGACCACCTGAACTCTGCAGATGCACTGTCTTGACTCTCCTTGATGAAAAAGCAGTTCTGTACATTTCTCTTTGAAAGCATGACGCTGCACTTCTTGTCGTGACAGATCTCATGATGCATGTCAGCGATGACACGTAATCGTTACATGCAGCATTCACCCTGACGGTGACCTAACACACAGCGAAGTGATGTTTGTTACGTGACGTCTCAGCTTCATGTTTAAGGCCACGTCTTTGCGTGTGCTCTTTGAAGCAGATGATTAACGCTCCCAAGGCATATCCATCGTCTCTTCCTGTCACACATGGTATGAGTCGGGTCAGGAGGTCCTCACTTCTTTGACTTGGCCATATCTATTCTCAATAAAAATTGACAGTTTTTCCCTCAGTGTTGGACTTGTGCTGGTTAGAGTTAGAGTTTCACTTTGTGAAAATAAAAAAAATAAATAAATAAATAAAAATAACCCTCTTCTGGTTATACATTTTGATTTGGGGGGGGCTGGAGCCAATCCCAGCTGTCACTGGGTGAGAGGCAGGGTACAACCTGGACAAGTTGCCAGTTCATCACAGGGCTGACATACAGAGACACGCAACCATTCCCACCTACAGGCAATTTAGAGGCCAATTTTTACCAAAGTCCACAAAGAAAGGCCCTGCCTGGAACTCGAACCCAGGACCCTCTTGTTGTGAACCAAGTCATTTTTCCTATTTATTTAGACCCTATCAAATAAAACATTGGATTTTTCTGGGGAACAGTTTGGATATTTCTCAGCACTCTTCAAATTGTTTGGACGTGCTTTAGTCGTGTCGTCTCGAACAGAAGAGTGCTCCACCTGTCTTCTGACTACAGTGCGAGCGATTCCACACTATAAACAGGAGGAATCAGCCTGTCTGGGGTGGAGACGTTGATGGGACGACACAGATGATTGCTCTCCAGTTGGATTTGGTTACAGGAGTTGTGGTCCAATTGAGGTTTTTACACACTTTCTGGAGAGTAAAGTGTAATCCTGCAGTGATTGATAATAAACAGGCTCGACACTCACACAAGACTTGCCAAGAGCTCTGCCAAGACAAATATTCAAAGGGCGTGGACAATATTTCAGGTGGTACAGATACTGTATCCCTTTATTATTCTGGTCTGTTTTATTTCAAATACTAATTTGAGGTTAAACGATTGAAGCCAAATACATTTTCTAGTCCTGTTAAGCGGGTGTAGTGCAAACCCATCAAACCCCCAGACAAAGCATTCCAATGCAAATAAAACTGTGTTTGAAATTAAAGCATTCACTGAAACAATTAGCAATCAACAATTTGTTTTCCTTTTATTGAATGCAATGATTTGCATTGAACTGAATGTGTTGCTCCAGAACAAGACTTACCTTTTTGAGATGTTCTCAGATGAATTGCGGTTTTATGTTTCGATCTACCACAGCCTGATTGCCATCTGGTCATCAGTGACTTTGTGTCTTTCAGTGTGTGTGGCTCATGGGGATTTATAATCTTTTACTCTTTGTAGGATCAAATCAGGAGCGTTCCACTAAGCCTTTCATTAGGGGCCTATCAGTTTCTCTGTGGATGAGATCGGGTTAGGTAACGTATCCTACCAAGTATGCTGGTTATTGTCACTGCCCACCCCATACATAACAGGAAGGATCCTGTCCAAGTGTGAGGGAAGTGTGGTTTGAATGAAAATGTCTCATAAGTCAAGGGAGCATGGGCACAGGGTGCTTGGAATTTGGCATTTCAATTAAGAACATACGACATCAGGACAGTTCTGCTGACCTTACTTCACCTTTTTTGTTTTACTTCATAAACCAAGAGAACCTTTCTAAAGACAGAAGCTCATCTGAGCAAGATTCTTATCTTTCAGGGATTTGTCTGGATCTCTGTCCCTCTGCCGGCTGCTTGAACGGTCCAGAAGCCTCTGGCAAACAGGGTCATAGATGTTCACCAGTATAGCAAGGTCACAGGCAGTCTGGTCTGGGAACCAAATGTAAAAACATGGAACCCACCTGGATTCTATCTGGTGCTCAGCATCTTTGATATATTTCTATATTTTCAGTCAGATCAGATTGTGATTCAAAGCAAACGATTTTAGTCTCAGGGGGAGAAGGTTGCCTCCAGTGAGGGGCTCTTATGCAATTCTGAAAGGATTTATGGTTTGAGGTGTAACCTTATGTGAACATACATTTATCAAACCTTTCATCCAGACCCGTGTCTGTTTATGGTCGAGGTAAATTCAGTCCATGAGCTCTTCTTCCTTCATAGGAGCCTCTAGAAGAATACGAGGCTTTGTTTTTTACAGTGACCTAAACAGTTTTATTCCTACTCAACGTCTATTGTAAAAAATGAACTGCTAATACAATCGTCTCCAGAAGGGAATCTGAATCATCAGAGACTGTATGTTTCCATGTAGAGAGCCATCTTCTTTTAATCTTTTCTAAGCACACATGCAGGCATCAGTGACAGTTACATCATGATGCTGTTACGTCAGCAGCAGGGCTTTTGGTAAGACCTCCTCATACCCACATAGTGCTGTGTATGTGGTAACTGTGTGTGACAGTGACCGATGGAAGGTCCGGGCCATGCTACACTTTGGATCTCTAGTTCCTTCCTCTGATTTCACAACGCTAAGCATGACCATATGAGCGTCAGAGCCCTGTCGTCCCCGGCATTTCACATTTACCTTCTTGTGTTACACCTTCCTGACGCTCTGTCCGGCCTCCCTTACACTCTGCCTGGCTCACACGGGGGATAACTCAAACTCCAAACACCGCCGAGTTAAAACAAACCCATTTCACTGCAGTGAAAATAAACCCCTTTCTCCCTGCTCTCTCTCTCTCTCTCTCTCTCTCTCTGTCCTTCTCCTCTCGTTCTTGCTCTCTCCCTCATTTCCCTCTATTTAGCTACAGTGAAAATAAACTGCTCAGACTCTATTTATTTTACTTTGGAAGAACCGACCACCGCAGAGATTTCTCCTGACCACTTCAACCTTAACCTGCTCAATTTCTCAACTGGTAATCTGGTACGTCATGCCGCTAATTTGCGACATGCTTATGTATTCAACAGCCAATTAGATGTTAGTATCTTTAGCTACCAAAGTCTTCCATCCGAATTCTGTAAGTACTTGAGCCCAAAGCAAACACGGTTTCCTAGACAAATAATTTTATTTTAAGAAGAAAAAGAAAAAGAGACTGACAGAGGGACACATCTTGTGTTGTCCAAAATCTGTTTTAATAGTCATGCAGGGT
This sequence comes from Pseudorhombus dupliciocellatus, assembly GCA_016785235.1. Taxonomy (NCBI): domain Eukaryota; kingdom Metazoa; phylum Chordata; class Actinopteri; order Pleuronectiformes; family Paralichthyidae; genus Pseudorhombus; species Pseudorhombus dupliciocellatus. The sequence continues at coordinate 7,391,459 of JAFBJW010000280.1, forward strand.
TGTAGAGCTACATGTCTGAGCCTTCGTTGGACTAAGAATCAGATGAGGAGTCTGTTTATTACCTAAAAATCAGTGACGAGTATACATATAAAGAGGTAAATCTCGTATTTCTTAATGCTTTGCACTGAAGGCTTTAGGTTCATCCCAAAGGTTCACAGGATTGGGTCTGAGCATGTGAGGTTTCAGCACTCTGCAGTTTTGAGGTGAGATATCCTGAACCATGGTGGTAACCATGATGATAACCAAGCTTAAGATCTGGTCTTTAAAACGTCTGTGTGCCTGTGCAGTGACGAAGCGGGGTCCTGTGTCCAAATACTTTCATGTCGGCATTGAAACTGAGCAGCTTTGCTCCTTGGTGACACGTTACAGATGCCAGGAAGTGCAGCATGCATGAGGACGTAAGAGACGCTCGGGTTCACGTGCAGGAGATACTGGGAGAATAATGATTTAAAGGTTTGCACGTGGGTGTGTTATGACCAAACAGAGGAGGGGGTTCCAGCAAGTGTTAATGACCCAGGAGTCCCAGGACGCACAGAACTTACTCATTTTGGCATCGGAGGGTGAAAGAGCTCTGTTGCTGTGGTTACACGAGCCAAATGTTTTCTGTCCAAATAGAAATAATTGACGAGCACCAGCGAAGCTCTTCATGAGTACTGACTCAAATGTTGGGATAACATGTTGTGTTTATGTACCGCACATTGAGTGATTTGATGGAGGAGCTCCGACATATCCATATACTAAATCCAGCATTCCGACGTGGGCTTCTTCAATTAATCCCACGGTTTTTAACATGTGCTTTTCACTTAACAGCTATGACAGCGGCGACATCGACCATGTTTTAGTTTGCAGAACGTAACGTAAACTGTTGGGTGAGTTTGTAGCGGTGTCAGAATGTTTGAGGAATGTCTGTATTCCCACACAGTTGACCATGAGGCTCTCGCTACAGCAGCCAGTGGGCAACCCATTCAGGTTTTAACATCCTTTAATCAAACACCAATGAAAACTCTCCAAAATACAAAGGCGACTGACGCGTCAGCTCCGTGTCTCAGACCTGAGGAGAGGAGGCAGCAGGAACGAGCATGTTTGTTTTTCATTAAAATATTAAAACTTGAAGTTAAAATTCTTATACTTTGGGGTTCTCCACCATGTAGTTGTTGCTGTATGTCACAGTCCGGCGGCAATGATGTCACTACCAGAGCAGAAGAAATGTACCAAGTAATCTTAAACAAGTGGAGAGGTAACAAAAACATGCCCTGACTCCGGACGATATGTGATGCCTGTCGTATGGATCACCACTTAAAATAATAAACTCACAATACAGCAATACGATAGAGTGATGAGTGAGTGTTAAGTCATAGAAGAAAACAAGCAAATGCTGTCTCTTGTCGTACTGGAACTGGACTGCTGTGTATTTGGTTGATCTCATAGCATTTCCCCATGATGAGATATTGGCTTGCAGCGCACAGTGGTTTATTTTTGATGGATGATGGATAGACATTTTCCCTGTCATCAGCTGGAGCAGGTTGGCAGTTCAATACCGACCGCAACCATTCTCTCTCAAGACATCAATTTCTCCATGTTTCATTTGCAAGTTTTCTCATGCATTTATCTCTTGCTCCCATGTGCACGTCTCCATTCTCCCGTCATATGTTATTCTGCAGCATCCTCCCACCTCTCTCTACTCTTCTTTCTCTTTCTCTTTCCCTCGCCAGCAGACGCCGTTTGAGCTTCTCCTCCGTTCCTGCTCAACTCCCTGCAGTTCTCGTCTTCCCGTCGCTCTCGGTGGGAGAACCCCGATCTATTTCTCAGTGCGCTTCCATCTCGCTCTAACCTCGCACGCTGCCAACTCTCCTCCGCTCTCCAACTACAACATTATATCATCATCACCGCGTACATGCAGCGTAGCGCATTGTTCGACAGTAGAGTTTGAATTGTGCAAAGAAAAAGACAGACTACCTTTTGTCTTGTAAAATCACTACCAGGTTGCTTCCAGTTCTCTGGCCAGGTCTGTATTTGGTTGATAAACGGCACTGTCTCCTCTTCTCTCTTCCCAGAATCTCATTTACTTTGAGCTGCTTGTTGCTCACTGAATGATTCATTAATCACTTTTCACCCTGTATGAGCGCTTCTCCTGTGGAAGTCACATACACACTTGCTTCGTGGAGAGGGTTTAATGTGTCTTTGCTCAACTTTACTCTCTCAAGCTTGAACGTATCTCTGTCCTTTGCTTTCCTTGCAGTTGGGAGTGAATGGATCTGTTGTGCCGCTTCCCCTCACAGAACAAATTGCCATGTTTTTTTGACAGCTAACATTGTTTCCCCGCAGGCACTAGTGGGAAAGGCTCAGCGCGCCACAGATATTGTTCATCAAGCCAATGTGTGCAACAGTTTGTGTTGTGAAAGGCTCCTATTCTTTTAAGGACACTGACCCTTACCCAAATAAGAAAAGGATGGTTGGACCGTCAACAAGTGCTGACAGCATGTGAAACACAATGCATACGCGCACACGAGTGTAGTATGTAAAATGTGGATTGGATGTGTGCATGTGTGTTTACACACTTCCAAGAAATCAGGACAGAGAGCGTATTCATCTGTGCTACTCGTGTGAGTTTTTAAATTGAGATAGTGGGTCTGTGGTGTGTCACTGGGCCTGATCAAATGAGGACCACATTGAGGGAAAGAAGTGTGTGTGTGTGTGTGTGTAAACTGGCAGATAACTACTCTGCAACATCTGGCCATGCATCCTTTATAGCTCCTGCAGCACAAGAAAGACAGTATTGTTTTGAGGCAATTACACTAACACACATAAACATCCTGCAGCATATAGCTTGTGTGTGTGTGTGTGTGTGTGTGAGCAACAGGACTGCATTTGAGGGTTAACTCATGGCAGTACTACTGGTGTGTTTGTAGTCTCCACAGCTTCATGTGCTTTTTATTGTAATTTATCATTATTCTTTTTATTTCCTTTATAATTTTCTGAGGTGCTTTCCACAAATGTGCTGTTTAGAAACCAGCCCCGTCAGCAAATGTTAGAAGCCGCTGACCTTAAAAAACCTGAAACACGATGGTGACATCAAGCCCCATGATGGAGCAGTATAACATAACTGTACGCTAAACGTTGCCGTCAGTACAGCTCATGGTTTACACACTAACTGTTGTCTTGACGACATCATTGCTGGGTCTCATTAGCCCGATGGGGAAAATCCCCTCCCCCCCCCCCCGGCTCTCAGCCAGAACAGACCACCACTCTTTACCCCAGCTAGCCTTCTAGGAAACACCCCCGGCTCTCAGCCCGAACAGACCACCACTCTTTACCCCAGCTAGCCTTCTAGGAAACACTGTGTTTGGGTGGAAAATGGTGCATGCATCAGCACACGCGCACTCTGCACGTGCAACACACAAAAGCATGATTACGTGCACATATGTTGGTGTGCTGGTTGTCTGCTTAAAGTTAAACTTCATAACATCCACTTTATTTATGTTTATTTGTATTTCTATTTGTTTATTTGTATTTTCTACAAGCAGAGCAGCTGTGTCCAAAGGTAGCCAGGATACTTCCATTATGTCTGCAAAGACACATCATGTCACTTGCACAGCATACTGTTTCCCCAACACTTCCATATTTCCAAATAATTAAAAATATATTGAGTAATGTTGCATTCCAACTGGCAACACACTTCCAAAATATGAAACAACTTATTTATGCAGAGACAGGAAGAAATAATATCCTGGAATGCAATGGAATTAGTGAGCCAACTACCAGACACATAAACAGGAATAAAGTTTTTGTTAATGAGTCTCTGAGAGAAACTTGGGATGTTTAATGATTCATCTGTCTGTCTGTCTGTTTGTGTGTGTGTGTGTGTGTGTGCGCGCGTTGTGACTGTGGCGCTGCTAAAATTCCTCATCGATAGCAGTCGATGGGAAAATGAGCTCTTGCCCACTGTTACTAATTGGAACACGAGCCAGGGCAAACAGGGGTGTAACCTCATAATGCATCAAGGCATGACTCCACAAGGGTGTGGTGCCTGGATTGCTGCGCAAATGTATCTGCAACTGTGCAAGTGTGTGTGCGTGTCACAGTGTTTTCCTCTATAGATGAGCAGGAAGTAGAGAGTAGAAGCGGGAAGATGAAGAAAAGGAAATTAGCAGGAGAGTAGAAGACAAGTGCAATAAGGGGAAATCAGGATTGGAAGAGAGTTGTACATCAAAGACATAAAAGAAGAGGAGTGGGGAAGATGCAAAGCACCCTTGTTCCTTCTGATGTTTCTTCACTGACTGGGTGAGTAAACTTGGTGATTTACGGTGTAATCTCCATAAACTTGAGCAATGAAAAACAAACTGCTGGTAAATAACAACACAGTCAAAGGCATGGAAAGCTGATTTAGTGTTTTGGTAAATTTAGTAAATTCACATCATGAAAATAAATGCAGGAATAAAAAAAACAGCTATAACTCACAAGTAACAATATATTCAATATAAACTTATATAAAGTTCTTCTTTTGCCTGAGTGTAACGCAACATCAACTGACCAGTTGCTACGGTGGCCAAAAGGGAAGGGTCCATGCATTGTCAAGACATCGCCAGAGGTCATATTTCTCTCTGATTCGAACTCAGACGCTAACGTATACTCTTGTAACGAGCCTAGCAGACTGCTGTGACCGCCTCCTGTCTGGTCTTCACACAATTAATCAAATGATTTATTCAAAACTGAGCCTCACGAGTGCTGACTTAGACCAAAAGGAGGCATGCATCACACCTACTTTAAAATCTTTACACTGTTGATGTGTGTTGTGTTTTTTTTTTCCTTGGGCTGGTTTATTAGGCATCACAGACTCAGACCAGATTATTCATTGGAAATGCTTGTGGTTTATAAAGCTGAAAAGTCCCTAAAATCCTCTGGCTCTTCTCTTTTTGCTGCTCCAAAAAACAGAAACAAAACATTCTGCTTCCAGCCTTTGGAATTGACTGGAGAAACCTATCTGATATTTTAAAATGTGCACTTAAATCCATATTTTCTTTTGTTTAATTTGATGGTTTAATCATTTCTATTTACTTTTATAATGGTGTTAGCATGGTTTGAGTACCGATTTTACATCTGTTGGGATTTGAACTTTCATTTGTTGTTGTCGTTCGCATTTTTGATTGCTTTGGTATGCATTAGTCTCTGAATTAGAATTTTTCTAACTCGCTGCAGTTTGTTTTGGATGACCTCTATTTTGAAAAACACTTAAAATATCATTTGATTCATTTGTAAGTTTCCATCTAAATACAGTTTAATTGACCAAGTTAGACTAAAACAAACAAAACCAAGAAATATGATGACTTTATTTTGTAGACTTCAGATTTATCAGCTGGCTTTCTACATTTCTTATAACTTTGTTAAAGTTGTTAAAAAAAAAAAAAAAAACTGCAATGCAATAACTGACCTTAGTGAAGTGTTGGTTTTGGACTTCTACATCTTAATCAGATTTACAAAATCCAAAACCAACAGAGACATTCAAATCAATCATTATATGATGTAATTTTTTTTTACTACACAATGAATTTTGGATTTGTTTTGAAGCGTGTGAGATCTTGTATTCTTATGTAAAACGCAGGGCCCTGGCTCCAGACGGTTTGTAAGCGGTCATTAGCTCTGTGTGTCATCCAGAGAAACGTGCCTGTTGAATGCTGTCACCCTCTCTCTGCTCCATGATGCCATTCCTCTTTTGTTGCTTAGGCTAATGGCTCCCATGAGATCACTTCAAAGCCGTTATGAAGCCCCACTGAAAACTGTCTGGTGATGGAGACTGGGTCAGAGTGACACATATACACAACATTCACACATCCAGGCCTGCGCTCACCTACATGCGCTCTGATGCTCGGAGCACAGAGTCCCGTCTGTCCGCGCCGCCGGCTGACATCACCTTTTTTATGAAGTGCACCCTGTTTTACTCTGGCGAGGGCCTTGTTTGCATTGGGCCGAGCTGTACGACGCGGGCCGGGCTGAAGGTAAAACTACTGAAAGGAAGGAGACCTGGAGCTGTGACTAAGAGCGCGCAGCCAGACATGAAACCAGAGCATTTTAGGTTTGAGGTCGTTGAGGCAGGAGCAAAGGTTATTAGGCCAAGCATAACATCTACAGCTGGAGGTGGGGTGACAGGAGGGGGGAGGCCCAGGTTCTGGCTTCACTTAGAGCAAATGTGGGTACTTTAAGGGGGCTTTAGGGCAGGACCCCAAAGGAGGGGAAGATGTTTGAGGTTGGGACTGTTAGGCAAGGTTTGGCCCCTGCAGCGGTTGTCGGATATAATAAGGAAGAGGAGGATGGAGCTAGAGAAGTGAAGAACCAGCCAACATGCCCATTTAGTTTGATTAATTGTGGGTTCTGACTTCATTTCTGAGAGCACTTGTTGGAGGAGAGAGCAGCGATATCGGAATCATATCCCTTCTTTTTTCCTCAGCTGGAGTCACACCATCAACCATGCAGCCTCCTTCCAAACCTGACACAAGACCTGTGCTGGAGAATGAATCCGAGGCTCAAACTCCTGGAGCAGAAATCATATTATATCACATCATCACTCTCACAGGCTTTACACTACAGTGTTGGGCTCGACATTTTCCAGCCGGCTCTCCCTACACACTCTGAGGAAGCCATTAAAAGGACGCTTGTGGTATGGTGGGCACACATGGGCATGAGAGTGAGAGAGTTTAAGTCAGTATAAGACATCTCGCAATCATAATGACGTGACAACCTTTCCACCCCGCTACTGTAAAGCCGTAGTGACGACAAACAGATAACCGCAACGAAGTCCTACATCTGTGTAGGAGCTGAGTTGTCCTTGGGATGACATTGCTCAGATCGTTAAAATAAATAAGTAAGTAAATAAATAAATCATATATTGTTAGTAAGGCGCTTTCATATTTAATTTTACAATTTTAAAATTGATAAATGTATTTCGACAAAAACCCTAACAGTAGCCAGCAGTCACTGCATGGCTCCCTCCCTCGCTGAAGCACTCCAAGCTCCCCCCTTCACGTGCTCCCATGCTCCCACGCGTGATGAATAATTGATGTAGCTGGGTGTGTACTCATTTATTTGTTTTTCACTGCCACTTGTGGATAAGTAGTTGCTGACTTCCATTATCAATGACTGTCAGTCACCAGTGATTCCACATGTCATTTCTGCTGTTTTTGACCCTGGACTTGATTTCGCAACCAAAACAACCCATCACTCAGTTTTCAGTGTCTCTGGTCTCAAAGGAGCTGACACAGTTTATTCACTGTTCATGATAAATCGTTGTGTTGTGTGGAGGATTTACACAATAGTCCACTGGTCACTGTCTGCCTCTGTGTGATGTAACCAGAGATAGGATTTCCCCACAGCTTCTATTGAGTCTTTACATAACACTAGCCTTGTGTTTATAATGGTCACTGATGACATCACAGAAATATACAGCTATATTCACCCTGTGAACTGAAAGTCCAGGATGTAAAGCATGTATATATAAAAAACTCCAGTTTATTGACACTTGCATGAGAGGTCTCTGTATTTTCAACTGGGAGAAACAGATTTGGAGCTGAGGTCGTATGTGTTGGAATACCACTTACAGTTTAATACCAACAACTACTGATTTCCCACGATTAGTGGTATTGTGGCTGACTTCTGTGTTGCTGTTATTCCCCACTGGTGACCATCAGCATCATTTGGGTTTTGCGTTGGCAGAGACGAGAGTCTTCTTTTAAAGGCTGTTGAGAGATATAGAGGCCATAATACAAACCTGCCAGCTAGCTGTAGTGGATCCTGTGTTCTCAGTTTGAGCTGCTGAGTGACATTATTTTGTTCATGACCATCTGTCGTTATATTTTCTAACAGCGAATAAGTCAGCATCCATAATTTGCAAAAATAAACATCAGGGAATTGATGTGACTGTTGAGACGCCATCTGATTAAAACATTTGTTGAGATGCGTGTAGAGAGGGATTCATTAAACAAACAATGTGTAGTGTTTTTTCACTGAACACGCTTTTCTTCAGCAAAATTATGTGCGTTGTCTGAACACTGGTGGATTCGGAGAAGGCTTTGTTTTTCCAAGCTTCTAGGAATGTTCTGAAGGGACTCGGGGGTTTTACGGTTGTTGTTCGCCAACAGGAAGTGCTCATAGGACTCGTGGTGTGTTTACATGGTTGCCAGCGGAATGTGTTGATGACAGATTGACACGTTTTTCAACACAGATTTGGTCCCATTTGCCGTCAAAATTTGACGGATCAGCCTGATTCATCGGCTATGGGTCTCAAAGTGTTAGTCATCTGTACCCCCCTGAGTGGAGAAATGCAAGAGGGTAGTGGAGGAAAAATCTTAATTATACTTTCTCTGAGTCAGAATGATCCACAGCAAAGAGAGGCCTGACCATACATTTGGGTTGATCTTTTATTGGGGGGCAGGATTCTTTTTCCCAAACTCATAGAAGAAATATTCCATTTTACCTCTTTTTTTCCATTTTACATTTTTTACCTCTGTCAGAAGAGCCTTCAGTTCAACATTTGAAAAAATGGACATGTGCACAGAAAGTGATGTCAACGCATATGTCTCTTGGAGCTTTTCACCCCCTTGTGATGTCTTCAGGACAAGAAGGGAGGATCCAAAGATTGGGGTGGAGGCCGCAGAAGGGATTCAAAGTCTGGAAGCAGCTGGAAGACAGTGGCAGAATCTGATTGGCCACTTAGAAACGCCCACAATCAATTGATCAATAAGCACTGAGCGATTTGATGTTGATTGACTGGGGGTTAAATCTTGATCCTGATCACATTTATGCTGAGCTTTATAACTACTGGATGGATTGCCATGAAAAAGCAAGGAATCACTACAATTTAGGAGGAGATCTGGGATATCTATATGTTTCACCGTCTTTAAATAATAAAAAATAATTCATGACAAAATCGAGATGTTTTGTCCCAAGTGCCCACCTCATTTTATATGTAAAAGGTACAGGTATTCAGAGCACCAGCACGGCCCTTAAAGCTCCTTGTCGGTAGTTCATTCCATTCTGATGTGGTGCCTTTGAAATTAAGCCATATGAGGCAAATTATGATTTATGAATATGCCTTGAGAAGAGAGTCGTATATTTATGGATGTTACATAATAGCCCTAACCCGAATTAAAATAGAACCTGAACACGACGTGGGATCTTTAAAGGTCCTTCTGTGTTCAATAAATCAAAGCTATGCCTCACTGAAAAGTGCAGAGGTTGATGTATAACAGGTCATAAAGCAGTGGAAAGTCAACCATGCGGTTTGATGTTTGAATACAGAGATGTTACTCTGCATATGTCATCTGGGCAGAACACGTCCTCAGGCTTGACCCCATGCTGTTAAGGTTGACCATGTCTGAATCCAGTTATGAAACCAGTAGAAATATTTTCTCTCATCAAAGCCTGTGTTTCTGCTGTCCATTTGAGCTTTATTTATCTATCCCCGCAGAGTAGCCGTCCTATCACCATCGCGCTGCATATTGTGTGACCCTGGCAGTTAGCTGTAACAGGGGTTATGTAACTTATGGTAGCCTTTGGAGTTTGTTGCTAACATCTGTGATTTTTCCCCAAGTGAGACCGTTAAATTAGCGCAGCAGTAAATCTCCGCAAAACTCCGCCTTCTCCTTACCATCCCCTCTTATTAGAAACAATTTAGCGCAGGGGCTTTGTGATGAGTATTTGGAATGTGACTTGTGTTCTGCTGACACCTTTTGAAGAAGAAGACGGCTCACTCATTCAGACCCAACCCAGGTTGACAGAGGAATCGGGCCAACAGATGTGGAGGATGACCCGTCAATCATGTCAGAGGTTGGTTTGTGAAGAGCAATGCTTATTTTGTGCAGCTATCCAACAAATAAAACATATGGATGTTTGTGTCATCTGGAACACTTCCAATCAAAGTGATTACACTGATATGCTTGTCTAGTAGATGCCTCATTATAAATGCATCTGCCTGTAAGGACTTTGGATTAACACTGTGACTTTTGCCCCACATTTGAGGCCACATCCTCTCCTGTGATCTCCTGTTTTAATGTTTCCTCCCTCTCTCTCTCTCTCCCTTTACTCTCCTTTCACATCCTCCCTTCTACTCCCGCCGCTGGTTTCTCAAACCCTCCTGTCCCCTTAATCTCGCCCCTCATTTTCTCATGCTCTTTCAACCTCCCAACTTGTGCCACCACTCCTTTGCCCTTTCTTCTACTTTCGTGCCCTCTCCTTTCTTCCTCCTCTGTATTCGCTCCTCTTCTTCCTTCCTTGACTCTCATCCTTTGCCCCCCCCCCCCCCCCCCCCCTACCGGTGCTTTTCTTGGTCTGTTAGTAACTAATGTTCCTGGGGGAGCTGTTCAATTTGGAGAAAGCCTTACCCCCTGCATTGACATCTGTTGCCTGCTACCAGACACACACACACACAGCACCTCCCCTCCTGAGTTACCCCCCACCATGTCTGTTTCTGTTAAATTGTGTTAACCCTCTCACTTCTTCCACAATCCTCCATGCCCCTGTGCATCATCCCCTTTCCCTCCCTTTTTTGTTTCCATCACTCCCATTTAATCCATTTCCTTCCCCTGTTCCCAGGTCTCTCTGCTCTGTCTTTATCTCTACCATTAGGACTGTTCAGGAAACGGGATTTAATCCCAGGACCAAACCGTTCCACAAGCATGTATTGCACAAGAGTCTTCACCTTTACCCATGCAGAGTCCTTCTGTTCGGCTGTGATTCATATGTGTAGGGGAGGTCTAACGTGCATGGGGGCTGTTGGCTGTAGCTGTTCATGTACTCAGCATATCCTTTGTGGAAAAGAGTGAAAAAAAAAAAAAAATCACCTTAACCCTTGCTCACCCTTATTAAAACACATTTGACTCGTTGTATGCAGTGTTTGTGTTTGTTCACGTGCCTACACGCTTTTCAAACAATCCTCCCATTGCATTGTGCTCATTATTAAGTAGTATCTCTGGTTTGGTTCTTAATTGTTTTCTAATGTTTTGGTGTCCAAAATTTAACAGTGGTATTGAAAGCAACTTTGATACATAAATCTGTAGGGTTCCTTCCCTAATTTTTCATGTTGGGCAATACAAAACTACAATACATACACAAATACATGACCAAAAGTTTCATTTGGAGCATGAAGTTTCCAGTGACCCTGTTACATAACCACTGACACGCTTCAGTCTATATATTCAATAGAATATAATATTTAAAATGTTGATGTCTTATTATCATTAAATCACATTAGGATAACATCACATTGCAACACATGGTGATAGAAAGTATCAACTTTGCGCAATCGGTGAAGCTCCCTGCCAGGTGTCATGAAGAACAAGTCAGAACAAGGTCTCCCAATCACCATCAATGATCAAATCTATGTCAGAGCCAAGTAAAAATGAAAACATTCCTGATTGACAAAGAAGCCAAACCAAATCTACCATACCAGAAAACTCCAGAGGAGCCAGAGGAAGCTGTTGTATCCCAAGATGCATGTGAAGCATTGGGTGGTCAAAAAGAAAGGCTGCAGTTGCTTCTTACAAAGTAGCTGCTCATGAAATTATTATTATTATTATATGGAACAAATGCTCGGTCATTCTGCTCGAACATCAGATGCACAAAATACACATCTTAGCATCAAATGCATTCAGTGACATTGAGTTAAAGAGGAGCAACAAACAATCAAGAGTCTTTTATGCTTCAGCATAGTCACTGGATTTTGGCATGTCGGAGGCCTAACTCAGGCAGCTCAGCATGTGTAAGAGAAAGGAAAAGTCCAGGAATGCAAGTTAAGAGAGGCAAACACGGGACAACCTGGAGAGGGCAAAACAATAAGAACCTTTTTTTTTCACACCCCCAGCTGTCTCCTCCACCATGCAACCAAATCTCCACACACCCCACCCCCCTAAATGCATTCTCCCAACCCCCCTTGGACCCAAACCTCCCACCCGTAATGAGTGGTCCAACCAGGGTGGTTGCAAGACAGCTGGAGTGACACTAGCAAGGCCTCAGCCCCAGATTTCCGAGTACCTGTGCCAGCCAGCTGCAGGAGATGAAACCAAGGGGAAAAGATGTACTATAGAAGGCCTGATCCAAAAAGTGGACTCCATTTGGTTCCAACAAGACTATTGACCAGTTCCCAATCACATCTCATCACATGGAGAAGAAGGTCCTCTCTGAGATCATCACTCTGACGTTTAGCACCCTCACCTGCAGGTATTGTTTTACAAAAAAAAAGTTTTCCCCTTTTTATTTACCTGGTCTTTAAATTCTGGTCATCCTTCCTGTCTCTGTTCCAAAGCCACCACTGCCTCTACCTCACTGTTCCATTCAATGTTAATGGTTGTGATAGACCTGACCAGTTTCAGTACGCATGGAAATGGTTCTCAGAGGAGGGTCAGAGCCATCTGTGAGAGTGAATAAATATAAGCTTGCTCAGTGGCCTGGTTGCAGGCTATACGTTTCTGGGAACGTAGCCAATGTTGAGTCAAGGAATTACACTGAGACTGGGAGGTGCCAAGAAATACAGCAGTGTGTTGCTTTAGAGACAGACACTTTTCAATTCCTCCAGGGGGAAAATTCAAGTGTTTGACTGTGATGTAATGGTATTCCCCATGTAGAGAAAACCCTAACCCTCGAAAAGCCAAAATTAGTCAATGAAGAGCACAATGATTGGATCCAGATTGAGTGGATTAAAAAATTAGACATGTGTTGTCAATGGAATTAACTGACACCAGCTCAGGGTGTGAGAGTGAACCAATAAACCAAAGTGAAACTTGTTCTGCGCAATTACACAGGAGGTTACGGGGAACCCTCTGGGTTTCACTAACACACTACTAATATGATGCCAATATACTCACACATCATGTTGTCACTTACCTGTGGGTGTACATGAATGTGTTTCCAGGGAATTTAACAAAAAAACATTTTAGGGCTGTTGGAGCTCCACAAAAAACCAAACAAAGGTCAGTGTCATCCTCTTTTGTTAGCGTGGAGGTGGAGCTGGGGGGGGGCAGAACAGGGCAGGTGACATGGAGAAGTGGCAGGAAACATGGACAGAGCCGAGTGACAGACAACAGGAGCCAGCTGGCCTGCACACCGGGTGCACAGGGAAACTGAGTAAATATGCTAAAATCCTTTACAAAATTGGAGACTTGGTCATGTCGCTCATTGATATGGAGCCAGGGAACCACGCCTGGTAGGACATGGACATACGCAGACATCGGAACAGTTCAAACAAGGAAGGCAGAACAGAGAAGAGCAGGGGAAACAGAGGAATTGAAACCATAATGCACACCCGTGATTCAATCTTTTGGTTAAAATTGGGTATAATTTCAGCACAGTGTAACTCAGTGTAGGTTTCTGACCAGTAGTGTGTAACCACAATCTTAGATCTCTATTTCAGTCCAGTCTTGCCTTTATATTCTTTGGACATGAGTGCAGTTTCTGGCCTAGCTGTAAAAGGTTTCAGGACCAGATACAGTCTCACTGATGATAATGATACACAAAGCATCTGTTGGAGGTCTGCATCCAAACCAGAGCTTCATAAAATGGTCACTCTAATGGATCGTTTTGTCTCAAAGCAAATATATCAGCGCTTCGTGACAGTGAGACCCGGCATGTGCTGAATTCTTACAGTCTCAAGTCTCAGCGTGTGTCGTGTGTTTTGTGTTGGAACACAAAATAAAATTGCATATCCAACGGAAATCTTACAGAGTAAGATATGAAAATGCTGAAAAATTCAGCGATGCAAAATGATGGCAGAAATTATGGATGTAAACTTTTTTGGGGAGGCACTCAGAGTGCATTTGAACACAGATATTTAACATTACATTGGTGATGAGTGTAGCAGGTGTTAACAGGCCGTGAGCTCCAAAGATGTCATGTGATGTTGTAACACACGAGAAAAGGATCAGTGGTCACGTTCATTGTCAATTGAAGTTAAAAAAAAAAAAATGTTGTCATATGTGATGTTGATAAGTTGAAAAACCTGGTGCAGAATTTATTGAGCCCTCCTGTCTTTGTAGCTTTTGATATCTGCGGTGTGAGTATGATCTGTAAACCTTTCAATGCATGATGTAGGGCGCGCGCTGTGCCTCCCGCCTGCTGCCATAAATATCTGCGCTGGACATTTTGGCATGCTAGACTGCTCGCCACATGACGGACAATTGTATCATAGAGGGCTGATGTCCAGATGTAGTGTCCTGCACCTGAAGCTGTAGCTACAGTTACATATGGATGCTCACTCAGAATGGGACGTACGACGAAAAATCCGGAGGTCCCATGGTTACCTTTCACCTAGTTAGCAATTGGATGGATTTGATACAGTGGAGTAACAGTGGGGCCAAGATACAGAGCTGAAGAAATCCAGTGACTCTGCTTGAGTGTGGATGCATTCATTTTTGCCAGCGTGCCTGCTGGTTTAAATACCGATCCACATTTATGTTGTTGCCCACAGCTCATGAAGTCATCCAGTGTCGGTCCGATCTTGGTTGCAAAATACATTATCATTCGCGTTAACGTGGATTAAACTGGAAATTCAGTTCAAGATTGACAAACCACAGTTAGCATTGAAATACTAACCGAAAATGCTGAGTCATCTTTCCTTTTACATTTCCCAGTGTCTGCCATGTGTCAGCATTTTCGCATTAACAAAAGGCAAAAATCCCCAGTGGCAGTTTATGTGGATCAGGTTTCCCACTTGAATTTTGCAGAATGCAGAGAAAAGCCTCACTTTAACATGGAATATTGGATGTGATATCTTGGACAGCTCTCGGTTTGATCACATATGTTGAACGGCAACATTCTCAGAGTCATCTGTCTCACATAGATATGTTGAATATGGATCTGCACCAAGACTTACAACTGCATTTTTCACCAGATCATCAGACAAAGGTTAAAAGAAACAAGACAGAAGCCATGCAATGTTTTAAATTTACCTGTTCATGTGAATTTCCTCCTGTGCAGCCTGATTTGTTCAATGCACAGAATCAGTAACTGGTTACTGCTGTTTTAGATACAAGATCGGATGTCACTTCCCAGTTCTATATACAAACAAACATCATGGGTTTTAAAGGTTTTGCGTTTAAAGATGTTAATTGACAGTGTCGAAGTCTTTGTTTTGATGTGACAGAGAGAAAAAGTGTTCCGTATCTGAAGGGGTTAATGCATTCAGTTAGAATTACTAGCATTTAATAATTTAGCTTTAAATTAAACCAACTCAGTCAGTGTTGATAGTGTGAGCACAAAACAAATCAAAATATGGATCCTAGGGTATAGAGATACACTCGTTTGTGAAACCATGAGTCAGAGGACGTCAGCTGTAGGTGGTCCCCCATATGGCCCAGGAGGTGTTTGTATTCACACAGTGAAAATAATGACCCCACATGCGTCTTAGAAAACATCTGAATGTGGTCACTGTATTACAACCTGGCACAAGCCAGAAGAATCCCAGGGAGCAGATCAGAGTTCACATGACCGTCTCTCTTTTGGTTTATGAATCTGTTAAAGCACTGTAACATTGCGCCTGTCGCACATTAACATATGTTCACATGCAGAATAACTCATCTGTGACGCACATAGAGCCAGCACACACTGACTGACTTCAGTGAGCAAAGCAATTCTGCACAATCTTATCAGAGAGGACCGATTTATCTGCACAAGTCAAATGTCCAGTCAGGCTGCTGGTCAAGCTCCTATCACACCTCTGCTTATCACAGCGAGGAGAGAATCCATGGAGTGCTGTGATTCAGGGACAAATGAGCCTTGGTCAGATTTTATGTTTGTGACATCGGAAATTCAGAAGAATTTGACTCTTGAATGCCATCTGAAGTTCAACAACTCAGACAGTCTGTGACATGAGTTGCAGCGTTGTTGGTTTATAAATCAATAAATGTAAATGAATAAGTGTCTGTTCACACATGTAAACAGTTGGCTGTTTCCCGTAAACAAACAAGGAAACCTTATCATTGAGAGGGGGGAAAAATAAAGTGTCCTGGTACAAACATGCATCGCTGCCGTTGCCAACAAGTGTGATAAGAACAGAAAGTTGCTTCCTGATGCCCGAGCAGCATGAGGATCGCATCGAAACAATCACTGTGAAGTGCTGCCAGGACTATACCACAGCTGATTGACCATGATCTATTTCACATTCTTCAGCGGGCCTGCACAGCCGCCCAACGCTGCGCTTTGTATTTACTCAGGGATTGGGCCATCCCCTCCTTCTCATCAAGCCGTGTGTTATGACTGGCGGCCAAGTGGCAATGTAGACAAATTGAGGCGATTTTCCTTTTGTCAGCTCAGTGTAAGCTTGTCCAGGATAAGAAATTAGATCTGTTATTATTCACATACAACAGCAGTGAGAAACTTCAAATCCATTCAATTAAGCGCTTCTCCCTGCAGACGAAACAGAAGCAGCAATCCAGGAGAGCAACCCCGCAGTTACAGGAGGGGAAATATTTTTGCCAAGTCAAAATAGGAATTAGAAGAAAAACCAACTTGTAATGTTTCTGCAAGGACATTTTCACAACCGGTATAAAATATATTTTCCTTTGTGGTCAAACTTTCTCCCAGCATGACTGTTGTGGTCACATGTGGGCTTTACAATTGACCCTGGGAGCTCATAAGAGGGAACAGATTTGCTAAATCAAACTGAATTGTTTCATTTTGGACAGCGGAAGGACAAATAGGCAAATATGAGTGCTTACATTAGATCAAACACAGGTTTAGTTTTACACTTAAACTGCAGTACCATATGCCAAATGCCATTCAGCTAATTAGGCTAACATAGCTTCCACGAGTTCTGTCTCAGCTCATTTATTTTAAAACAAGAACCCAATTGCAGGTTCTGAATTGTTCTGAAAACTTCCACAAACCTTAACCATAAACCATAAACCTTAAATTAACTCATAACTGTCAGTACCATACCTTTGTTTGGTTAAGTGATTATGATTCTATTGGATCATATTTGTCATAAGACAAATCTCCTGGGAAATTACAATATGACATTTTTCTAGCCCTTAATCTTCATGTTGAAGAAAAATACCATTTTGTTTGTTTTACTCTCAGGGGACTTTAAATAAACCAAGACAAAAAGACCTTTTTCCTTTTTCCATCAAGTGATTTTAGCACGTCTGAGTATTTTCTTGTCTCGTCAACTTTGAGATAGAGGCTACAGAGTGGGCCCTGCAGGACACAGGCAACAGTTGTAAACAGATACTGAGAGGAAACTAAGTGGGTGATCATGTTGTTTCAGCCTTGTTATAACAACACACAAGCAAGGACACCCCCCACCTCCCACCCAGAGCCACTGTTCCCAAGCTGATTGACAGTCTGTGAATGTCAACAGACGACCAGCCAATAAAGGTCAGAGCCGTCCAATCAGCCAGCTGCTGTTAACCGACCAGTGTGTCAGGGATGGGGCCAGTCAGCCACCAAGAGAGCAAAGTAGTGTTTCAGTCAGTCAACACCTTTTGGCTCTTGGTATCAGTCAGAGTTTCCTGTCACTGTTTCCACACACACAGTGAAGGAGTTGTTTGCATGCAGACACTTGCAGGACGTCAGAGTCATGGGCCCAACTGAGCCAAATGGCTCCTCTTGTCACACTTCGTTACACTTTGCTGTGAAACGAGCAGCAGCACTTCCTCTGAAGTCTCACATGAATCCAGCAGATGTTTTTCTTTCAGGTGGTCAGACAGCCTACCTGCAGAGTGCTGCGGTGGCTCCGACTCTCTTGTATTCCCTTTGCAAAATCCACAGGCCTTGTCTGGTATCTGATCCGGAGCTGGCTGTGTTAGCTCACGATGCGAAGCAGCGCGACGTAACATGAGTGAGCAGCACAGCGTTCGAATGGGATTTCAAAAGGATGAGCATGTTCTGTGCTGCAGAGATCGAACCATGACCGTGACATTGATCATCAGGCAAAATATATTTCACTCTCTTAACCTCTGGATCCTTAATCAAATGATACACACACAAACACACAGGCATACTCACCCATTTATGAACACACTGAGCAGGTGTATCCACGTCCCCACGAGACACACTCAAGCCAAAACAACCAGGAAGCAAATGGCAACATCCAATAAAATGGTCCAACTTCTCCAGTTGCTTTTTCACTACGTTGTCTAGACAGAAACGTGTTTTTTCTAACAGCCTTCCCAGAGTCTTAAGTCCTCTTTGAAAAGCATTGTGAGCCAGCCTGGTTTCTGCAACCCTGCTCATAAGTTCCACTCCACTTTCACGTCCATAAAACATCTCCTACAAAAGTGCTTCACCCAAAGGTTGTAAATCTATAACTGCGGCACACAAAATAGATATATTTCTCTTTCGTCAAGTCTCTCCATTATACTTCAAGCGGCCATAGCTGTTGTAGTCTTCTAATTATGGTTTTGATGATATTCAGTATGTTGTGTATATTCACTCACTGTGACCAAAAATGTGGAATTGCAAATACTTTTCTTTTTGGATAATGAATCTTACTGGTCCAAATCTCTATTTTTATACTTCATGGGAGGGCGTCCTTTGAAGGATGTAGAGTAGACGCAGTATGCGTTATAGACTAAGAGCTTTTTGTGAATACTATGAAGTCCACAATCTATAAAAACTAGATTTGGGATCCATCAACAAGAGTGATGGCCAATCAGCTGCTGTTTATCAAGTGCCATTGTATTAGCAGAATATTGGTTTAGTGTTTGTTCTACTAACAACAGTGTGTCGTTGTCACAGCTTGACTTACTCAGCTAGGTTGCATTCTTCTAGTTTGCTTTCTCAAGGCGGACAACATACATCATAGTAAACTGTTGCAACAGGAGCCAAGCATGTGGCACCAATAACATTAACAGTTGGGAAACACAGGAGAGATCACACAAAAGACAAGGAGGCCATTGAGATCTTGACTTACAATAAGTCCAGCATATTTACGATGATAATCAAAAATGACCTAGAGTAAAAACATCTGCTGGAGATAATAAGAAGCTGGCTGATGCCCTGCTGTCGATTGATGCAGTGTCACTCAAGTTTATGAACACACTCAAAACTACATTTGTCAGTTGTGCACCGTATAAACATTGATCAATCAAACATCTCTCTTTTACAGCATACCATGTGTCGGGATGGCTCGAGCCATTTCAGAGCCCAATGGGTCAGATTTGTTTGGTAACTTAAGAAAAATTCCTTAATATTGCGCTTGCTTTTTCATTTTTTTTTTTACCCAAGTTGCATTTCTGAAGCCTTGGAATTTTCCATTACAAAATAATTTCACATAATTTGTAGCATCTGTCTGATTGAATGCAGTCTTCTATCTGAGGGTGAAGAATCATGCATCAGATGGTGCCGACATCCCCCCTTGCAGGCCACTCAGTTGTACTGGATGGCAAGTAAAATGTTGTTTTCAATAATGTTATCGTGGCGGGTTAGTCTATCATAATACATCTGGGCAGACTGCAGATACAATTATACAGTAAAATACTGCAGACAGGGAGAGAACAAGCAGTTTATAACATCACACATGTTATCTGGTATCTGCTTTTCCTTCAAATTAGTTTTACAAATAAATACTGAACATCATTTGTGTATAAAATTCTAAAAGGCCTTGCACCATGATACTTCTCTGAAGCATTCAGTCAGTATCGACTGAATAGGATCTAGTACTACAACAACTAGTAGAGTTGCAGTACAAGTAGGAGGCAAAATGTAGTACAACTATACTATAGCAGTCTGCCACTGTGGCTCAGTGGTAGGTCATGGAAATGTGATTTCATAATAAAGATTTGTCAACAGCATCAACATCATCCTTTATGTCTCCTCATTAAGATTCACCACAAGTAATCTTTAATCTTGCTATAACCGCCCTAAAGGAATAACTAGACTCACATACCTAAAACCATGTAGAGTACAATGGTCTATAGTGGATGGAGTTATTGCACATGCTTCTAATCATTGCCACGATTTATAATTTGCATGTGAGGAAGTATTTTCAAAGCGGCCATAACAGCTTTATTGTAAAGATGGAGATGGATGCACACAACCACAGGGCATCATTTAAGAGCCTTTGAGTCAGCGCTAGCATCTGCTGACTATTAATGTCATGAACTGATACATGGGGGCCTCGCTTATCAAAATAATGTGGTCCATCAGCACCAGGCAGATTTTGTGTAGCAGCATGAAAAAGTAACCACCAACTAATCATCATACAGCAAAGTGTGTATTTCTAAGCTCAGTGCATTAGCCTCCATCAAATGGGCTCCTATGTATTTCTGCAGCCAGCCGGGTGGGCGTGGCTCAGGAGGTAGGGGTGGGTCACGCACTAATCAGAGGACAAATGGAGAGACATGAACTCATTGATTTCTGGATAATTGAAATCGGGAATGTGTCGTGTAGCAATCGTTCAGAGCAGAAAATAGCTACGTACATGCAGCACATTGGCATTTCCATTTTGCTATGAAGTAGCAAATTCCATTCACTGATGTGATCTTATTATTTTAGCATATAGGAAAGGATTGTGAATATCCCATACTTTAAAAGCATTTGGCACAATTTAAGTTATCCAGCAACAGCAGATGTTAATTTCCTCAGCAATGTAAAACTCACCAACCAATGCATCCTGCCAGTCTCTCACAATACTTGAGGAGGTTCTTGTTGACTCCCAAGCGTCACAGACTCTCATTGTTTCTAAACAGAATCCACCGAAGACAGCCTGCAGTGAAACAGCTGTGTGACTCGTGTAATACATCACAGTGAACAGCACATGTCTTGCAGTTTTTCCAAACATGACTCAATCACATAGCTAACTGGATTTTAAAGGTGACTACATTAATGTTTTCCATTACTTCCCATAGTGGTTGTGGAGAGGCAAAAGTCAAGGTCGCCGCAGACCCACACAGGTGTTTTGAGTTATGCTGACTTATTGTCACGTAAAAGTCAGCTTCTAGAAGTTTTCAGGCAGTTTGCGTTTATGTGTTTTGCGGGTGTAGTTTTGACGAGAGGGCCGATGGGATGGGGTGGCATTTATCAGTTGCATATTTGCGAAGGGAGGCTTGCTCTGGCAGGCATTTCCAGGCTTACCAACCCCAGCTTTAGCTTCAAGACAATGAGGGGGCAAATGCCTTCATCCTCACTTGCAGTGTAGCAAAACTAAAAGTGTGTTTGAAAGGAAAACGCAGAAATAATCCAGCTCCCGCGGCCTTTCTTTTATCACATTTAAAGACTGACTGTCTTTTTTGAGTAAAGCTTAAGTGCCAAAGCTAAAGTGCAGCGACTCAAGGCAGTTAAAGCTGTACCCAGAGTCCATCCAGCTGGTGATCCCATGTAGACAAGATCAGCATTTCGCTTTCCACTGTTATGCTCATGTGAGTATGGACTATACCACCTCATTATCTTGACCACCATCCTTACATCCATCCTCATTTCCTGTTTTACAACCATCTCATGGCCACATTACCTTTGTTCATCCATAGCTGGTCCATTATGCTCTGTGAAATTGCTCAATTTTCCTCACTTGCATTGTACGGGTAAGTTGTTTCCCCACTCCTGTGGTCGTAAATAATTTTAGGGGTAGAGCCCACCAATGCTGCTCTGTTACTGTAGCAGTCTGGCTTGTGCTGCTTGAGACAGACAGTTTGAGTGTGTGACAGAATGTTGGTGGGAGCTGAACAGATCGAGAGTAAAGATGTAAAGAAAAATAGTGGCAGCTCCTCTAATAATGCATTAACTCACAATAACAAATTGTACTGTCAATCAAACAAGATTTAGAATGGTGCTCAGTATTGTGCATACCTCCATCAATGCTTGCTCCTTTAACTCAAAAAGGCTGCTATGTTTCACAGACACAGAATCCAGTTCCTAAAATTTTATTTTACTATTGTTTTTTAAGCACAGAGTACATCTGAGGGGCAGTGTGAGACCCTCAGCATCCAGAGGATGTTCACACTGCCATGGTCAACCTGCTGTACCGGTAACGATCCCTCTTCAGGCTCACCCACGGAAATCTTGTTACGACTGTTACTTCCTCTAGATAGTCAAATTTGATGGCGTCTCTCCGCCAGTGCTGTGATCAACTCCAGCGGTGCCGATCATAGGACCTCATTAAACCACCGGGGGTAGAAGTGACTGGTGGTGTGTTCAAAGGGTAGGGACTTAATCATGGCCAGCACATTCCCTGTCCTTTTATTCCTGTTAAGAATGATCCAGGTGCTCGTTGAGTTGAATATGTACTTCTACAAGTATATTTGCTTTCACTTTTGTAGATAATGTGAGTATGTTGCCTATGCTCAATAACATGGACACGGAAGTGTCAGCTGTTAAAAACATATTTAGTGCTGCTGTTGAACAAATGAATTGGGCTACATTATGTACAACAAGCCACAGGGTATTTACTGATAAAGAGTTTCATATGTGGGAGCTCCCCAGTTAAACCACAGTCCTGTACTCTACTGTAGACTGTGGAGCAGTGACCACATTTCCCAAGGAATGGCCAATTATGGAGTCGGTAAGTGTGAGAGGACAGGGTTACAACCATTTACCTTATTTAAACTATATTGTACCTCATGAGCAGAAAGGGGGGGGGGTCCTTCAGGCTGTTTAAGTTCAGATCATTGATTCCCACGGGAAGGATTAGTGTTTTAGTCTAGAACACTTAGGGAACACTTCTTCCATTTGGCATTAGGGGCTAAGGTAAACTTCAGTGTGTCCTTGTTTTCCGTAATGGCTCGGTAATGTGTGGAAATACAGGGTATTACTGATTGTGTTTATGATGTTTAGGGCCACTACACTACAAATTTGTGGGTTTAGAAGCTGTAATGACATTACAAACAGTAATGGCAAGTGAGTGTATCTACATAACACAACACACTCATTACATTCTTTGGATCAATACGGCCTTCAGTTTATCGGAGCAGTGTAACATGAAGAATTTTACTTTTGCAGGAGGGCGGAAGTATTCTGAAGCTGCGTGTTCATGTGTTGTCACTGACGCGAATTGCCGTCTGAATAATTTATTTACAACTATGTCAACACTGAACATTGCACCATCATGAACAATAAAACACACCAAAAAAAAAAAAAAAAAGGGAGAGAGAAACTAGAGACTTGTCAGTTCCACATGTGCTCATTTGACAATCATTGTACAAAGCGTGTTGGCAGCAAATGTGAAACACAATAGCTCATAGTAATACACCCACACATGTGCATACGCTCACACACCCCCGGTCAGCGTGGGTGGGATTGCTGCTGGAGCAGACACACTCCATCAAACAAAGCTCTGTAGATTACATTTGGAGCACATGATGTTGTTGATTCACAGGCCAAACCCAGGGAGGTCACTTTGGGACAATACTCAGAAACTTCTGTGAAAAGAGCTTTACATTGACGTGTTTGTTCACGTAGTATACCCACTGTGTAGACCAGCCATCTGTCTGTAAAAGCAAATATAAAAGCTGAGATACTCAAAGTTCATCATAACATCAGCTCGTCTACTATCTTTACATCTTAACATGCAGTGTGAGGTGTCATACAGGACAAGAGACTCCCAATAACCCAACCCTGATCCATATGTCTTTGGACTGTGAGTGGAGGCTGGATTTCGTGGGGAAATCCCACAAAGATATAGAGAGATCATGCAAACTGTACACGCGCCAAGCTGGGATTCGAGCCAGGAATGTTCCAAGTGGTCACATTGCACCTTGATGCTGGTTGCCACCTGCCTAGAAACCAAACAACATTTACTGAGATCACTATAAATGTGTCTGTGACTTGTGTGGAGCTCCTCTGACAGACCTCATTTCAGAATTAGACCTTAGATACTTGAGGTGTCTTGCTGTACCGTTATCTATCAGCTGTTACTCCATTTGTATAACAGCACTGGCCAAATGATTCGGTATCATGCACTGGAATACTTGTGGTTTTGACTCTATTCCAATAACTGATGCGAATTCATGGGAGTTGTTGCAATGTTTTAAAAAAAAAAAAAACTCGACAAGGACGCACGTATTGTATACATACAGTGCACTCACAAGTAATTAACGTCACCGATGCAAACACACGTGGATGCACACACAGACCTGTGCACAAGTGCACGCATCCACAGCTGTTGAAGGTTAGTTTGAGCTTCAGTTTTCCATGAGCATGCAGCAGGCGCTGGGCTCCCATCTCCTCTCTCAGCGCAGGAGGCTGCATCAGCCAAGAGAAACACACTGAGAGAGGGTGTGTGTGTGTGTGTGTCAGATAGACAGAGACGGAGAGAGAGCAGCGAGAGAGTGCAACAAGCGTGGAAGAAAAAGTGTATGTGGCCGAACGGTGCTCATGTGCAATTACATGCATGTGAACGTGTGCATGCGTGTGTGTGTGTGTTTGCGTTTCCATAAAAGTGGCTGCCTCTGAAATCCCTACAGATGACGACATGGCAGACATGCACGTGCACAGCTGTGGTCACCTCAGACGTGTAGTCATTTGTGTTGCAGTCCACGTGGATGACGCTCCATACGAGCACAATAGCTCAGTGTCGAATAATTCCAAGCGCACGACAAATCAAAATGTCGATATCTGCTATTAAAGAAGAGCAGCTTTCTGGACTTTTTTCTTTGTTTTCAATAATAATAATAACTGTATATGTATAGCACTCATCTAAACACAGTTTAAAAATGCTCAATCATAGAAAGTATAGCCACAGACCAGACCCCCTTGCAGCCTCTCGTCAAATTCAGTCCACATTTGTTTTTAAGCACACATGCATTTGCTACCAGGGTCCAGATTAGTGAACACACATATGTTCACTCAAGGCCTCATGGACATCCCCCTGATGATAGAATGTACGTCATCCTGGATCCTCGCCTGCTTGCGGCCGTGGAAAGTTTAACCCTGGCTTAAAGCAACCGGGGAATTGTCCCTTCCTCCCTCCTTCCTCTCTGCTGGCTGGGTACATTGTAATGCAGTAATTAGCCTCAGTGTGAGATTTACGCACCGGCTTACACTAATTGTAATCTTTCTGAATAATGCAGCGCAGGGAAGTAGCTCTGTGTCACAGCCTGGATCCACCAGACGCTACCACTCACACAGCGCTGAGGAAAAGCACGCTGACTGAACAGCATCAATGCCGATTCTAAGTGAACCAGTACCAGCTGGGATGAACAATGATCACCATGTAGTGCAAACAGACACGGCTGAATAACACTGTCTTACTGCATCATGTTCATCAGTGTTTCCAGGGCCGTCTTCTCCTGTTTGGTGTAATAACGCTCGTGAGCAGACACAACTCTGACTCACATAGCGAGCGGGAGGAGGCCGCCTGTGGATCACTGTTTATAAGAGCGGGTTCTTATCGACCCTGAGCTGTGCGCCTGTCTGTTATTGCAGAATCCCTGCGCAGTTCTGGCCAAACAGTTTCCTCAGCGTGTTTATATCCACAACACTCTCGCTCGCGACGCATCATTTAATCACAGGGGATTACACAGAGAAGCCCTGCACCGGAGAGCACCGAGCGACTCCTCTGTGGCTTTGTGTTAATCTTTATTTTCCTTATCTTTGATGTGTATTTATTGTAACTGAGACCGAGTCCTTGTAGAGGTTTAGCACGTTGGACACTGAGGTCCTGGTAGATCGTGACGAGATACTGCGATGTATATTTTAGAATCACTCCTGGATTTAAACAAAAAATAAACTGTGTCCATCACAGAATGAGCTCACAGGAATTAAAACTATATCTGCTATTGTTCAGTCTGGAGGGATGTGATGAAAGTCAATTACTGTCAAATTGTTAATCATACTTTATAGATATTCATTTATAGTGGGGGTTTTTTGTGTCTGTTTGGACCTTACAATCTATATCTTCCTCTCTTCATCCTAAAGTGCATTTCATTTCATGATGGGAATTGTAATGGCTTAATAAATGGCAGGAGCTGCAGTAAGAGGACTGGACAGTGTAACTCGTTTCTTTCATCCACAACAACTGCATCAATGGTTGGCAGTGAGATGTCCCAGTACTATAGACCTGGCATTGACTGGCTTCATCCGTTACCTCATGACCACTTCCCTCCCAAACCTACTTTTTGGTCACCTCCCCAAAGTCTCGTGAATCAGGGCTAACACAGCTCTGTGGTGATATCAGTTTCCCGAATCCAAAACGCATCCAAAAGTAATTAGTCATTTAAAACTGGGATCAGTAAAAAAAAAAAAAAAAAAAAAAAACTGTGAGGGAGCCAAAACACATTGGCATGTTTGCATGCACACACCTCAGGTGTTGAAACTATTGTCAGGTGATGATAATAATGTTAACCAAGTTGACCTGGGCAGAACTCAAACTTTCATCTGCAAGAGAAAATGACATGTTCGTTTGACACTGGACGAAGCTGTGCAGAGACTCCAAAATATACACATGTAATCAAAGGATTTTCTTTTCTGTGAACAGAGCTTGAAACTAAATGGGAAGGGAACTTCAGTTTTGCCACACCTTCACCCATCCAGGAGATTATCAGGTCGCCCAAATCGTGTGAATGACTTGTACATTTCTGTGCATCCCATCTGTGTCCCAGGAGTGTTCTGCAATTGGCCAGTGTCCGCCCTGATGAAGCGTCCTTGAGCCTGGCTCGAGTAAATCGAAACCTGGATAACAGGAGCCTTCAGAGCCTGTGAATCCTGACCGACGTCAGTTTGTGAAATGCCGTCTCGCTCCAGCCTTTCAGACTTTTCTCACAGTTATCCACAAGCAACACCCTGGTGAGTGTCTTTCTGCCAGACCTCAACATATGTTGGCCAGACAGCAACACACGCACACACACACACACACGCACACAGTCCAGGTTGTGGAAGCAGTAGCACCACACCCTTCAAGACAACCAGCTCGTCAATGCATTTACCACGTATCTGTTATTCCGTTAATTTCCGTTTTTGTGGAAAATGTTCTCTCTTCATGCCAAAAAATCTGGGATCTTACCAAAAAAAAAAAGACGTTTGAATTTCAGGATGTGTGTTTTGGGAAGGTATGAGTGAGCATTTATTGTGTGTCTGCTGATGGGGAAGGTGGGCGGTAGGTGGAGGTTGCATGGGGACCTCTTGCTGTTGTAGCTGGACCCTCGGAGACTGGCAGATGTAGGTTAAGCAGCAGACAACAGAAATGGGTTTGGAGGGGTCACGGCGGAGTTAAACACAGGCAGGGTGGGTCTGTCTTTCCTTTCCAGGAAAATAACAAAGCTGACATCTGGAGCCCCTCCTTCATGACACAGCAATAGCTTTCGATAGCTCTTCACAACTTGTCGATATCACCTCTGCTCTTGTGCATTCTGTCATTTAGATTGGAGTCATGACGACACTTTGAGGGCGTGTGTCCACATTTCTTAAGACAGTCCGTGTATCACAATACAACAACCTATTTATTCTGAACAGGAATAGCATGGAACAGAGTATGATGTAGTTCCTCGTCATGTTGATTAGAAGAAATCGCAAATCAAAGTTCTCACAAACTGACGAGGTTGTTTATACAAAACGACCATTTCATTGGCAGAGCCAGGCGTGAGGCAGGCCGCCTGAGCGAGGGGTCAGCTGTGATGATAGGGAGGGCAGCAGGAGATAAAGAGGTTTCAACCGTCTGACTTGGCCTGACCTGGTTTGGCCTGGCTCTGCACTGGAGCTGGGGATAGGAGTTGGGGAGATATATCGGGGTACTAATGTTGACAGGAGGTGACAACCACTCACAAACACCAGGAGTCACAGCGCTGTGCTTTTGGTTTTATAGTCCCACTGAATTTAGATTTACAGAGTCCCCTTTGAAAAAGCACTCTGACCCAAACCTCCCTTGTGTCTGTTTTTTATGATCAGTATCTGGTCAGCAATCTCTGCCGAGGAGGAAACTACTCCCGCTCTAAGATCACTACAGGACTAAACAAAGGGAAGTATAGTCATGGTATTAAAACACATTATATTTGTCAGATGGTCAGCGCTGTTCAGAGCAGTAATTACTAATTACACATACGGGGATACTCAGATCAATATCCCACCCTGCTCTGGTGGGAAAGCAGCTTTTTACTGGTTCACTCTGCCTGGCAACCAGCCCGCAACAACAGTCTGGACTGAGGATCAGAGAGTTGTGTGATATTTAAAAGAAGTTAATGCTCCAGTTGCGGTTAGTGTAATTTGGCCCAGTGGACATGGTGTTGATTGTGCTCTCAGGACAGGTCCCATGAACAATATTACTTTGCCAGTGAGCAACATTAGGATGAAACTGTTGGCTATGATTTGTAACAACATGTACCATTTAGCACGGGAAGCTAGAGATTGTGTATAAAACAGATGAATTAGCTGGTAATTCTGCAAGGTTGTGTCTCCAATTACTTACAGGGAAAATATCCGTAGAAATGTGTTATTCATGCATAAGTTATTTTTATAGTTTAATCAATTCTTTTACTTCTTGTTGATGTTTCTGGTTTGATAGATTGCTTTGTCTGACACTTTCACGGTCCTGACAGATTTCACACTTGATGGAAACAGCGTGGAACTTGCGTGCATGAACATTAAAGCAGTTTGCCATCAGAGAAACCGACACAGGATCCTGTTGACCCTTGTTAGCGATGATTAGAGGAGGTGGGCCTGTGAACAGTGACAGTTCCTCTAATAATTTAGAGAGAGGCTGAAAGTGTAGGATGTGGGCAACTGACAATCAAATTATCAAAGAGATAATCAAAGATTAATGACAATGGTGCACAGTATTGTGCATACTTCCATCAATGGACCCTTTAGCTCGACAAAGATTTACTTCAGAACGTGTGTGTGTGTCAAAAAGAGTGTATAGCCAAAATCTGAGAGAGACTGGTTATCTGATGAATGGAGCAGCTTTTTAAGGAAGACAGAATTTACCAAAATCTGAAGTCCTGTGCCCCCACGAGTGAAACCTGACCACAGATGATGACATTTGAGGCAAATTACCTTCCACCTCGTCATGGTCAAATTGATTATCCTCAACATCTCAGTAACATAGACCATATTTAGTAAATCACAGACAAAAGTCTGGCTCGACCTCCGTCAGTGAATTTAGCTTGGGTATAGAGAGCGGAGGAAGCTGTAGATCTGACTTAATGTGAGATGGAGTAGAGAGGGAAGTTGAAACGGGGGAAGGAGACCAAATGAAATTATGTGGCCAAAAGAGGTGGGTGCCAAGTGTTCAGGAGATGTGAAGCACTGAGAAACAGACACAACAGCGCAAGAGTATTTTGAGAAAGCAGCCTTGGAACGAATCCCATGGTTCTACCAATGTAACTAAATATCCAGAGGGAAGCCAAAATAGTGGGGGAAAGGAAAAGTTGTGTTTTAACCTTGTATTTTGTCATCATAACTTAAAGATTTAAAGATATAGAAGTCTTTTTTTAAATAATCTGCTAGTGGCATAGTGGTGCAGTTCACCCAAGGTGTTTTGAGTGTCTGCATGGGTTATCTCCTGAAACTCCAGCTACCTCCAAGAGTCCAAAAATGAATTTATCATAGGAATGAATATGTCTCTGCATGTTGACGCTGCCTGCCATACAATGGTAACCTGCCCTTCCCCCCTGACACCCTTTGGAAGTGGCTCCACCTCACCCTGTGACCCTGCCAGTGATGGATTTTTTGCAGTCATAGGTGATGCTGTAATAATTCGACACACTAAGTAGTATATATTCTTCTGATGGGACAGTGCCCCCTAGATCAACGTTATCTTGATTTGGCTTATTTTTTTTTTTTAATTCATATCCTGTCTACTGTCTATGTTAGACCCGAGTCACTGCTCACCCAGAGGCCTGAAACTTTCCACAGATATGTAGTATCACTATCTCTACATCCTAACGCCTGTTGGGCAGAGAATTAAACCCTCCATGATCAACACTACTTGTTGTTTGCTAAGAGCCGGTGGACTACAGGTGACCCTGTGTTACACAACCAACACAGACAAGCCCGGCTTTGTATCGTGGGGTGAAGAATATCCATTACACTTTTCATTTTCTCCTGCTTCATATCGAGCTGTCAGATTGCCCTTTCTCAGTGCAGATCTGCCTGGAGGATAACAATATTAGTGCATATAGGCTCCATAATAACTTTGTTGAGCTCACAAATATGACCTACTTTTCTCTGTAATATCGCTGCACGATCTGAGGGGCTGTCTGCATTGAGTTAGCAAGATTGACGGGCTGGTGTGCATGGGGGGCCTTAGCTGCCTTCGGTGTTACCACACACTGTCAGAACTGGCTTAAATATCCCATTAACGGTGGAAAGAGACGGAGGCAAAGAGGGATGGAGACCGGAGGGCAGGTTAAAGCCAGGGATGAATAGAAGAATTAAAGTGAAGGAGAACTGGACAAGTGGAAACAGCGGACCATCAGGACAGGCCCGAGGCTAGCAGGGTAATAACTATGGAGCTGAGGAATTTTACTGGGAGAAATAAAGGAATGTTATAAATGTGCTTCAGGAGGAATTATGGGGGAAGAGATAGCTGTGGTGAAGGTATAGAAATGAATTAGGCTGGGATACGGGGCATCCTGGTGTCCTACTGGGTGTAATTCATACCATATAACCACAATGTTACCATCTTCACATGGTTTACTTCAAGTGGGGGACTGCAGCAATAAAGGACAACCCCCCTAAAAGTAAATACTCTCTGAAACGTGGGTAAGTGATGGAGGAAAAAGGATGAGACCATGACAGGATTGGAAGAGACAGATGGGAAATGTCAACTACAAAGAGATAGAAAAGGCTGAAAGTCATTAACAGAAAAATGACAACAGAGATTCTTTTTTTGTTGTTGTTGTTCAAAAGCAATAAATGCTGAGGCCTCTTGTGGCTGTCTGAATGTATGGAGGTAATTCTAGTCCTGTGAAACTATCATAATTGATTTAGTGTTGAATGTTGTAGGAAAAATGTAGTGCGTCATGTTTTTTATGCCACACATTCTTCTTCTTGTCAATGCCTACAATTTTCCTGCTTCCAGAAATGAAGCCCTGATTTCACTGTTACCACTAATATCTTCTATTGATGATTTGAAGAGTCGACTGATCATTTGAAGCTTTGCTTGAATGTGATGATAAATAATTCACCTGTGCAGTGTAAAAATATCAGACCAGCCAATATGACCAGTTTGGCCCAGACCAGCATCTTATTTCATCTTATTTTACGTAAAATGACTTTATCTAATTTAACGAATTAAAACAATGATGTGTACAGCAGCCAGCTACTAGGGCATGGTAGAGATGCTTTGGCTTCCCTTTTGGGAAGCCATCATGTAGAAAAAGGAGAGGCTCCAATATTTCAATTATTTTTGTAACGTTATATAAATAAAAAACAAATAAAAGGTACTACTGCTCATGAAATTGGAGGAGAGCTCCACAGCAGGAAAAACCAAGAGGGAAACAGGGAAGACAAATGGGATGGAGAAGAGAGTGGTAAATGGGGCAAAGTCGAAATGGAGATGGCGATGGGAGGCTGGGAACTAAATAGAGAAGAGGAAATTAAAACCATGTGCGGTTATGTAAAACCAGAGTCTACCTCTCGCTGAGAGATGAAACTGCATGGTGGAAAGCAGAGATGGGTTGTTGAGTACATGACAGATACGGATGGGTCCAGTGGTGTGGTTCCTCTTATCCTCCCTGGCTCTCGCTGAGATACCACCATCTGAAAGGACGCCAAGGGGGGGAAGCACACATGGAGTTGATGCCTTTAATGAAAATTAGTGCTCGTAGGCTTCTCTGGTTCACATTTCAGAAAGTAAAAACACACCATAATAAAGACCACAGGGTCAAAATGATGTTTCTATATATTCAGCCAATCACGTTAATCCTTAAACAGATCCTGACATGCCCTAGATCCTATGTATGTTACATAATGTTAAACTGAGTTTAATCGGTCACCCTGTTTTGCTTCTGCACAATGGAAGAGCCCTGCCTCTTTTATAACGCCAGCCACAGAGCAGTGTTTGTTTCCCACAGATGTAAATGATTTACCTGTTTCATGCTCTGAGGGGTGGGGCAGGGGAGATCAGACAGACCTGATGCAGCAGTCAAAGTACTGTAGGGTATTGCCTCCTTGCTGGCCCTGCCATGTCTTAAATCCTAATCCCATTAGCTGTGAAATGAATGTGAGATATATGGTGCCTTTAGATTTAGACTGTCTTTCCAAAGACAAATGTAGGATGTCACAGATATTGCCGGGCCATGTTATTATATTTACTTCATGTATATCAATGACATATTAAACTTCTTATTGAAATATTACCGCATTATATATGTCCCCCTCTGCCTGTGCCTGCGGAGTGAGTGTTTTACACTGTACTTCAAAAGTAAAAGTATTTCCCTCACACTTACTCTCGGGGGGGGGGGCAGAAAAATAATAGCAGGTTTCACAAGTAAAGAAAATAAACTGTAGATGGTATGTCACCATCTAACCCCCGCTGTCCACGTATAAGTTTAAAAAAATAAAAATAAAAGTGTTATAGGTGCCGAAGTAAGGTGAAGAAGCCTGTGAAAAAGAAGTTTACACAGCACAGTAAATTTAATTTTCATTGGCTGAAAAAAAGTTTTTCAAAGTCTGACCACTGCTGTGAGGTGAGGTGTGTAAACCGATCACTCAGACTCCTGCTGCCATAACCTGCTGCCCTCATCTTCTGCTCCATGTAAAGGGTCGCTTTAAGTTCACTTTGGCCATCTTTCCTTCCTCTGTAATTTCTGCAACATGGCCGTATGCGAGAGGCTTTGAAATATAATTTATTACACTAATGCTTTAACACCTTTCAGAGGTTCGGGGGGATGAGAGGAACAGAGGCAGAGCAGATTTTTGGATGTTGATTAAGGATAATGCAGTTAGACGTGTGCCTGCTCCTGACTTTGTCAATGTGATTTTGAAAGTACTCCTGTTCGCAGTAGTTTTCTTCCTGGAAGTGCTCAGTGTTACTCAACACCACTCAGCAGCCAGAGCTTCGTTGAGATTTTTATCCACAAAACTTCACTGAAATACTTTTGGCTCCAGATCATTTGTGATGAAACAATCCTGCGCATCTTATGCAGAAAGGCATTCTGGGACTTAGACCCCTTTCCGTTTGCTGAGCTGCTCTAAACTGTCCTCAGCACTGGTTCGGGCTGGGAGACAAGCGGTCCCAAGACATTTTGCATCAATTAATAACAGGGTTGGGGGTCGCACTGTGAGGCTGCTCAACAATCCAATACACACATCTGTTAGTGTGGCTGCAGCTCTACATCTGTTCGTGTGTATCTTTCTCCCAGCATGTGTTTTTGTGTTTTTTATGTAGAAAGCTATGTTTGTGCATTTGTCGTGACAACCCTGGCAAAAAGAGAAACACCGAAGGAAAAGGAATCCCCCGTTTTCAAAGTGAACTGTGTCTTCGCTTAATAGATTGGAACGAATACAACTGGATTTCCCATGTGACAGAAAGTGGCTCTTCGCGGCCCCATATTTTGGAAAGCGGTTGAACGTGAATGAATGAAATGAAATGTGTTGACTTCAGTCTAGTGACAGTGAGAGATGAATTAAATGTATAACATTTAGCTTTAATCCTGGAGGAAAAGTGACAAAATCAATTATTGTCAATGTCTCATTAGGATTACATTTCTTTTGGCCTTGGTTAGATTTTGTATCCCCTCGGTAGTGAGTAATGGTGGCCTTCGAGCACAGCGCCAATCTCCATGCTGCACGCCCGAACAAAATGAATAGAATTCAGGCCAGATTGGGTTCTTGCCCTAACCCTCCTGTCACCAGGCAGCCAGCTGTTTGGTGGCTGTGATGGATTGATACTAAGGAGAAAAAAGAAGTTATATTCACCACAACTAACCTTATTAACCCCTCGGGCCCCTGATGTCCTGGTACTGCCTGACCTCCCTCAAACACAGGGTTAACTACCGGAGCTTTTTGAGAGGCAAAGAGGTAATTGAGGGACTCGTGGTGTGGTAGTGTAAACCTTCGTGACCCTACGCTCTTTATGTTTAAATACAAAGCATGGCTGATTGGGAAAACCTGCCTGTAAAATCACAGCGTTGGAGCATTGAAGTCCTTTCCTATCACAATACTTGAATCTGTCATGAGTTTACAGCCAGTCTTTGCTGATTTGGAATGGCCGCAAATGGGGAAATCTAAACTCCCCATCATCACCGGGGACGTGATCATCCCTGTGTCCTCAAATGGGATTTGGAAAAGGACAAGGTAAATATTTGTGTAAAATAATTGCATCGAAGAATCCAAAAATTCAACTGGCAAATGTTTAAAATTCTGGTTTACATTTCTCGTTTGTTTACAGGCCATCGATGACACACGAGCCCTTGCACTACAGCTCCAGCCAGTTATTCTGAGTGTGACCAGAACACTCAGCAATAAACAGAGCTATGAGCTCCACGTGCACACGTGGGTCCACAGTAGCGCTGGTTGCAATTATAGCTGCTTTACAGCGTCTTCATATTTATCGGAAAAGGAAACCACAACCTGCTACGAACCATGTGGATGTATTGGTTTGGCTTTGAGTTAAAGGCTTTTTTTTATGAATAGCTTCTCCTCATTATCACCAAATGCTGTAAGATTTTCCACAAACAATCACATCTGTGCAAAACTGTAAACACTCTCAAAATACAATTAACAGATGATTATTATTCTGGTAAAACATCACAACTGCTAATAATGACCATCATGTGCGTGTGTGTTTGTTTATGTGTGCCTTTATGATTCAGAGAATCGCAGCCCCTCCGGCCAGAAAACGTTGTGAAGGGAAATTTTGTTTCTGTGAAAATCTGTGTTTGCATCTCTCCTACTCCCAGGTTGGAGATCAGAGCTAAAAACGGAGCTGGATCATTTGCCTGAAATGATATTTCCCAACACCAGTACACACAAAAAAAAACCCTGGTTGCTCTGACATGCATGTGCTAAAGCCAAATCTCCATTTGCTGCCTTCCTGGGAGAGACTGAGCCTTACACTGAATTAAATGGAGGGTGAAACCACAAAACTCTCCATTCAAACAAAGTTAACATCTGCACAATGTAATATTGTCTCAAAGATAACCTTTACCCAGCCTGTGTAGTAAACATCAGCATCTCCGCAGAGCTGGTTAATGGGTTTTAAAACACTTTTCTGCTGTATTGACCTTGGAACACATTCATATGAATAAAGTGGTGCTACACTACTTTTCTTTCTCCTTTTTGTCAGAAGGCAGAATCTTAAATCTGATTGTCTGTCAGTCTTGTACTGTATATTCCGTTTGCTGTCAGTGAAAACTGATTGATTGAAGATCAGAGATTAGATTAGAGATGTATATCAAGTATTATGTAAATCTGTCTGTATATTAATGAGTTATAATGTATACACACACACTCACGGTCTGACAGCCATGCCCTGCTCCTGGCAATGCTAGCCTGTAAGGTAATTGTGATGACCGGCTCTCACGAATTGCTGTCAGGCTCTACATAACGGAGCAGCAGCACTTTGACTCCACACCTTCTAGCAGCGTCAGTCAGTCTCTTCTCAGAAGTGGCTCAGCCAAAGCCATGGTAAACGCCCATCCGGAGGTTTGAATCTTGGACAATGAAAAAGTTTTGTTCCCCTCCTAAAAAAAAAAAAAAATAACAGAAAACAATGCCAATTGCATTAATCTGTCTTGTTTAATCATACACAAACAACAAGAGGATTCCTGGCCGTTTGTGGTCTCGCTGCTCAGTTGCGTTGATGCACAGGAAAAGGTGTTAAAATTGGAAAAGCACTACCCGTTTCCAGAGGCACAAGAAGCTTAGATGATTGGAACGACTTCCAAGAAGTCCCGAACTGTGTGCCAGAACAAATCCCAGTCACTTCCCTGCCCGGTCACACTCGCTCATTTCATGTTGCAAAGTCACACACAAAACAAAACACATGGTCCTATGCTTTAAATCAGCCACAGGGTCACCACAGCGGTTGCTGCCGCCTACTGCACCTGATATGAGGAAAGACACACACACACACACACACACTCTTGTCTAGCGTGACATGAGATAGGGTGCAGTCACTTTTCCACCAGGCTGGCCACCAAGTCTGTTTACTTAATTCCCTGTCTGCAGACACACACACACACACACACACACAGGCCCACATTCACACTTCTAAATATACAACATTTGACACGCACAGACACACTGTGTACGCACACAAACACACAGATGGGCGTACACAAACATTTCCTGTGGAAGAAGAGCCAGACAACTGGTAACTGTATCAAGATGAAACACAACATCAATGTGCTGTCTTTACTTTCCCCTTCAAGACCAAATTGATTTTAAAGTATCTTGAGGACGGTCCAAGGCTGTCACACCCATAGCTTCTCACCATACTGAAATGAGAAACCAGACGTCTCAGTGACCGTGTTCGGAACCGCGATGGAAACGTTTGTCATCAGTACATCCAGAAGTCTTTCAGTCGGAAAGGTCAAACTGATGAACTCACTCGAGCTCAGTCAAAGGACTGGACTGCACCTCAGGGATTTTACTATTATCACATTATTATTATTATTTTAAATTACGCTGATTGCTGAGCCGTGCTGTGCACATTTTCTGCGAAGTAAATGTGTGTTTTTCCAAGAAGAATCTCTCCCCAAAGGCCACCCACCCAAAATTATACCATTAAGTTCAGTGACTTGTGAACTGGGTTGACATTAGTCAGGTAAAGCGGTGAAAATATAAGTCTCAGGTCGCAGCAGACATCCTACATCCCACCCCCATAATGACTACAGCCTGATTCTGTATCCTTCCTTTAATTGCTTCCTCTCCTCCAATGATGAAAATGGTTTTCATGCACCCCCAAAATGTCATCTCGTTCTCAGGAGGGCGAGCCCTGGAATGCTGGCATGGGTGCGCAGGCTGCTCTCTTTGTGTACATGTGCATGAATGCCTATTAGTGAGTGTCTGCGTGCAACAGCTGCTTCTGAGATGCATCTGTTCAAGAACCGGCTCTGCGGCTTTGTGCTCCGCTGCTCCTTCAAGGTCAGGTGTCTCTCGAGTTTAGCGTCCAAAAATCTTTCCTTTCCTCTCGATGCGATTAAATCTTGAAATGTTTATATTAGTCACTTTCATCGATTTAAGAATTATTGATGCTGGGAGATTTTCCAACAGATTTCTTTCTATTTTCATCAGTTTATGTAGCGAATATCGTTTCCCTTGTTCAAGGTTCTTTATTACCATCCCTGAGGGGCAGCAGCCAGCAGTAACCACACACCACCAAAATACATACGAGCTGTAAATACATCCAGTAAATAACGTTAAGTCTAATTTTCTTAGTCAGAAATCTAGTTATTGGTCCTGAATGTCCTGTACAAACGTTGCTCTTTGGGTTTCGTGGTAGTAGCTAAGGAGTTGTGTAGTTTTGAGAGTAATGGGTAGTTTTTGGTACTACACCCCAGACAATATCCAGAGTTGGCTAAAGATTTTCATTGCGCCTTTCCCATGTGAAGAGGAATGTCCCAGTCGGATGAGTTCACAACAACAGGAAGAGGTTCAGGGCGTTTAGGTGAAGAGCCGCATCTGGATGGAGCAAGCAAGAGGAAGGTAATTATGAATACATTCAACCGGAGGTCATAGCTGCTCGACACCAGCGTTGGTTCTCGCCAAACTAAACTTCACTGGCGTCTTCTGTCATGGAGACCTGTCCAGCGTGTACTCCACCATCTTTGTGGAATTACACAGAGAAGAAGAAGTGGATAGTTACAGGTGAACGGTTGTGGGGGGGGGGGGGGGGGGGGGGGGCCTGGGAAGGAGGGGGGTTGGTGGGGGGGGGGGGGGGGGGGGGGGGGGGGGGGGGGGGGGGGGTCCTGTGACTGAACGTGAGATTAGTTGTGGGAGTGAGTTCCTGAAGTAATTTTAAGGGGATTTCCCCTCTGAGCCACACAGCTGATTACACGAGGGCTTTAAAGTTTAAAGGAGCATGCGAAGAAGACGGCAGTGAAAATGATGAAGAGCATGATGTTTGTGTTGCGACCAGGGTGGCAGTGGCGGAGATGCACGTGAACAACGGCCTAAGATGAGGGAGGAATAGGGAGAAGCTTTGAGTAATGATGATGGGCACATGAAGGTAATATTAAAAATAATGAGGAGGCTCTCTGATCAAAGACACAATCAGGAAAAGGTCTAGCCTAAGGTAAATATGCCGAGTGACCCAGAGCTATTGACTCACATGTGAAGACTTAGGTAAAAATCTACTATCACTTTATTTCTGCTCAAAGCTAAGATTAGTTTGGCGCCAGTCATGAGAGATGCACCAGGTGTGTGTGTGTGTGTGTGTGTGTGTGTTTAGGGGTAATGGCTCTGTAGGATAAAGGCAGGAATCCCACTATATGTTTGTATTTCTGTGTTAATTTGTGAAACAGGTCAGTGCTGGTGGTCGACAGCTCAGACAGCTGAGTCCCTGCCTGCCTCCACTCCCTCCTTCCATTACACTCACACACAGGGACATTACATTGACCTACACTGATTTCCTGAGACATATGCCCTGTCCCAATTTGACCTCTTAGCCCTACAACTTGGCCAGATTTGCATCCTTACAGGTGAGTAATACTTGGACCACAAACACACACACACACACACACATTCTCTCTCTCTCTACAGCAGGAGAATATCAACAGTGTATTCTGCCACTAACTGATCAACTGCTGTCCTGCGCACACAGACTCTCTATAACACAAATGTTGGCCAACACTGCATGTGCTGTTCCCAGTGATTCTGAAGTGAAAAATTGAGCCCAGATGTTAATAAGACAAGTGGGAACAAGGAGATGGTGTGTGTGTGTGTGTGTGATGCAGTCTTATTCTTTTACATTAATGTTTATTTAGAGTCGGTGTTAAATCACATCTTAAAACATCAAGATGTGACATCTGCCAATTAGTTCATCAACACACAGACACAAAGTAAACACAGAGCACTGTTTCCATTTTATTCAGGATTCCACCCTTTAGTTTTCCCCAGATCTGAACCAGAGAAGGTCAAAAACACAGAGGGGAAACTTTTCCACCGGAAAATTAGCTCACGAGACGGTCGAGTGTGTAAACGCTCGGGTTTATCTTGAGTTTCCGTCTCTGCTAATCACCTGCTGGAACAGAGTCACAATGGTTGCCTATCTTTGTGAGTGCGTGTGCCGTCTACTTTTGTCTGTAGTGTAATTTTAGAAGGAGCCGGGATGGTTTCCCTCACTCGCCACACCATGCAGATTATTAAATTGTGTTCCTCCTCTCTGTTCAGTTGGAACCAAATATCATTTTTAAATCTATTTATATATATATTGTTGCAGTAAGAACTGCGTCGCTACATAAAGGCGGCATCAGTGTGTCCGATGCCGCTTCACATCATGTAGCAACCGTGGTGTTTGTGGTCACCGATCCCTGCAAGGTTCTCATCCCAAACTTCCTCCCCCACCAAAGTGTGTAATCACTTCCGTTCCTCTGGAGCAGACAGAGAGGCCGCACAGTCTTATCTGGCTGACCGCTGCTCGCTGAGATACCGCTGACATGACTCATGGAACAGGTTCTTGTTTTACCACTGATCAACACCAACATACAGTCTGTGGTTAGAGTGTCCTCCAGTGGGGGGGGTTAGGCACCGAACACCTCCTGTGATGTTTGAATAAAATGAGATAAGTGTGAACTTATAATACAGGTTATGAGGAGGCCACTCTAATTGGTTAAACAAACTAAGTGCTGAGACCGTGAGGTAAGTCCAGTTTATATCAACAAATGATGCAATCATGAGTCATTAATGGATCTTCTACAGTCAGTTCCTGTTGAAAAAGCATCAACATCATTTTTTTTTTTTTTTTAACACAAAACTGTTTAATTCTTTACGGCACTCATGGATTTTGCTAAACTCTCTTATAACTCAGTGGGTAGTGATTGAAAGGCAGATTAGACTCAGTTTGGGCCGATATGACCTTGATTCTGCTGCAATGAGAATTG
Source organism: Pseudorhombus dupliciocellatus (assembly GCA_016785235.1). NCBI lineage: Eukaryota > Metazoa > Chordata > Actinopteri > Pleuronectiformes > Paralichthyidae > Pseudorhombus > Pseudorhombus dupliciocellatus. Next base: position 7,431,352 of record JAFBJW010000280.1, read on the forward strand.
TGGAAGAAATCCGGTCTGGCACCACGGGTGGAGCCAACGCTCGGCCCAGATTATCAAGTTACTGCAACGGCATCCGTTGTTGCAGAGGTCACGTCACAGAGGTGACTTGGTGCGTCATTGCTTCTTGGGTGATGATTTTAGGAATATACTGTAGAGAGTGATGTGCCAATGTTTTCAGATCAACAGTCTACAGTGTGTGTGTGTGTGTGTGTGTGTGTGTGGTTGATGAACGCTTAAATGGGGAAAAGTGTACTTCACATGTGTGAACAAATAATAAATGCGTAAATTACTAAAAAATGTATTTAAATGCTCTGTTGAAGCCATTTCTCTCACTTTTTGGGGATGGGTTTAGTTTTATGCCATCGCCACACCCCTCCCTGTTGTCCTCCATAAAACAGACATTGTCATCATTATTGCACCTTTTTATGGTCCATTAATTTTACTTCTCCCAGATTTGTCACAAACCTTCCAAGCATTAAATAATTGATATGGCTTTCGTGAGTGTGTAGCGGTTCGAGCCAGTGGACAAGCAGTTTAGCTAAGCACGGGGGAACACACTGCCAGCAGAAAAATATGTTTCATGTGTTTCCAGCATGGCTTAATGTCAGATTAACACGACAGCGCTTCGTTATAATTTATGCACAAAACAGAATCATAAAGTCACAGCTTCAGAGGAAATTATATTAAGTTAATTCCCTCACAGTGTCTCCAGGTCAGTATCAATTGCACTGAATGGGAAAGACATCACTCCAAAATCAGCTTTTAAGCCTTTCAATGGAAAGTCAATGTGAAGCACAGGCTGTGACCCCTGGACAGGACTGGAAGAAATCCAACTGTTCACCAGCTGTGTAACGGACGTGTCACTGGTCCCTGGTGAAGCATCCATCCCCTCTGAAAAGAGCCGCGCCAACAGATATGTCCACACTTCCTGCTGTGCAGCATTTTTATTATGTTGAAATCCATTTAAAACATATTCAGCTGCATCGGTCCAGCTGCACGTGCAAGGATGGATAAATCCAAAACCTGGTTTTGATATGCAGTAGACGAACATATGTTTAGATGTATGCAAGCATGTTTCATCTGCATGGGCTGCGTGCGGTGTAAACAGATGTTTGCGTGTGCACACGTGTGCAAGCGAAATGGGGAATGGAGCTAAATCGAAAAAACAACTTTGTAACCGGCATGACTTCACCGTGGGACGCGAGCCCGCCTTCTGTTTCGCTGCCAGCCGGGGCTCAGGTCCCATCCAGGGCACGGGCCAATCATAAATGAGTAATCATCGTCGTGGAAACATGCTGACAAATAGGCTGATGTAGTGGAAGCGACTGTGATCATGCGGAGGTTAGCTGGGCCTGTCTGACAGCTAGTTGTGCTGTTTCACAGAACATCGCATGCACCGTCCACAAGAGCCACCTCCCCCTTGCTGTAAATTTGAAACACTGCTCTCAGTCGCAGCACATTATCCTTCACTAAAATACTGTGTCCATGGCCAAGTGAAGTGTATATTTATGTTCTTCCCCGCAGTCTCGTCTATTACACTATGTGCTGTTGTAATGGAGTTGGTCTGATTTCACATGCACTATTTAATTCCACATGTTGCTATTTAGCCCTCAAAAGAAAATGCTTTGTGTCTCCCATGGCCCCGTCTCTTGTGATGCTGTGTGCAGGCATGTGATGCCAAAGACTCCATTGTTAGGCAACAGAAGGACTGATTTGACTCAGTCCTTGGCAGCGACTCGCTCTCAAACACCACTGAATGTCATATATATTAGTTGGGACATACAAAACGACTTGGACATTAGAGTGTCAGATCAGGACAATAATCATTAAAATCCAAAACGTCAATGAGGGCGTGGGATTGATGGCGATAAGTGACGCTCCCTGAAGATCCACAGTGACGTCACAGATCCTCTCAGGCCTGCCAGTGTGTTTTAAAACGTGTAAATACAATACCAACCTGAGGCCAGATTTATCTATGTTGTGTGTGTGTTGTTCTGGTTGGTGTCATGGTGATGGTGTGGGCCTCCATGTCATGAACATAAAACATGTTTAATGCCCTCTGGAGCAAGAGCGCACACGGGCAACTTTACAGCAATTACAGCGTGGATATGTGACCCGATACCACTGGGATCAGTATCATTTTGGGATGATAACCGGGTGTCAGTCGGGTTCTGTGCTGCACCTGTTTGTGATCGGGGAAGAAGACAGGAAAAACAAGTGCATGTTGGTTTTGAGTTTGGCCGCAGGCTAGAAGCAATCTGCAAATTTGATTTTATAATAAATAATAAATAAATAATAAAAATAAATATATGTATGTATGTTATACCTACATACATACATGAATTGTGATCTGTATTTGTGATAAAACAGCAAAGATGTCTCCTGAAATGATTATTAAATTACTTTTCTTCTTTTGATGCTGACCACCGCAGCAGAGGCATTAAATTGACTAAAGAAAAGTTTGAATCTACTTTAACTGGCCTCACACGAGAGCCCTTGTTTTGACACAGATAAGCCACACACACAAAATACACATGTACAAATACACACGTCAGCAGTCGTCATCAGCCCTGGGTGACTCTGTCCCTTTGTGAGTCAGTGTGATGGGGAACACCCACACAGCAGATACAGGAGGTCCTGTGAAGTCTGCACCAGTGTGTGTGCGTGTGTGTGTGTGTGTGTGTGTGTGTATGTGTGTGCGTGTAGAACTCTGTGGGGGGGGGGGGGGGGGCAATGTAGGGGGGGGGGTTGCCTAAACAGTTTCGCAATGTCCACTTAAGGGGGGGATATTGGAGAGATGTGCTGTGTTGTGCTCTGGTTTTCTCTAACCCTCAGACTCTAACTTCCATTACTTTGTCTTTTAGTGCACAGTTAATCTGCTCGCATGAATGTGTGTGTGTGTGGACTTTTCGGTAACAGCTTCAGATTCTGTTTAAATACCAGGTCCAGTTTTTGTCCAGTTTTTCGCATTGTTCCTTTGTTATTTTCTCATGCCTATAAGAAGATGTGGCCGGAGTTTAATTTGAAAGAGTCTTTTTTTAGTTACACCTTCTTCCTCCATGGGTCAACGTTTCTCTCTGTCACTTCCACCTTCCCACGCTCTCAGGTCCCTCCATTCATGATTCCAACGTCACCACACCGTCACCACCACCGACCAATCATCGCCCACGTTCCTTCAACAAATTTGCAACTTTGCCCTTTTTGTCTTTCAGACACACAATTGTGCAACTCACCTCCTCCCCTGTCACCACCGCAAGCTCCACGATGTTGGGACACTGTTCCAAACGTTTTCTGGCTCTTCTCCTCCTCCACCACCACCACCACCGGCGTCTCTCATCTTATATATTACATTATTGTTTCATGTTGGTTGTGCAATCCTGTGAAACTTTCCAGTGGATCTCCTCGGAGTTTTCTACTGACTCAGAGACACCACACCAGTGTCGCGGCCCCATGTCGAGTCTCATGGCTTTTTTTAATTGTTTCATGTCATTCCACAAAGTGGGGTTGATGTTCTGCCTGATGAGTTAAAGATGTTGAACTGACCACTGTTGACATTTGCTGTGATTAACTGTTCTTTATATGGAAAGAGTTGCCATGCACCACGTGTTCTGTGACAGTCACTTTGTTTACATTCAGCGCTAAACTATATGAACATGAAACAAAAAAAAAAAAAAAGATTTCTCTTCAGGACATGCTTTCAGTTAATGTTTTCAGTTTATGCCTGTGTTCCTTTGGTAATCCAGTCCACACGTCTGCTCGCTATCATCAGCTAGAATTATGGACGGATGCGTCCACCACGTGTCGTCACACTGTCTCTGTTGCAGTACTGCTGTCAGGACTTTGTCTCACAGTTCATTCATTATACCGTGACATCTATCTGATGCCTTGTTATGCCTGTGTGTGGAATAATCAATAAGAATATAGACCCCAACAACCAGTTGGCAAACCTCACAAAGAGAAGAAAAATATAGGATTCCCACATAACTTTCAACATCTGCCTTGTTCATTTGGTTGACAACACATTGGGCGCTGTTGTGTTGTGAGCTGAAAACAAACTTTATCCCATGTTGCTTTTGGCTTGGTTACACCTTATTATCACAGTATCGCAGCTGGGAGCTAATGTCACTGGCTTGGATGGTTTCCTCATCATTACCATATCACCACATCAGGGCCATCAGCAACTCTTAATCGATCACACATTCAGAATACATTTGGCTGTTCACAGTCTCCAGCTGGTTGGGTTCTTTCTGTGGGAAACACCACGGGTTTGGTTAGGCTTGCAACATCTAGCATACAATGGAAAATCCGAGTGTGCAGAATTTTGGTGGCACCAAGCAGAAACCCATGGTGCCGCTACCAAGCTGTATCAACACTCCACTAGTGGTGCTCACACCCATTTAGAAGCTCTGGTACTGGGTCTACAGAGAAGCAACTTTGCTTGATAGCTTTTGTCAAGCATTTAATTTGACCTAAATAAACAGATAAACAGACTTTTTTTTTTTAATACATTTTCTAGTTTTCTGTTCCACTTAACGGACTATTTAAAAACAACTCTTTTTTTTCCTTTCTTTGTTTCATGCTAGTGTGCCAAAAAAAAAAAAAAAAAGCATTTTCATATTTATGTGACTCATTTGATTTCCTGGGAACTGTGTTCAAAGTCAGCTGAATAAAGATCAACTGAAGTGCCCACAGACATCATGCATTGTGAAACAATGACTGAAGTGGTTGCAGTGCAGGAATTGAAGGCTAAACTACGGATTCCGTAGGAAGAACGGCAACACGAAGGCCCTCCGACAGAAACAGAAGAATGCACTGTAATGCTCAAAGTATAAATACAGCGAAGAGTACACTGATGGGCAAGTTAGCCAAATAATGTGTGATAATGTGCATGATGCTTGGACATCGGTAACCTAGCTTTTTAGCTTGCGTGCTTCTGAGATTGCTGGGTTATTCTCAGCTTGTCAAGAAATGCAACAAACAGCTGTACAGCTGTGTACATGGGAAGGCTCAGACCGTATTTATTCTGTATGTGGGAGTCTGAATGTAGCCAAGAGAAAACTGTATTACTTGTTAAATGTCAAATAACTGAAAAGTAAACTGAAAATTAATTTTCTGTTTGGTCTTGATTCCACACAACCATCTTCATTCAGGGATGCTGAGGCCCTTCCTGTCTGTTGATCAAAGGCAGTTGGTCAATAGTGTCAAAATCAAATCATTATTAGAGGCGGAGGGTTTAATCTCCCACACTATGTCAGTCAGTAAACATCTACTCTTTTCTATTCAGGGAACACTGAATTCCTACCCTGGGACATTCTCTATGATAGAAGCACTTTGTCAGGGAATATGAATCTCCTGAGTTTAGTTTGGAGAGCAGCTGCTTTAATCTCTATAAAATATGCAATTTTTTTATAAACTGAGAGGGTTTCAACATGGATCTTATTATTGTGTAGTCTATTTCTCACCAACTGTCAAAGCAGCATCAAAGATCTCTGTCATTTTTCATCAGCAGAGAACATGACTAACAAAGAACCACAGATAGTCTGTTGTTTATTAAAAACATCGGGAGGGGGGGGGTTGATTTTGAAATATAATATTACAATTTTTCAAAATAAAAAGGCCTTTTCAGCACGTGTGTCTTGAAAGTATGAGTCTAAGAGTTGATTCAGCTTGTTAGCCTGAGTTTAGAATGTGTTGCTGGCTGCAGAATGAAGTCAGAAATGCTGTCTCCTCTATGTTAAATAAATATTTCTAAAGGTAATTCAAGGAAGTTCTTCTCACCTGTATGTTCAAGTATACGATTTTAATGAGCTGGATTCAAATAATTTGAAGCTACAAAAACAAAAACCCCTCCCTTCTGCATAGACTCTGAATGCACAAGGTGGCAACATCGGTAACTGGACTATTTCGGTTTCATTTCTAGATAATGGGAGGAAGTGGTGACGCATCGTGCTAGCGACACAATGAAACTAAAATCGTTAGCTGTAGATTTAAATCAATTGTCTTTACCACTTCCATACATTAAACAGTACAAATACCCTCAGTACTACAGCCTCCCAGCTTTTAGTGTGGTAAGCAGATATTCACATTATGTGCCATTTTTGACAGAAAGTGGCAGACATCCGACAGCCATCAAAGTGACTTCGGAGCAGGCTCTTCAAAATATGATTTTCTCTTCTTCTGAGACGTCTCTGTAGCCGCCTCACCACTGTCCACAATTAGCTTAAATGAGTTCCAGATGTGACTTGCTGCATTGTGCGTGGGACTAAAATGTCCATCTACACTCAAGAATCAGACAAGCTCTGCCCCAAACCCAAGCTGCAACTAACTCTTCACATATATATATCTATGAAACGTCATTGCATTTTTATTACATTAAATATGTTGATTAAACCAAACTCACTGAGAAAATGGACACATATCAGTGTGACAAGAAATACCGAAATGATTAAAACCATCCTTGACTTTGGCAAAACTAAGAGAGAAAGGATTTTATCAACGTTCCTAACTTGGGAAATCTCTGCCATCTCTAAGGATACTGGTGTACAGTTGACAGGAGGCAGTGACATGCATACATTCACTTAGAGGAGTAAAATTGGAAAATTGAGCTCTCTGTATTACTGTTGCATTATACTTCACTAAAATACTATACTGTATGTTGCTAACTGCATCACAACTGACAGCAGGCAAATGGAAACAATGCATTACTCATTCAACATGTCTTTTCTAAATCTAACATTCAATCAGAGTGCCCTGTGTAATGACTGCAGGACCGATGAGGATAATGTCACACAGCACATGTGTTTCCTCGCATCTCAAGATAAAATTTCATGTGTAGTAAATCTAGCAGTCCAGCACTCAGGGTTCCCCCCAGCAATGTTTTCTAGCTCGTCCTGTGGGGGATCCTGAGGCGTTCCAAGGCCAGATGGGATATATAATCCCTCCAGTGAATTCTGGGTCTACCCTGAGGGTCTCCTCCCAGTTGGACGTGTCCGGAACTTGCAAAGAAGGGCGAACAGGAGGCGTCCTAATCGGATACCCGAGCCACCTCAACGGGCTCCTTTGGGCACTGAGGAGCAGCTGCCAAGGCCCTTTAATCTTTTAGACAAAGATTGGAGACAAACTGAAACAAACTGTTTCCCACAGTGTTGGTTGATGCAACTAAATATGAAGTGTTAGCAAGGTGCCAACAATGCAAGAGGAAAGAATGGCATTTTCTACTGGAATAAATGAAAGTGTCCATTGCAGGTTCACGGCCAGATGTTCAACTTGTGAATTTCAGAGAGGTGTGCACATGTCTGCATATGTATACTAGTCCCCTGAGTGATTTGGTGATCATATCAAAACCCAAGTATGAAAAGCATACATATTTATCAAGTGAATGAAGGAAATCATACATATTCATTCATAAGTTCTCATGTCAGAGATGTCAACATGCTCATTCCTGAACCTCCAAATACAAACAAACCCACAGAGTTTCCATTGGTTCACATTACCAGTTGACTCTAAGGTCAGGTTCATTTCTCAGATTAATGAATGGCGGCTGCATCACGTATCGGGTAGTTCCAGCATGCAGGACCTTGTTCATTTGTTCAGACGGCAAGAAGAGAGGAGCGGTGTAGTCCATCCCTTCCCACCGCCTATGAAATATTAATCACAGCAGGGCACGGATATGAGCCTAGAACAACACATCTAACACGAACATCACATATACCTTGAAAGCTGATTTCAGACATAGTCTAGAGTGAGAGCCTCTAGATTATCTTCTGACTTTCTACAACTTGCCCCATAAAGTCTGCAGAATCCAATGTAAGACCACAGCAGTAGATTTCCACCTCAACTTTATCCATCCATCTGGTGGATTTTTGTGCCTAAATGGAACCAAACCACATCACATAAGATTGAATATGCTAATCAGTGAACAGTCGTATCCGATGATACAAACAAACAACGTGCCTCTTTCCAAATGGAGGCTCTGTTGGAGTAGACGGTGATTGTAATTTCACAGCTGCACTTTGTTGGCAGCCATGTTACTGCGGATCATCACTGCATTTGATGAGTGAGTGAGTTATTAAACATGTGAGCCGCACTCAGAGACCGTCTGATTCTCTGTCCCTCTGCCATCCTCACACTGCCACAATTTTCTCCTCCACTTCTTCTTTGCAGCTTCCTTTCACTTCCTTTCTCTCTTCACTCTGATAATCGTTTTTTTTCCCTCTCCCTCCTGTTCCTGTCCCTTCTTCCTCCCTCTGATTCGGTTTATTAGACCCTTTTCCCCTTTATTTGTTCATTAAAGCTGTTTGATTTACGGAGGGTGTCACCAAAAAGCAAATCCTAACATCTGGACCACTGCAGGACCTCTGTGTACTGATGAACACACACACATGCACCCGGCTATAAAACAGTACAGATAGACTCGCAAACGTAATCCACAGACACAAAATAAGAATCTTTCCAATGTTCAGTGCGCACATCCTCATTTGTTGCCATGACGATGATCAATAACAACCCCACCCTCTCTTCTCTAAACCCCAGTGAAGTCAACCCCATACACACAAAAGGTCAGTGTTGAGTCTGAAACGGATCCAAAACCTAAAACAAGAAAAACACACTGTAGGTGTTGTCACAGAGTGTTGACGCAGGATATTCATGATCCATCCTCAGATCTTTGGATGTTACACTCACGCTGCTTTGCTGCTCTCTCCCCTCGTCTGTAATTAAAACTCTAATGGCTGCTGTGTAAACTGATTTGCACCGTTGCAAACTCGACAGTACATGTGAGTTGTAAATAGTCCAGGTAACGGGCTGACACATTGTTCTCATCTGTTTGAGAGCATGAAGTCACGCGTCGTAAACACAAAGCTGAGCAATGGGCGAAGAAGCCAGCGAAGAAATAGCGATTCACACTTGTCCAACAATGTGACAAAAACAAGACGGAGGCCGTGTGTCAACGTTGCATTTTTCTCTGGCAGGGACCCCCTCATCCCATTTTCATCATAAAATGACAAACAAAAACTTGATGAAACTGATGATCCCAACAAAATCAAGAGTGTAATCCTATGGGTCTGTGCAGTAAGGAAGGCTTCATATCAATGTATGGAACATGAAACTCACAGTGCTGTTTGTTATGTGCACAATCTGACACTTCAGATAATTGGAAATAATGATAATATTTGTGATCACCATCATCTCCATCATAAAAAATAGCTCTCAGTATTGCACATGCCTCCCGTGAGGCTGACCAATGCTTGCCACGCTTGTCTTTGTGTAGTAACGGCACAAAAATAAAAATGTAGTGGTCTGATAACGTGATAATGTGTTTATTATTTGCCGTGACACAGACAGAGCATTTTCTTTGCACAGGTAATAATAAATCACAGAGGCTTTCTTCTTTTATTTCCAAAGGAAGCTCAAGCAACTGAGCAGAACATTCACATCCACTGAGAATAAATAGTATTTGAGGGAATTAATCCAAACCACTGTTATGCTTGACACATGTGAACTGATAAAGCAACCCATACTACAGTAAAGAAGATGTTTAGATGTTCTAGTATTCATAGGCTGTTTTATTACCTTTGGGCTTGAATCAACTCACAGCATTTCACGTCATGAGTCTGTTTTGATTTAGTCAGAAGTCGACAGATTGCAAAGGATGAGGCAAAACTGCTCATGAACCCCCCCCCCCCCCCCCCCCCCCCCCCCCCCCGAGTGATGTGCAGAGAAGGTCAGCTTCTCTACACATCACCCCAAGGAGGAGCCGCGTGTGGGAACACAAACGTCCGACACTGAGCGAACTGCCCGCTCCCTCTTATAAAGCCTGATTAATGTCATGTGTGAACAGACCAGGTAATTGTGCAGAGAATGGCCTTTCTATCATTCTGTCATTTCTCCAAACACTCTGATCAGGTGACGCCCTTCAGTCAAACTGAACAGTGCCCGTCCATCCCCCGATGTGTGAAAGGTACCAGACGAAGAAGTGTGAGTCTCTCTCATCTGTCCTGAAACCCAATTCACCTGCTCGCGTTTACCAGCTCGTTCCTGCATCAAAGTAAGTCTCACCTCGTCAGTGTCAGAGTCAGCAGCTGGGCAGCTTGCAGTAGGTGTCTGAAATGCAGCTGACACTGGAGCGACCCTCCTCCACCCTGCCACTCTCTCCATTTGAACGCCCCTTTATCTCCGTGTCTCTCCCCTCATGATGGTTTGGACTCAGCGAGGCCACAACAAACACTCTGTTGTCATGGCTGCGTTTCTCTACGGCCCCAGGAAACCGAGCCTTACTTCTGAGAAGTGTTGCTTAACGCTATATGTTTCTTATTATTGATGGCCTTTAAAAGACTTGATTTTTTTTTTTTTTTCTTTTTTTTAACTTCATTTAAGTTTATCTGTCTTCGCTGGTGAAGGTATCATTTTCCATGAGCAGAAACTTGTGCTTGCTTTTTTTGCTTCTTGATTTACATCAGGCCGTCTCTGATTTTTCCCTGATGAGTTCACTTTCTCTCTGCTGCCTGACACCACCTGACTGAGGCTGACGTCTGCTCAACAAAACATATGTGTGTGTGAGGAATTAGTTTTACAGCATATTTCCTACTGAATCGCTGATTTATACATGTGTGAGTGTTTGATGCATCTTGGCTTCGTGACAGTATTTAAGTCGAGGAGTGTGTGTCTGTGTGTGTGTGTGTGTGTGTGTGTGTACTGGGTCACTGGGGGGAGTCTGCTCAGCTGAGAGACTGAGGTGTGGCAGGGTTAGGAGGTTAAAGGTGTCTCATATTCTTGAGTCACCGCTCCTTCCCTGGAGAGAGAAAAACAAGTGAAACTTTGGCCGGCTATGAATAGTTTTCCTCATGTACAGGTCTGCTTTCAGTTTTAAATAAAAGTTTCTGGTTTTTTACTCTTGTGTTCCAAATTTATACAATTGTTGCACATTAACACATACATTTTACAACTATATTCACTTATTCACATTTTACTGTCCATAGTAGTTATTATTTTTCTAGATACTAATTTAAAGTACCCACGAGTACAAGCAGCCCTTTACAGTGATACCCAAAAATGAGCTCAGCACAAATGATTAATTGAAGTCCCGTCTTTTGTGTAGTGCGTAAGGGGACCTCCTGTGTTTTTGTTGGTCAGGTGACACTGTATAACATGTCTATACAAAGACAGATTTTGCATCATGTTACATAACACAATCAAACCTAAAGCATTTATTTCATCGTGAGGGTGGTTCAGGTGGATTGGTTATGACTTGGACTTGTTTCTCTAACCTTAGTGTTTGACGTGAGCTGTGTCCCTATTCGAGATGACATCTTTCAAAGGGTGCATATGTGTCACAGTGGCACAAAGCTAAACTATCCCGGGATTCATAGTGTTTAACTGCGGTGTGTTTAGCTGCCTTGATGATGAAGGCATGGTACATCGGCCACTCTAGCTGACGGTTGGAACAAATAAGTTAGACAATATTCTGGACCTTTTTGGCTGCATTTATTCTTGCCTGTATTCTCCTTCACAACTTTTTTTATGTTTTTGTTTTTTTAACAGCATGGACTGATAGGACAGACAAAACCTTAGCAGTTTCCCAAAGTGGTCCCCAAAGTGTCCAAACAAGTAGCAGAAACACTATAGATTCTCATACTTAGAAGTCTCTGTTTGAGCCTAATTTGGTCATTAGACGGCCATGCTGTTGTGTATGACTCTCTGCAGCAGATTTTGAGTCGTTTACACAACCTTGGGTCAAATTGCGCCCACTGATTACAGCATTACATGGCGGCACTTCAGCTCACCGTGTCTACGCAGCCAAGGTTGACTTCTCACATGTCTCTTTGCATGTGCTTGTGAAAGTGCTCCTTCTTAAGACTTACTCCTATTTCTTTGGGCAGTGTCACCACAGAGCCAACAATATCACACCTCTATGGTTCTTTCAAGGTTTATCTTAGGACAAGTAACTGAAATCAAATAGTAAATCGGCTGCTGTGGGACAGCTTTGTCTTACAATGTTTCCAGTGTCACTCTGGGGACAACAGTGTCCACTGGGTAGTTCCGTTAATGCTGTAGTCCAGACTGAAATATCTACAGGGTGGACAGATATTTTCCACGCTCATGGTCCTACGAGGATGAATCTGTTTTGATGGTCACTTATGACCACACTTGCAGAGTGGATGTGTCTCTTTCAATGTGCCTTTAAGGTTTTAAATAACCCTGCTGATAGACAGAGAGACAAGAGATAACATCGGGCATCACGGTAACACACTTAGGTAGGAAGCAGGAAATGAGCTCTGGCAGCGTGAAGTGAGAGCATATCAAATAATGTTCTTTGGCAAACATTTTCTTAACCACACTCAAGTCATCATCTTTCATGTATTTTCATAGACTCAGTGGGTTTGACTGAAAATGTCCAGAAATGGTGAGAAAACATCCAGGCTGTTTCCCTCACATTTGTTTTCCCAAGGTTTCCCACTTTGAACCCCAAACTGAGGAGAGACCCTTCTGTCTGTTCTCTCTCTCTCTCTCACACACACACACATTCTCTTGTCTCTATATTTATTAGCTGGAGCTTTGCTGGAGCCAGTGGGGATGATGAAAGTTAAAGAATACAAACACTGCTCACCCTTGATCTCATTTCTGCTCAAACCAATAAAATGTGATGTGTCTTTTAACACACTCAGCTGAAGCCACGCTGGAGAGACACAGTTAAAACCTATGTTTCCATCGGGGCTTAAATAGGCCTAAAATTTTACAAACAATCATTTAAATAATGAATATGAATATAAAGTATTGACATAACAAGTTAGGCAGCGCATAAAACTGATTGGCTCTCATCAAAGCCTGTCTTTCAATCTTATTTACAATAGAAATATAACTACATCTCACACAGCCAACTGGTGAATAGGACTAAAGTAAACAGACTGTGAAGTGACAGGCTGAAATAAGGACAGTAGTGGAAACTGAAGTTATGTGGTGTCGGGAGAAGTTTGACACGAGGTGGTGGATGTAATGGCCTTAGCTTGAATTATATCCTGGAGAGACCGGTGAGCTCATGGAAAACCTTGATCTTTAACAAAGAGTCTGCAGATGCCAGCCGGTGTTCTGGCTCCCCTTTAATGGCTGAATCACAGGATGGCAAACAACATGCGTTTGGGGGGCAGCAGTAGCTAAAATGATTAGTGGAGGAGACATTTATGTGTAGGGTTTAAATTCCCGGAAAGGCCAGAAAAGTCCTTCTGGGAATGGGATTACTGGGAATAAAGGTCTTGTCCTAATGGGGTGAATGTACAGAGAATATAGCCATTTCTTCCTCCTTCACAGGAGCTAGTGATGGGCCCATCAGCAACGCGCTGAACAACACCCCAAACTGTTCTATACCTGATTTGCATGGGTTAATTAGCATTGCAAACATACCTTCATCGGAATGTGCCACAGATTATTGAAACTATTGAAAATTAATAATTGAGACAATATCTGACATCTATTGAACTTAAAGCTGCACTAATGGCTTGATAATCTTGATCTAGTACAAGTGATCAATGGAAACCTTGAAATCAAAAACAGCTGACCAGCTAGCTGGCTGTTATGGTACACAGCCACAGGACAATGAATAAACACAGCCAAAATGAAATGTCTGGTGAACTTGTATAAAACTGTGGGACTGGATTTCCCTGGGTTTCATTATTGGTGAAAACATTTTGGATGCTCAGCAAAATATGTACCATATAGGCCTAATCCTTTTTTTTTTTTTTTTTTGGACGTTTCAATAAACAATATTTAATCTGTACCTCCTGTCAATCTAGATTGTCAAAGACAAGAGAGAAAAACATTGCTGTTTCTGTGTAATTGTTTTATAAAGTTGAACTTTAAAGCTAAACTCTTTAAAGAGGTTATTGTAAATATCATGTCAAAAAGAGAATAATCATCTGATTTATCCTCTCTTGGGAAGTCTCTTTGCTTATAGGGTCAAAAACAAAGCATTTATTACCTCGTCTTTGGGTCTATGAATGAGGAAGTCTCTTGTTTTTTAGCTGAGACTGTTTACTGCTTTCTTATCATTAGTCATCAGAGCTTTGAAGTGTGTTTTTGTAGTTTTGGAGACAAATCGAAGGGAGTGTTTACGCCTCAGCCCAATTTGGGGCCCTGACCCACTGACCTGAAGAGGACGCGATGAGCAGAGGGGAAGAAGAGCGGTGATGACGAGAGCTGTAATGAGATGGGGACAAAGCTGGCGAGGCTCTAAACAACAAATCGTTCAAAACAACTCATCACTCTCATTCTGTGGACACACAACACACGATCAGTATAGATCTGTGGGTTACAACACAACACTTGACAGTCAACTGAATATGTGCATTTATATCTGGCATTTAGTGTGTTATGTGGACTTCATCACAATACTCCTACCTCTTTTAATTCAATTCATGAGGTCATGAAAGTCTCAGTAGTTGAAAAAAAAAGATAAATACAATTCTTCTGTCCTCAAAATAAAAGAAAAACATGATCAAGGGGTTAATGTTGGCATTAGGATGGAGCTAAAGTCTGTATGTTTCTGTCTGTGGCTCTGTGTGAGTTTCCACTACTTCAAAGGTCTGGTGTCTGTGGCCCCTGGGGCCCTCACAGACACCAGGCAGGTGTTTTCTTTGAGTAGACACATACTGTCAACATTTCGGTCGAGAGCCAATAAACCTCGGAAGGATACCCGCTCCTCAAAGCACCGAGGGTGTGATGTAGCTGAAGTGCTAGATGAGGCTTCTGCTGCTGAAGGAACACGTGTAATTTTTTTTTCTTTCTTCAAAACTTTAAGTTATTCCCGTTCGCAGGCTGTTGCTATGCCCAGGGTCACAAACACACACCTTCTCACTGCTCCCCACGAATAACAGCGCTGTTTTTATAGGCGGTGGCGTAGACGTGTGTTAACATGTGTGAAATACTTCAGCTCTACAAACATTATTGTCCTTGGATCGATTAAGAGAAGGATCCTCAGACAGACAACACCGTCTCAACACCTGTCCTCTGTCTCAACATCGGACCGTTTGTAGTTCACCCATCCGCGAACGTCCAGAAGCTGCTGCTCAGCACACGCTAACAGGATCGGGCTGCTGACTTCTTCCACCTGGAGGGTGAACAGCTACAGGGCATGTTGTCTGTCTGACCGTCTGGAGGGATGACTGCATGACTGGCTGCTTGGCCGAGCCGTCCGACCCACCTCTGACTCGCTCTCACTCTGTCTAACACTTTGTGCTTCTGGCTTGTGTTTTCTGTCTCATGGTCAATTTATTTACGGGGATGATTCTGAATAAATTGGACGGTATCTGACATGCCAGAATCTAAATAGTGGCAAATTCACTGGAAATATTACAATCAGCTACAGAAGACTAGAGCAGCAAGTTACATTTTACAACTGTAATAATAGAGAACATTTAAAAAACCAAGCCGTCATTTACATACATGTACATTTAAATCTACTGCAGTTGATCTAAGTGAAAAATGCCATGAAGTCAAAATGGTATAGAAAATGTGTCATTATTACAATATACTAATAATACACATTGTAATCAAATTAAAATACTGCATGGAAGCAGATAATCCAGGCATCACTCAACTGGAATGGAATGATTTTGGTTTTGATTCTTTCTGGTTTAAAGGGCTCATGTCAGAATATTTAATTCAGGGACTGGTATATTTTCTTCTGAAGGTAATAACACACTCTCCCCACAGACACACGTGTTGCACGTGTAGTACAGCTGATTTATTTTCCATGTCAGACGTTCAGCCTGATGTCCTTATTAGCCTGCCAGGATGGAGGAAACTAAAGGATGAGTCATGAGAGACTCATTAGAGATGTTTAGTCTCAAGTGTGAGAAGACGTGAGGGGGGTCAAACAGTCTGCTCACATCACCGTCAAATGATAAGAAGCCCCACCTCAGAAGATCATTACCCAGAGGCTGACTTCTGGTGGACATTTGCATAATGTAGCTGAGAAACCTAACAAACAACCTGTGAGTGTTCTCAGTCAGTGAGGTAGTTTTCTAAAAAAAAAAAAAAAAATTTTCTTAAAAAAACAACAAAAACTGAGAGGGGAATAAAACCTGTCAAAGCTGAAACAATGGCATTCAGTCTGTGATACGCCTCTTGAGCCTGAATGTGCCGTACGGTGCATGTGTCGATGCTAAAATCAACATCACAGACACCTGAATCTCCCACAAGGACAGCAGACCTTTGAGTATACTGGCAGTATAATCTTATTAAAACCTTCCTGGGCCTCCAGTGGCTGCCGGCCCACAGTGGGAGCCCAAGAGGCAAGCGCCTGGTGGTCAGAAGTTGACCCATGGAGGCCCTGCCAGCCTGGAGGGGGCACGCCGATGTGGGTCAACTGCTGACTGGAAGATCATGAAGGTTTTAGTGGTTTAGAGGAAGAGTTGAGCAGCTCATACGCTCACACGAGACATAGCACTGTGTTAAAGCAGCCTTTAGAAAGGATTTGTTTCTTATCAGAAAACAGTTGCGGTATAGGTTTGCGCCAAAGTGCAAAACCCAAACAACCTGCCAATCCAAGCACTCCTTCATTCCCACGCCCTGATGAAGGCCATGGTTTGTTCATGTTGACATCATCGAACAAACCTTTGCTGCTTTTTTTCACTTTGAATACTTAGACTACACAGACCCCAAAATGAAGTTCACAATAAAGCATTTATGCAAAGATGATAGGGTAGCTTTGACACCTGTGAGTGTGGAAAGGTTAACAGAGCCCTTTTGTGTAGTGAATGGTCCAGGGTATGATGCAATGTTCCCTTGGTACTTTTCTTACTTACATAAATAATGTGTCAAAGAGCTAGTTCTATCTCCAAGCAGGAAACTCTGTCCAGTTCTCACTTTCTACAGTTGGGTACTTAAGAAAAATCACTCATTATTATCCACTGCATACTCTACACGTATGATTTTAAAACATACTACATAACTTAGTATATGTTGAGGTGAGATTGCAGTTCAGAAATTCCAAAGATGGAGAACCCAAACTGAGGGTGAACTTGAGAATGATGACTGTAATATCCATAAAGATATTAAGATGAGGTGGGGTTAAGGTCAGTGGAGAAAGGGGTTTGGTTTCAGGTCAGTGCAGGTGGCTTTAGGATCACTGGAGGTGGTGTTAGGGTCACTGACTGAAGGTCGAACAGTGGTTGTCCAGGGAGGTGGTGGAGCTGAAACATCAGCAGAGCTTGGCTCTGTTGGAGGTACTGGCTGCTCCGCTGGTTCAGCAGAGCCAATGCTGGCAGGAGCCTCATCAGGAGGAGTTAGCAGAGGTGGTAGAGTAGAAACAACTGTTGGCCGCTGTGCTGGTTCATCCTGGCCGCTTGTCAAACGTTCCGGGACCTGATGGCGAGAGCTTCATCGGCTGGGGTCAAAGAGAGATGAAATCACCCTTATTCTTGACGGCTTCCCAGAATTGGATGGACCGAGTATTCTCCCATTCTCAGATTGACATTTCACCAACATTTAAAAAAAACAGAAAAAAAAAATTAACTTAACGGAGACTTTAATTCCTTTAGAAATATTATCATTCATAATATATAAGCATGGGTCACTTTAAATCCTTAATTTATTTCACCACAACATTAATTAATTTCTTTATTAAATGTGGTATATATTATTCAAATGTATATAGGTCTAAAAAGATACATACAACCATAATTAGCAGTCAGTAAAATACAAACATACTCTACGTCTGCACACAATGTCCACATTCACAAAGCCACCATCTGGGTCCCTGCATTCACATTCCCAATGCCAGCCTGAACAACTTTGTGCTTTGATCATCAAACACAATGTTTACCTGCAGTGTCTCGTACATGGCATCTGCACCGCGACCTTCATCGCAGCCAAAGTGAGTGAAACCATGGGGTGACCTCACGCTAAGACGTAGCCCATGTTCCCACTTGGGTTTACATCCAAACTTCCTGTCCTTTCGGCAGACCGCGGCGAGCGCAGAGGGGGGGCGCGTGACGACAGCCATGAGAAAATTATATTTTTGGCTTTCAAGCACCCAGCATTCAGATTATTGGAACCTGCCAGAGAATCTCTGGGTTGTATGACACGTGGATTAGGGAGGCAAAACTAAAAATGGTTACGTAAACGGATGAGTTATGACACACGAGGCTCACAGATAAAGATAAAGAGTAAGACAGAAGAGGGCAGGAGGGAGAGATTGACCGTGTGCACAGATGACATGAGGACTTGATTTCTCCCTTTATGAAATTGTAAGGTTTTTCCAGAGGCCAGGCCACTTCTTTTACTGCGACTGAACCCCGTGGATACGTGTCCCGGACGAGAGAGCAGGGAGAGGATCATCCTGCTGTGAAGGATGCTGTGCGCTCCGGTGTCTCCATATGTTCTTCACTTCTGACAAGATCTGACCAACACATGACGAATAACTCCTGCTCTCTGTGGTGAAGGTAGGACGGTATATGGCTGCATTACCGTTCACACAAGTGCACACACACAAAATCTGCACCTGCTGAAAGAACATTGATTTACCAGGCTTGAAACAACACAGTCAGGACCTGTAGCGTGATGCGTGGCTGTCGTTTTATGGCGTGAGGAGGAGGAGGACAAAGGCATTATTTTTTATTTAAAGAATGAAAAGAGTTTTCCATGCTCGTTCTTGACAGTTACTGCATATTAACGCAATTTACATCCAGGCCAAACATGTGCATGAACTGCAGTATGTCAGTATAGACGCATACGGTGGACAGTGAGGAGAAGAGCAACTCCACCAAGGAGGCTACATTTGTCCCTTTGCTGGGTTACACAAGCTTACTTAGCTGATTTCCATGAGAGTTGGCACATAACTAAGAAAACAACTATTCCCCTTTTGGTGCAAATCTCAAATAGACAGAAAAAAAAAAAAATTCACAAAAAAAATGAAAAGCGTCTTTTAAAAAAAATCAAAGCAGTGGTTGAGTGTTATAACAAATTTTAAAAAAAGAAAAGAAAAGACAGAAAATAGTAAAAAAAAAAAGTGATGATTGATGCTCCCAGTCTCCAGTTTGTTTAATTTCTAAATGCCTGCCAAGCTTTGTTCCCACAGCAAATACAGTGCTGTGTGTGTGCATGAGTGTGTGTGTGTGTGTGTGTAATTGCAGGGGATATAGTTAAAGAGTCTTTGAAGTCTCTGTCTAACCAGGTAGATCCCACAATGTGGTTCCCATCAGTACCAAACATGCCTCTGCAGGGGGCGGTGGGAGCAGTGGAAGCAGTGGTCCAATAATTAGGACAGAGCAGTGTCAATCATGGGATTTGCCTCTGAAGTCACAGGTCACACAGACCCGCGGTACATTAATATACCAGGTAGAACAGGAGAAAACAGTGTGGTAGAGAGCAACACTGGAGAGAAAGAGAGCGCTCAATCCTCCGGGGTATAGAAAACATACCCAGGGGCTGGAAATGATTAAGTGTTTTAGAATTTTATAATACGCTCTGTTTTTTTTACCCTTGGAGAAACCAGGTCAGCGCAGAGTAAACTTTTAGCTTTAATCAGTCCTGATCTACAGGCATTGAGGGTT
Organism: Pseudorhombus dupliciocellatus; assembly: GCA_016785235.1. Classification (NCBI taxonomy): domain Eukaryota; kingdom Metazoa; phylum Chordata; class Actinopteri; order Pleuronectiformes; family Paralichthyidae; genus Pseudorhombus; species Pseudorhombus dupliciocellatus. The sequence goes on from JAFBJW010000280.1 coordinate 7,450,896, forward strand.
TTTAGCTTCATACAAGACATATTCTGCCAGCTCACGAGTGTCAGTGTATCTCTGTGTTCCTGATCATTTCATACTTGGTATAGAGATCAGTCGGATTCTGTTATATTCATTTATAAATGTAACCTTTCTTTTTTTTTTTATCCAGATATAGAAGTCTATTTTTAAATAAGGACAAACTTAGAATAGACAGCGGACTGCAACACGTAACCTGAGTTCTGACGTAAGGAAAACTTACAACGTTTTACCGAAAATTTCACGCCCCACCAAAGAGCTGATTTTTGTCTCTGTTCTCAGTATGCACGTCACAGCAGAGGCAGCGAAGAAACAAAAGAGGGCATTGTCAAAGGAATGGAATTGTAGAGGAAATGAGAAAGTGACTGAGTCATATCGGAGCAGCTTTACTTGCTGGCGCGAACTAAAAGATTCAAAAGTACACAGACGCTCACCTGATTAATCATTCAGAATCCTGCCTGTCCGCAGGGGACGGTAAAACCCTAAATGGTTGTTTTAATGGGTCCTCCTTATAAGTACTGGAGCTGGGGATACAGTAAGTGAGTTACTATGTGAGACAGAGAGGAGAGGGGGGAGGGGAGAGAGAAAAGCAAGACAGCAAATCTAGATATCTGTGTTGAGTAAAATAGTACAGCACCATTATGCAACTCTGGCAAAACAAGTATTGCATATTTGACGTGTGTGGAGAAATATATACATGAATAAAATTAGCCTGCATAGAACGTGTGCCCAAAGTCTTCATCACCACTCTGATGCTTTTCATCTGCGATGTCAAGACAAATAAAACGATGCATTATATTTGACCGACCGTGTCAGGTGACGCAGTTCTTTGGCTCCTGTGGTCGCTGGTTGCTTCTTCATACTGTGTAAACACATGCACATGTGCACCGCTGTGCATGTCCGAGCTCAAACTGCAGCTCGTGTTTACGACAGTGAATTACTGGCCCCACCTGAGGAGGGAGAGCGTCCCAGAGGGAAATTGCTTCATCGTGTTGCTCTAATGGATTTGCTGGGGAGCCTTGTGGTTGTTTGAGCTCAGAAGATTAGCTATATTGTATCAACAGTGTTTATTATTTACCATTATTCAATTATTTTATTCTGCCAACTTCCAGTATGACAGTGTGTGTGTTCCTGATTGAAATATTTGGTTCTGAAGGGCAATGAATCAAAACTTGTTTCCTGACATAGTTGATCCACCTTTGATGAGCACTAATGAATTGTGCTCTGATAATTGCGAGGCTCTACTTCCCCATTATGTTAAATACTCAGTGATGACGCTGTGACACCAGCTCACAGCATGTGGTGAGACGCTAACCGCTAAATGAGGGGGTGATTAAATGTTTTCTCTGAGAGGAGAACTAAACTGAAAGTGTTTTCTTTTAACTCGCACTAACAACTCCATGCTGTATTGAATCATGTTGGGGACTGTTTCTGTTCCGCTGCATGTCATCAATACTCAACCGATGCAACGTGAAAACTGTTCCGGCAGAAATCTTTCAAGGATTTGTGCAAAGCGCTGTACTTTTGCAATAATCCGTCATTTGCAGTGGTTTTGGAAAAAACACATTGGGAAACAAAATGGTATCTATGAAAAGCACACGTGATACAATCTGAAGGGTGTCATAGAGGGATTGTAGCCTTGTAGATCAAAAGGCACGCGCACGCAGGATGATAATGTCGCGCTTATATCTAATGAATAAAGACTTTTTGGGCTATTTCGACAGTGACGGGTCCGTTTAAATAAAACACACCTGGTGCTTTTATTGTTCACGTGTCATGTGTTCACACTCAGTCCAACACAAACAAAAGGGGACCGGGTCAGTCGCAGTGTGCTGTGCCGCTCTCTGTGGAGTTTGAGCTGAATAACATTGATGGAAATGAAAACCATCTTGATTGATTGGAACCAAGCAGCATGTGTGTGATAAGACTATAATACACTCCGATGGATAAGCATGGTGATGTAAATGTGCTCTGTCTGTCCTCTGACCTTCCAGACTGTGTTTACAGGCTGACTGTGGTGGGAGTTTGCTGATTTGGGCTTCAATCTGGATTTGGTTTTCTTCTCGTCTGTATTTAAAAAAAAAAAAAAAAAAAATGGATTCCCCCCGCCCCCTCCAAGCCCCCAGGGTTGATATCTAAAGTGTGGCTTTTTTGTAATTCAGCGTCTGTGACCCCCTTTTTGATCACCCTCTTCTGTGGTCTACCAAGTCATAACAAGAGACAAATATTGTACATGCTGTAAATTTTACTGACAGAGTGGAGGCACAGCTCACCTCCTCTGACCCAGAGAACCAGAGATCTGAAGGTGCACATGATGGCGGCTATATAGACTTTTCAGGATTGATTCTGCACTGTACCCCGTCATCCGTCACTTCATCATTTCTAACATTTGTTACCTCTTCTCACAAGTGTTGTTTTTACGGTAACTAGTACCTGCCCTGCTACCCAGAAGACAACGTCTGCAGGTAATGATGGATGACTGCACGGGCAAAAGTTTGGCAGGCCCTTGAGCCACTGGTAGCCCTTCAGATTAAATGAATCTGTAATAAAGTATGCATCAGAGTAAGATGGTCACAGTCAGCGTGGCCCCTGGTCATAATCTGTGTTCAATCTGTAACATGAGCTTGGTGACTACAACATTTACCTCTTACAGGAAATGGCACAGTCATATATAAACAATGTTTTCTCTTCCGTCCATTAATTCAGTGGAAACACGTTCTCTATTTCTCCTTGACACCAGACCAATGCAGGCATGAATCAGTCGTCCATTTTACAGTGTAAAGGAACACTGAATCACAGAGGGCAGTGAAACTGAGACCCCACCTGATGCTCAGCACCACGTTTTTTCCGTCCACTAGAAAAGGGAAAACACCTGCAGTAACTTCTCCAAGGTATTGCATTTCCAGGGTCACTCGCTGATGGTAAAGAAGTCAATTGTTCTTTCGAGAACAATGGAGATAATAAGGTGTTTTCAGAATTACACCCAGGAAAATAAGCCAGATATTTTAGTTGCAGCAGGGGATGGGATGGTTCAGACAGAAAAAAGATGCAGGAGGATGCAGGATGTACAACACGACATATAAACACCACTGTAGAAATCCCATGCTATTATGAACAGCACATTGTCACCAGTGTTAACCTGAAAACCAAAAGTCTTTGAATCTTTCAAATTTGACATTGCAGTCCTCTGTATGGACGACATCTCTTATTTTCACCTTTACGTCTTTCACGTGTTAGAAGCGTCGCCACCACCACATCCAGGTGTTCTGGTGTTCTTACGCTGACATTTTAACTCAGGGGGTGGCAAGAAAAAATCTGGTAGAGGTAGAGTTCATCAGTGTTTAGTGTCTGGTCACATATTTCTCAGACTGTCTGATGTGTCATTATTTACTCTTGCATAACTAATAACAGTTCGGGTGCTGATCAGGACTTCCTGACTTTTGAGATCACAGGATGTGGTGGGAGAAGAAGTCAACCACAAAACAAGCTTATCAGAGTGGTAAACGTCAGACTGCTGACTAACTAGTGACTGGACAGATTAAAAGATCACATGGACTTTAGCTAGGTACATTCAGGCTAATTAAATGTTCTCCTTCTTTGGATTTACAGGAAGGACTGCAGACGTCAGATGTTGTAACGGGGAAGAAGACTGAAGACTAGTCCTTGAGACAAAAAGTGTATTGAGAAATACATATAATATCATATGGTGTTAGAGGTACCATGATGACAAGATGAAAATTCTCTCTACAGTTCAACTGGTCCTTCTGGTTGTGGGACAGACATCTGCATCAGTTCCAGTGAGCGGCCCTGGTTGACCTGGGGGACACAAGAAAATCTTGTTTGTGGCCTCCAAATTCCTGTCTCTTGGGGGAATTAAACTATGGCCTGAAGTTTGCTAAAGCCAGGGAAGTATTTGTAGTTAATCAATTCTACGAAATCCATAAACACAGGGGGGGGCACAAAAGCCTGGACAGCAGTACGGCGGTATGTTGCTGGCATTTAGCATTCTCTGTTATGTCACCCTGCGCCCAAAGCTTGGACGCACATGTGGAACTACTGCGTTCTCTCTGCGTGTTAATGTTGCCCAACATCTGTTGACCACAAAAGATTTGGCCAGAAACGCACGCTGGATATTAGTGTATGGGAGGAGCCAGGCGCACGCTGAGAGGGGGAGCTGTCACAGGAGGTAAGTAAGTGTAAAATTCATGTCACCTCTCTATAGCCGTTTCTTTTTTCTTCAACGTTATATGGAGTGTATAAGAAACTAAAATATCATAAAAATGTTAGAGAAGGAAAGAAGGGGACCTGCTGAGCAACCACATGTCCAAACTATGGCACTATAGAGTCATATGTTACCGCTGTGCAGGGGACAGCAACAGCCCCATGCATTTGATTTTATTTATGCACTTTATTCTAGCACTGCATTACACAGATGTATCCAGATGTGTGAGTTTGCTTTATTGTCTGCGTTGACCCTTACAGGACTCCATCACAGTTTCACATTGTTGACAGAGGTCTGCAGAGGCCTGTGCATCGCTGGTGGAGGCTCGTGGGCTTCCATCATGCTGCCAACTGGCCGGCTGGTTCGGTTCTGTTATGGATACCAGAGCAACTGTCTTAGGGGCTCGTTTAGCATTAATACACACTGCACCAATAATCAGATCAAAATAGCATTTGTGTGAGCAGCTGTGATGCACAGGAGTCTCAGTGCAGCAGCCAGGAGAGAGCGGAGGGAGAGAAGGGGCTTTCCATTGCCCTAGTTTCTTCAACACTGTGTGTGTATGTGCTGTGTGTGTGTGTGTGTGTAAAATCTCACAGGTGGGCAACATGCACACCATTCCTCTGACATTGCTTTGCAACCACAATCTCTCACATTACTTCCACCACTGTAGCTGCAGTAAAAACCATTAAGCATCACACAACGTTCCCATGAGCAGGCTAACGCAGTGGCAGTGACTGATGCTGCTGGGGAACATAAGACTCGTGGAGGAGGAGGAATGTTTGTGGTGAATGTCAATATATTAAATTCCACCAGATCAGTTTGGAATCTCATTCTCGATATGCAAAGTTGACCGCCACGTTTACAGCCAGAATGGCTGCATGAGGGCAAACAATATCACAGCAACACAGTTCCTCACGCGCCCCGTCTTCGTGTTCCCTTAACTACCTTTTTTTTTAAGTTTCATCCATCAATCCTTGATCTATGCTGTTCTTAATTATGAGGGGAGATGGGGGTGATGGAGCCAATCCCAGCTGACACTGGGGCGAGCACAGGGTCCAACATGGACAGGGCTTTTTATCTAATCCACTAGAATTCACTAGAAGGTAAGTTTACAAACTATTCAGCAGCTCCACTAGGGAGCGATTAAGTTTGGCTTCACTAGAAACACTCAATAGGGCAGCCGTGATCCAGCTAACTTGTTTTTCCCTGGTGTGAAATCTCCAATTGAAAGGCCTCAGTTGAGGAACTCAAGTTTTCCTCGGTTAGTTGCTCTTGCTGCGTGGGGTGGAAAACCAAACTTGTTTGTTCCCCACAATGAATTTGAAGCATTGACTCTGGATTGGACCCAATATCTTCGCCTCTCCATCTTAATATTAAATTATTGCTCAGATACCAATCACTGCCAGGGGCTTGTGGAAATTATTTTACCATTTAAATCTGGTACTTCAGTGCTGAGTTTGCAACATTTGGTGACAAGTACATGCGTCACTGGGGATCTCTGGAGCAACACTGTTCCAGTTCTGTCAAACGCTCAGAACGACTGCATTTCATCCATGAATTCCAGAATTTGAAACATACTTAATGACCCAAGAGAAAACTGCTGTTTGATTTTTTTTTTCTTTTTTTTTCAGATTTGATCATTGCAGGGGATGATACTGTTCTGTTGATCACTTAATACTTGGTGCTGAATACAAGGTTTTAGTTCCTCTGAGACATGTAAGCTCACACGAGCACGCAAGGTTGCTATGCTCATGTGTGACATTTTTTGTAAAGACGCCAACCTTCTTTTAGTTTATCAAGCAGCTGTCTCCATAGTGACGGCTGGAATATTTTCCAAAACCAGAGCTGATGTTGCAACATTTAATCCTTTGATTGAATTACCGAGGAGGAGCAGAGAGAGTGGGAAAAGCTTTTCTAAACATTTACTTGGGTGATTTTGCATCTAACTCTAGTGTGGAGGTTCCAGCTGTCATTGAGGAGGGTGTGTCCATCCACAAGTTCAGCTCTGCTGTCACTGTCACTAAAGCCTTGATATTTCTACACTTTCACACTTTCACACTTGTACTCTCTCTCGCACTCTCTCATCAAACAGAAACTTGCTAGTAACTTGGTAATATCAGGGGGAATTACCTCAAATGGGCTCTAAAACCTTGCTGCAAATCTGAAAAGTTAATAAATAATTTGGCATTTCTTAAGTTTTTAATTGTTAATGTTGTTTAGGAATGAGATTTCTGCCTCTCAGATGGGATTGGCTCCAGTGTCCAAAAGTCCAAAATGTTTGTTCAGTTAAAGGTTTTGTGACTGAAGAAACTGGAAATAGATGACAGTTTACCAGTGTTGTGACGGCACCTTTGCCTTACTTGGCTTTCTGACAGAATAACCCCTTCTTTAATTGTATTTATTCAAGCTTTTTTCATAAACACATATTGCATACTTTAATCCTACACTCACTGTGCCTCGGACTCATTTATGTCATTCACCTCACACTCATACCTACACCCCCCCCCCCCCCCCCCCCCCCCCCCCCCCCCCCCCCCCCCCCCCCCCCCCCCCCCTCTCCTTTATGAGCGGAATGTATACACAGTGAGTTTTCAGTGTTCTACACCCATTAAACAGTATGTAGCCAGTGTGAGTCCCTATATTGTTTGTAGTGGCGGCCAGTCCTCTGTGGGCCTTGTGCTTTATTGCACAAATTCATCAGCATTAGGCAATGACTGCAGAGCGCTCCAGTGTGGTTTAAATACACATTCAGAGGAGCAGCCAGGAGGAGAAAGTTAGTACTTGAGTGACTTTGTATGAGAGAATGTTTAAATCTGAGCACGAGGAGATAAATTTAACTGTTGAAGGTTAGTGTAATACTCGCATTAGCAATGGCTGAGTTAGGGTTGTGGGTTTGGGAATTAATTTACAATAAATTATAGCACATCATCAGAGTGGCATGTCTGTATTTTCTTTATCCAGTGACAACATAAAAAACCATCTTGTGTGCGTGGCCTGTCTGTATAAATGTCAGACAGTACAAACCCCTACAAGGACACAAGAGAAAGTGACTCTCCAGACCTGTTAATGGAAATTTAAATGAAGGTCCAGCTGAAAGATTTCGGCTGCAGTTAAATGACTTCGAAACACTTTTTGACTTGATTCCACGCAGTGAGATAATGTTTGGCTCAAGCCGTAAAATAATCCACAGCAGAGGGCCTGTGCCTCCTCAATGCCATGTGAACATGGATTAGATAAGGGAGAGAGGAGGTGAGGTGACTGAGAGAAAGGAATGATGAATGATAATCGCTTCATCTAAATTGGAAGCATAGTAACATTTTCTCTTTTAATCAAGACCAAAGTCATGAGTGTTTTAAAGATTCTCGGCGCCATCCTCATACTGTGTGATTTAAGAGAGGTATCAATCTTCTCATCTAAATCTGAGTATTCCCCACAAGGATAAACCATTTCTTTGGATCACAAAGACAGACTGCCCAGTCCTGTAAAGGATCCAATATTGCATCCATCTTGCGATTTACAGCCCACTTGTGGCCATAGTGGTTTATTACTGTTTCTGTCATTTTCACAGAAGCAGCAATGTTTCATCGGCCAAGGCTGTGGCTAGTGAACCGGAGGGGAGGGCAGAACTTCCTGCAGCAGGCTTTGGCCCAGCGGGCATAGTCATGGACCACCTGCAGGCAATCCCTCAGACTACAGAAGTAATTCCTGTTTTTTCCTCTGTAACCTGATTCTGAACTCTACATTGGCCTGCAAATAGATGCGCTATGAGTGTTTGTGTGAATAAATGAATGATGGCAAGACAAGAAAAGAGCTATATTAATGCAAACCATTGACCAGTCTGGTCGCGGTGGACTCAAATCTGTCATTGGTTGACATCGCCTCGTGCAACACTGGGAAGTTACCAGTCTGCTCCAGCTGTCACCCTTTCCTGAAAGCTTTTTTTTTTAAGGTTGTGGGGTGATGGTGGATGATCCACTGGGACCATCAGGGCAGACTGGAAAACATTGGCAGGTCATGCCAGCTCTGCTCTGTGATTTTCAAGTTGGCGATTGAGTGGTTTACATTTCATTATGGGTCGGGAGTCACACGATGGGAATGCATAAAATACACAACGAAACTTTGTGGCCAATATTCAGAGATCTGACCTGGAAACAAAAGAACTGTAAAATAAACAAGGACACCACAGCACTGCCTAAAATACAGTGATTATACAAACTACATAGAGCTGTAACTTTAAAAGTTGAAAAGGAGCCAGATGTTACCTCACTGTACCAAGTCTTAGTCTGTAATCCCTCACATTACTCCACCGATCACTGCCCTGGCTTTCTGCAAACAATGGACTAGGCTTCCATCCAGTTCTGTTTTATGATCCTCGATGCTGCACTACACACACGCATATACACAAACTCAGGGACCACAAGAGAGAAAGGGAAAGTGTTCGTACATTCTGCCAAGCAGAATCTTTATATGTGGCAAATGCACCCACTTACCTCTGTATTAAATGTGCCCACTGACATTGTCTCTGCTCTTTGTCTCTGCAGGGTATTCACAGAGCCACGGTTGCATGTAAATCTCTTAACAATGGTTTCAGCAAGGTTTATTTTCTAACAATGGCTCAGTTGTCACAATGGCATGCTTGTTCAACTTTGTCTTGAAGGGTCATATGAATGCAGTCGTCTGCAGTCTGTAAATGTCGGAAATTTACCTTTATGGGTGTATCACGCAAAATGTGAAATCACTTTGCTTTGAATCAAACGAAATCGTCCCCGGAGACAAAGTATTTTGCGTATTTAACTTGATTGATTACACTTCTTCCATGTGCCACTTCTCTGTTTCAAAGTCAGGGAGCGTGTAATTGGTTTGTAAGTGTCTCGGATATTTTCACAAAGACACTGGTGAAATTAGTCAGTCATGCATCCTTGACCATCAAAGAAGGAAATTATCGAACGATACATGAGCCATAGAGGAAGAGAAGCCAATGGAATCATCATCAGTGTAATTTCAATTATTAATTTTAAGAATGTCTGGATGGTGTACGGGATGGTGACCAGACCAATGACGAGCTGTCTGACGTATTCATCAACCACATGAAACAGAGATGGGAGCAGGGATGACTGTCTCAACTCGGACGACCTTGTCGGCGTGCTGAAGAAACGATGGTGACAGTGAAAGCTGAAACTGAACTTCAGGAGAGAATTTATTTTTGCTACTTTTGTGGCAGAAGCACTGTCATCACCATCACTGCTACGACAGCCAGCGCTCTAAATCGTACCACCACCCCGCACCAACTGGTGCCAGTTACATACAGATGAACCAGTTTGATGTTGTTTCATGAAACGCACTCACAATAAGGTCTGCCAGAACTGCCTCAGTCAACTGAGAGGCACGGCTCTACTGATGAAGCATGAGTATTCAGTGCTGACCAAAACAGGCCAGGTCAGCTTGAAGGGTCAGTCCTCCCAAATCACATTCCTTGAGTTTCAGAGGTAACTGGCCGTGAGAGGATATGAGGACTGTTCTCCAAAACGGAAATAAGACTGGACGACCCACACAAACTAATATTTCCCAAGTCATGTGTTAATGCTTTCAGTTGTCGCCGTTTCAGTGGGATGCAACAAGAGGTGAGGGAAAACGTGTCTCTAATTTGATTTAACAGAAACGTTTTCCACTATCTTTGCGAAATTCGTTCCGTGCAGGTGACGAACTGCAAGAGTGCAAACCCCTGACTGACGCTTTTACTGTAAATGCATGTCTGTGTGTGCCACAAAATGAATAATGCATTTGCTAAACCAAATACTGCTTTATTTTAAGACACAAGTGTTGAAAAAAGAAAAAAAAAAAAAAAAAAACACACATCTGTTTTCTTTTGGGGGCTTTTCAACGCCAATCAATCAGTGATATTGTAATTAAGGCTATCAAGAGGTTTTTCCGACTACAACGTCCAAGTTGGCCCCTCGCTGTGTCAATGATCATCCATGTTATCTGATTTATGAGCCAGAGTCTGTCATGACCTCAGCGTTCACAGGGTCCGCAGCTGTAAATCAATACTCTGTGAGAGAAAACCCGAAGATTCTAAAAGGTAAGTGAATCATTTCATATTTTACACGACGAATGTCAACAGTTACAAGACCCTTTTTGTTTGCTACTGATGCAGCAAAGCCCTAGAAAGACATTCGTCCTGTGCACGTGGAAGCATGCTGCAAACACATGAACAGAAAGGATAGAAAAGAAAAACGACAAAATATTGAGTGCTTGTCTTGGAGCCAGAGTGAGCATGGTGTGGTAGCGTTGAAGGCCACGCGATACACATGCTTGACCAGTCCTGAGTCAGCCCCAGCTGTCAGTCAAGATGCCTGACACTGTTTTACAGCATCACAAAAACAAGCCATTAGCAGAACAATTTAAGCTTGGGCCTCCTACCATAAAATGGCAGAACTAATCTTATTTTCTTTGTATTTTTCGCCTCCATCGTCCCATCATGCACTGGGGTTATGCGTGCTCCTCAGAAATCACCCAGCATTCGCCTGCTGTGCGTACATGTTCTGCTTCCACCGCGCCTGTGTGTGTGTCTCTGTCGTTTCGCTGTGCGCCCGTGCCGCTGCCCGTTCATCCACATCACACACCCTGCCGGAATTAAGAGCTAGTGGGCTAATTAGTGTTTGGCCTTTGGTTTTTCCTGTAACGACCCCATGGTGCTCTGTGTCCTGATTGGCTCTGACACCACAGGCCAGCAGCTAATTGGATCAGCACAATTACTCACATTCTTACCATGTTGAAGGTTTTGTCTTCATGTGGTAAATTTCCCTCAAATACCCACATAATCACGCACAAACGCAGACACGCACTCGCATATAGAATGCAAACATAGTGTAAACTTCCCTGTGTGCGGCGGAACCTTCACACACGACTGCTTTTATAAACTGCTATTATAATCTCTGACCCACATCTTCATCTGTTGGCACTCTTTTTGTTTATGATAAGGCAGTGTGAACAGTTAGCTGATATTTATGTTTGTTGAGTAAGTCCAGAATTACAGGGGAGTCGAGATGAAGAGGCAGCTAAGTGCTTTGTTGACAGCTCATGGGAAATCCTGTTTCAACTCTAGTTTCATAACTGCATAACCAACATGTCAAATATTTCACTACCTCTGTGTCTCGACTGTTTTTACAACCCCTTACTTAAGTCTTGTATTTATGTCTTGCATTCAGCAGTCTGTCCCCCAGCTTTCCGTGTTTTCCTTTCCTTTCTGACTCACGTTCTCCCTATAAAACAAACACATCTGTTTATTGTCTTATTCTGTGTTTCAGAAATTCTTATTAGAAAATAAATTAAAAAACATGCTATGGTTTATCTTGCACTGCCTTGAATACCTTTCGTTAGAGTTCATTCATGTCTTCACATAGGTTTTTGTGAAGCACTGTGTAACCTTGCATGTGTGCAGCACAGCAGGACACACTCAGGGATCGTGAGTATTTAAAATGTCTCTTGGTGTTGAGACTTTTCATAAACTAGAATGGGATTCAGTATCGTGAATACCTCAGCAGTTTGTATCTTCAATAAAGCTGCACCAAATTCAACACACACATCGATATTTGTTTATTTAAAAATTTGCCTTGATATCCAAGAACTGTTTTCTAAGAGATACTTAAAACTGTTGTAAAAAAAAAAAAGCCCTGTGTTAAAGAAAAAGAAGAAAACAGATCCTGGATCCAACCCTTGATCTGACACTGCACCAAAATGTGATGAATTCCTCTCTGGCCTCATCCTTGCTGAGAGTCTTGTGGTAATCCATTCTGTTGTATTGGATTATCTTGCTTACAAACAAATATACAAACCAACCAGGGGAAAAAAAACAACCTGGGTTGAACATATTTACAGTCTATCTACATATATATACATTTGTGGAGTGCGGATGAAAGGATATGAAAACACAGCATAACAAACACATCTCTTTGGACAGAAATGCAGCTGAAAAAAGAGTGATGAAGAAACAGTGTCTGTTTGTGAGCGGCTACAGAGCAAAACCACTTCAGTTCATCTGCTGCTGATTTGGCTTGAATTAGCATGCAGCCCCCTCTAGCTCCAGCTTCCTCTTCTCTACCCCCTCCTTCCCTGCCCCCTACGTCTTTGACACAGTTACCTCCAGTAGCCTCACCGTTGAGTGTGTACAAGAAAGAAATGAGAGAATTTTGGGCTACATACAGTGTGTGTGTGTGTGTGCCCAGCCTCCCACTGCCTTTTCTTTTCCTCCGACAGACCACCACCAAGGCAGGACCCCCTCCCCCTCATCTGTTTTAAGGTATTAAAGCAAACACACTCTCTCTCACACACACACACACACACTGAACAAAGCCCCCACAGTTAGTCAGTCCACTGAGCTGCTCAGGGGTTGAGGTTTGTAAATGGTAACATACTCCCTCAGCTGAATGGACATAATGAGCACTCACAAGGATTTCAACATGTTATGAAATTATGACTCTGGGCCGATCCGTTTTCACATGAAAGAAAAAGCATGTCCTTCGCTGTTACATGGTGGAATTGGATGAAGACCCTGCCAAAGCAAACATGTTAATGTCATTATTACGTCACTCTATTTGACACCAGTCGAGTTCTGTTACACTTCCATTATCAACATGCTGCACTGTACTTTACCCAATGAAATGATCAAATGCTCTTGTCCACATGAGGATGTGTGACTCTGAGCATGGCAAGTCCAGTTTGGCCTCTGTGACCTTTCATATCAAGACCCCCTGAAGCCACATACATTCATGATCCAATTACTAATTTAGGATCTGATTGGTGGTGAGGGGAGTCATTTGGAGTCTTTGTACTTTCAAACCACCCAGTGATGAATATAGTGCACGTGGCCTCGGGCAGACTCAATGAAAACACAGACTCGACCTGAGGGAGGAATCTGTCTGACATTATGACATATTTGATTGGTAAATGTGTTCATCATGATGTGATCTAAATCAGTTCGGTGCTTGGACTCAGCATGATGTCATCAAGGTTGAATGGGGCGTGGCCACATAATATAGGGAGACCTTGACCAGGGCACTGAATATGGAAACTGGAGGTGATTGGGGAGATGGAGGCTCGCAGCAAATCACTGCAATGACAGCTGACAGTGAGAGAGAAGAACAGATTTCAACTTTGACAGCAGCTACATGACTGGCTGCGTGAGATCATGGGAAACCTGATTGGGTCAGTGTTAATATACAACAGTCAGCTGATGAGAGGAGGCAGGAGGAGAGGTACAGAATGTATTCCTGGTTGAACTAAAGCTTCATTTCTGATCGTAGGAGCGGGGGGAGATAGAAAGTGACACCCACATTCTTGTGTGTCAGTCTGAAATGAGTTACGCCTCACTTGATCTAATTGGTCAGTGTCAGTCCAGGCCAGTGACAAGCATTCCAGTTTTATCTGAAGTTAGGGCGAGGGGATTTCCAGACATCTGGCTTTTTACAACGCACTGATATAAATGTTATAGCTTGATGAGTTTTCAGCTTTATATCCACATTCAGTGTCATCAGAGTAGGTCAAAGTGAAAATGACTTCCATGAATGCTAATACAAGAGAGAAGCAGAAGTTCAATGACAGAGCCCTGGGGTACTTGTTATTCCGTATTGAAATATACTGATCCTGTTCTTTTAGGAAACGGTGTTATTTGAAATAAGTGACCTAATTTGTTTTCCATACAGAAATACAGAAATTGTGAAAGCAGGAGAATCTTTTTCCTATCATTTCAGCATATTTAACATGTAACGCTGCTGGGCACTGTCTTCTGAGTACACAGCCTTCCTGTTCTAGTTGTTAAAGTGTAGAGTTACTACATGTTATTGTTTTAGGTTACAAATGATGTCACCAATTACCTTTTGTTAAGGATAAAGCAGCTGCAGAGGAAGTCGAGGAGGTCAGTGAGATGAACCCAACAATAAGAGGAGAGCAGTCATTAAATGGAGCCCAGCTTTAGCCGGTTGGACGCAGGTGAGACCTGCAGGCATGCAAGGTTTTAGTGAGTCATGAAGCCCAAGTCTTGTCTGGAGTTCTGATGCTGAATAAGAAAAAAAGACTTTTCATGTGATTATTAAAATTCATATTTTTGATTGATGCATGTTCCAGGCACTCAGGGATTCCCTTTGTTTCACACATTCATCTTGCCCTGGAGACTAATGGCAACACTTCTAGGACAGTAAAGATCACCAGCAGTCAGGTGTGCAAAGAGTTACTGGGGAAAAATGATGTCTTTCAAAAATATACTTCTACCGGAAGCAAATAACATCATGCAATTAGTGCTACGTGCAACTGACAGTTGTGTGACATTATTTGTTTCTTAGAAGAGAAACATCAGGTTTCTACATGTGTTTGATATTGAGCACAATGTCCAAAAGACTTCCAGAGACTGACCATGTTTTGTTTTGTTTTTTTTTCACCAAACACGGATGTGAATCATTCTTCACTGCATCGCTCAGTCTCCGTTTCAACATTCACAAACTGTAAAAGCGCCTGCGGACAAGGTTAACTTGATGTTGAGAAAGCACTTAGGATCAAAGAGACCACCGAATGGCATAAAATGCTCCAGCCTGCAGACGTGGAGGTGGAACAGTGCGGTCCACCTTCTCAGAGCTGGTGCAGATGTCCGGTGGTTTTTACTTTGGGTTAGAGCGGGGACAGAGGCTAACCAACCGACAGTTAAGAAACTGTCTCCCAGCTTTTATAGAGCTGGGGAAAGGAAACCAGAATGCCACTCAATTTCCTCCTCTAGCCACCACAGGCTCACATACATGCCACTAAAAATTGATGAGAAGGGGGTTGACTGCGGTCACATTTACAAGAAGACTCTACTCAACAGCAGCCTACAGATGCTCAGGCAGATTTATGACGGCTTATGTTTCAGTTTTGGGTTATTGAATATCCATGTATTCGCAAAAACTCCGATCTTATCATTTTCTGTCATACATGTGTGATTGTATCATCTGTGCAAATAGAGATAACACATAAGGAATAGCTTCAGGGCAGGAAAGGAGCACCACTGTGGGAGATTCTGAATAATTCAGTGGGTCCAGGGGTCCTGAAACGTGACATGGAATGATAACATTTAGGATGATAACCAAACTAGAAATCACCAAGAGACTCTATCTGGATTCAGATCTGCAATAAAATTGGCATAGCGACAGAGAATTATGCAGATATTTGAAAGGATGAATTTTGCTCACATGTTTGATCCTGATCCCACTGTGTGATGCTGTTGTACTCCCACATCCTGGGATAAGTCACCTTCAGAGTTTATCTGTAGAGTCCAGAGGGCAGAAATGAGGAAGTCGATTACGTGTCAACCAAACACAATAAAATCAATAGCAATCAAACATTTTCACTGTACTCATAAAACATTACATGACAGTATAATTACAAAAAAATATCTGAAAGCTTTTTCTTGAATGAAGCAGAAATGCTCTCAGGATCACATGGTCTTCAAAAGCTCAGACAGTTTGTTTGTGATCCTAAAGAGAAGCAAAACAAAGTCTCATTATGTTCCACTAGTTTGTTTTGATTGTATGATGTGGTCGGGTGCCACCAAAACATCAGATCTCGTGCTGAAACAGAAAATAGAAGTGAAGATGTGGCACTGTTCAAATTCTGACGTCTACGGTTGGCCAATCACAATAGAGTTCAGCCTCAGACAGAGGCTTAAAGGAGAGCTACAGCACTGGACAAGAAGAGGATAGTTGAGTGTTTTCTAAATACGGAGCACGTCAACATTTCCACTAATAACCAAAATTGTAATTATGAACCTGAATATGATGATAACATGTCTTGTTATTGATAATATATTAGTGCTTTGTCCTTAAAACCCAAAGTGCTACAGTGGTCTTGGGTTAAGAAAAAAGAACTGTGCAGTGTCTGTTCACGTAAGCCTAGTGGTGACCTCCTTAATGACCAGCCTCAACTGAATTTGTTACACAACACCAAGAGGAAACAGCATGAAATCAGGTAGCACTCCAGATCCCATACTGGACATCAAACAATGTTCTCAGGGCTCAAACAATTTTCCCCATCAACGACCAAATATCCATTCATCCCTCTTCCCGTCATTATTCAGAGAGCCTGTTTAACCTGTGTCTGTGACCATGGGTTGGCCGTTCAATTAAACCAGTAGATCTGAGTGAATCAAGCTGGAATAAATCCTGCTTCCCAGGTGGGTCCAATTCAAGTTGACTGGCCAGGCTCGAGTCACAGCAGTGCCCCCGTTCACTCGTTCGCTGGGTTTGGTTCACTTGGCTGTAAACGGACACCATTAGACGGCAGGGTCGTTAAGCCACTTTTGAGCCAATTAAATTTCTTAAACACGCAACACACCCAGCTGGAAGGCTCATGTTTGGGAGTTTTTTTTTTTTGCCGACACAAAAACGGAGAGGAGGACAGTAAGGAGAACAAGATGTTCTTTTCACATTTTTACATTTCCGTCTTTTCATCTAGTGTTTAGTCTGTTATTGCGCAGTGTTGGTGTACAAAATTAAAGACTGGCAGGGCGATCGTTTGATGCAGAGGTGACCACTGCTGTGGTGTAGATGAGGAAGACAAAAAGCGGGGATCGTGAAATGAGAAGGAACAGAGAAGAAAGGTCAGGTGAGGTGAGATTGAAAAGTTAAAACGACCTAGAGTGGGGACGGAGGGAAAGGGAGTAAGGCAATGAAGCACTGTGGTGTTGTTTTCATTCTGTATCCCGTGGTAATTTGCAATCTTACCGGAGGGTTTTTTTTTCCAGCATCCAGAGTAAATGTACACCAGCATTTTTCATCCCACATCCAAAAGGCAAGGAGGAAATTAAATAAAAAAAATTTAGCAGGTTTAGAAAGGGGATACAGATGGTACTTCCCAATGTCTTTTTTAACACTGTATTCTGAAATCGGATGTTAATGTTGAAAACGGGGGATGAGAAATCTATAATCAGGGATTGAAATGATAACACTGACAAACAGATATATGACTAAAAAATGTTGTGTTTTTCAAATTACAGAGCGGAGAGGAAGACAAAGAGAGTGAAAGAGGTAAACACTTGAATGACTTAGTGGACAAGAGCAAAAGAGTGAAATGTAGTATTCCTTGGGAGATTATAGCTTCATTCCCAAACCCTGTAATAAAAAACTCTATTTACTGGATGTATGCACAGCTCTGTTTACAGGCCTGTCTTAGTTCTGCTGCTGGACGCATGTTGAGTTCCTATCAGATGAGCAAGAGGAGGCTTTCTGCAACACAATATACACAGAAATGAAAAGGAAACACTCTCCAACTGATGACATGACGTTGGTCCAGTAATTACAGACCAACAGCACCAGGTCTATCATGCATATGTAAACCAGGCAGATAGAGATGGGATACATGCACGTGCACATGTCTGGACTGACATTAACAATTACTGTTTTTGCTGCATAGTCACAGCCACAAAAGGGAGCATTGTTGCTGTGTGCAGGTTGTTCTCATCTTGGCTCCATGCTGAGCTAAACTTAGGTTGTAAGGATTCTTTGACTGTATTCTGTTCTCAGGGGTGAATAAAGGTTGACATTGTTACTGCTTTTGTTGTTTGTCATCCTCCCTCCTTTACTGTGGCAACCTCAGCTCCCTTCTCACCACAGCAAAAGGCCTTCACTGCACTAACCGAGGCCATGATGTCACAAACACCTTTCGGAGGTCATAACAGGAGGGGGTGGAACCTAGGGAACCTCTCTGGAGAGAGCAGAGAGCATAACATCTTTTTAGTCATCGCCCACAAAACGCAGAGACAGTGACAACATCGTACTCTCCTTCATGAGCATTACGAGTCTGGCTGTAAATGAGCAATGTGTAACTCTGGCCACTAGGGGTCACTCAATCATCATAACAATAGAATTATGCTTCAAATGACATGAAGCAACACAGGATCAATGGAAATATTGTCTTTCTAATGTGACCCATACGTTTTCAGTCATCCAGGTCATGTTTTATCCAAGAGAATCAATCAAAGGTGAAGAAGCCTCTTGGATGAGAGTAACTTAGGTCCAGTCTAGTGACGGAAATCAAAACAAAAAGGTTAATAATTATTGTGATTATTATATGAATCATTTAATATCATTTAAAAATGTATACATGCACCACTTTCTGTTATTAATGATGCAACTGCAGGTATATGCAGAAATGCAGCGGCACGCCCATTTTCTCTTTTCTTCACTTCGCCGCTCATCTTTTTTTTTGTGGCAGGCTTAATATTGTCTCAACTTCTCTCCCTTTTTGCTCCTTCTTCCCATTTTATTCCTCTCTCTTTTCTTCCTCCAACTCTACTCCTCCCTCCACTCACTTCTGTCTCTAACTTCAGCCTACTGGTTTTGCCTCCTCTCTCTCTCTCTCTCTCTCTCTCTCTCTCTCTCCTCCCCTCGGCTACTTAAAGCCATATGGACTGATTGTAACCATGTGTGTGTTTGATGATTACAGTGGTCGCTCTGTCAGACTCTGAGAAACTTCACAACACAATTCAGCCACAACATTAAAACCAGTTACCAGTTTAAATATTTTGTTTTGGCAGAATGGGGGTGGATAAATATCAATATATAGATTGCTGGTTGGTATTTAATATTGGAAGACACCTCTGTGCTATCACTTGCAACGTGCTAGATTCAAGACACACTTTTCTTTTCAAGTGCAAAAATTCGGAGGAAGCAATTTCAAAATTTTCTCCTTCGTGTCATTGTGGTGAATATGCTCATATCATGGTTTTGTGAAGTGACAATACCCTAAACCACAAGGATAAGCGTTTCACAGAAATGGAAATGGGGTGATGAATCGCTGGGTAAATGGCCGTCTTCCTCTTTTCCTGTGCCATGGGAAAATCATGCCAGGCTTTGTGCATTGTGCTGCTGCCTTGCTCAATTAGAAAGAATGCTGTTTTTGTCTTGCAAACAAAAGACTTACGCAGATTTGAAATCAAAGAAAGCTGAGGAGCAGAGGGAGGAGAAGAAGGAGCGGAGAGAGTGTGATGGAGGGGAGGAGCAGGTTTCCTCCGTGTAATTTCTTGTAAAATTTGGATTTTTCTTGATTGGTTTAATGTCAAGAGTTGGGATACACTATCGATTCTGTACATTCTCTGACTACATGACTCGGGTTGTTTTGCAATCCAAGGTTCATGTGAACCGTGTACAGTAGAACGCTGAGCCAAGAGTTTAATGTTGACTATAAGCTGCAGCTGAGCCAGCAAGACAATTTAAAGTATTGTTTGAAAGCAGATCTATGCTGTAAAAACAATTTAATCCAACACATGGCTTGGCCCTCCTCTGTGAGACCAGCCTTCAGTGATTCTACATATTTATTAGATCTACCATCACAGTGAACTGAAACGACCTCCAGAACCTCTGGGCTTGATGAAACTCTCTATGTGACCGGCAGAGGGTTTGAGCAGCAGACTTTTGCACTGTACTATTCTACTCAACTCCTTCTCCTGTCAGAGGTCTATGGACCACAGCTGTGGCAGGATGATCACTCCAGGCTGGTCTCCTGTGTCACCTACGGGGAAAGTCACAACCATACTGTTCTTGTTGCTAATCCTCTTTACACTCATCATTTCTCTCCAGCTTACTAATCTTTTCTCCTCCTCTGCATTTGCGCCATCACGGTTGTATGAACAGCTGTGCCATGGCTGAACCGAAGCGTGGGAAGGGAAGTTCGGTTTGAGGTTGTAGTGGGAGATAACAGGATTTATAAAACCCCACAGGATGAGCTGTCTGTGAATGCATCGTTACCAAGCGGCTTTTTGATTACATTCCAGCTCTTTACGGTCTGAGGAAGGATAAGTGCTCCCTGACATGTACATGCTGAAAGGGAGCCTATCCACAATTACACACTGACAATGCTTTCATACATGCACTGAACTCTGTAGATTGCTTCTTCAGACTTTCTTGTGCCTCCTAGAAAGTCTGTAGAAATTCATGAGAATCCAACGTGAGGTTTCCAAGAATGGAATAAATAAAAAGGAAAAAATCGCGTTGGCACAACTGTATAAGACTTAGACAACAACGTCCAGAGAGCTTATGGTGACGAGAACTGGCGTAAACATGATCACGTGATCTCCGCAGCCGAGTTAATGCGTCACATCCCGTCTCTGTCTGCCACACCCGCCTGTCTGAAAGGCATAACTTTGCAAAAGTCAAAGGAACAACAACACTGGCATTACATAGTAGACTACAAGTTCCTCCAGTCCAGTGATTTAATCCGGTCACTCTGTGACTAAAACAAAATTAAAAAACATGACATGAAAAGTGACAGCGGTTGGTATTAAGACAATGCTTTTCTTGGCTGTAAAGATATAATTGACGAGAGGCTTCACTCCCTGCAATTAGGAGTCTATGGTCCTAATCTATAGTGCCCCAAATAATATAAGCATATGAATGAATAGCCCCATGCATCGGTTCAATTCTTCCCACTGGGAGGTTTGGAAATTCTACACGAGCGATGGAACAGCCATCTGGCGCCATCTAGTGGCGTTTTATTTCAATCACAAAGTTTAAAAGATACATATTTTGTCATTTCTCAGCGGAAAAACACACAATCTAAACCACGAGTTTACCACCACTGCAACTTCAATTCAGACCATGATCATCTGATGCTAATCAAGTTCACTCTTCCCTTCCAGTGTTGGATGTGATTTGTTGAAAGAACAATATGTTCTTAAAAGATAAAGACTCCTGCTCTAGTGCAGGGGATGTAAAGATGCAGAATGATGTTGGAGGAGCTACAAATTGGCAGCAGTGTGATCATCTCCCCCTCCCACTGAAGAGTCAAATAAAAAATATAGTAACAATATTCTGTTGGTACTACATAGACTAAAGTGCATGTAAATGCCATGAAGGAAATGTAGATGAATGCAATGTATTTGTTTAAAAAATGCATTAAAAAGTCAGTTGAAAACAGATTTTCTGTAGCATCTACATTTTAATTGTTTGTTAAGTGATAAACCTCACTGGACTGTGGCTGAATGAGTAACATATACTGTGCACACAATAATAATAATAATAATACTAATAATAATAATGTGTCTGTAATGTAACTTCTGCAGTTCTATGGGGACCGACAGAAAGAAAATACAAATGAATGACCTTGAGACCATTCTTAAAATTAAAAACAATTTGTGGTTTAATTTGGCAGGATGTACCAAAACAACCAATCCCACTGCTGTTGCTAAGCTGAAGGCATTAAACTGTGGAGTACCAGATTTAAATCATTAGATGTGCATTACCAGATGTATTCTGTGTGATTTTACCAATCTTGATAATGTCATAATGGGAATGAAGTCATTTTTAACGCCTGAGGACCTGAACATGGCTTTGGTTTAAACTTGCTGCTCATAAAAAATGCAAAGCAAAATTAAACAGGTTCTTATTACCCAAGGGTCATGACCTCAGTGACAGATGAAGAAAGCTCAGGTCACATGGCAGCAAAGCCTTTTGCTTCCATCATTCTGCTGCTGATCTGCCATGCTCTGAGCGGAAGAAACCATTTTTCAGTTTCACCAGTGGTGGTGGGAAGTGTCCTTCTCTTTTTCCCTGCCAGTGGTGCAGTGCACATGTTGAGCGTGTTCTCACATGCCTGCTCTGACTGCACGCATGGGCCCAAGGTCAGAATCAGTTCCGGTGTGGATCCAGTGGAGGTCACTGTTGTGTGTGTATGTGTGAGAGCGCAGGATGGAGCTGAGTGTGTGTGTGTGTGTGTGTGTCAGGCCACTTTTCTCTCAGCACTGTCAAGCGTGAGAGGATCAGCTGACCTCAGGCTCACCTCTGGTTGATCCAGATGTGCCTGCAGTCCGCGTGCACGGTCGGAGGAGACACCTGCTCCCACTGGAGACAGCACTGCAGCAGCCCCACACCTCTCGTGCACACGCGGGGAGACGGTGGGCGGGGTGACGCGGGGTGGGAGGGGTTTGGGGCCGACGAAGACACGCCCCCTCGCCTGCTCACATATTCAATGAGCTCCAGGCAGGCAGCAGGCATCAGGACAGGGGAAACTTAGCGGCCACGACTCGCAGCCCATTCATTCCCCCCCAGCAGCGGGCACGCTTCACGCAGCCTCCAGGACTCCTCCCGCTGCCTGGTCGCACACCTGTTAAACTTTCCCCCGTCTGCAGAGGCACTTTCCCCGGCTTCGACGCTATGGACCCGCCATGGACGGACACCGGCGCTCCGGTACGGCATGCAAATACGTACTCTGACGTCGGCGATCATGTGGCTTTTGGCGTAGATCCTCCTTGTGATCGCCAATTTTTCCTTTCCTGTCGCCTGTTGTCTGCTCGGCTATTGGGCCGCCGCCGCGCGACTGTGTAGAAGCGGAGACTCGGCTCGTTTCGTGGGTTTACGGCGGCGGTGGGATTTGTACCCGCACCGCCCGAGCATCGCGCCCAAAAAACCAACAGCACGGCGGCCAGGTAAGAAACGGACAAACTGCTGGTGTCTTGTTTGTGTCTCGGCTGCCTGCTGAAAAGTCGCCCCCCCCCCTCTGTCCTCCAAGTTCTAACTGCGTGTAGTTTGTTTGTTTGCGGCTCTTCCCTCCCTCCGCCCCCGCCAGGCTCCCAAACACCCACACGGCTCTGCATAAATATTTTAACTTGTCTCGCCGCATGAACTTTGCCTGCCCCTGACGCCTCCACCTGCACCACCCACACGGTGTGGCCGCCAACTTGTTTACGGGGACGTTTTTCGCCGCCGTGTTCAAGTTTCACTCTGAGACGAGGGGGACCGACGAGGCAGCGAGGAGAGCCGCCGTGCCTCACTTTTCCTCCTCCCCGTGTCGACATAACCAGCAAAACATGGCCGTCCTTTGCCGACATGTTGTTACGTCGATGGCGAGGGAGGGAGGGAGGAGGGGGGGGGCATTTGGGGAGAGTGTTTTTCTGCGCCCCTCTTGTCACATCCCGGTGCTTCAGCCGGTGGAAACCCCCGCAGCTCGACCCGGTGTGTGTCCGCTCGCACTCCGGTGCTGAGGTTACACCGCAACTTTCTCCAGCGCGACGCTGTTTGTACACTTCGATGTGTGCGTGTCTGTGATGTAGGCGGAACGTTACCCCTGGTGACGCCTCCTCCCCTGCGAGACCACAGCACACACACACACACACACACACACCAGGCTGTGTCCCTGGCGTGTGTCACTGCAGCAGCAGTTTAAAAAAGTCAGACATCTTTTTATTCACTGTGTCAACTTTGGCTGTGTACCAGGGATACCGTGTCCTCAGTGCACCCTGGGAGATTGTGTGGAAGGATAGTGGCTGTCTGATCTGTATCTTTGTGTTTTGTGTCTGAGCTTGTACTTGAAGATAAGGAGCATCACCAAACCGAGGCATGAACATCACCTTGGACATCAAACTAAACTATCTAAATATAATAATAATTCTTAATCTCAATCTACACTGAATCATCCTACGCATGGATAAATATGTGACCACCCAGGCCCATATATCTTAATAGGTCCCACTGTGTGATGCAAGCAAGTCCATTTGTTTATGTGCAACTAAGTCCGTGAATTAGTGGACATGGTGAAATCAGCAAATGTTAAAGGGTGAAAATTACATCGTGGACTAGGCGGCTGATGTGGATTCACACCCAGATTGATGAGGTTCTTTCTTTCCACCAAGTCTCATGGCGATCCGTCCTGTACTTTTTGCATAACCTCACTCACTGAAAGACAAAAGCAGATGAAAACATAACCGCCTCCTTCCGCCGTACCTCAGGCTGATTGTTGTTGTGTATTGGCTGTGGAACCAAAACACATTTAAATGTAGAATAAAAATGCAGTAAGGAGCCCTGGTCATTTCAGAGGTGGTGAGAGTGACAGTGATAAGCAAGGGACAAGTACCATCTTGCTGTGAAAGTAGTTGTGATAAAACAGGTTTCATTCTCCATAATTCAGTGCTCCTTTTCACCAGGGAACAGTGTCAGATCCCTGACAGATCTACGCGCTCCCTCCCTACAGGTGGGCACATTAACTGAAAAGTATTCAGTGCCTTCTATTGACACTGCCTATATCTGCAGAAATTGCCTTGTTCATTAGAGGATGTTCTCCCGGCACGGGGGTGATCTATTATGTTGTATTCATAAAAGCTCTCTGATCAACATTTCCACCCTCTACATAAAAAAGGAGATGCAAGTGGTTTTTGATCACTGCAGTTAACCCCCCTGTCACACCAGTTCCTAGTAATTCCTCTGGGTATTTGTACCCGCACCGCAGTTGGCTTCGCTCACTGAGCCACGCACTCCTGCTCTCTCCACGTGAAGAGAAACATGGCTCGCTTTTTGTTCTTCACATGGTTTCCTCGTGTGATCTGCCAAATCACAGATAATGTTATGTAATTTGGAATGACAGGCGGCTCATTTTTATTGGGGGCTGAACAATCAAAGGGTTTCTGTTGATAAAAGTAAACCACCTCGTTTCAGATCGCACACAGACTGCTGTCTGCTCTATAGTGTAGCCAAGCATTTTGCAGCATGATGTAGCTAAAATACATGCTATTAATATTGAAGTAATTATATTCATTAACTCAACAAATGACATGGGTCTTCTGTTATGAATTATTCATGTTTATGCTTGCAAAAACAAACTGTTATCACATCAGTGTCCTGGAAAAATGGAAAAATGTCTTTAGTGGTGTAGTTTCAGATTTTAACAGGACATTGTTTTGATTCATGCTGGTTAAATATTTATTTAAAATTATGTTTGATTCGTAAAATATTTTCATATTTATAGAATCAGTGAACATCACTATTTTATTACAATTTATTGTAATTGTTTGTTTTATATATAGTGGGTCATTGATGGTTGTTCCATCACAGAGCATCAACGAAAATCACTTGTTAAATCACCAAAAGGTCTTAAGCAGCTATTATTTCTGGTAAAGTTGCATAAAAATAAACATCATGACTGAATTGCCTTCTTTCCTTGTCGCGCTCAGATATACAGCGGTTCTCAACGTACTGTGACCTCTTAGAATGTCAGAAGCGAGACATCCAGCTGTGAGGTGATCCGCTCTATTTGTTCCTGGAGGCGTTTGTTCATTTACGGCAGTCAGAAAGTGGAAAATGAACAAGACTCTGTCTGTCACATTCATTTAAATAGAATATCACAGGGCCTCGAGAGTTGGTTCCAAATTATAACCCAAGAGTTGCATGAAAACACACATCACTCTGTCTACAGGGCCTTCTTTGGGTAGAGTTTGCACTAGCTGTTGTGAACCAATATTTAATGTGTTTCAGTTTAAGCTGCATGTGACATCAAAAGCATTTTTTTTAATACTCAAGGCCCTGATATCCAGTCTAGCAGTGAAGAAAGCACAGGATAATCATATGAATTTAAATGAGTGACATATGAGATCAGGTTGTTGACAGCCATCATGCCGCCAGATGTTGCACAAGTTAGTCATGCTGGCAAGGGCTGTTGAAAGTGTCTGACAGTGTTTCTGGAAGGTAACTAGTGCTAATTGAGGGCAGACGATTGACAGGAAAACACACTGACTGAGAAGTTGCGTTTATTTTGGATAAATGATGGTAGACAGTTGGCGGGGTAGTATATGGGATGTGTGTTTTGCTTGTGTTACAGCGGTTCACTCTGAATGTTTGAAAGAAGGGCCCATTTTCCATTTTTGGAGGGGGGAGGTTGCTGCTTCATTTGAGGGAGACAATAAACACTAGTGAGCTATTGCCTAGCTGGTGCCAAAAAGTTGGCAAAATTACTACAGCAAAATCTGAAGCATAGGGATGTTCAAATATTGTTTTTGTGATAGATTGTATAGGAATAAATCACAGTGACCTCTACACCAGTTATTTTCTGCTTTCGCCCTTTGTTAATGCTTTGCTTAGATACATTTTATTAAATGTTTTTTTTAGCATGTTTCTGTAACTGTAAGAATTTGTTGATGGCACATCAGATGTCCAGAGTAATATAATGGCTGTCCGACGTTCTCCTGGTGAAACATTGCAATGAGTCATCACTGGTTGGAGCTCAGAGGCTGTTGTCATCACAGCCTCTGTGACGACATCGCCGACGCTTTGCGCTGCACTTCGTTGCAGGGTTTCTTCAGTTCATGGCCCTTTTCTCTGCTGTACCTCCTCCGCCGCGTTCTCTGAAATGTTGTTAGGTGACTAAGGCAACCACAGAGATGAGCTCATCACCTGTAGGTGGGGCTGAGAGGGAGAGCGTGATGGGCAGAAGGAGACAATTAAATGGGGAAGAGGAGAGGAGAAGCATAGGGACAGATGGAGAGGGAGCAGGGAGAATGTATCAGAGTACACGTTATGTCCAGGTGAGATGGTGACACAGAGAAGGAGACAAGAAAAGACAGAGGAGATCACCAGTGGGCTGTCCTTATTTCACAACTGGGGAAATCTTCTTTGCAAAGTAAAAATAAAAAGAAAGCATTGCAGCTCTGTAATACCTTTGTTTGGAATCCATTGATAGAACCAGAGAAGAAGAATCAGCATACCTCAGTCATCTGAGTGGTGTGAATCAGAAACGAGTGACAGCGGTGAAAAATCAAAGAGAGGTCTGTGTATATGTGTGGGAGAAAGAGCAGGTACAGTACACCAGGCTCTATTATTACTTATTATCTGACATGACTCATTTCATAATCTGTGTATTTTTAAAGGCTTCAGTGCTGCATTGATGTTTTAAGCCAGTCTGTGCACATCATCCACCAGTCAAAGTGGCTTATATCTTGTCGTCACTGTGGTCTGTTAGAACTTGAAGCTACTTCTGCAGTTGGCACATTTAAATCTCCGGAAAAAGCCCCGGACCTCTGCACGCATTTTGTCGCTTTATGTCACGTTGAGCATTCCTGCCTGCATGTGTGTGGACTCGCTCCTCTATTCAAGGCCCAATGTGTCCTCCAAATTTCAAGTTTGGAAAAAAGGGAAGAGGGGAGAGAGAGGGGGAGAGAGCGCGGGTGCATACTAAAAGGCCTCATGCACTGCACCACGTCAGCCAGTGGTACAGCTTAGAATCACCCCACTTGTCAGAACGAGACCAATGGGGAGAGGCCGGGGACTATTCACAAGCCACACCCACTGCAGAAAGCAGAGATTGGCAGGTGGGAAATCTGGCCGAACGGAAGTACACGGAATTCTTGCAGAGACTCTGTCCAACAGACGCCAAACTCTCTGAGTTCTCGCATTCGGATTCAATAAGAGAAAGCTTTCTGATCGCCTGCGTGCACAAATATAACGGACACAAAATATCAATTTCTTCTTTTTACAATACATTTTATTATAAAGTAATATAATCTGTGGTGATAAACAGTTGGACAGAAGCAGCACCTCTGCAGTAGTTTACCTCATTTGCAGTTAGCCACTTCTGTGCTTGCGTGACCTTTGCCCTACTCCAGTTGGGTACTTCAACCACAAACTCTCTTCAAACATTTTATCCTGTCCATGAAAAAATAAAAAAACCTCATATTTACTGGGACATTTTCATCGACGGTAGAAGCTATTGATAGTTGACATTGTGGTCCAATGTTTCTGTGCGAGAGTAATGTGCTGTTTTCAGAGTGATTGTCTGTCCCTGTACGAGGCCGTGAGGCAGAGTGAGAGAGAGAAGAGCACGGAGCAAATAGAACAGCAGAACAAGTGAATGGATGGGAGGGGGGGGAGGTCATTCTCAGAAAAGGCACATAAAAATGTTGAAGAGGGGTAGTAACCCACTGCATTACTCCATTTGCTGTAATAAAACTCTGCTCCACACCCCATCTGCTTTTCATTGACACTCATAGCCCCCTGGAATCAAGTCAACACGCACTGACGTGTGAGCCTCCGTCACCGGGGTCACTCTGTGCGAGCGCGAAAGGGGTTGTAGCAACAAACTGATCTGAGGAAGCCAGAGATGTTCCATGGTGGTTTGGGCGTTGCATGTGTGTCAGTTCCTGATGTTCAACAGGCAAAACAGTCGCCACGCTGCTGACCTTTCCGTGGCTGAGTCATCAGAACTCCAGAGATTGTTGGTGTTATGTTAAGTTAGTTAAGTTACAAAGGTAAAGCTCACTCTTTTTTTTTTTTGCCCTGATAAGATTCATGTGAGTCAAATGCCTTCACAACAGTAAAATGTCCAGAACGCTCCGGAAAGGGTTGGTGTCTGGCAGGAGCATGCAGGAGACAGAATACGGTGCAAGTACCCAGTTGTGGACAGCTGTACATATATAGACATAACATTTCTTACCTCTTCTCAACGTGTCATTGAGATCTAATAATCATGTACAAAATGTGTCAGCATGTGCACAATTAAGTGTGGGGTGTGAACCTTGCTGTCAGATAAAGTCCTTGCAGTCGTGACACTGATTGACCTCTGTGTTTCTGCGCCTGGATTCAGGCACACTCTCACACTCGCGCTTTCTGTTGGATACAGGGTTACCATAGAAACGCAACCATCAGCCGCAGAGTGGGTGACACTTGGGTATTTTTATAGCTTGCCCTTTGTGTGTATGACGGTGTGCCTGTGGGTTTTCAGTAAGGAGACAGGTCCAGCAAAGTGTGTACAGTGTGAACTACATTAAATAGGAGCTTGGTAATCCAGTCTTCTAGACGGCGCTCACAGATTTACTAGGGCACAGCAGTGATGATCAGTGGTTTCTGGGACATCTTGACAACTTGTCACTAACACCAATGTGTGTGGGTGATACTCCAGAAACCCTCCTGAGTTCCTGCAACTTAAAAATCTAAAAAGATAACAGAGAGGATGTCCAAGTTTTCATTTTACCAGTAAGTTTAGTCTATAATTACTTTTTGATTCTACAGATGAAAAGTAATGATTGATATCTGAGATTAATCGAGGGTACGAATCTGGAGTTCCATCCCCTCACTGCGCATACTCTGGTTCCAAATACACAATTTGTGTCTGAGATATTTACATGTTTCTGGTCGGCAGGAAGTGGAGACACGTCATCACTCTCTTTGAATGAGCAGCCTGGCTCTGTCCACGTGTGCATACTGTGAGTGATCTTTTGCGGAGATGGTCTGTGCCTATTCCCACCTTCGGACAGAACCAGTATGGTTTCTAACCCATCTCCACTCATTCCAGCTCAGCAAATGTGGGGCTGCTCTGTTGCTATGCAGAACACAACGAGCCCTCAGACAGTGCAGCACTTTGCTCTGGAGCAGCAGCGTGATGAGATTTAAATTAAGTCTGCAATGGTCCGAAATTCTGCTGCTCCCACCCCTGCTGGGACTCGTTGTGTTAGTGGTAGAGGTGCCTCTCCTACCCACACACACACACACACACACACACACACACACACACAGTCCTTACTGCAGTGGCTGACTTATGGAACAAGCAGCCAGGAGGGAAATCACACTGAAAACAAGACAAGAAAGAGATACACACCCCTTACAGTACTGCCAGCAGTACAGTGCGTGTGCTCCCCTGTGCAGCGTGTTTGTGAAATACAGTGTGTGATGGAGATCGAAAGTTTGATGTCAGAGCAGAGTCATGAACTGCTACAGTCTGCGTTGCTGCAGTTAGCTGTTCCTATATGCAGCTCTCTTGTCTTGGGCTTGCTTGTTATTGTAGAGCCCCCGGTGTAACCAACTGGTTCGTACATCATGCATGGCTTCGAGCGCAGGAGCCGCAGACGTTGCCATTCATATGCCTTTGTGTTTGCATGACTGCGTGCCTAAAAACTCTGACGCTCGGTTGGCTGCGTCTCTACAGTACATTCATTTCTCCAGCCTTCCTCTTTCTTCAGCTCCAACAATGCCCCCCACCCGAATCTGCCAGCTCCTGAGCTTCATCTCTATTCAAGCTGTCCAGGAGAGACTCGAGTGCACCTGATCAGTCTGGCTAAAATCTTTGAATTTCACATTTATTTTTTAATTATCTAATTTCCAAAAAAAACTTCTGAACCGTTACTTCACTTGTGCAACGGATCTGTAAGAAAGATAATTTCATCATCATACTCACCAATCATTAGTTAAGACTAGTTATAAGTTAATGAAAGATATCTGCTGCATCAGAACACCACTTCATTCCAGTCTGAGCCATACCCCCCCTCCCACTTTATTACACTAATGACATCCAGAAATAGAATCTGGGAGGGGTGTGCTGCTGTGACTCACTTCTTTAGTGTCATTCTCTTCTCAGTGCTCTTTAGATGTATAATATACTTTCTCTTGTACTACCATGTTTCTGCTGTATTAGATCATCTGTCTGTCTTCGTACTCGACAGGCTTGGTGTTACTGAGGGTTTCTATTGATTTCCCCTGTCCTCTCTTCAGTATGTATGCTAGTGTGTAGCCTAAACTGATTACTGCCAGCACTGATATATGCGTTTGGTGCCTGGCAGCATTAAAGGGTGCTCCCTCAGAAATATGGATCCCCTGATATAATGCACCAATCAGACAGACAGCCAGACAACAGGCCAATCCAGACAAACAGACGAGCAGGCGAGGGACCGCCGGGCTGACTATTCATACAAGTTTAATGAGCATCCAGACAGTGGGGAGTTTGTGTCTCCAGCACAGAGCTTGCAGTGCACACAGCAGCTAACTAGGTTAGACACTTTTTTTTTAACAGGTGGAGGCTGACTGCATGACCCAGCCTACAAAAACAGCCAAGTTTGAGTCCACAGTTAATTAGCATTCTTTGTGTTTGTTTATATAGCGCCTTCTAAAAGCAGACATCATTACATGCTTCAGACAGCAGTGGGAAACATTAGTCCGGGTGCGTTTCTTTCTGCGAGATGTTTACAGCCAAACAATCAAACTGCTCTAACGTTTCTTCCCTGAAGGACACCACATGATCACTTCTAATCCATGAGACTGGAGTCTGTCAGCAAAGGCTACGAAAAAACACATTCTGCGAGTTACTTTGATAATGTTTGAGCCACTGTGGAACAGAGTAATGCATTGTCATGGTTATTAATTAGACACTGCACTGGTTCTCTTCTCCATGATGGCATCCTGTGCTCCCAAACATCCAGCCAAGGCAGCAGGCAAGCAGCCCCTCCCTCCGCCGCCTCCTCCTCCTCCTCGTCCTCTGTAAAAGAGACTGAGGAGGAGGAGGAGGAGGCGGCTGCGGGTGCCAGTGGATCCTCAGTGTTCAGCACTTCACACAAGCTTTTCTCTTAGTTTGAGGCAGTCAGTGCACATGAGATTAACTCCAGTACTACATTTTGAACTGCAGAGCTGTTTGTGTGTATATTGTGTTATATATTCGACTCTGCCTGTGGAATATGTCTGGACATTCTCTGGCTTTTGCCTTTTTACATATAATGAACGCAGCGGGAGATTGTCCAGAACAGATCTGGAACCTTCAGAGGAGTGGCGACCCCTGGGTAGAGCATGCAGGAGGCAGCAAATGTATTCTGCTGGGGACAGCGAGAGTTTTATGGCTAACACCTCCTGAATCTCACAGCCTGCAAGTTCACATATTCTATTTGCATGGTACCTTTCATTCTAAGACATTTGTATTTTGTAGTGTAGTGCTTGTAGGGAGAAGTTGGAGAAAAATCTCCAAAGCAACTGACTCAGACATTTCAACTCTACCCGTCCCTGGAAATGGTCCCAATTTCAGTCCATGTCTGAAAGCAGTTGTATCATGAATATATTTTCTCGTAATGCAGACTGTCTAATGTGATCCTCAACTGAGGAGCCAGCGGCAGCTTTTAAGCTGCACCGACATTATTTTTAAGTAGCAGTCTTGTTGGCTGCTTACTAGTTTGGATGTTGCATAAATGAAATTGCTCGTCCGCCCTCTACTTGTGTGGGCTCGGTGAACGCAGTAGGAGGTAAAGGTCCAGCTACAGCTTGGTTCTGTTCACAGTCCAATCCTCATTCAGTCGCCATCGCCCGCCAGCACGTCCAACGGTGTCCAGCATAAGTTCTGGAGATCACGTAAAGTGACACGGCAGATGCATCTCTGATGCCTTCCTGCTTGATCTTGGCTGCGTTTCTGGATTTCGGACAAAGGGCAGGCTGTTAGGGACAAAGTAACAGTGAGCTGAAGAATGAGTGTGCACACACTGCTGTGTTTACATCCAGTGACCTCTAAGAAGCACCTTATCTGTGTTGCACTCAAAACGGGGTCAGTAGGATAATCAGGCAGCCTGTCCTCTTGTCTTACTGCAGGAGAATCTTTTATGTGCCGCCTCTGACAAGCTGGGATTTTGCTGGAAAGTGTGGCTTTTTCCTTTGACCTTCCCCAGTTGTCTGTCAATGAGTGAAGCTGAGGAAACCTCACAGGCACCACACGCAGCCTGTCAGCTATTTCTGCAGGATTTCTGTTTCCCGGAGTGTTTCTGCTCTTTTTCTGTCTCTTAACACAACCAGACACGGTCCCGCATGCAGTCGATGGGTCACCCCTATTTGTGCCGGTGACATGGATGTAGCAGTGACTTGACTAAAGCTCTACGTCCACGGTTGCTATAGCGACACCATGGTAATGAGCCTGCATTCTAATGATGCCTCAGTGGGTTGTTTGAGGAGTTGTAATATCTCGGGACAATGAGTCGGCTGGCGAATGACAGCCGTCAAGCCTTGAAGGGTACGGTGCCATGTGATTAATGCGTAGCTGTTGGATACGGCCACATTAAATATGAGACACTTTAAAGGGATTACAGAGAACAGTCCTAATGTGCTGAGCTGAAAGAAGCCTCCCAAAGTCGTACTGGCATTACCACTGCCCCTCCCTGTGTAATGGACTTAAATATGATCATACTGTGAATCAGTGTCTTTGTTGTTAAACCAGTTTCTTTTGTCAATATTAATTTTTAAGCATCACATTTTAAGTGGCGCAGCACATGTGAGAATCTAATAGGACTTTTCCTCGTCCTCTGTGCTAACTTGGCTTTATAGAAGCTCATTATGTCCTGTTACAAGAGTGCCGCTGCTGCATCGACTCATTTGATTTTTACTCATGTGGATATGAATATGAAGCTTCAGCGTGAGGCCTCAGGAATATCAATAGACTTCAGTCAGATAAGCTACCCTCTCTCTTTCCTCCTCTCTCCTCTCATTACAATATTTCCCCGGGTAAGTTTCCTCTGCTCGCTCTCCCAAAGCTTTTAGTAGCTGCTTTTTGCGTTTTTAATTTTTTATTTTTTTTATTATGGGGGTGTCGATTCCACACCGTCCAAATAAAGTCACTCTTAGATTTTTACTCTGTGAGCCTCAAGCTGCTTCGTCTGTGATTTCTCGCCCTGTTCACACTCCGCTGTGTAATTTGGTTTGTGATTAGTCAATATTTCTCAGTCGTACTGACAGCCGCCAACAATGGACTGCATAGATTTGCATATCTGCTAAGCTGTCAAATCTCCTGTGATAAAAGTTTTTCAAGCCACATCAATGGACACTAGAGTTGTCGTGTGATTTGAAAACATCATCATGGAGATTTCTTTCGTCGTTGTCCATCAGAGTGACGCTGCAAAATTCAGCTGAGCCATCAGAGTTAAACTGAGTCTGACCAGTCTGACCAATTATAATTATAACAAGTGGGTGTTGTAAGTGGACAAAGTCTACGTATGTTGCTTCAGAGATTGTTCATGCTGTCATCCTGATTGTGCAACCGCTCATTTTTAACATTTTTATTAATTGCACGTTGAGCAGGTTTAAATAGTCCTCTCTATTTTACATTACAAACTCAAATTTGGGAGTAATTTACTCTGTGAGTGACAATTGAAAGTAAAATGCAGATATTCTAACACAAAATGTTAATGGCAATGCCCGACCATCTGCAAGGCTTTGCTCTGTTAAGACGCACAGTGGTTCCCTCAAGGGAGTCTACACGCTGACGCCCTCCAGGCCTCAAACAATAGAAGTCTGGGATGAAACCACACTGTCAGGATGGTCTTTGGCACAGTAAGACCTGCCAGCAGTATTCTATGGCTTTGATTTGAAGTGAGGGCTGTAGAGGAGTCATGGATCCAGGGCGATTTTGACTTCCATACATTTCTATTGTAATTGTTTAAATGAGGATTACATCTACATCTACATTGCATCAACAGTCACTGTACTGTTCCCACATCCCTGATGTTTCTGTGGCTGATTTCTATTTGTCTGAGTTGTGTAGTTTATGGACTGAACACAGTGCTGAAAGCTGTTTGGATTTTTGGCTGTGTGGAGAATATGTGGTCTGCCTGTCTTTTCCCTTTCTTCTCCAGAACACTGTGCAGTATTTTCAGCACCAGTGCCCTACTTGTCTGCCGCGCACCTGTTGACCGCCTGCTGCTCTCCAGTCTGTTTGTTTGTTTGTCTGTCTCATTTGACCTTTTCTCATTTTGAGCCATTTTGCTGGCTGTTGTCTCTACCTCCTTTGGGTGGTGGAAAAATAATCTATGATTCAGATTTTTTTTCCCTAATTTTGATACAAAAAAAAATGAAGAATGAATGAAACCATTTAAAATCGTGCACTGTAAAGTACCAACAGTGACAGAAACGACCTTTTTTGGTTTATGTTTTTTCTAGTTTGGTCTGTGATCTCTGATCTCAGAATTAAAATGTCACTTGAGTATTTGTATTCTCTGACTTCTTTTACTAATTAATTAAGTTTAATTGTCTATACTGACCCCTGTGTGCATATATTAGAATGACTGTGATTGTCAGTGGTTCAGTCCCAGAGAGTTACCATTGTGAACGTGTCCTTGGGCATGATTCAGAACTCCAAAAAAAGAAAATTTCCGTTAAAAAAAATCTGCTTCAAATCATTGCACTGTATGAATGTGGGTGTTTTGTGTAGTATGCTGCATTTTTCTAAGGACTGTACTATGTATTTATTTAGTCACTGAAAAAATGTCTGAAAATGTCTTTCTAATGTTTGTAACGGTCTGTCCTCTCCTCTCTCTCATCCAGGTAGCATCCTGTGATGCA
Organism: Pseudorhombus dupliciocellatus; assembly: GCA_016785235.1. Lineage (NCBI taxonomy): Eukaryota > Metazoa > Chordata > Actinopteri > Pleuronectiformes > Paralichthyidae > Pseudorhombus > Pseudorhombus dupliciocellatus. The sequence goes on from JAFBJW010000280.1 coordinate 7,485,978, forward strand.
GTTCCAGGAGGTCGGTGAGAACTGGAGCTGACACTGTCAGCGAGCTCAGCCTCCACAACTCTACGAGAGTTCCATCTCTACCAGACCTTCACATTTCACTGCCCTCCTCTCTCAGGCCACTTATTGCACCCTGGGGGAAGATTTCTCCTCAGGCTCCTTGCATTGCACTGTATGAATGTGGGTGTTTTGTGTAGTATGCTGCATTTTTCTAAGGACTGTACTATGTATTTATTTAGTCACTTCTTATCCCTCATTTTTAAACAAATTGAAAATGTCTTTCTAATGTTTGTAACGGTCTGTCCTCTCCTCTCTCTCATCCAGGTAGCATCCTGTGATGCAGTTCCAGGAGGTCGGTGAGAACTGGAGCTGACACTGTCAGCGAGCTCAGCCTCCACAACTCTACGAGAGTTCCATCTCTACCAGACCTTCACATTTCACTGCCCTCCTCTCTCAGGCCACTTATTGCACCCTGGGGGAAGATTTCTCCTCAGGCTCCTTGGCTGCTCACATTCCACAAACTGTCCAGTTGGGAGTGGGCTTCCTTTATCTCTGTCCTCGTACTGCAGACTGTACGTCCACACTCTATAGTCGCTGTCACAATCTCTGGTTTAGGGCTGCCGTCCAGAGGGACAAACCCAGCGTCCACCATCAACATGTCCAGTCGACGAAAAGCCTCCACCCCCTGTATGATTCGACCAGAGCAGACCATGGTGGAGTTGGATGATGAGGCGGAGGAACCCCACGACATGGAGGTAAACCGTCAGTATGTCTGATATCAGCATCTGACTTGTCTTTTAAGGCCTGCTTTTGTGAATATTTGAATATTTGTATCTGAAGGCCGACCTTTCCCTCACAGATAACGACAGAGAACCATAGCGAGGATGGCCTTAAGGAGGCAGATCTTTCAAAAGGGGCAGCTTCACCCATGGACCTGGATCTAATGGGAAAGGACTCTAACGCCCTGACTGCCCCTGACAAACCTTCCACTGAGCCACCAGACCTTTCTAAGCCCCAACGAAGGCAGCAGGGGGGGTACGAGTGCAAATACTGCCCCTTCTCCACACAGAACCTGAACACTTTCAAAGAGCACGTGGACGCCAACCACCCCAACGTCATCCTCAACCCCCTGTATCTGTGTGCCGTCTGCAACTTCAACACGAAAAAGTTTGACACCCTGACGGAGCACAACGAAAGGTGTCACCCTGGGGAGAGTAACTTTAAATTCAAGCGCATAAAAATGAACAGTCAGACCATCTTGGAACAGACAATAGAGGGGTGCAGTAACAACGCTATCATTTACAACACATCAAGCGCCAATTGTGGCAAAGTGGACGAACTCGGCACGTTGCCACTAAGCAAACCGGCTGCAATCAAGGTTGGTAAACCGAAAATACCGTCGGATAATAAACGGACAGAGTTGGGTAAACTGACCCCAGACCTGACCAAGAAACCAATCACAGCGCTCAATGTGAATGGGACGGTCATCATCCCTGAATCAACGCTCCTTAAAGCAGACGGCCTTTCTCACATCATGCCTTCCCTCCAGCGGCCTCTAAACTATACCCAGGTAAGAATACTTCTCTCCTCTGCTCTTCCTGTATGGTACAAATTGAGTTTCCGCGGCTGACTGTTCTGTCCCAGGTGCCGAAGATCGCAGTGCCCCTCAACACAACCAAATACAACCCGTCACTGGACGACAACCTGACCCTCATCTCGTCCTTCAACAAGTTCCCCTACCCGACACAGGCTGAGCTCTCATGGCTCACTGCAGCCTCGAAACATCCCGAGGAGCAAATCAAAGTGTGGTTCACCACGCAGAGGCTGAAGCAGGGCATCAGCTGGTCTCCTGAGGAGGTATGAGGAGTAGTCACAATATATCATTCATGGTACTATTCATGAGGCTCAAACAACTGAATTCTAAAAGTGAAAATAATTATCTTCTTTATTTCTAGCAAGTATAATATATATATAATATATATTATATAATAATATTTTTTCGTGGTTTAGGTATTCCATTGGCTTGGGACTGTGCCCCAGTAAACTAGAAAGGCACTCAGTCGTCATCCCTCCACTAAGTCCCACTAGTCCCTTTAAATCCAATCAAGCTTTATAACATTTCCCACAGATATCGTTTCCTTGAACTGGTACGATTTCTTTTCCATCGAGATCCATCGTTATTCCCTGGGAACATACAAAAGAATGTGAGAGAACAAATGAACCAAAATCCTTCCTCTGCACTTTGTTCAGATCCATGCTTAAATGTAATGGGTCTATCTTGCTCCATGGGTCTCGACTAAGTATTAGTGGAAATATGTTTATGCAGAAGCTCGATGCTCAACAAACAAAACAGAAGACTGATGGGGTGAAAACATGGCCAACGTGGCCTATGTTGTTTCTCAATGGAATTTCTCCATGCAAAACCCAGAACCTTTTACAGACCTGCATTATTAAACATCCTCTCCCTCTGTTACAGGTTGAAGAAGCCAGGAAGAAAATGTTCAACGGGACAATCCCCTCCATGTCTCAGACCTTCACTGTGGTGACTCCTCAGCTGAGCTCCCAGTCCCAGTCATCCACAAGCATGTCTTCAGCCCCTGCAGCCCCCAAATTTGTGCAGCCAGCAGCCTCTGTCCTGCAGTCCCTCCCCTGTCAGCTGCTGGGACAGACCAGTCTGGTGCTGACGCCTGTAGCCAACGGCTCCACTGTCACCTGTGCACCGCTGGCACTCACAGTGGCAAACCAGGTAGAGTGCTGTACCACCCTCAAGTAAAAAGAGTACAGGCCCAGAAAAGTATATTGTAGTATAAGTAAAAAGTGTTCATGTACATTTCGGTTCACGTCTTTCTCGATGTTTCTGACAGGTGGCACAGTCCCTCAAACGACCCCTGACCTCCCCTGCAATCACCACGGAGAGTAAACGACCCTCCATCATTCAAACGATCTCGGCACCCAAGCTGACGTCACCCAAAGTGCTGAATTTTACAGTTGACCCCAATAAAACAGGCGAGCAGCTCTCAGTTCTGAGGTCCAGCTACACACACTGTCCTTTCCCCGAGGAAGATGAGGTAAGAATAAGTGAGTCAAATGGCGTTTGCTTTTGAACCATGCCTTCTGTAGTTGCACACAGAGGTTTTTGTGGCTGCTTCAGTTGTCTTATTTACAACTTTTTTTTTTTTTTTTTTTTCGAGCACAAGTCACAAACAAACCCCTGTGTTTCTTGTCTCAATCCCATGTTGCATCTTGTCGTGTGATTAGATCTACAGGCTGATAGAGACCACCGGGCTGTCCAGAGGAGAGATAAAGAAGTGGTTCAGTGAACAGAGGCTGCTTAATCTCAAAGGTATGTGGTGTGAAGAGTGAGAGAAAATAGACCTGCTATGATTAATCATGCAACTTTTGTGAGCGCTGTGCTTTTGCTGCATCGCATCTTCCATCATCATTTTGAACCTTAAAATCATGTCTTTTCAAAGGCGTTCCTCCACCCCCAGTGCTGGTGAAGACAGAGGTGACCCCAGTAGCTAAAGATGGTCCAGTAAAGAAAGCCGTTCCCAGCCACTTTCCCCTGCTGGAGAGGGTGAAAGGGAAGACGTCCGAGCAGCTCAAGGCTCTAGAGGAGAGTTTCCAGAGGAGCAGCACTCCAACCGAGGCAGAGCTCGGTACGGCCGACACATCATTCCACTCACGCTCAAGGATTGTTAATTCCTTCTTATTCTGGTTTGCAACAGCAGCTCTAGGAGGAATCTATTAAGCTGCTTTCTGGGAAATTGTCTCAGTGAGGATACAGCATGGAAATTCACAGCAAGCGAGAAGAAGGATCTCAGACACTAGACAGAGGTAGAACCTAAAAAACACAGATATCTCAGGAAGGGAAAGAGGTTTTTATACTTAGGTGTCACTGATGAGAATGTGATTAAAGAGATTTTAGCGAAAGTGCCAGCACCAGCGTGGAAGTGCCTTAAGCAGAAACACTTTGCTTTCTGCTGTGGAATTTGTGCCAGATATCAGATGCTACCCCTCGCCTGAATGTTCCAGTTCTGTCCTGTTATTTGAACGTGTCTGACCACGACATCCTCCCGCTGTGTTCTCCATATGCACAGCTCTGTTTTTAGACGTTTTCTGGATTTCATGTCTGAAAACAGCTTTAATCAAGTCAGTTGTCAGTGTCATTTTTTTTGGTAAGTTCACATGATTTGTGCCAGAGGGTAGAGAAGAGTAAGGAAATATTTACTGTCAGAAAGCTCTGCTGTGTATTGAACATAATGTAACTCCTGAGATGAAAACAAGCAGCCTCATTAAAAGACATTATTCCGTGTGCAGACTATGTATGAGTCCATTGGAGCGAAGGGTGTTATGCTAACTTGTTTGCTTGTGGTCTAAGCCCAAGTGCAAAATTCCGAAGCGTAATGTGAACATATTATATTTGTCTTTGTCTCCAAAAACACATATCAGCCCTCCTGCAGATCAGGAGCTAATGAGGCACAAAATCAGCTTCTCAGATATCTTATTAGAGTCAGTTAACGTCATGTAGTCTTGCAACAAAAAACCATGACAACATTCAAGCTACTTATTAAACCTTTGTGCCAGGATCAACGATCAGTGGGGTTCATTTCACTCTGACAAATGAGCAGCTGGTTCTGCAGCATCCTCACTTTGTAACTTGTATGTAAATTCTGTATTTATTTTATTTATTTTTTTCCTGCTATTTATAGTTGCTTGCAGCATGTGAATCTGATCGTGCCATAAAGGAGCTGTAGGCTCTGGTGGATTCCTGCATGACAGGAACAGCAGAAATGTCTCCTATAAACACATTTTGAAGTTCCCCCTGGGGAGAGACTACATTTCCAAAACGGCTTCCGCATCTTATCTACTGTTTCTTCCTCTCCTGCAGACCAGCTGGCCCAGGACACCCGATTGTCCAAGACGGAGGTGGACTGCTGGTTCTCGGAGCGCCGGGCCCTGAGGGACAACATGGAGAAGACTTTGCTCACCATGGCCTCAAAAAACACGGAGGACCGACAAGACCGGACCGCCGCGCTGCTGAACGGGGCTTCTCATCGAGAGCAGGACGGGAAGGCCCTCAGCTCCTCTCCTCACCCGCCTGCCCTCTCCTCCTCGTCCTCCTCCTCGTCCTCCTCCTCCCCTCCAGTGCTTGCGGCCTCTTCCCCTCAACCGCCAACCCTCTGCTTCTCTGCATCGCCTCCCGTCCTCACCTCGTCGTCCTCCTCCACCTCCTCTCCCCATCCTCCCATCCTGTCGGTCTCCGCAAGCCCAGCTCCCATCAGCAGCCGCTGCCTCGCCCTGCTCAGAGAGGTAAGAGGAGCTTGAATGCACTTATTAAGCAGCTATGAGTAAAAGCGTCATCTAAACGATAAGTAATGTAATGAGGTGTATTAGAATACACCACGAGTCACAGTGATGATTTGAGCTGTAATGATATAAAGATGAGCTCTTTCTGATTGCGGAGATGTTGCTAATGCTATCAACAGATTAATGAGACGGGACTTTGAATAGATGAGTTTATGAGGTGGCACCTTTTTTAATACAATCTGAAGGGAGATGTGCCACATTGAATATTCACTTTTTTAATTGACAAGAGGAGGAGTGATTGACACTACGTGATGAAATTGGCGGATACCAGAATATTAACAAGACGTGAAGTGACAACAAGGTCAGATCTGATAAGTAAAGGGAGGATATTAGCTGAGTGTCATGTCTAGAAAACAGTGGGACAGCAACAAATTTGAAAATGCAGTATGTTCAGGAGACGTTGGTTTACCACTTGAGGATTTTACCGTAAAGCCCAAGTGAACGCACCTGAGATCTGACCCCAAAACACCGGTCAGACATTAACACCATCTAAGGAACTGTGTCTCAGCATGGTCAGCAGGTTTTGTTTCAGTAGTGAACATTGGTTTTAATTTGTTTCCACAGATGTTCTGTCAGACCCAGTGGCCGTCTCCGGAGGAGTACAGTCAGCTGGAGGTCCAAACCAGCCTGGGACGCACAGACATTGTCCGCTGGTTCAAGGATCATCGCTTGGCACTGAAGAACGGTGAAAGCCTGGACTGGATGGAAGGTTCCCGGAACCAAAACGTAGCCAAGCAGCAGAAAGCAGGCGAGGAACCGAGCAAGAGCATTTCCCTGGAAGTCAAAGCTGTAACTGGTGAGTGTTGGCAGAGAGCGTGCGTCTGAAGGCAGCATATGTTTGGGTTTTCCAGTGGAACTAATTAGAATTTGATGACCATCCCAGTGTTATTTTGCAAATGATCTGGTTCCCGTGTTTGACGTTGTTCTTTTTTTTTTTTTTTTTTTTTTGCAGATGTTGGTGCAGTGGAGCAGGCTGGTGAGAACACAGCAGCGACAGAGCACAACAAGGTAGAGAGGCTGGCTGACAGACTAGCCCACAGTGTGACAGACCTGAGCCAGACCAGGGTGGACCAGGCTAGCTCTGGCACTGCTGATAAAGGGAGGTGGGTGGAGACACGCAAAAAAAAATCCTATTTATATTTCTCTGCTCTCACATTCATGTTACACAGACAGATAAATGCCAGATCCCTCTGCAGTAATCAATCAAATGCATGTTGGTTGTTTCATGAGCTGCATTGCATGAATTAATATTTTACTGATTCTATCTATAAGGAGTCTGTTTGTGTTTTCTTGTTAGTTGGGTAAAGGTGACTGTGGCAGTGGGGGAGGAGACTGAGGAAGCGGTGGAAAGACAGATGCTGTCAACAGACTCTGATGTTTTGACCTTGGAGAAACCAGAGAGAGTCACTGGTTGATGGTAGGTTCAATTGGTGAAAGAAAAGAAAAAAACAGCTGTGGCACCAATGCAGATGCTTCTCCCATGTCAGAACTTAGTTTTTTGCAGCATGGGGTTGAAATCACATTTGACAAATTATTGCTTCGAAAATATTCCTAGGCAGATGTTTCAGTGATTCCTAAAACATCTGTAGAAAAATATCCGGCTTTCAAAGTTTCTTGACACTGAAACATTGAAAATGTTTGGTAACTGATCACAGCTGGACATGTCCTAGACCGCTGTGACCCCAGACCACGAATTAGCGTCCGCACAGCATTGATTGATGGATGGGCGGATGGCGGGGACGGGGTTTCATTGTGTAACTTGGCTTGCTGGATGGAAACATAAATGTTGAGCTGTCCCATTGAGATGCCACAGCTGCAGCCTCCAGCTACACAGGAAGTTATTGTGTGTAATTATGTGTGACTGGTCCTTCAGAAAGATGGCATGCTGGGATGGCAGGATGATACTTGGTCCACACTGTCATTAGCATCACACCACGCGTAACGCACGCTTGCTGTCGCAGGGAGGGAGAGAAGAGGACTTATCTAGTTTGTTTGTTTTATAAAAGTAAAATACATTTTTGTCGTCAGTAAGTCATTTTTTCCCTGTTTATTCAAGTAAATATTTTATGTGAAAATCTGGGTACAGTATTTCAAGTAAATACAAATACACTTCTTTTTGTTTCAGGTGAGTCCCTGACCATTGGATGATGACCAAACATGGAACCGATGATGTAACTCTCTGCCTGTGATGTCATCGCTAAGCTCTGGGGACTTTGGAGTTCTGCTGTTGGACGCACTGATGTGAGGTGCAGACTGACTTTAAGAGGAGTGCCAAAGCTGGACTTGATGCATTGTTCTTACGACGACAACACTTTTTAAAAAAGACAAACAGAAGCAGCCTTGTAAATATTTTTCTGTTTTACAAAGAAAAGGTTTGTACAGTTTTACTGCGAGGGCGAGTTTTGTTACATTTTTAAACAAGTCTGAACACCGCCCTGAACGCTTTTTTTTTTGTTTGTCGTTTCATGATCAGAGCGTATGATAATCTCTGTAAACCAGTCTGTTTTTCGTGGGAATCAAACTTGCGCACGACTCTATATGAGCAGTCTCTGATGGCACTTGCATATCCCTCCTGTAGTGATAGATATTCTCATGACAGGCCACTTCGATTCACGCTCTTAGGTTTCTTTTTTCCAGCAGTGTCACCTAACCCTCATTAGAGAGACGTGAACATGGAACCAGCCGAGAGATCAGAGAATTGACCCAAGCGGTGTAGGGTCGAATGAACACACTCAGCACAGAATGTTTTTTTTTTTTCTTTTGGTGAAATAGAAATTATAAATCACACAAAGAGAGGAGAGTGTCTGTTCGATCGCACCACGCTGCCTTTTCAGCTCTCAATATTTCCTGAAGTACAACCTGGAGACGAGTTCACTTTGTTTTTTTTTTCTGAATTGATTTGGAATCGTTGGTAAATATCTCATCGGTCAAAGCCACCATCAACTGCTCGTGCATGTGCTTCAACCGCTTTCATTCTAAAAAAGAGGGACCGCTTCAATAGTTGTGCAAGTGGGAGAAGAAAGTTGAACTCATTTCAAATAGATTGACCAGCAGGGGAATGTCTGTTTACCAGTTGAATGTCAGCTGCTGCTGCTTTAGTTTTATGCTCTGTACATTTGGTTGTATGGAAACCTTTGCATTTTCATTTTCTAAGCCTGCTGTAACTCAATAAACACACAACTGACTGTCAAACGCTCCTCTGTCTTCCAGTGTGTTAGACCTAAATATGACTGAATTTTGCCTTTTAGAAATTAGTTTAATTTACTTGTTATACCTAAATATGACCAAATTTTACAAACAAATGACATGCATAAGAATGAGAAAGAATAAACCAGTGAAACCCTAACCTCCTTTACATCCCTGCATTTGAAGTGTTAATGAACCGCAGACACTTCTGAACTGTTATGACTGGCAGCTTTTTTATGTGACAATAAAATTAATCTTTGAGACTGTTGTCAGAGCAAAAACTTGTTTCAATTTTCTGCAATTCATAGAACAAGAATCACAAAAATAATTAGTTGATCATGAAAATAAACTTTAGTATCAGCCCCAGCTGTACCTCACAGGCACACGATCAGCTTAACACCGCTGATTCTGGAGAGAGGTTTAATCCCAGAGTTGAAAAGGGGAAAATAAAATATTCATACACGTAGACTCAATCGCCCTTTCAATGAACTACTCTATTTACAAAAAAAAAAAAAGCAAAACCTCATTTTCACCTCATCTTGGTGCAGATCATGAAATCTTAAGAAGAAATATCATGTCCGTGCCTCAGGGATCCCACAAACATTTACACCCATGTACTTTCAGACCTGGAGACAGTGCTCTTCTCTCTGGCTTCATGTTCTGGGAAGGGACGGGAGAGAGCGTGGTCCCCGGTTAATTACACCATAATCTGATATGGCAGCACAGAAAGAGACGGAGGACAGGGGCACGTGAATCAAAATCAACTGGTGTGTGGCTGCAACATCTCTCATCTGGACAGTGAGTTGGCAGTGAGAGGAGAAAAGGTGAATGAGAGATGAAGCAAAGAAAGGCAGAAGAAAAAGGGGAGGGGAGATCATCAAATTACAAAAACAAACTATTTATTCATGTTTTCTTCCATCTGCTTCACTTAAGAACCGCAGCAGTGAGCAGCCAGAGTCCGAGTCCTGCTACGAGCTGCTCTCCAGGTTAAAATGTGTGCTTCTTCAAATGTCTCCTCATCATATCCTTTCCAACTAAACATGAATTAATTAAGATCAAAGATTTCTGTTTATTCCCTCTAAAAGAGATGAACGTGAAGAAACAAACATTTTAACCTCAATCATCAGCTGCACGGCCGTTTGTTGTCGGGAGCTCCTCCTGCCCCATCTCAGTCATCCCCCAGGCGGAAGCCTTGGCCCCAGTTGTGTCGTCCTCCTCCCCCACCACCTCCTGCCTGCTCCGGGGCCACTGGTCTCCTGCTGGGAGGGGCTCCAAAGCCTGACACCCCTCCCCTTCTGTTTGGGAATAACCGATACCTGAAGGACGAAGGAGAGAGATGTGCACAGGGATGAGATGAAGATAGAGAGGAAATTAGAACAGTTGAGAAGAAATTCCTTAAAACAGACTATAAACATAAATAAAAACATGTATCATGAAGCCAGGTTGATTTCAGACTGAGTCAACTACTCTTGAACTGCCAGAGGTCCGAATGAGTGGATAAAACTAGAAGGACAAGAGACCAAAGCCTCAAAATTAAGCACAGGATGAAAAAAGAAAACTCACAAGAACTCTGGTGTGGAGAGGAAGGAGCGTCCACCCAGGTCCATGGGGTATTTGAACATGAGGAAGAAGTAGAGATGACCCACCAGGTTCCCAGTCAGTTCATTCACAAAACTGCAGGAACAGGAATGATGTATTTTTTGTTACACAGTGCTGGTCTACAGACAGTCAGTACTAGCATGTTTTTCAATTATAGCATCAGAGGCAAAGACTGCAAGCAATCTTTCAATTCCTTTTCTTCTTCTTTTGTTATTTCGTGCTGTCTCAACTTGTTGTCTCATACTTTAAACTACTATCTGACAAGGTGTTTCCACACTGCTTCAGTTTAATCTGGAATGAGACAAATGCTTTTGTTCAGACTCATTTTTTGGTCTGCTGGTCTGGACCATAGTCAAAGGAACCTTTTGCAATCATTATTTTGGTTCACAATAAACTGAAATGTCTGAAAGTTGGAACCAAACTAATTATGTGGAAAAGAGCCTTGAAAACCATTCAAAAGTGACTTGGATGGTACTAGTGAAAAACAATTACTTACGAGCCTCCAATGATGAAGTTAAAACCCAAGATGACCCACGGTAGATAATGTGCCTGAGACAGAGCAAGAGCATGTTAGAATTCTCTCCAGGATAAATAATACAAACCCTCCACATTAATATCACGCATGAGCTACCTGGACAAGACAAGATTTAAAAAGGGCAATGTGTGACGTGACAAGTGTTGGTACCTTGAACCGTGTTCCGAACCAGAAGGAGACAATGGTGTCTTTGTTGAACTGAGCCCAGACGTACAGCACAGACATGATCAGTGGGATCATGAGTAACTGAAAACACAAGCAGCCACAAAACAGCATCAGTAATACAGCCAGGTACAAACTTTAAATACTTTCTTGATACTGTACTGAAGTCTGTTCTTCATGAGGCAATTAGCACAAGATTGTTGCAATGACAAACAGTTCATATATGGACTATATTATACTAGACCAGAGAGGTTTTCTTCCATCATTTGGTTTAGTGCAATTTCCATCAAACTTGGTGGGAGGATGAAACATGAGTCAAGAAAGTACCAATTACATTTTTACATAGATCTGTACAAAACCGGGTGCATTTTGAGAGCTGATATCCATGAGTGTGTGCATTTCAAGAGCCTGAGTTGATACAAGTCTATAGTTTAATACCACAAACCTTTGGATCACAGATATTCATGTTTTGATATAAATACAGAGAAAACAAGAATCTTACCCGCATGTTCATCAGCATCCCGGTTATCTACACACAGGGAGTCAAGGACGGCAACTTTGTGGCTGTGTACAATCACAGCTGGAGCCTGAAGATCACAGCAGCGGGTGACTGGAAAGTTGCCACTTTAAATTACCACACAGGCCGACTCTCACCCACCACTTTGTCTGCCCGTTAGTCCCTTGAGCAAGGCATCTGACCTTGGCAAATCAGACCTCAGCTAACCCTCCTACACTTCACACACTACGTTTTTTCATGTTTTCACCCAGGTCCACAATTAGCCTGAGGCGAGAAAAGCCAAACACGAGGTTAATATGAGGTATAAGCTACACAGTGTTTTTGCTTCATGTCAAGAAATGTCTGTAAAAAATCCAGAGTGGCGCTTTAGAGTGTCAGGGCTGAACTCCTGACAGAACACAGTTGAGATGTGGGCCAGGCTGCACTGCTGGTGCTGCATGTGACCTAGATTAGGTTTCTCTGCTCTGCAGGGGTAGACTGACACTGGGCCACTGGCACAGAGCCTCCCTGACATGGCACAGTGCTGCAGAGAGAGAGCGAGGGAGGGAGGGAGAGGTACAGAAAATACACAGGAACGAGCGATGCAGAGGGAAAAGGAAGCAGCAGAGTTTAGTAGGGTGTAAAAAGGCTAACAGGGATTTAACCTCAGTTGTTCCAAGGATAACTGAATGCAGGCAGATTATTTATTATTGAAACGCAGGGTTTCTTGTAGTCAGTGATGTCATTGAGAAGGATACAACAATGCAGATCCAGTTGAAGAGGAGCATGAAGACATAATCAGCAGGTCTGCCATCAAACCCTCCTGAAAACCACAGTAAGACAAAGATCAGCGTGACAGGAAGAGCATTTAATGTCACTCTGGATTTAAAAAACAGTTTGTGGTCTCACCTGTCTCTAGCCGAGTGGAGTAGTGGTAGAGAAAATACAGGTTAACCAGGTACAGGAAGCCGGTGTTAGGGTTTACCGGGAAATACAGAGTGGCTGTCACTGGCCTCCAGAGCTGTAACAAACAAAAGAGACGTTCATCTGACAGAAGCGAAGTAAGATATCAACATGGCTGTGTGCCTGCGTGCACATCCAGGCTTGTGTCTCTGTTGGTTTGCAAAGGAAAACGTCTGAGCTCTCAAACGGAGGCAACTGACAGCTGGCGTTCCTCTTCAGAGCCCGTTACATCACAACTGGATTCAAAGGGTTTGTTTGATGGTGACAGACGTCAGATCAGTGTAGCGCTCAAGTGGTTATAAAAGGATAAGGCATCTTCTGTGATAAATCAGTGTTTATCAAGGGGAAATGTATTAAACAATTACATCCTAACTGAAGTGGTGTGTGCAGCAATGAACAATAGTCCAAGAATTAGAATTGTTTAATACATTGTATAAAACACCCAAGACTAGAAAAGTGCAATATAAAAACAAATCATTTTACCATTTGCACGCAATACATATGTTGCATAAAAATATAAATGTCACACATTAACACATCACCGACATGTACATACCTACCCAGATTATTGTTATTGGACATCTATGGTAGTTGTTGGAGGTGAAACCAACAAACATCTGTATTTACTAATGGGCATTTTAATGTAACACAAGTACTCAAGAAGAGTACATGAACTTCAAAAGTGTTCAGTACTTGAATCGACTCGTTAATATGACTCTGTACTTGTAAATAACTAAGTAACAGGGTTCAGTTTGAGTTCAGCTTACCAAGAAACATGTTTACATCCTGCTGATGCTGTAGTTAAGGCGTGTAAGATAATTTAATTCATGAGTCTGTGTGAACCTCGTTTGATTAAAGCCACTCGTAGAGATACCAGCACGTGTGCTGGGTCCTCTGCTGGATCAAAGGCCGTCTCGTGTTATATTTACACTGTTAGCTCGCTGCTGCTAAATCGGGTAGCATTTTGACAGCAACCGGAAGTGCTTGCCTTCTACGTCTCGGGCTATGATTTGCTGACACACAGCTCGGGCCTGCTCACTGAGCGCTGTTAGCCACCTGCTAACCCACCTAGCTCACCCAACACACAGCAACCAGAGAGTTCACGCCGACAGACCAACAAAGCAGAGAGACGAGGGCAACGACGTACATGGAACCTGTTGAGGACGAACTCCGGCACCAGCACCAGGTGTCTTAAGTCCACCAGGCCCAGCTTCCCGATGAGGGGGACAGCGATGGAGGCAGCGAACCAGGACCTGGTGATGAACGGGATGCTTTTGAACCAGTCCCCGATGTCCGACATCTTCCCAACGGATGGCTACCGAACCTCTAACCGCGAAACAAGTGCCCCCTCTCCGTCGATGAACCAGTGTCCTCCCCCGAATTACTCTCCGACCCAGACTGCCGGATATCACTGCCACTCCACTGCTAACTTTACATGACGTGGCTAATCACAGGCAGCTAGCTGTACACACGGTGAAGCTACTGCTGTAGCACGCGCTTCCTCCGCTGCTTTTCAAAGTAAAACTGTACCCCGACACCGTCACTGCACAAATTAAACTGCATCCACGCGATGGAGGCAAAACTGACACAATCCAGAGACCGGGGCAATTATAGCATGTATACAACGCAGATTATGCATTATCAATATAATTTAATTAAATCAGAGTGAATTAAACCATGAATTGGTTTAAAGTGGCCGCATGCTGAATCAGCACAGAGAGTGGAAGGCTACCAATGTGAGGACATCAGTTTAGCAGTGATGGGACCTCAGTGTGATGCTACCCGGGCGCAGGCATGTCTTCAATCAATGTTGTCACGTCGTGAGATTAGACACAGGCATTAGACCACGCTCTTATTTTGAAAGATAAACGCCAAAGTCGGATGTGCCTTCAGTATCTAACACCAAATGCCACTTGTCATTGTTTTGCGCTACTCCAGCACTTCCTGTGAAATTTGCACTAGATCCCAGGTGACCACCCAGATGCAGCCAGAAGCGGAGGGGCGGGACTAACAACAGGACTACAGCTTCCGGCTGCAGCCACCTGAGGAGGAGGAGGAGGAGGAGGTGTAAAATCTGGCTGCGTCAGACAGAGACAGGCAGACAGAGAGGCAGACAGGTGTATCATCCATTTCCCTGAAACCCCCTTTTTGTTCAAGAGAGCAAAGCTGCTGCAGCATTTCTGCCACTTAATTCAGTGCTAACCACTAGAGAGCGACTGTCATGCACTGGGCAGTGAGTAGGATTCCAGCTCAGTGTGAGCTGTACCTCCTCTGTGTGCCTCCTCCGTGTGACCTTTGAACCACAGGGGATTCCCTCCTGGTTGGATATCACCATGGCAACATCTGTCATTGACATCTGTAGAAACAGGTGACTGACTTTGCGTTGAGATCCCTCATCATTGATGTTTTTAATTATCACTCAGGTTATATATTATTTACAATCAGGATTTATTTGCAGAGATTTGCAATGTTGAAATATTATCTATATTATGATGAATATGATTAACTTAGTAGAAGTTGGGTTTTCACTCAGATGCTGTGAGAGGAGGAGTTGACAATAAAATTGAAATATTCCTGATCTTGATGCACTTCTTCATTGAGCTTTTGAAAAAAAATATCAAAGCCTTACAATCACCCAAAGTCTTGATTTTGGCACAGGTAACCATGATCTGCTCCTCTTGTATTTGTTAACTTTCCTTACAGATCCTGGAGGAAACCATGGCGGAGGCGTGCCAGCTGGGCCTGGAGTCAGACTGGCAGGGAGACGTGGCGAAGCGCCTGCAGCAGGTCGGCGCTGAGCAGGAGACAGAGAGCGAGAGGCTGGCACGGCTTCACAGGCAAGTACTGGCGAGCAGAGCAGGAGCAGAGCCTGGCTGACACTACGAGAGATGTGGCAGGAAGGGAGGTGAGAACAACAAGAGAATGTTTGTCAACACATCAGTTTACACACTGTGTTGGCTTGGCTGTCACTTTGAAATGAAGGAATGTTCTTTTCTGTCACATTTGGTCATGAAAGAGAGTTCTCGAGTGAAAAAAATGACCGATGCTCACTGAGAAACCCTCATCCGACCATGGACGTGTCTGAAGTACCATTCATGATTCATCACTGAAGGTAACGTTGTTGGATTCAGAAATGTAAGCTTGTTGGCTTTTAGTTGGAATGTGTGTGTGTGTGCGCGATGGATGTGTCAACAATTCTGTCAGCCATGTAAACGTGTGAAAATTGTTTTAATATTTCAGCTGCAAAAATAAGAAAATATACAACATCAACACAGCATTTTAATGATTGATGAGCGATTTAAACTTTCAAATGTTAAAATTCTGAACACAATCACTGTCATGAATTGTTTCACACAGTATGAAGAGGATGAGAAACATGTACATCTGTACATGTTTCTCCCTGTGCATTGATACATTACTATTACACTTGAATAATGAACCGTAGATAAAGGTGTGTCGCCACCTGGCGGCTGGCTGCAGTATAGCTTATAAAATCCATCCTCCATGTTTGTAGATGGGTATGGACCAAAATGTAAATTTAATGTAAACATCAAATACATTTCTTTCTCAAAAGGTGGTTTCTGTCAATTCTGTCATGTTTCCAGTGAGTGGATCCCTGATCACTATTAGGCAGACTTTCTACAAATGCACAAACTGGAAGTATTCAGTCTGGGATATTTTTCAAGGATCTGACCCTCAGTTCATTCTGTCTGTAAGTCTTTGATAGGTTCTGTCAGTGGCTGACCCATCTTCAATCCCTTCTGTGAACATTCAACATCAGGATGCAGTGTCCGTCTCTGTCTGACCCAGACTTCCTTCAGTCTCTGAACCAATCATTAAGATCTTGTTCCACCAACGCTCTCTGAAGCTCTGCACACACACACTGGCTAGACTCTCTCCATCCTGGTAGTCCTCCCTCATCTTGTCTGGGATCAGGTCCTCTGACATCACCTGGGAAATTAAACAGAGAGATTGGATTGTGTAAAGCTATCAGCTGACTCCAAGTCAGTGACCCTTTGAGTCGACTGACTACAAACGCCCTAAAATTCAGGTTTTGACCTGTTGTGTGTCAGTATTGTGTTCTCACCTCAGTAAGAGTCTGCAGCGTTGATTCTTTGGGATTTAGCCGCTGTAGCGCCTCATCTGTCGTCTGTAGCGTACGTTCACTGCGCTGTAACACAAAGGAGGACTGCTGCTGCCGAAGGATTCTCAACAGTAGTCTGAGGGAGACAAATCAAGCAGGGAGGGTTTTATCAGGTGTAAGTTTATAGATGAGTCAGATGTTGGTTTGTGTTGGTGCAAGCAAGAGAGAGAGAGAAAGAGAGAGGCAGAGTGAGCAGCTCCAGGAGGGATAGACTGAATTGATGTGCAGCATCTGAAAACTAGAATTTCCGCACTGCAGTCGAATGCCTCTGCCAACGAGTGCAGTTTCTAAAATAAATAATAATTACATTTATTTTGCCAGATATAACAGTCAACAGGCACCATGACATTGACCTTTGGCCACCACAACTGAATCAGGTCAACCATGAGTCAAAGTGAATTGTGCCAGATGGAATGAAATTCCCTGATGTCATTAGTGAATATTTGTTCAAAGTAAATACAAATGGAGAATGTTTGATATTTAGTGTGAATATAGCATACAGTATGTAAACAGTTTGTACCTCGTCCTGACTAAACAAGTGCAAGCTTTTAGTCGGAGTCTGTCCTCATCCATCTCTGCAGCCTCCTCCTTTTGTTCCTTAGTCTCTCCGTCGCTCTGCTCCTCTGCTGATTCACAGCTCTCAGAGGGACATAATCCTAGAGTGGGTAAACAACGCATCAGAGCATTATTTATAGGCAACATAATAACATAATAATTGTTTATTCATATTTCACAAAATATATATATCACCAAAAATCTGGGCGTTAAGGGAGACAGGAAATGAAGTCAAACCTACTTGTGGGTGTGTTCTCCAGGAACTGCAGACACATCTGACCCAGGTTGAACCAGTACCAGGGGTTAAAGGGCAGCAGGCTACACAGCTGCTGGAGACATGACATCGCCAATCCGATGGCCCCAAAATACTGATAGATGCTCACCTGTAATAAATGATGTTATGGCTATTTCATAATGATGTTTTACGCTTGCAAGTGTGTGTGTGCATGTGTGTTCTGACCTTAAGCAGCAGAAAGCTGGTCAGGTGACTGGTATTGGAGGCTTCTTTCCTCTGCGAGAGATGTTATAAAGATTACTACCAACTTAAAAACCTTTTAACTCATCTATTACTATCATTCAAGTTAAACACTAAAAGTCACCTTGATTTTTTTTCAATACTGTAAGATAAGCATTTTTTGAAGCAATTTCTCATAATTTATGGATCAGACCCTTGTGTGTGACACTGTGCTGCATGGAAAACACCTCACAATCTCACAGGTGATTTACCAGTAAGTCTGCAAAGTGCAGAGCCCTCTCTCTCTGTCCCAGTTTGGTGCAGCATCGGGCCATTCCCTCCAGGACATCTCTTCTGATGGTCAGGTTGTTGTCAGCGAGCAACTCTAGGCAGCAGCTGTATGCTTCCAAGGCTTTCTATACCCACCACAACATGAGAGCAACACAACAACACACCATACATCAGTGGACAATGGAAAACCTTTCTCAACGATATCAAGAGAAAAGGTTATCATAAGGGAGTGACCAGGCCAACTTGTATTTGATTCAAGCAGTGTGTTGTGTGTGTGTTCTATGAAAGAATAATTGTTCACAAAATTAGAAAACAATGGTAATCACAACTTGAATTAAAAGTGAAGTGTGCTCTTTTGGATACACAAAGCTCTGCCAGACTGTTTTGCAGTGAAATCTCAGATAATCTGGCTACTGTGAACTTTTGAGATATGTGTGAACTGAAGTGGCCATAGGTTTCAGATGACTGACTGAACAAAAACCAACCTCATAGTTCCCCTGTCTCACAGCCAAGTCCCCTCTAAACTTGTAAACTTTCTGTTTCTCCAGCGAATCATCTGTATCGAGAGCAGTACTCTCACAAAACCACTGCAGAGGAGCAAGACAACAGAAAACAACACAGGAATTAGAGACTGGTTCATAGTTTTCTAGACTCACACAACACATGCTCAATTAAAAACATTTAAGGGGCACAATACAACTTACTGAACATATCACACATTGAAGCCATTCAGTTAAACAGCAATTAACCACAGTGACAGTCTCTTTGCTCATTTAGAGGAAAGTGCTGTAAACATTCTGTTTGGTACAAATTACACAGAAACGTTTACAAATAATCAAATCACTATCCTGGCTCCTTTAGGATGTAGCAGTTGCTAAAGCTGGTATCTACATGGCAGCACGTAAGTTAGCAGTCTAATGTTGCCTGGCAGTGATTAGTAAGCTGGTGTTGGCAGGCTAATTACAGCAGGTACTTCAGCACACAAATGTTATTAAGCAATACTTAGCAGGCTGATGTTGGTAGGCTAACATTAACTAGCATTGATTAGCAGGCTAACAAGCTAACTTTAGCAGGCTACAATCACAATGTATTGACAGAACTTCACATGGTTGACCGTCCAGTAAGGCCTCCTGGTAGTGACCACAGTCCGGACCTTGGTGCTCCCACCGCGGCTCTAACCAGCGTTGGTCCGCCTGGTTCCAGAGGTTATCGTTGGACTCACTCACCTCTGGTTCGCACAGTTTAGCGTTGTATGACGACAGAGACACACACACTCGGTCTCTCGCCTCCGAAAACACAGAGTCGTCAAAGGTACTCCCGATTATCTCCATGCGGACCCGCAGAGCAACACCAGAACCTGCTATACACGGGCAGTAACTAGTAGCCGAAGTTCAGGGGATGGAAGTTTGCGCACTCGTGGTTCCACCGTCCCCCATAGTAAGCTGTGCGGTTGATACAATGTCCACTGCTATTAGTTCCGGGCCGAAAGGTTCCGACATGAAAACATGGAGCTCACTCAGAAACAGAGGAAACGTCAAACCTAAATATTTCTATAACTTCATTTAAATTTCACCAACATCCCAAACTGTCCACCTTCGCCGCGCGCAGACCTGTCATATTTTGTATACATTTTATATTGGCAAATGAATAGAAAAGTAAATCACTTTTTTTTACAAGTATGTTTCATGTTTTTCCCTACTGTCTATATTTTTATATTTTTCTTAATAACTAACATAACTTATGTAATTTATACTATTTTATTTATTTTCATAATGTACTCAAGTCACATCGTCATGACTTACAAGTGAACATCACAACTATCACAACATGTTGAGTCATGTATGTATGACTGTACAGATCAGAAAGGCTGGGATGAAAACGTTCTGTTGTAAGCCATATTTACTCAATGCAAATCTGTTTTTCTTATTGGCACAAAAACAACAGACACTGCATCGCTGACAGTTTATTAAAAACACCAATAATACTACTAACTATGAACAGTGATGATGAATTAATCTCTGAGGTTTTAATGATGTCACAAATGATGACTGACTCCCAGGATTTTCTCTCTATCGCTTCAAATCACATTAAAACATGCAAAATAGTGATCACAAATACATTTGATCAAAATTTATTGGTGTTTGTATAAAATAGAAAACAAAATGTAATTTTTTATGAAGCTTAAAATAGAGTCAATTGCATACCAAGTTTAATTAAAGATTCTGAAAGATTTTAGTGTTTTAACAAATTTCAGACACATGGGCAGAGTGTAGATGGAAAATCACTTCCATAGACACAGAAAAAAACCAAGATTGAAGGATTTTGTTGAAGAGCTTGGTCATAGACCGTAGGTCGTAGACAGGAAAATCCTCAGCAAAAGGATCCGCCTCAAGTACATCATTCCCAGTTCCCCAGAAGTCATCCAGCTGGTGTACTTGGTAAGATGAACCGGTTCATGGTGGGTTTTTTACACAAGTCACAAATTACAGCTTATTTAGAAAACCTGGTGAGAGGGACTAAATATCAGATGAAGTCAGGGGCATCATTTGAAAATGGCACAATAAATATCAGTTGTCTTTAAATTAACATACCCATTTATTAAAGCAGAGCATGGAGTTAGACCTTTGGGTTCTTCCTACAGTATCTGTGTCTATGGAAACCACTGTTTAATAATACAGGAGCGGAGATATCATTGTCATCACTCACTGAACAGGTCGGGAGATGTACACTGTATTGAAGCGGGAACAAAGAGAAACGTTTACTATTTTAAAGGAAATCAAGCCCATTAGAAGCACATATGTCTGGGTGAAAACTGTCAGCAGATCAAACTAGATTTAAAAAAAAGAAGGTGGAAAGTCCACAGGAAATTAATTTAAAAAAAAAAAACTTTTCATACCTACAGTGTATTACAATTCTGACGAAATGCATTTTCTTTTACCAAAAAGCTAGCTGCTATATAGTGAAAACATTTGAATCTCTGATTGCATAAGAAACATTCAACCAACTATTCATCTAAATACAGAAAACGAGTGAGGACGAAGCAGAAGTACAGCGAAGGATACAGATATGACATGAGTATAATAGGACAGCAGGTAATCTACTCCGATCACAATATAAGCTCGTAGCTCTACTGCACAAGGATTACTGGGATACATGAAGAGAGACGGATATAAAAATCACAGCTCAGAGAAAAGACACCTCAAATGAACTGAGGGAAATATTCAAAAACTATTTCCCCACTGTAAGTAATACTTTTAACAATAATCATCTCATCCTACATTTCCCATAAGGCAACAAACTAATCTTTTATTAGAATTACTCTTGTTTCTAGACAAATTGAGATGACCCCAATGAAACCAATATGTCAGGGTCGTTTTTCACTTTTCCCTTCAGAGCCATAAAAAAGATTCAAGAAACATTCAAAAGAGACCTCATGACAAGTATGACACGTTTGTGTGGCGCGCCTCTCAAAAGCAGGGTCAGGGTTAGTCTTGCTACTTATAACAGTTACGTGATGTATCTTAATTTTAAAATGTTGACATATTAGCAAGCAAATACAAACATTCCCATGTGCTACGATAAATGTAATCTGTGCAATTCTTTTTAGGGACCATGTCTTTTCTTTTGAGATGTGATTTTGATATTTTTTGGACCCAAAGTGCCAAAAATAAAAACACTTGAGTCACACTGGTTGAAATCTAAAACAGATTCTATTTCAAAAACACTAGTCTGCTGTACGTATCGCATGAGTCAGTATTGTTAACAAGCAATCCACTGGTGTCTGGACAGAGCTGTAATGACACAGTTTCTTTAGATAAAAAAAAATATAGTCAACAAAGAGCACACTGTAAAAGACTGTGGGCTGGATACCTGGATACAGAATTAAGCCTAACCTCAGAAATAAAGTTAACCTGGGACAAGCCCTTTTGTAGCATGTGTACAAAATTAGCACACAAGGATTCAAACGATTAAAAATTGGCCAAATGTTGCAGAGACCACAAAATCCCAAGAAAATCTTAGATGATTATTAACAGAGACAAACACAGGTCCAGGGTCGTAGAAGTCAACTTAATGGTTGAAAGATAACTTAGTCTCTTAACACAACATGTAATCCTAGATTAGGCTTCTACTGTGCCAAGTATACCAACCCAAAATAATGTATGTACAAAAAGAGCAGTTGTTCGTCTTAGTTATTGCATGCAGTATTGGACAATAAGTTGACCTTGACATTTTGAATCTGTTATTTGTTACTGGTATTTGTCACATTACAGCAAAGCAGCTTCAGCTTTCCTCCAGTAGCAATACTCAAGCTATAGCTCACAGCTAACAGCCACAGAGACTCAACAGGAGACTCGGTAAAATGTATTTTGATGCGCTAAAGGAGCCAACATGTAGTGTGTGACAAGTGCTTGGTAAAAGAGAACAAAATCCAAAGCGCCAAGGTTTTTTTTTTTTTGTTTAAGGACTTAAAACAGAAGCTTCCAACGTCAACTTCAGAGTATTTAGGCATCTTTTAGCATCAGCAGAATGCAGAGCTCTATCATGCATCACACCTTCGTTTGAACATGCCTCGCGAATGAGTCACAAATTCACTCATTCTTGTGTCAGCTTTTGTCGAGAGTTGGTGGAATTGGGTTCAAACGAGTATACGAGCCGTGTAGGCACATAGGTTTATCTGCAAAGCTTCATCAGAGTCTCCCCCCGGTGTGTGAAGAACTGTGGTCGAGACAGTTTTCAGTCCATTGTCCTCTTGATGCAGTAAAGCACAAAGAAAACAGCTGGAAAGAGGAGCGTTATTTGGTAGACTTCCCACCACAGAGGGAATGCTGTGCTGTTCCTTTAGGTCTCACGATTCCCTCCACGAGAGAAAAGAGATTTTCCAAGAAAAGTCCTTTTTGACTTGTCTGATTGGTGTCAGTGTTGTGCAGTCGTCCTTACAGCGCTGTCATTTCAGAGACAGGAAACCAACAGGACCCTGCCAACGTTTACAGGAACATGTTTCGGGAAGTGCACATGAAAACTAGGCATTTATATTACAAAAGTAGCCTGGATGAAAGTGGTTCAATCGGACAGGGGCATGTGAGAGCAGAGAAGGAGAGATAGGAGACCATTTCCATAATTTAAAGCCAACAATACAAACATAACAACAAATGTAACACACGCACATTTTAAAAAGGACAGATGGTTAAAAAGTGGGCTCAAATTGTGCAATTTAGCGAAACAAAGTGGTAGGTGATTGTTCAACAATTTGTTTTGAGCCGTATGAACATCCAAATATGAAATAACACATATTATTATAAAAGTTGACAAATCGATAATATTCCTCCCCTTGAAAACACACTAAGGATAAAAAAGGCAAAATACTGGTTCAGTTCTACATCATACAAAAGAGATTTGGTCTCTCAGAGCCATTTCATGGTGTAATAAGAGATTAAGGTGCCTAATCAGGATTTAGTCCACTGTGAACACAAGCGGACAAAGTGCATCTTTGAAAAAGTTTCGTTTAGGTGCTTCATGTTCTTCTGTTCAGTGCAGATTGGAGTCCGATTATTATTTAAAATACTGTGAAACAGCGCTTCTGAAAGTATGGGTCAGGACTAACAATAATTCTCAGGCCTCATTTTAAACATGAGCCCAAACCTAAAAGGCAAAAAGTCGGCGATTTGGTGGTGATAGCAATCTTGTCACGGGGAAAACATGCGGATTGATTTACTTTCAATTCATTCTGGAGCTGCAGCTGGTGCTTGTATTTACATGCATCCCCCAATACAAGAAAAAAAACCATTAATTAGTCCATCCTTTTAATTCATCAGAATCTGACCACAAGCAAACTCTGAGTGAAATGCTGCAGCAAGGTTAGTTCTGTTTTTTTTGTCGGTTTTTTGTCTGCCTCATCATTTTGTTGACAAACGGCGCCTCTGCTTCAAACTGTGGCTCACAGCTCCGCACGTTCAGCTTTGGCCCAACAGCCTTGTGCTATCTAAATTGACATAACCTCCTCAGGAAGGTTGATGGTCGCGCGGGATGAGTTCTATCAAAAGGTGAAAATGTCGTTGTTAAAAAACATGAATAGCAGTGCATATTCAACACATACTGTGGAATCTCTCCATCAGATCTGTGGGTGCTCAGTTAAAAATCTATAGCGAAAAATATTAATGACAAATGAGCCACTTTTAAGGGAAGACTGGAGCAGACATCCTGCGTTTTTTTTTTTAAAAGCATCATGGCGTCGGCATTCATTCAGCGTTAAGGTACTTTTCCTTTAGCTCAGAAAGGTGACATACCTGATTTACACTGTCACTATCAATCCAATATTTCCAACTCACACATCCTGGTCTATCCTCACAGGTGCCTTAAGACGACATGCTGTAACATGTCAAATCAACCAGCGCCTCTGTTAGATGTATGCTGGATTTATTAGGGAGATTGCTCAGCAGTGACATCTAGTAGAGTAGTACGTTTTAAGCACCGTTTTTTTTTTTTTTTTTTTTTCAGTGTGCAGTTAGTTTGGGACCATGGGTAAAACATTCATAATGCTGGGGATTGAAGTTTGAATTGAGGCTTGTGCTCACAGCAGCATCGCACACTACTTCTGCAGCATAAATGTGAAAAATAAAATCTCCCTTATTGGCTTCATTTGAGCAACGAAGGAGTGAAAACATAAATAGGAGCACGCTGGACACTGGAGCTGTCAGTTCCTCCAAATATCACGAATTAACAACAGTCAATATTCATCAATTGCTTCTGAAGAAAGGTGTGTGGCTGTGCCTGGCCCAGGATATACCAACTGTTTCACCAGTTCTTGTCTTTAGCTCAGCTTCAAGATTGCACTTCATGGTATTCACAATTATTGTCTGAAGTGTGACGCGTCATCCACAGTTGATAAGATAAGTGTTGAAGAGGGTGAACTAAAGTTATGGTCCATCCGTTAGTTGCATGTAGACAAGATTCAGAAATCATTTGAAAAAAAAACAGCTCACGTGCTAATGTGTACACAGGGAAATCGTGGAAAAAAAAAAAAAAAAAAAAAAAAAAGACTTGGTTCAGCTACCTGTCGTCCAGCATTGATCTCGTCTCTTGTAACATTCTGTAATGTTTCACCATCACGTTCCACAATCATTAGTCTTCAGAAACTGACAAGGATTTCCTGACGCTACGCGATGGTTCCCAAACCTCACTGTCATCCGTGTCCTCGGCATCGTCCTCGTCATCTTCTTCATCATCGTCATCTCCCATCCCGGCGCCGGCCTGGTCGTCGGGGGCCCCCGACGCCTCTCCCCGCGCCGCCTCCTCCTCTCCGCCGTCTCTGTTCGGCCTCCCCGCAGCTGGTTCCTGGAAAGGATCTGCACCTATGTCCAGGCGCCGCTGGACCTCAGCAAACCACTCCCTCACCTTTACAAGAGGAGAGAAACACTGCGAGTGAGTGACGACAGCAGGGCTGCCGACATGGGCTCATGTCCATGTTTTGTCCCATCCACTGAAACGTTACCTGTTCATAGCTCATGTTGGTCTTGGTGACCAGCTCATCCAGGTCCTGCTCGTTGAGGAAGTGATGCCGCAGGTAGTACTCCCTCAGGATCTCCCGCCCACTCTTGAATTTCTTCGCGGGGGGACATCGATCAGTATCTGCGCTGGAGGAGGCGGACCTTCTCGGCTGCTTCCTGGTTCGGGAGCGACCCCACCCGCGGTTCCGGCCGCGTCTTTTTCTGCCGCCGCCGCCACCGCCGCCGCCCATTTTAGTACCTCCTCCCATGCTCGCGCCCTCCACGCTGCCGCTTTGGTACTGGAAGAACCATTTCAGGTTTCCATTCTTCCAGGAGTAGCGGGAGTCCCCGAACCAGCTGACGATGTACGACCGAGGAAGGCCGCTCTCTTCTGCCAGCTGGCCGTACTCCTCTGGTGTGGGCCACTGGGTCCGCACAAAGGCACTTTTCAGAATGTGGAGCTGCTCTGGAGTCTTTTTGCTCTTATCTTTCATGTCTCTCTTGTTGCTGCTGGTCGAGGGCAGGTTCCTACTGCGACCTCCAGGCGGCGTTTGACTACCTTTACGAGATGAGTAGGCGGAAGGTGAAGAAGAGGTGGCTCCTCCCATTCCTCCTCTTTCCCCCGCTTTTGCCCCATCCATCTCCATCTTCCCTCCTTCGGAAGAATCTGGAGAGGAGGTACTGACAGGGGGCATTTTTCGCCTCTCGGTGAACCAAGCGTCGATCTCCCTCCTCGTCAGTTTCGTCTCCGTCCTCAGGCGGCTCAGCTCTTCATCCGATGGGTTGCAGCTCTTCTCAAAGCTCTCCTCCAGCACCACCAGCTGCTCCGGCGTCTTCTCTTTGAACTTCTGCAGAGTGAAGTCTGGGAACGGGTTCCACGTTTTGGGCCGGGACTCCTTCTCCTTCACGGGAGGTGTGATGGGAGGATGGGGAGAGGTGGGGTTGTCATCGCTCGAGTCGATGACAATGGTGGCGCTGCTGCTGCAGCTGCCACCTCCTCTGCCCCCTCCATCGTGGAAAACAATGACGTGGCTGTTCTTGGAGTTGCGCTGGTTGTACCGGGTGTCGCTGAACCACTTCTTGATCTCTCCCTTTGTCAGGTTGGTGAGCTTCATGAGCCTCGCGATTTCGGCATCGGTAACAAAGTGGTTTTTCAGGTAGCTGGTTTTCAGCTCAGCCAGCTGCTCTTTGGACTTCTTAGGCCGCATACTGAATGTGTCAGCACAGAGGGCCGAGTTCTCCTTAGAGAGAGAGGGGGGGGGGGGGAAGAAATGCTTTACGTTAAACAAGTGTCTGCTGACGGCAGAGAGAGCACAATACCAAACAAATATTGGTCTGAAAGCCACTCTGAAGGTTGTCTTCACCTGTGGAGAAAGAGAAGGGGGTTGGACAGTGGTGGCTCGTTTCAGCTCATTGTTTGTTGAGGTGGGCTGGCAGGACACTCTGCTGGAGCTCTGGGACTGACTGGGCAGTCCTGCTACTGTCAGCGTGATTGGACTGGTCACTGGGAGGCTCCCCCCTGGACCGACCTGCAAGAGTCCAAAAATTATACATTTGAGGATGAGGTATATTTACATCACCAGCCCAAGAAGCCACAGGCCAGCCCACCGTCTATGCAACAAAGATGTGAGTCCAGAACACATTTTGGTTCTCATTCAAAACTGAGCTCAACACAGTTAAATGTGTGTCAAGTCAACGCCAGAGTCTTGGTGGACATGGCACGTTTTCTTTCCTTACCTACCTGTGTGAACACCAGGCCGGGCTGGCCCACTATCTGGCAGGTCTGGAGAATGGACTGCAGGCCGTTGGCGGCAGCTGAGAGCTGGTGAGCGGGTATGACAGTGATGGTCTGAGGAACCGTGTGCACGGTGCCGTTAAACTGCTTCCTTCTGGCCTCCTCCACCTCCTCGGGGGTCCAGCTGACACCGTGCTTCAACCGCTGGGCAGAAAACCACACCTGTGCGCAGAGAAAGTGCAATCGCTCAGTTCTTTTACAAATTAAAAGGGACAAAGGGATTTGTTTTAAATGCATTAAACTGAAATCCTTCCTTAAAATCCAAGCGCATTTTCAATCGAATGCAATACTCAGAGGAAGGGCCTCTTTTACGCAACCATTTCACACCGCTGCTCTGTGTATATATGGTGAAACTACAGGAGGATGCACGTGTTGTTTCAGCTGGCAGAGGAGGAAGTCGCACATTCAAATCTGTGGGTGAACGCTGGCATGTCAGGCACACGCTGGCTTGTTTGGTTTAGTGTATATGAAAACTATGTAGTATAGTGTGGTTTTCTTTTGTTCGTCTCACCTTGATCTGCTCCTCTGTGAACTGCGTCTGTGCTGCCAGGCTGCTGATCTCGGCCATTGACGGGTAAGGAAACCTCTTGTACGTGCTGCCCAGCAGAGGGTTGGTGTCCATGGCTGCGCTGTAGGATGGGATGCTGCTGAGGGGAATCAGTAGCTGAGGCTGAGCTGCAGCGGCTGCCACCGCACTCTGCTGGGCCTGGAAAGCTGACAACACCTGGAACCAGGTTGAGGAGGGATATTTGAGATACAGACACAACAGATAATGTGCAGATACTGTATTTGTCAGCTCAAACAGACATCCAACATCCACTAATAATCAGAAGAGTCTCTACCTGTGCCAGGCCAGCAGGCAGAACTGTAGGGTTTAAAATGGATGACTTCCTGTGCTGCTCTGATGGTGGGTTCAGAAGCATGCCGCCTCCTCCGAGCTTCATGGAGTCGTGCAGCAGCATCTCCACGGGCGTCATCGGCCCCAGAGGAGCTTCGATGGGCTCCTGCTCTCCCCCCACCTCTCCTTCATTGCCTCCTCCAAAGCCATCCACTGCCTCTTCCGCCGATTTCAGGGACACCGCGATCCTCTTGGGTTCGGACTTGGTCTTCAACCGCATGATGGGTGTCTTACTGACAGATATGGCAGTAACCGACACAGGGTCTGCTCCTCCCTCCTCTGGCGTCTCACACTGTTGCTCCTCTGTTGGCTGATCGCTGCCTGGAACCTCGGGAGGGTTTGGAACGCTGCGTTTCAGTGGGGGGTCAAGTACCTCACTCTCCTCTTCAGCAGTGACACTGGGCTCATCTGTAACATTAAACATAACATTCATTGTGACTGGTGCTAGGTCAGTCGCGTCCAGAAGAGACATGGGGTCAAACTGAATCTTCAGTACCTGTTTCTGGTGGTGTGGGCACAACCACCACAGCCTGACCCAGCTCCTCTGCAGTTGGCCCCTCCTCGGCTCCTTTCTTCCCCTTCCCCTCCACCTCCACCTCCTCCTCCGTCACCTCTTCCTCCTCTGCCCTCTGCGTTTTCTCCTCCACCTCTTCCTGTTCCGTCACATCAGAGGGCAGCACCATGCAAGGTGTGGTTGACTTCCGCCGGCTCGACATTGGGAAACAAATGCCTTGTTACTTCTACTGGGTGTAAAGAAGATCCGTGACTCAAGGGTTGAGGGTCACATGGTGGTTACGTTCACACGCTAGGCTCGTGAACGTGTTTATGTCTGGAGAGGAAACAAAAGAGATGTCAAAGATGTAGTAAGTCACAAGAAACGGTCTGGGTGAACACCAACTGGTTTTGTCCTTGGTCTGTTCTGAACAATATGCATGTGATCATTTGTGCTATTCAAGATATATTTACAGAATGAGCATAAAAGCTTTTGTAGTACTTGTTATGTCTACTGCAAATGATATTTTACCGTTTAGCTGTCATAACAACGCGTGCGTAGGGACTGGTGCCAATGGAGCCCACACACACATCTGAACGTTAACACTGAGACACTGAGTCTGCAGGAGACGTACAACATCATCGTGCACTTTCTTCCACATCAAGACAAACAGTCTTAATCAATATGGTTCTGTGAACGAATTTAACAAAGTGCCGTGCTGACATTTATATCATTACTAAAATCATTGACAGTACAGTAGTAAAGGTCAAGATAAATGAGCCGGCGTCAGCTGTCATATGTAAATATTTCGCTTTTTTCTGTTCCTTTGTTTGATATTCTAATTTTAAACAAACCTAAATGAAGTTTTAGTGTTTGCCTGCTGACGAAGTACGTCAGCTTTAGTTCTGGGGGATTAGTGAACGACACAAGTGATCCATTTATTTATAATGAAAATTACCGAAGTTGTTCCAAACCATAAAACTGATTTCCCTGAAACTCTGACAGTCTTAGGACAACAGCCGCTCCACTGAGATAGCTTTTTGTTTGCTCATTTGTTCAGGAATGTGCACAATCAAGCTAAATATGAACTTGCATAATAAATCTGTCTTGTTGAGGAGTCTCGCGTCAACAATCTAGTAAGAGCGCTTCAATTTTAGTTTAGTTGCCGAGCTGTGCACAAATGACACATAATGCATAACGTCAATAATCAAATATGACACCAATAAAAAACTGTCAAACCAGGCCCCATGTATCACTCTACTCTGTGAGTGTAAGTGTACAGTGACTAACAATATAACACCACTGCTATTACAACATGCAACATGGATGTAACATGCAATCCTAGTCTAGGCGGCACACAGGGGCTCATGGCAACACACATTTCTGGTGTTTGTTTTCATGCCTTGTTGATGTTGATGTCACAGTTCCACCTGATGGACTCGTGGCTCACTCCCTGACACATGTGCTACAACAAAGGTGCAGATGTTGTCTCGAGAGGCAGCAGTTGTAACACTGATGTTAGCCTTCACCGTGATGAAGTGAGCAGCACCATGCTACGTTGCATACACACACGCACACACACACACACACACACAGCTGCGTGGACAGAGAGCAGCTCGAGCCTTAGGAGGTGTGCTGCGGATAATCATCCTTCTTACAGCCACACTAGATCGATACGTGAGGGCGCAGGGAGGCTGCAGCGGCGTGTAGCCTGGGTGTGAGGTGGGCCAAGTAGCCAGCGTTAGCCGGGGCCGGTCATCGGTATTGATCACGTCTGGCGGTAAACTTACTGAAGTAGTGGGATGTGCATGGTGCCGCTGCCGGACTGTCTAGACAAGGCGAGGAGTGAATTTCCTGGGTCCTGGTCGCTGCCTTGTGTCGGCGGCTCTCCGGTCTCGGTCCCCGGGGCTAAGCCTCCGCAGCCCCGTCGTGGCCGGGTCGAACAGAGGCGCTCGCGCTACTCGGGCTCGCAGGTTTCCCAGACGGACTGGCGGCGGAGGCGGAGGGAGGGAGGCGGACAGGCGGACCGGTCCAGCGGCTACAGCGGCTCCCGTCTGCAGGGGCTACAAGCGCCGCTCATCTCCGTGTCTTCTCCCCGGCCGAGCTGCCCAATTCACGCCGGGGCCGGCGTCTTTGTTCCGACCAAACCAGCTAAGCGCACGCCGATAAAGAAGCGCGTCGGTCTGCGCAGTTTTACTCCGCTGACCTAATTCTGATATGTTTTAACGGCAGATTTTTTTAATGATCAAACGGCGTCATCATTCAATGTGATACGTCCTGACGTCATTCCCCGGCGACTCCTGCTGCTCGTTTAGTTCGGACGCTTTGGCTCAAGATTAGCAGCTTTTCCGCCACTTTAGCGCGTCGCATGTGGCACATATGTAGTTATGTGTGAATGAGAAAGAACCGGGGACCGGGGGGCACGGAGCGTGGCTCACACAGATCTGTGGTGATGGCACCGGGCTGATCCTGGGCTGCCTGCCATCGTGTCCTCGCATGACCCGGCAGAGCAGCAGGAGAAGCTACATGAGGACACAGCAGTTTCACTTACACCTGATCCTGTCTCATGACGCGAGTCACATTATTTTAACCGTAGTATTATTTGTTTTTGATTGATCATTAGAAGAACTTTATTTTTTTTTTTACGATGAAAACAAAGCAGTTTTTCACGGGTTAAAAAGTACCATAGAAGAAGAATAAACCACCATGTGTTGGGTGCTAAACAGAAACTAGTTGTCTTATGTCAACTCGGGACAGATATTAATAAAATATCGTCAATTTAGCAGGAGGGCCAGAGTTCGCGCATTATGCCTCATTTTTATTCCTCCTTTTCAATAATGAAGGGTTCATGATTAGTTTTTAGATGCATAATTACCTTTTGAGGACATCCTCTCTTTGTTTTTGTTGTGTAACTACTTTCAACTTCCAGGACGTGGGGTAACACCAACGATATTCTGACTTCTGAGTTTCAGAAGTTCAGTTAACGCTTCATATTTTATTCAATATTCTGGAAATAGTTCAAGAAGCGCCACTGCTTTTTCAGTCTTGCTGGAGACAGAATACATCACAGTTTTGTTCACACTGACATTTGTGAGATGGGCTGTACTTAAAAATCATTACTTCTAGCAGCAGGTAAATCGATAGTACTTGTTTAAGGACTTTCAGTTTGTCACACCCAATTTGAATTATAATATTTAAATGATCAACCACATCATATCCTGAAAAACAGGAATATAAAGTAAACATGATACAAACGGCTCGGGGTTTATTGGAACAGTCACAATAATCAGGTATGACAAGATCATTCACAAGATAGCCTGAGTCCTGAGCTCACAAAATACACACAGCATTTAGTTGAAAGCCGTTTATTTAAATATAAACAGGATTACAAAGTTTTGGCTAAAGCACAAAAATACCTGCCAGTCATTTTCTATGAAAATAGAACTAAAGTTTGTGTATTTACACATTTTATGAAGATGATGATGAGTAGAGCAATTAAATAGGGTCATATTAATCCCATTTTAAAGGCTAACAGAAGTCCTCAATCTCCTGTTCCATCTCCTGGAAATATAAAGACCAGAAAAGAACAACAGGTTAATGACATAAATAATATACAGTATATTCACTGTAGATAATTTAGACAACACTGTAAGAATAAAATAACCCTTTTTTTCAAAACATGTGACATTGAGTTGCATTGAGTTGTTCTCACAAGATCAACGTCCTGAGTGCCACACTTAAGGTTATCAGTAGTTCATCAGTACAGTCCACTACCAACCTGTATTAGTGCTGTTTTGTTGAAGTCCCGTCTGTGTCTGTAAATGCTCTGGCAGAGCAAAGCATACAGTTTCTCCAGCTTGTAAACCTCAAAGCTGTCGGTCTTAGTCACTACTCTCTCCAATAGCTCCTGAAGAAAGAAGTTAGACAGGTAACAGAGAGTCATGACTCATGTAGGAGACATTTTCCTGAAATCTTTCTGAAGCCTCTTTATCATTCTGAGATCACAGGATTGCACAATAAGGGCCCTGACTCTAGTCATTAGTTTGATCAAGGAGAGAAGTTGATTGGTCACTATGATAACCTTGTGAAGAGCAAGTTAGTGTGTGCAGACACAAACAGTATCCCATACCTTTAATTTCACTCTGTCCACCACCAGAGGAGGAACTTCCTGGTCCAGGACCTGCACAGCATTGCCAACATCAACCACCTGCTGCAGCACAGCGCTTTTTAAAGACCGGGTCATTCTCCTTGTGCACCGCTCTGAGACACAAAACACATGGACACAACGTTAAAGACGGCAATCTCTTCACATATTCAGTGAAACCACAGAGCTGACAGAAATACAGTAACTGGACTTTGTCATCTCCATTCACATTTTCTCTCTTTACAATCAAGAGCTGAAGGCAGTGGTAGTAGCCAACCTGTGTTTGTGTCCCCTCTTCTTGTAGCTGCATCTTTTGAGGTTTCAGTTGCTTCCACCTCCATTGGTTCAGCATGACTGCTCAGCGCAATCTCCTCTGTAGTTGCTACCTTATTATTCTCATCTGGTTGTACAGTTTGACATTGCTCAGGTTGTTGTAACCTTTGGGCTTGGGTTTGGTCTCTCTCTGCTGTGTCTGCCTTCGTTCCAGTGGGGCTGTTCTTGTTAGTGGTTACTGAAATGGTTTTGCTGTTCGCATCCCCTCCCTCATTCAATGCTTTGGCATGCTCTTCTAATTCCCCCAGTTCATCTGTAACGGCTTTGTCCACCTTTTCTTTTCCATCATTTTTTGTCTGGTCACTTTGCGATTGGACAACCTCATTTCCAGCATTATCTGCATGACCTTCTGCAGCCCCTGCTTGCGTATCAACCTCTCCTTCCTTCTCAGCCTCCTCCTCATCATCTCCATCCTCATCAGATCCTAACTTTGTATGATCTTTGGGCACATGAGGAGAGAAAGACTTCCTCTTTGCATTAGTACAAACGCCACTGGACCAGCGACTTTTCCTCCTTTTCTTCCTCTGAGCTGTAAGGTACAAAATACAGAGTTATTTATAGAGCTCTTTCCTGTAAATTATTTGATATTATTTTATTATTTTTATATTTTTTTATCTGTTATCTGGTAGTTTTTAGTTACCTGTGTTTTTAGGTGTTGTTAAAGCAGAGGAAGTTGTATCAGGTGTAACAGCAGCTGTGGCTCCAGTCAAATCTTTTTTGGGGGGCGTGTCTGTGATCATGGTCTCAGCTGGGGATTTGGGCTGTTTGGGGAGGACGTGGTAAAAGGATGGAGCAAATCGGGTGGTAGTCTGGCCGCCTGTGGAAGTCAAAGAACAAAAAAACTGTAGTTCTACAATCCTCAATCTGCTGTCTATGAAACTTGAGGTCTGGTTTAAGTGGATGTGAACTGTGCAATGTACAACTCCTCATTGTTGTGTAAAGGGGAAAATGCTGAGCTGTATGAAAGCAGCATGAAATTACAAACATAAATGTACAAGGTTCGCAAAATGAACCAATTCAAGTCAGTCCAAGAGTAACTAAAATGATCTACGCTGGTTATTGTATAATGTAGGCTTACACAGAATGTCCCTGTTAAAAAAGGCAACCCTGAGGCTAATCATGAGATGTTTACTTTCTTATATCTCTCTCACACACACAAAATTGACCTCTTCTGCTGCGTGATGCTTTGATTTCCTCACAAATCTTCTCAAAATCTTCATCCAGCTCGTCTCTAATGATGGCATGGATAGTGTCCTTCAGGGCACATGCTCTGTGGCGGATCTGACGGTCTGGAAGCACACAATGGTTGAATTTAGTCAGGTTTAGTGTTTCATTCACAATCCAGAATATGCACGTAGTGTATAATGTGTGTACCTGAAGGGACCCTGTCAGGGTTGTATTCGAGTGCATTTTGCCAGATAAGATCTATATCTTGCAGGAACTCTTTCACTGTCCCGTAACGATGGAGATCGATATTACAGAGAACTGTTGAAAGGTCCATAGGCTTCTTTATCACTTCAGCATAATCTGGAACCTGAAACAAAGAATATAATGATGGTGGTAATGTGCAACAAGTATCAGGTTATTTTATAAGAGGCAGTACCCAAAACCCTCCCAAAAATCAAGGAATTAGACAACACTTTATAGAAATGTATGTGCTCATCTAATGGGATATAGTGACACATAAACCACAACTTCTCTATAACTGAGCTTGTTATTCACCATTATTAGAGTTGATTAAGAAGAGAACAAAATATAAATCAGCTACCTCCTCTAAATCCACAGGCTTTGAAAAAGCCTTAAAACGTTTATCCTGGGATAGTCTGTTGGTGACATCACGGAGGAAGAGGCGGAGCTCCCTGAGGGTGTCTTCCTCTTGCTCCTCTAATCTTTGGGTCTCCTCCTTTGTCAGCTGACGTGGAGGAAGGGGAGGGGCGACAGGGAGCACCTCCAAAGCGTGGAGCGCTGAGAAGATAAGGTGGTTTAAATATGTCATACACCCTGAAAAAAGTCATAATTATGCAGAAATATTCCATCAATACACAACACTGATATACCCTGATTTTGAGCCATCTGATCCGCTCTCTTGCTCCGAAGGAAAAGTGTATAGGCTTTGTCCATTCTATACATTTATAGTATTAACATATTTGTTTCCAGAAACAAAAGCCAAGTATGTGTAACAGGAATAAAGAAAGGTCCTTAAAATTGTATCAAGGACATCCATCTATATCAAGAAAATTGTGTTTTCATTACCATAACATTTTTGGTATGGATTTGATTGGATCCAGGATTTTGTGTCCACTTAACTTTTCCCAGTCTGAGACTGCAGTTAAATTGGAAAGATAGTCACGAGAAAACAAAACATTGTTAAAAGACAAGGGAGGCCTCCCTCCAATCTGATGCCATGCAGCATTACATCTTGGAGCGCTGCACTCAGTGTACTTTATTACAAAACTTTTGATTATTTCTCACCAGTCTTCTTTTTTGAGGCAGGGGCCTTGGCAGCCTGGTTGAGGATCAGGTCCTCAAAGAAGTTTCTTCTCTCTGTGCTTGTGGGAGCCTGGACATGGAAAACCTCTCCGTACTCCAACCGAAACAACTCCTGTACCTGAGGCCAGACGAGCGAGATGTGACA
Source organism: Pseudorhombus dupliciocellatus (assembly GCA_016785235.1). NCBI lineage: Eukaryota > Metazoa > Chordata > Actinopteri > Pleuronectiformes > Paralichthyidae > Pseudorhombus > Pseudorhombus dupliciocellatus. The sequence continues at coordinate 7,521,512 of JAFBJW010000280.1, forward strand.
AAAATATTCTTGTAGAGGTATGCACGTAAATCCTTTTTAGATCCAGTCTAAGATGATGCAACGAGTTAACATTTTGATACCTCCATACTGAGCTGGTCGTATCGCAGGTTGCAGGTCGCAATCAGCAGTATAGGAGAGAAAGCAGGAATCGAGCTTAGCAGGCTCAGGAATGTGGCTTTTAAAGCAGGACCCACTGTTTCCCACCACTGTCCAATGTGAGGGATGTACAGGATACTAGGAGAGGTCCTCTTGGCTTCAACAAAGATCTGCAGAGGACAGGACAGAAAGAACAGTTGCCACAGTATGTGGATCAGTTCCAACATATGGAATTCTTATGTTACTTCTACATTGATATCTAATTTACCTGAGCACAGGTTTCTTCAGGTGCAGTTGCACTGGCTCCAAACAGCACGGCCATGTCCAAGGTGTAGACTGTGAATTTCTCCAGAGCGTGTAGGACAGCAGGGCCGAGGTGGGAGCTGTGACCTGAGCCTGGTCTTCCCTCCAACAGCAACCTGGGACGGTAGGATGTCGGCTGGCTCAGTACACACCTGCACAACCAGGGAGGACAGAGACAGAGGTAAAGTAGTGAGGATTTTTTAGAAGAGTTTTCTTAAACCGTTTTCAGCAGCCAGCAGTGATGGCACAAGACAGAAACAGATTTTGTAAATGAAATCTATTTTTAAATTGTGAAGGGCAACTAAATATTTTAGTGCCTCTTCACAAGACACACCCGGCTCGTGGCATGCGTATAATCTGGAGGAATGCCATTCGGAGTGATGTAAAAGCCATTAAAACTTTCATTAAACAATGTCGGTCACATAAGGTAGGAAGAAAATCTATGAATTGGGGTATTTGTGAACAGTCATGGTTGCTTGTATAATCTTCAAAAATAGTTGGTTTACTGGGACAACAGATGCCCTAAAGCACAAAGTTAAGATCAAGGGACAAAATTAGACAAGTACAAAACACAAGACTCAACTTCATGCTGCAGTTTTCACAGTACCTGTTGAGGCTGAGGAGACCTTTCGCAGCGCCTGTTTTGTGAGGAGTGTGCGGGGTGCATGAGGTGAAGCAGACCTCCTCATTCTCACTGAACATCAGGTCATCCTCAGACACACCACAGGCTTCATCTGGATATAAACACAAAAGCACAAACACACCCTGAGGAAGTGATTCCAAATGTCTGACTGAAGCTGCATCAAATGAACAGTCAATCTAATTATTTTCTGTGATTCCCTGTGGACACAGGAAATTATTTTTGTTAAATGAAATGAAAGCATGCAGAACCAGAAATGGTGAGGGCCCAAATAAATGAATACAAAACAGAGCAAAAGAAGAACATGAGGAACTGTACCTCTTTCCCTTTTCCTCTTTAAACCCGACTCAGCATGTGGGAACATCCTGCTGACCATGTAGAGAATGTTCTGCAGGGAGGCGTTCAGCAGAGGACGAATGGCAGGAATCAGGGATTTGGCTGGTGATACCACCGCCCTTAAAAAAACAATAAAATAACATTTATCAGCAGGAACTAAAACTTGGGTCTGACAGAAGACTTTAATGCTAAGGCTTAATATGCACTTACCTCTGGGCAGCTGGCACCAACTTAGACATGGCGGACATAAAGTCTTTGTTTGTGATGGCGATGGAGTTTACATCGAGAACCAGTTTCTGTGACGAAGAGTAGATTTGTGGGTAGCAACGCCGCAGTGCACACAGGGCTGCCTCTGAACACACTGCCTTAATGTCTGCGCCACAATAACCTGGCAATGAAAACACAGCTTGTTGTTAAAGGACACTACCAGAGTGTCCTTTACCAGAGAAAATATTGTGCAAGCTTATGCTGTAGAAATGGAGGGATTTGAAGGCTACTGAGATATTGGCTTTTTCCAGGGCTCAGCACATAATCATACCATGTTCTGAAGCAGCGGGATGTGTGTTTTGGTGCTTTTGGAGCCACTATGCAAACATACCAACACATTTCTCAGCCAGTTCCTCCAGAAAACTGTCAGAGGGTGGAGGGGTCCACTGTCTTGTGTGGATCCTCAGAATGTCCTTTCTCGCCTGCAATTAAAAGTACAATTCCATTAACATTTTCAGTCTAGATCCAATACTATACAAGCTGAAAAGCATCTACTCCCTACTTCTACGCACACTTCACACAACTCTGACATAAGATACAACAATAATTAATGCTTCAGAACTTTCTTATCATACAGAGAAACTGCATTAGTCTCTGCCAAGTAATAGTCCCCAATAAACAGACCTTCTGGGCAAAATAGATCAGAGCAAGAAAAAATAAGTGTATGTGGAGTTTCTCACCTCCCTGTCAGGCAGGCCAAAGAGGAACTCTCTGTCAAAGCGTCCTGGTCTTCTCAGAGCTGGGTCAATGGAGTCCAGTCTGTTTGTGGCTCCTATCACAACTACCTCCCCTCTACCATCTAATCCATCCATAAGAGCCAGGAGGGTCGACACAATGGAGCTACAGAGAAAGACTAAGATGATTAACTGATTTTCTGAGGTAATAATATTTGTGATATCGACATTACTGTATCCAACGTACACCAAGTCCTAACAACAGCAGCACTCATCTACAGGAAGCAATCATCCAATGACTGTTACAGATCCAAAATTTATCTCTTTGAAGGAATGAAATTTTGGGAGGAGGAGGAATAAAAGAAATTGCTATAATTGACGTTCAATGACTCAAAGCATGTCTTTTTTAAAATAGCTTTCTGTTCAGCCACTGATGTGTGCGACAGATCCGTCACGTCTTTGCTTTCAGTTCTGAGGTGCATAATATTGCTGATTATGGATCCTGGTAGTTTCAAATTCATTCCTCACACATGAACAGGATGAAGTAAGAAGCACAGCTCACCTGTGGATCTGATCCTGTCGGCTGGACCTGACTGGAGCCAAACCATCAATCTCATCGAAGAAGATGATGGATGGACGCATTTGATATGCCTAGAAACAATTCACAGATTGCCTTGTCTGAAGAACTGATACTTACAATGTACAAGCATGGTATTAGTTCTAATCTAAAAGTGAACTTTTGTTTTTACAGTACTATGGAAGCGTTTAAGCGTTGGAGCTTGAAGATGAGTGGTTTACCTGGTCAAACAGCAGGCGTAGCTGTCTCTCAGATTCTCCCACCCACTTACTGAGGCAGTCAGCTCCTTTTCTCATGAAGAACGACACCTTTCTTTCCCCCTGACTGCACTCGTTGGCCAGTGCTCTGGCTACAAGGGTTTTCCCTGTGCCAGGGGGACCATAAAATAGACAGCCCCTAAAGACAAAAGAAGACATGAGAAACTGAAGCCTGGGGCAACAGCAGGCTGAGGAGAGCACATATATACTGTATACACTGTATTGTACATACAGTCACTTTCACACCTTCAAAACAGCCATCGTTTACCTGGGTGGCTGTATCTTGAACCTCTCAAAGACTTCTGGGTAGAGAAGAGGGAAGACCACCATCTCCTTCAGTGACAAGATGTGTGTACTCAAGCCCCCAATGCTCCCAAAGCGCACCTGAGTCACAAAGACTTCATTTAATTTTAAAAGTGGAGAATTTTTACAGTCTGGTGATTTTATTTGTTATATTTGTTTATTTTATATCTGTTCCTTCCTCTACAGTGCCTCTTAAATATCATAATTAGGGTAGACTTATGTCTGGATTAATTATGTGTATGGCTATGTTTTATCTATTTGCCTGCTTGGACCAAATATTATCTACATTCATCTTTACAGTCTTCTTACCGTCCTGTCTACTTGCATGGGGTCCACATCAGCAAGGCTGGCTCCAATCTTCATCCTGTCCTTCTGGATTCCAAGCAGGTCTTCCTTCACAAGGTTCATCGGCAAACATCTGCACAGAAAGCAAATATTACTTAATTTGTAAATTAGTAAATCACTGGAAATGTTAATGTGGGAAGATATTATTACTCGACAGGATCATGGATTGTGACAATATGCAAAACAATAATGAATTGCTGCTCCCACCTGTTCACCGGCCGGCTCCTGCCTTTACCCCTTCGTCTCTGGAACTTATCATCATCTGAAGATGAGGAGGTAGAGTCACTACTGTGGATGGCATGTCTCCTTCTGCAAGGGCAAAAAAGATGCAATTTGGCAAAGGGATTCTACAACAAAAAAATTCAATCAAATGAAAAAATACTGATAAAGAATATTCATGTCACAAGTATTGAATTATCAGATTACACCATCTGCCAAAACACAAAGGTGAATCATCAACCCAGATCAAAGGACATATCACCGTGCATGACACTGACCAACACAACACCAAGACAAACAGCAATTACACAATTCACTTTAAAGACCATGTGACAATTCTATTACACAAAATTATTTAGGATGAACAAATGCTAAAGAGGACAAATATAAACTTTCTCTGTTTAAAGAATACCTTAAAATAGCAAACATTTCCATTGTATTTCCACCCAAATGTGCCACACCTACACACAACCATAGTGAATAGACAGACATGATCCCAAAGACCAACTACAAAATAAAAAAGTCAGGTGGTCTTACCTCTCAGAACTACTCCTGGGGTTTGGAGGATTCAGAAATAGAGGAGGAAAACAGAGGAATTTCATACTCGTGGTAATGGCCCATCACTGTAGGTGCGTGTTACTGGTCTAACTTCTTTTTGTGTTACCAGGTAACTGAATAATATGATGTAATAGCTATCACATAATTCAAATGCAAATCTTAAAGGATCGGCTTTGATAAACCTGAGAGGAAAACAACAACATATATGTTCCATGGATATTTAAAACATTTAATATCCGTTGATTCAGTCATAAACTATTATTTGAAATATATACATTTCAGAATGATGCTAAGAGGGGTGTTTGTCTGGCTAATGCATGGAGGAAAAAATACTTAGTTGTTGAAACTGTACCCTCTACTTCGATATAAGACATCAACTGAGCATACTGACCGGCTGGTTCTTCTTCTGTTGTAGGGGCTCCTGGGAGCCGTGGAAGAGAATCTGAACCTGCATCTGGTTGGGGACGAGTGGTCCTTGTAGTACATGCTGCGCTTCCTGGGTTCCCTTGGTTCTGACCAAAAAAAAGGGGACAAAAATTAAACTGTGTGAAACGTTGAAGCCAAACTAATGCAAAAATTAAACAGAAAAAATAAAATCATTGAGATTTTCTGTGCAGTAAACATAACACTTTACAGCACAGGCCAGGAAAATGAAAACCCCATCCCTTAAAATTAAAATATTTTCTAGTTACCAACAAGTTCTGATAGTTTTGAACAGTACCATCCAGTGGGGCCTGGTAGCGAACCACAGCCTTTCGTTGTCTGAAGTCATAGCGCCTCTGGTTATCCTCTTCCTCATCCTCGCCATCTTCATCATCATCATCCTCCTCCTCATCATCATCATCATCATCATCGTCGTCGTCTTCTTCTTCTTCCTCCTCCTCCTCCTCCTCCTCTTCATCAACTTCGCTATCTTCAGCCCCCTCTTCATCATGATCATCCTTATTACCTCCTGTGAATTAAAAACAATTTAACTGCTGAATTAACCTTCTGAATAATCTACACATGTTTTATAAAACATTTTCACAGTCAGAAAAAATATACATAGACTGGTGGACTGTGAAGTGAGGGTTGAGTATTCTGATTGGCCAGTGGCAGTGACTGTATATATCTATATGAATACTGTATATGTAAGTACAGTAGTAGTAGTATTTTGTTTAGCTGTATGCTCTCACTGTCAAGCACATTGAGATTCTATGAATCAAATGTGATTTATAAATAGCCATAGCCATAAAAAATTGCCATAGCCATTGAAAACCCCATAAAACTGGAGTCACTAAGTCACTGGAGTTACTAAACCTAACAACAGCTCACCTTGGTTCTCCTCCTCAGCAGTTTTACTCTCCACATTTGTCCTTAGAGACCTCCTCATCCGGCCCCGAGTGTAGACGCCAAGCTGAACAGAGGAGATCATAAATTAGTTCCCTGCTTTCATTTTTCAGCCAAGTCACAATGAAAATACCCAATACATGGATTTCCTCATTTTTACCTCAACTGGACTATCTATATCTCTGCTCCTCAGTCTGCGTCTCATCTTTTTCATGTCATCCATTTTCTGCAGGACGGCTTCTGCAGTGCTGAGTTTGAGACAAAGGTGAAAAAAATCACTAAATTGCTTTAAAGGATACAAGCACATCAAAGCATACAAAAACAACAATTAATTCAATTCAACCAAAAAACAAACAAAGGCACCTTTTCAGGAAAGGTCAGTAAAGATCAGGAAAGGACAACCTAAGGAGGTTAGCTATATTCTTCTTTTTGTTGCTGTTTTGAAAAGCAACAAAATAGGATGAAGTCTGTGGCATCAATGCACCTATAAACTGGATGCCAGCCACTAATCCAACCAACAGAAGCAGAAGAAATGCAACAATGCTACAATTCTTTTGGAGAAAAAAATGAAATGTTTCTGAACTCACTTTGTGATGAGGCGATCATACAGCACTGACTGGTTGCGGGAATCCAGTTTGTATCTGGTAATTCGGGAGCTACGTCGTACTGAGTGGTCCTCTTCCTCCTCTAATTGTCTGCTCTGGAGGTTAAAGCGGCTCCTCTTGGGAGTGGATGACCCCTCTACCTCATCTGGAACATCTTGTGGACAAACAAAAGCACCAACCAGTAAGTATATAGTGTACACTTTTGAACACTCATTTGTTATAATGGAATCCAAGTACTCTGAAGAACTGAGTAGTGAGCCGCACCTGCTTGCTGCTTACCGCTGGATGCGTTTCCTTCTCTCTGAAGCCTGGAAGATTTCCTGAAGATAGAGAGAGAACAAATGAAATTATTCATTTTGTCAAATTATTATTACATTATAAAATTTCCAAAAAGATTTGTTAACCATGTTATCAAAGGTAAAATAAACAGAAACATGAACAAAATAATTATTGAGATAATTAAATAAATAAAGAGAGTGACACGAATAATTAAATGATGGTGAGAGGCAGTCTATTACCTGATGTTATCCTTTTCTTCATTCGCAGGGGAGCTGGTCTTTGGCTCCATGTCAGCATAGGTGCCCTCTTGCTTCATTCTCTTTCCTCTGGTCCTTGGAGAGAGACAACCTCCCTCATCCTGTTTCATATTAGTATGTCCCTGGAACAGTCACAATCACAGGACAAATGTAGGTAGTTTATGGAATAGAGGTTAATCATGGAGCAGCATGAAAAATAATCAAAAACAAATACTGCAAATATTCTGTCAAGACGACTTAAAAATGCAGTCAGCATAGACATTTTTGACAGTCTCTAAGAAGATTCTCACTTAGGAAGAGAATGATAAAGTAAAGTAGGTGGCGGCAATGCACCTAGAAACTGGATGCCAGTCGCCAAGCAAACCTGAACATTAATATCAAGCAAGCGTTGGACTAAATAAAGGACAGCATGTCTTATGAAGTGTTGGACACAATGCACATCTGGATGAGGACAATCATTGATGAAGTAGAAGAGGAATGTGTCTAAGTTGAATGCATAAATAGAATTAATTGGAAAATGAAGGAATGTATGAACAGGTCCCTGTTCCCCCTTTCAGGCTCTGACCAAACAGACCAGCCCCTAACTGACCACTCCAGACATCTGGTCCACTGGCACCGTTAGTTAACGATCAACAATGCTGCTGTGTGCAAAGACATCATGAAACATAACATCGAAACAGGCCTGAATATATTTTAATGGTAGATATGAATAACTCGACAAATGACCCACGGACATAGAGTTTCTCCAAACTGTCAGACAACAGGTGTCCAGTCATGGAAGCTAAGCTGACAACCTGTCAGTGTAGCTAGTTAGCTTAGCACGCTAGTAAAGCTAGCTAGCTTAGCAAAGTTAGGTTGGTAGATAATCGCTGCAGCTCACACATGGTGGTTCGGTAATCTGATCAGAAGTCTAGGTGTCCTCACATTCACCGTGCTGCCGTCGTGGCCGGGGAAGCCGTCGTCCAGAGCCCGGGAGGAGCGGGTCACCCGGGCGGACTTTCTGTGCGACGCGGGAATCAGCGACAGAAAGTCGCCGCTTGTATCCATCTCCATAGACCTCCGCTTCGGAGTAGCGGCCGGCTCCGTTCCCACAGTGCCGCTGCTGCGTACCATCTTGCCCGCAACCAGCTCTTATACCAGCACACTTCGGATCGTCTGCCGCCGCTCACAGCACAGTGTCCGCCAGCTGACACACACACAGACACACACTCTACACATAAACACACAAACACACGCGCACGATCCTCACTAAACCCTTGATTTCTGGCGCCACAAACGTCATCGGAGGTTATGAGGTAGGCGGTTAGAGCTGCCGCCGCGAAAAATAGATCCTTTCGCAAAATTATAGATGAAGTCAAACAGTGAAAATGATTAGTAATTGCATTATCTAGGTGATGCATCATTTCTCCTTAACTACTGATTCTTCAACGACCACATCAGTCATGCTGTAACTTTAAGTGTAGCCAGGCGGACCGATACGTTCACAATCTGAAAAGGTTTCCCGGTTTGTGTTGAGCGCGCGCTGCTCGAATCTGCAGCGCGCGCTCAACATGTGAACACATTGCTGTATGAGGGCGCCGTAAACTGTTTATAAATGTAAATTATATATACTTTGTATTCGTATTTAAGTTTACATACCCATATTTAATGTATGTCATTTTGTTATGAATATGTATTTATTCAAAGTTGAGGTATTATTGTTACAATTGACTTTCCACCAAACGTAGTTGTGGACATAGAAAAGGGCTAAAAGTATTTTTGAAGACTTTTAGCCCTAATTACTTACATTTAAGCTCCATGTATTTTTTTTATATGAAGACTTTAAAATGGAGTTCATGGGCTGGGAATGATGGTATTTCACACGTCCACAAGAACAGAAGACAGCAGATTGGGACGACCCATGTGATGGAGACGTTAGGATTACACAGCTACCATCTCCAAACAAAATAATTTAAGGCAGAGTCAAAATTAGCTCATTATCTTTTATTTTAATGGGAGAGATTACAGAAGAAGAAATACAAACTCTAGAATTGTTTCTAGCCTGAAAAAAAGTACAATGTGTAAAACTGCTGTACAGGCAACCAGATCATGACTGTAAAATCTCATAACATTCCATTGTATCCTCCCTTTTGGTTCTCTTTTTTCTGGAAGTGCAGGAGGGCAATACTCAGGAACTAAGTTAATGTTCACAATGACCCCCCCCCCCTCTGATTGATATAGTTCTAATAGACATCAGTCTTGTTAGCATGTAAGTTTTTGTGCCAGGTCATTTGTCACACTTCAGTTCAACTTTGCAAGAATATTTAATGCAACAGTATCATCAGGAATGAGAAAGAAGAAAAGTAAAGGATCCAACAGAAGACTTGAGACCTCACTCAGACCCCACATTCCTTTCTGCAAGACCAGCAGCCAACTGTCTCACTTCACATTTGAATGAAACGCATTTAACAACAAAGCCAATCAGTTATGAGACATCTCACAGCCAGTGAGGCTGGTTAATGCAGTTATGAGTGGTAGCCAGATCAGCTGCACAGACACAAGCTGTCACTGTCGGTAAATAGCCCTGTACCAGTCAGACTCGGCCATTTCACATGAATTATCTTGAATATAGTAAAGTTATGAAAATATGAATAACCATGGTTTGTGTCATGAGACTGTTGGCTGCTCTGCTGCGGTGTCTTCGTCTTGAAACGTGGCCAGTGAGCCCCCGCACCAGGCAGGACGTGATCATGCGATGGCAGCCAGGTAGTCTTTCACCTCTGCTGGGGTGAGTCTTTTGAAGCCTGCCTCGTTACAGATCCCCACCTCAATGTTCTCCTCTGTCATCTGACCCTCAAAACTCTCCTGTTACATGGAGATGGAGCAGTGTCAACGACTGAGATTAACAGTGGTGAAAGAGTGTTCAAATAATCAAATAAACAACATACCTTCAATGTCAAGATGGCTGTGTGGATGGCATCTTCCAGTTCCAGATCATTGTTATACCTGGAGAACAAAAAGAAAGTGGTCATCTACCAGTCTGTGTAGTGTTAATCAAGCCCAGCCCATAATATCATTATCCACATTTGTACTTTTATGATTTTTATGATTTAAAAAAAACATAGTCATTGAAGATTCATACCTTTTCTCAAGGAATGTTTTTCCATTAACGTAGTTCTTTCCCATGGCTGTGGCTTTCCATGCAAAATATGCACCCTGCCAATCAAGAAGAAAAAAATCTTTAGGCCAGTAAGCATGTTATATCTCTAACATACAGAGAATTTAAATTAATATTATCACATTTAAATCACTGCCATCTATGGCTACATCCATTGCTAGCTATTTCTAGCTAAAACTCTCATAGAGTGAGATCTATGAAATCAAACATTCATAGCAGAATGGATGTAGCTTGAGTCTGAATGTGTAATTGTTGAACAAATTTACAGCATAACTATTAGATAACCCCATTTTAACAAAGAGGAACATAACTGGAAACTTACAGAGGGGTCTGATTGGAACAGGTAGGGCTGGTCTTCATCCCATCCAGCTATCAGCAATGATACGCCAAATGGACGCACACCACTGAGAAAAGGACACTGAGATAAATATTCTGCCTGAATATAAACAAACTTTTAAATACAACAGTGATGTATTTACATATTTGTGCATCAGAGTTAATACAGACCCAGACTGTGTGTACTCCTGCATTACAGAAGCAACTCTCTGGACAAGCTGGCCTGTGGGAATTGGCTCCTGGTAAACCAGGAAGTACTGTTGCGCCAACTTCCGAGCTCGCCGCACTAAAACCCTGCAAAGAGAACACAACTCATGAAGCTTATAGTATGTGAGGCTAGGCAGTTGAAGAACTACTACCTTTGGATTTTTTCCATGCTTAGCCCTAATTAAAAAAAAGTTTAACCATTCACACAAAATAAATATTTTGTCATTTTGTTTTTTCACAACCACAACATATGAAACTCATCAATCTAAGTTTAGGTGGGCACAAGGCAGTGCTGTCTATTTTTTATGTTTTTCCATACTGAAATTCAGTGAAGTTGATGGACATCACACAGAGAGACTTGTCAGAGGTTAGATAGTAAAGACAGCCTGTTTGAGAGCTCCCACCTGTAGTCAGGCCCCATGCCACTGTAGACCATGCCTATGTGCTTAGTGATGGGCTCCACCTTATGGACACTCTGCTCATCATACAGAATTGACTTCTGTTTCTTCTCTGTTGCCAGGACAACTCCATTGGAAGCTGAAATACAATGAGAATACTCCAGTTAATGTCAGCACAAATCCTAACCAGTGGTAATATAACTTTTATTACAATGTAATTTGATGCAGCCTTCAAGGATAATGGTGACCACACTGGTTGCAGCTTCACTGTGTTAGGATAACCCACTGATTCGTTCAGATATATTAGAAGACTTCCATTGTTGACAAGATGCCAAAATGCTGTTGACATATAGGATACTAAAGAGATAAAGTACTTACTTTTGAGTTTTATTTTTGAAAGTTTAAGCTGCCATATTCAATCAAGTCACACTACCATCTCACTGCTGGTGATGATCCATCGTTTCATACCTTTGATGCCCACTGAGGGAGCCCCGGCTGCTACAGCTGCCAGTGCATATTCGATCTGGACCAGTTTCCCCGAGGGGCTGTATGAAGACGAATAGAGAAGGAACATGCATTAAAATGTTACAGAGCGGACGAGTTCACGAATATTACTTCATTAAATGCAGATTCGTTCATTAATTCTGAAAACCGGAACGCGTACCACAGCCAAAACTGAAAGCAAAAGCTCAAACAACTGACTCATGTGAGCTAAGTTAACGCTAGCTTAACAGAAACTAATGTACAGCATGAAACATCGATACGTTTGAGTCTGTTTGGTTATTAACTAAAGAAAGGCAGGTTAAATGGGGTTTGATTATCTCCATCAGGCAGGATAAAGACAGGAGCGCTTCATTTGAAAACCTATTAGACGCCATGCTAACAGTTAGCCGATTCATTGCAGTACCCGGCAATGACAGTGCATCAACTACAGCGGCTCCCGAAACCCTCTCCTCGGGATAAAACAGAAACATGTGCATATATTTTATCAAACTACTATGATGTAGTGTTCGCTACGGGCAGGACATTGATTTCTCTGATTCACATTTCATGACAATTTTAACAAAGTTTACCTAAATGTGGTGAGGGAGAAACTGTAGCCTCGTTCCGCCATCTTGTCCGCCTTCTTCTTCTTCTACTGTGAGTGAGCTGAGCGTTGTAAAGCTGATCCAGTGTGTTTACCGCCCCCTATGAAGCCTGAACCCAGTCATGTTATGATCCGGAATAGCTTCCCTGGAAACACGCACACATCACTCGTTTTACAAAACCTACTCTTTGTAAATTAATTTCTTTTGAAAAACGAGTTTGAATTGAAATAATACATTTTTTTCTTACTTTAATAACAACACAATCTGAATTGGGAGTCATAGAATAAACCTTTTTATTAACAACATTTCTATAAGACTATAGAGTGACTAGAAAAAATGGGATTAAAACACACATTTTAGATGAAACTATGTTGACAAATAAATTGACAATAAATTCATTCACTTTTTTTGTTATTTTATCAATCGGTTTGGCTAGCTGACCAGTAGGTGGTAGTAAAGAGCTATCTTGCCTTCCGGAGATCGAATAGAAGAAGAAGCATAGCTTGTTGTCGCTGTGAAAAGACGTCATCAGCCCCAGTGACCGAGAGCTGTCTGACATGTTGCCAGGAGAAACGTGCTGACAGTTTTAAAGATGAATTTAGCGGCTCTCGTGAATAGCCTCCGATCCTCTTTGCTGCGCATCGAGAGCAGGCTCCTGCAGGCGGCGGGATTAGACCCCTATGTGGGTGAGTTCACCTCCTGAACCCCCGGACATCCACGATAGCTCATGGAACAGTGACAAGAGAGGAGACGCGTTTGTGTGTTTGTCTCTCCTGTGTGCAGCTCCAGCCCTGGCAGTCAATGGTCCCAGCTTCCTGCCTCAGCTCCAGCCTGTGGAGGAGCAGGAGCAGCCCTCTGCTCTGCAGGACAGCATCATGTGGATGGCAGCGCCCAAGAAGCGACGAACCATAGAGGTCAACCGCACCAGGAGGAGATGTGAGCACAAACTCCTGAAAGTGAAGGTAAACCCGGGCCCAACTTCGGCTAGATCTCCACCCACAAATCATTCAAGTTGTTATAATTTAAAACAGAGAACATCCACATTTTAAGTTACTATTTTTGTTGAAAGTTTCCTGAAAAACTTATGAAAAAAATTAAGTGGTAAACTGTAAACCTGTAAATCATCTCATTAATCTGCTCACTTTGTTTGTTTGAGATTCAGTTTGTGCAGTACTGCATTTCTTATCTTACATGAAAACAACTTTATAGCCATTTGTGGTGTTGTAATAGTGGGAAGGAATGGTTGGATAGAAATGCCACTGTTGCCTTGACATGTATTCATCCACATTCTGTACCCACTTTCTCTCACTCTGTCTCAGACCAACATCGAACCGTGCCTGGAGTGCGGCCACTTGAAGCAGAAACATGTCCTGTGCGGCTACTGCTACGACAAAGTGTGCAGGGAGACCAGTCGAATTCGCCAAGAGATTAAAGCGATGGAAGGAGGCCCGCTGAGGGCGCCGACAATGGAGACGGTGGTACTTTATGAGGGCGAGACACCTAGCGAAAAGGACAAAGACAAGAGGATAGTGGAGAGGCCAAGGAAGAGGCCGGCCTGGTTCAGCTAATGATTTCCTGTTTGATACAAATTTTGTCCAGGCTGTTGTTTATTTCTGCTTGAATTGTCTGTCAGACTTGATGCCAGTCTATGATGAATGACTGTATATGTGAAAGTGTGACAATAAATCGTTCGACTTAAGTCTCTAGTTCTGTATTTGCCTTTTAAATGATAAGTGGGCATAATAATTGTTTATGGATTTTTTTTTTTTACCTTCCTGTCTGACTCCACAGACACTGATGATGCTATGCTCTTGCTTGACTTCCTGGGTCATGTGATCCTGCCTCTTGTGTCGCTGTTGTACACTGTTTATACTGGGGTGAGACCAGCATACTATTTCACACAATCATACACCCTCTGATTCAGTTTCACCATCACCGTTGGTAAGTTCTTCCCCTGTTTACGTATCACCATCCTCACGAAAATGAAAACAGTATCTTGATTCACATCAGTTCAACTCAAGACTTGTTCCATGTCTAAACATACTGTGACTTTATGAAAGTAATGCGTTCTGCTGGCCTTTACTTATAATGCAGTGGTGGTGACATGAAGAATTTGTCACTTCACCACGTTTTTGCAGCCCTCAGCATGAATCTGGCCAAAGTTCTTGAGCAGCTTTGGATGAATGAGTTGGATTACTGCTGTGAGTCAATGATCTGTTCAGCTGTCTCCTTCACGTAACATGCGAGAGACACCTGAGGAGTGGACGGATATCAAATCTGAAGTGATCCCTCTTAATCAGATTAGTCATTTTATACTTCTGTCAACACACACGCGCGCACACACATGCAGAAGGTAAGGTTGGCTCCACTTTGAACCAGTTCCATATCTGTTAACACATAAATGAGTTTTCATCATGACCATAACTAAAAACTATTGTTAAATGTTCAGTGGTTCAATGTATAAAACCTGAGTATTCATGCGGTCTGCTCACGTCATGGAAAGAGCTAAAGCTCCTTTTCAAATGAAAACCAATCTTCAGGGTGTTTTGAGCGAGGACATTCACTTCATTCACCACAATGTGATGCCGATGGGTAAAAATAGAATCAAGACTCGATATTTGAGACGTTGCCCAACGCACAAATCTCAGACTGCTTGATTCACAGAGACACGCACGTTGACGACCACGCATTTTTTTCCGATGAGATTTGCTGTTAAAGCCAAGGGTTAGGGTTAGAAGTTAAAAAAAAAGGGAACGCTTTGGTGCAGGCGGACAATAACTAACGTTGACGCTCTTCACACGATCACACGATGCTGTGTGTGAGCAGAGGAGGCTGCTACTTGGTGAATTCTCACTGTGATATTCACGAGGACAACCAGTGGAGGAAGGAGAGCCTCCAGGCATGTTGGCTGAGCCTGGTCATTGAAACAAGGCCACAATACAAGTATGTAGTTCTCTTTTCAAATGACACTTTTTTCTCTCTGTTTATAAAGTCTGCTGAGTATATGGAAATGTTCATGTCTCAGTGTTCTGTATGATGTAGTAGGATGAAGGTACAGCAGAATGAACAGGCTCAGTTTTGAGAGTGATTAGCACAAAGTATTAAGCAGCTGCTTATCGGTCTTGTTCACTTAACCAACTAACCAAGAGCAGTCCAGCAGCAGTTTTACATAGATTGTTTGCATTATGTTCCAGGCTGAAACTATCCGAGACAGATTTCATCCGTAGGGAGAGCTATAAGCTCCAACAGGTGGAGCACTTCATGGTCGAGAGGAGCCCCAGTCAGACAGTGCGACTGGGCAGTCTCACTGGACCTATGAAAAAGCACCACCTACCAGTCCTGACCACCAGCAGGGACCCAGGCCATGTCAGAGCCACCTCTGGGTGCACAGCGCAACAGACAGCCACACAAGAGCGGGAGAAAGATGAGGTGAATAAAAAGAGCGTGACTGAAACAACCCATGACCTCAGAAAGCCAGTAAGAGTGAACTTCAGAGCCTCCAGCCTCATGTCCTCCCCAAGAGGACACTCTCATCGAACGCAGAGGAGGGAGTGAAACCAGGAGGTGCAGCTGAAGGGACATTTGAAATACATAAAATGCATGAAATACCTACGCCATCATAGGATCATCAAAACGAGAGTCTGAGAAAAAGATGCTCATGTTTTGACTGTAAGGAGTTGTGTTGGAAGTGAATTACTTATTTGTCATAATTAAAACAGAAAAAAATGTTTGTAACACGTTATAAAGTATACAGCAATTTTTTGTATCGTTGTCAGTGATTTCCACAAAAGGTTCCATGCAAGTGTGTGCAGGAATTATTTGTTCAATATTTTGATATTAATTAACGTCAGTAAAATCATCATATTAGAGCAAATACAATTAATAACTAGACCTGCAAGCAGGTATGAACATTTTTTATGTGTCAGCTATTTCTCTGTATTCCTGTTGCAGTTTTAAATGCAGAATTAGTTTCCCTGTCATTCTTTAGAACACATGCGATGACAGCACCCCCTTGTGGTAAAACAACAAACAACATTGTAAAAAGATCCCAGGAGAGGCGCTTTCAAACTCGAATCACAAGCAGAAAATGCAAATAACCTAAAGGAAAATTAAATAAAAATTCACAGAATAGTTAAACAACGATGACTTTAACTTGAACTTGACAGTTAAAGGCTAAACATCCAGCACTCATCAAGCCTGATTTCAATAAACAATCAATAACAGGCCTTCAAAGTCATTTTATTTGTTGTAGCAATGTAATGATGTTCAGTTGCAAGCACTGCATTGTGCTCTGTTCCCTTATTCAAATTCACATGCAACTGAACCAATCCCATCCTGATAGACTCCCACAAAAACAGACTGTAAACCAGAAACTGTCCCGCAACCGTCCATCGACTTATAATAATATATAAATATTCTTGATAGAATTAAGCGTTCCTGATGAGACAACAACATGCACCATTTTGAAGACATTAAATCATAGCAAAGACAAAGGGAGCAAAACAAAAGTCCACATTCACACATTTCCTCAGTTAGAATTGATTCACAGCCCTCCAAGGATCTTAGTAAAAATAACCCAGGTTTGCTGACCACCTTTTCAAAGGGTATAAATAGAAAAAATAAACCTGCAGATGTAATCAAACACTGTTTGAGTATCCAATATGGATACTAACAGAGAGATGTGAATGCATATTTATGATTATAGGTTTTCCCACAGTTGATTTAAAGCTACTGAGTCTTATCTGGAGCATCTGAAGAAGCGAGTTTCACATGTTTCCATAAAATCCCTGTCAAGATATGACAATTCCTCAGAATGAACATTATGTTCATTTTCAGTGCTCTCCAATAGACTACTTTTGTCACTTTGTGTGAAGTTGCATTTTCCCTCCTATTATGGCTTCCTCAGCATTCTTGTGTTTCTGAACAGTGACCTGCAGCTGCCAGTACTTGAGATACACCCACATAAGGCTTCCATTCTTCCTCTTGTCATTGTTCAGCCGCTCAGCACAATGCTTATCTCTCTTAAAAATGTCTCTCAGGTCAGACTCTAGGTCTATGTCTGCCCCAAGTGGGTTTTTGACAACCCTCAGAAGCATGTTCTTCTCCATCTCCAGCCGCTGATCTCGAGGTTGGATAATGGAGCAGTAGGCATTCTGGCGTTCCAAAAGTTGACCCTCTAACTCCTTCAGAGTGGCTGTGGCTCTCTGATACCAGTCCTGCTCTCGTTCCAGGGCATGATGCAGCACAGCACCCGCAGCTCCGGACTTGACCTGCCTTTGCTTCTCTTCCTCCAAGGCCTCTCGCTCCTTGTCAGAAAGAAGAAAGAGCGTTGTTTATGGTGAAGAAGCTTCAAGTTTGAGAGGAAACTCTTCAAGTTGAAGTGGTCCTGAGTTTTTACCTGCTGTAGCCGTTTCCGCTCTTCCACCAGCTGGTGGCTCTGTGAGATGAGGGCCTGTTTGTAGCCTGTCACCCTCTGTCTCTCCTTCTCTAGCTCCAGTTCTAGTTTAGCAGCTGCCCTGCGACTCTCTGTCAGTGTCTCCCTGTATCGTGCCTCCATCCCATCTCTCATGGCCGACACATCCGTGTCATACTGGGCTCTTACTTTCTGGATCTCTTTCTGAGACTCTCTGGACCAGATCCAACCTGACGGGGTGTGGGAGATGAGATATGTGGGACATATCTCAAAACCAAGTGATGTCACTGATGACTCATGTCAATATTAAGTACTGAATCATTTTATATTCAAATTCTGACAATTGACCCCCTCCGCTAAATCACATGTTTGTTACATCATACACACGCTCACACTTGTGTAACTTACGAAAGGCAGCCAGTCCCAGCATGGGGACCAGCAGGGCGTAGTTCCATGGATTGCCATCTCCGCCCCCCGCCCCCCTTCCTCTGGCGTCTGGTTGGATGTTCCATCTGGGAGGGTCATTCAAGTTGTTCATGGAGGCTGACGTCAATCACGAATAGAAACACAGGGGGAACAAAACATCAGGAACAACATACATGTTTACACACAGTTTACTGACAGCAGCTGCAGGTACTAACACTAACACACCGGGTCCACTGGTCTTGTTTCAGATTGACTGAGCACACAAGTGTTTAAAACCGCACGAACGTGAACGTATACAAATTCCGCCTCAAATAGTTAACTATGCACAAAGCCTCATTAGCACTTAGCCTCGTTAGCATTTGCAACAGCGAACTCGAGTGTGGCACGAGTCGGGAATTTGACAGCCCGGCTAACCACAACAAAGCTACGAGCTAACATGCTAGCTGACATTTGGCTTGCTAGTGCGTGCTCGCGGTAGCAGTGAATATACAGACACTACGGGGCTCTACAGCCGTGTAATGTCTGCAGGGAGCCGGTGGAGTTCCGTCAGATACACGGTGCAGCGTCTCACCTTGAATGTAAAGTCTAGGTCACTTATATATTTGTTCCTCCTCACCCTGATTATACAATTTTGCACTTCAGCAGTACGGATGTGCCACGGGGGGGTGATCACATACATAGTGCTTCCACACAAAAAAAAGGAATCGCGAAATATACATTATTATATGGCCAAAGATGTTTTAAGACTCACTTCGAGGACCGGTTTGGGGAGAAATATGTACTATGAGTTGATTAAGCAGATTTAATTAGGTTCAACATATGTGACACCCCCATATTGGGAGAGTGGTTGAGCCCAGTGCCGCAGAATAGCCCGTCCTCCGTCGCGTTTCAGTATCGTTCCTTCAACTGACAACATGGCGAGTGTCAGCGCTGCCTCCCGTCTCCTCTCCAAGAGGGTGTTATCCAAGTCAAAAGCTGTGAGTTGTTACAGTGCGAATTCATCTCTTTGTGCATCTATATATGCCGTGTGTATGTTACAGTTGTGCTTTTTCCAGCAGACAGGATAAATGTTGGCGCACCAGGAGCTTTCGTAACCAGCGCTGACTGCCTTTCATAACCCGTGTTATGTAGCCGAGGTTGTTTCAATGTGACACCAAGGGAAAAAAAAGCATTTTTCTACGAGTCTGACTCAAGTGTTGCTCAAAGTTATTTCCTCTCCATTTATTTGACATCAAATAATCTTCATAACGTTAACAGGAGCTGTCAACAGGACTATAGCAGCGAGGTTTTAAAGGGACTTCTGCTGCCCTTGTCGAAAACTGTTAGCTGCTTTGACATGCTAAATGATAGCGGATGACATCAAACGTATTTCTGATGAAAGCTTTCGACTTAAATCCTTTAAGTGGTCCCACTGGCATGGAATATTGATCTTGTGTTATGTTTTGCTGTTTGAGTACCTTCAGTAACTGGTTAAGTTACTGCCGACGCTGTTTGATTTGGTGCTTTCTCAGTTTATTATTATTATTATTTATTTTTTTTAATATAAACTTTTCAAATGTTCCGCCAGGTGCCTGCTGCTGCAGCTCAATGCTCCAGGAATTTTCATTTTTCCATCTATGGCAAGAAGAACACTGCCAAAGTGTCAGATGATGTGAGTAGGATTTGCTCTTTTATTGAACACCACTCTTTATTGGGGTAAATCATGCTTGTGCATGGTAAAATATAGTCTGTGCTTTCAGTCTGTATTCTGCCTCTGCATTTGGTGTCTATATTACCAGTGAAAATTGTGCGATGACTGCAATCTCTCCTTACACTGGACAAACTTCATGCGTTATCCTTTTTACAGTAGTGTTTCTACTTCTCTGTGTGCAGATCTCCACTCAGTACCCAGTTGTGGATCATGAGTTTGATGCAGTGGTGGTAGGAGCTGGAGGGGCTGGACTAAGAGCAGCCTTTGGCCTGTCAGAGGCTGGGTTCAACACTGCCTGTGTCACCAAGCTCTTCCCCACCAGGTCTCATACTGTCGCTGCACAGGTACAACACACAGATTTGATTTTGTTTGCCACTGAGTAAAGACAACTGATTCAAGGATTGAATTGTTGACTTGGTTCACAGGGTGGGATCAATGCAGCTCTGGGAAACATGGAGAATGATGACTGGAGGTGGCATTTCTATGACACAGTGAAGGGATCTGACTGGCTGGGAGACCAGGATGCAATTCACTACATGACAGAGCAGGCTCCTGCAGCCGTAGTGGAGGTAAGATTGCAAAGATTTATATTAGCTGGCCTCTGACCATTAAAGTGTCAAAGCAGTTACAACATAGGATGAAGAAACCCCCTAGAAGCACAGCAACAATACAATTGTAGTGAATTACTTTTAAAAACACACAAGGGTTAGGGATAGACTGTCTCAGATTATAAACCAAATGCTGAGGTTCATCTGACGCACGATAACTGCAAATCAGGAATTCATGTTGCTTTCTTAATTTCCAGCTGGAGAACTTTGGTATGCCATTCAGCCGCACTGAAGATGGAAAGATCTATCAGAGGGCCTTTGGAGGTCAGAGTCTCAAGTATGGAAAAGGAGGCCAGGCTCACCGCTGCTGCTGCGTAGCAGACAGGACTGGGCACTCACTTCTCCATACACTGTATGGACGAGTAAGTACACACACCTCTCATCTTCTTCTTCTAACTCAGTCCAATCATGACGTTCCTTTGTTAAGTTTTCTCTGAACTGTATGTATTTCTCTCTTCAGTCACTTCGTTACGACACCAGTTACTTCGTGGAGTACTTTGCCCTGGACTTGCTGATGGAAAATGGAGAGTGCAAAGGAGTAATTGCTCTCTGCATGGAGGACGGATCCATTCACCGCTTCAGAGCCCAGAATACTGTCATTGCTACTGGGTAGGGGAAGCCAATATAACAGAAGTTAGCTGATAGTTTGTCTTAATTTTTTTAGCTTTATGTCATTACTTAGCTTTGATATGATAAAGTTGTTACATCTGCATGTGTTTCTCTCCTTCCAGGGGTTATGGAAGAACCTATTTCAGCTGCACATCTGCCCACACTAGCACAGGAGATGGAAATGCGATGGTGACCAGAGCTGGCCTGCCCTGTCAGGATCTGGAGTTTGTGCAGTTCCACCCTACTGGTGAGAAACATACATGTTGTGGTTTTAACTTATCAAGATATTAATTATATCAACAGTTCAAAGTCCATTTTTCTAATCAAGCCATGATTGTTTCGTAAGAGAATGAACAATGAGAAATGTTTTCATACTCACTCTACATAGTTTTGAGCTTCTGAACCTAATAACTCTATTGTGTCCTTTTAAAATACGGCTTACCATCTGTTCAGGTTTGCTTGTTGACATAAAGGTTACATAAAATAGTGGTCAACTTTATTTTTGTTCCCGCTGGTCATCTGACACCAGACTGTTCACAGTTGAAGTAGCCCAGCAATGTGTCCTGAGCCTGGTCCTCAGAGGTTTAGCCACAGACTCCAGGAGTTAGTTATAAATCCATGGTTACATAAATACAGCAGATATAATGTTTATTAGATATTTTAGTTTGTTTATCAAAGTGTTTTGATGAAAAGGTATATTATTAATGCAATTTTATGTATTTTTAAGCATTTAATAATTTATAACAAGAAAAGCAGTGTTTTAGCAAAGCTAAAGCAAAGTTAAATATATTTTTTCAATATTTGTCTATCAAATCATCTCGTGCTTAAGAAGTAAAATCTCACTGTAAATGTCAAGATGGATAAACTAGTCATTCCTTTCTCGAAATATGCAGTCGTGAAATATTATGCCATATGTAATGTGAATCTCTCCAGGGATCTACGGAGCCGGTTGCCTGATCACAGAGGGTTGCCGTGGTGAGGGAGGGATCCTGATCAACAGCGAGGGAGAGCGCTTCATGGAGCGCTATGCACCCAATGCCAAAGACCTGGCCTCCAGGGATGTGGTATCACGCTCCATGACAATAGAAATCAGAGAGGGCAGGTATGGACTAATTATGCAATGTCATTAACCTGAAGAAGATTCAACTTTTTTTTTATTTTTTATTTTTTATTAAACATTATCTGTCTTAATTTGTCCAGGGGAGTCGGGCCAGACAAAGACCACGTATATCTGCAGCTTCACCATCTGCCTCCCCAGCAGCTGGCCACAAGGCTGCCTGGTATCTCGGAGACAGCCATGATCTTTGCCGGCGTCGACGTCACTAAAGAGCCCATTCCTGTCCTGCCCACTGTTCATTATAATATGGGTGGAATACCCACAAACTACAAAGGACAGGTTAGTCACATTCACCTATTCATGCATGTTTTGATACTATTACTTCTATGATGTGGCAAAGCAAATTAAGTGATTTTTTGATTAAAGACACACAGTTTTATCTTGGGGAAATTAATTTACTTAAATGATGTGGTAACAGATATACATAAATCTAAATACTTGGACGAACATTTATGATCTGCTATATTAGAGGTATTGAAGTCCTTCACCGCTTTTTTTTCCTCCACAGGCGATCACTCATACTAATGGAGAGGATAAGGTGGTTCCTGGACTGTATGCCTGCGGTGAGGCCGCGTGTGCCAGTGTCCACGGTGCCAACCGACTGGGCGCTAACTCCCTGCTGGATCTGGTGGTGTTTGGCAGAGCCTGCGCCCTCACCATCGCAGAGGAACATAAACCTGGTGAGAACCACTGTTGGATTGTTTCATCATTTATGTCTACAAGAACTAAAACATACACTTGCACAGCTTGTTGAAATGGTCGAGTTTTAAGGGCATATAACTTCACCTCTGACACTGATGTTTGGCTCACTTTTCAGGAGAGAAACTGTCTCCTCTGAAATCCAGTTCAGGAGAGGAATCTGTGGCCAACCTGGACAAGCTGAGGTTTGCTAATGGAAGCCTGAGAACCTCTGAGATCAGACTCAACATGCAAAAGGTAAACATACAGGCATGCACACAAACTGATGGCAAACTGACATTGTGAAAAAAGAAAATTATTTGGCAGTGTGCATCATTTAATCACTGCACATTAGACACGAAGCATTAGTGAAGAAAGTGATCAGCTGGTCTGTGTGCGCATCTATTATGTTTTTCCTTAGACAAACTTGACTTATATGAATCGTGTGTTTTTCTGCCTCTCTGTTCAGACCATGCAGGCCCACGCGGCAGTTTTCCGTACTGGCTCTGTCCTGAAGGAGGGCTGCGACAAGATGGATGCAATTTACCAGACCATGGATGAAATCAAGACCTTCGACAGGGGTACGTCACCAACTGTTCCTGTTTCTGTCTGTTTACATTCCCCTGTGCAAAAGATTTCCTCTTGTGTCTCACTGATGGGCCAAATGCATTAATTATTTTTTCCTCCCTCCTCCCCAGGCATTGTGTGGAACACAGATCTGGTTGAAACCCTGGAGTTGCAGAATCTGATGCTGAATGCTGTCCAGACCATCCACTCGGCTGAGCAGAGGAAGGAGAGCAGAGGAGCTCACGCCAGGGAGGACTTCAAGGTTAGTTTTATCTTAATTTCTCGGTATATAGTGGTCTTGTAGCTTTCCCTCAATGTGCTTTTACTTTACTTCTCTGTGCTGTTGTGTCTGTAAATACCCACACAAACCACCAAATACAACACCTCACTCCTGATAACAGCCACACCCCTCTCTCACTGTATTCCAGGACCGCGTCGATGAGTATGACTACTCCAAGCCTCTGCAGGGTCAGGAGAAGAAGCCATTCGATCAGCACTGGAGGAAACACACTATGTCCTACGTTGATCCCAAGACTGGCAAGGTACATCCAGTGTGTTCTCTAAATTTGAAGATGGTATGTGTCTATATTAAATACCTTTGGTTTTGTTTAATCACAGGTGACCCTGGAGTACCGCCCAGTTATTGACGCCTCTCTTGATGAACAAGACTGCGCTCACGTGCCACCTGCCATCCGCTCTTACTAAGAGATCTTCTCCTCCTCCGCTGGTCCCTTCCTTTCCCCCTTCACCTCATCTCCATTCCACCTTACTCAATGACTGTATTTATCATCTACTATTCAACAAGCTGCATTTGCTGTAAAGGAGATGATGAAGTTTTCCTTTCGGTTGCACATTTGTATTCATTTAGAAAAGGTTAAATTCACAGCTATCTTGTCGACTTCATCCCCGTGTGTCACCTTCCTGTTTCCTCTCCTTCCTTGTCTTGATTGATCTGTTTGCAGCAGGTAAAATCAGTGTCACCTCTCGCACTGTTTGAGCTGGGTTTGTATATAAATATATCTCAAGACACGTGAGGAAATGAGAGTTCTCAGCTTCCCGCTGATGAGTAAAAATATTAAAGAGGAATAATGTTACAACGCTTATGCTTGACGTTTTGTGACAACACCATAGTTCTGTTTCATGATCATGCCTTGCATTAAAAATGTATGCAGAGTGAGAGGTGGTCAGAGGGTTAGTAATGGAGCTGAGAGACCTTTAGGAGTGAGGAGAGGATGGCTATGATTGTGATGTGAGATTCGATGTAGACAATTAGACCTCAGAGGAAGTGTTGGGTTTGTAAATATTGCATAAATGTACAATATACATTGTGACTGATTCTGTATGTACTTGTTAACATATGAAGTAGTCTTTTCTCACTCACCATGGCCTTCAGTTTTTGATATTTGTTTGGTCCAAG
The DNA here is from genome assembly GCA_016785235.1 of Pseudorhombus dupliciocellatus. NCBI lineage: Eukaryota > Metazoa > Chordata > Actinopteri > Pleuronectiformes > Paralichthyidae > Pseudorhombus > Pseudorhombus dupliciocellatus. The sequence continues at coordinate 7,546,268 of JAFBJW010000280.1, forward strand.
TGGTAAAATACATATAACTCGTGCACAGTAGATAATCAGCTTTAAGTACATCAATATATTCCTGTAAACCAGATTAATCAGCTTGAATCTTTGTCATCACATGGTGTCAGAACAATGGCTTTCTTTTTCTGTTGTGTTGTTATCTCTCGAGGGTAAATTCCAGTGAGGGTCAATAAAGTGCCCACTATTTGGCCTTTCAGATAGTAAGTGATTTGTGTTCTCTCATAAGTTATTAATTATTCCAGACATGAGTGTCAGTTCTATGTGCTTGAAGACAGTGTTCAACTGGATTCTATTGAAACTGTTGTGTGTGTTCATCCACGAACTGGAATTACCTTCCTGTGTCTCAGCCACTACTTTAACAATTTGAAAATTCACAAACAAGTGTGTCTTGGACAGAATCTTTCAAAGGGTATCTTAATTTATTTGACCATTTAAAGAAAATAAACGAGTTACATTTTATTCTGGATTTTGCCATTTGTATGTATTTTTCTATGTTCAATAAAGCTTAGACTATGCATAAAAATGAAATCTGGTTTGTCTTTATCTTATATCTGATGCTTACGTATTTAAATTTAATGAAATTCAAAAGATACACAGAAAATGTCATGTAATTCATGCTGAATTTTGCACAGAACATTTCAGAGGGCCTAAAAGGCTTTACAGCTTGTCTGCAGTTACCGTATTGTCCACTAGGGGCAGCAGAGGCACAACTATTGTGGATAGGAAGGTCTACAGAGGACGTCATCAATCAGTGAACAAACACTGAAGTAACTTGAGTCAGATCCTCGTCTCGAGCAGCAGCTCACACTTAATCATCTAGACTGTTCTTAAAGAAATTAAGAGGAAAACAAATTTCCTATAATACTAGATAGGGTATACAATGCATTCTGGTTAATTATTGGCAAATTATTTGGTGAGAATGTTCAATGTAAAAAGAAGCCACAAAGCAGTACTTGTAAGAAGGCAACACGTAGGTGTACACCTACACCTACTAAATTCCAACTTCCTGCATGATGAGGTTTGTCTTTGTGATGCTGTTCACACCATTTACTGCAAAATCTGTTGATTCAACAAAACAGTAGCTTGTTGCTGAACACATGAAGTCTCATACAGTCTCACTTCTCCTTACTCATGTTCATGTTTTCATCTGACTAAAGCTATAAAACTAAGATCTTACACAATTGGAGATGATGTTGAAATTTCTTGACCTTCCTGTGGTTTTTAGTCTGAACCTGGCTCCTCAGACCAGTCACTAAACCACCCCCCCACACCTACCATAGCTGATCTCCATTTTTGTTAGGTTCATTTATTGCATTGTATATTTCATGCTGAATCATTTTATCACTCACTCTTTAAAAAAATAACTTCTTGATGCGCGTTTATTTACAAATAGAATTTCTGGGTGCCAGTAAAACATCCTCCAAACCCCTCCCAGTGTCTTTGTTACCATGGTAACCCCACAAGACCGTACAGGAGTGACTAATAGTGCAGACCACATTAAACCGGCTTTGGTGAATTCTGTCTACCACCTGTGTCCAATACAAAAACATGATTAATGGGGAACCAGTGGGCTAATAAAGTCACACATCTGACAGCAGTGACCGTGACGACGGGAGACGTGGCTCCATGGAATACTGTGGAGGACTAGGACAGCAACAGGAGAAAGAGAATGGCGCCATTATTCTGTGTGAATGTGTTTTTCTTCCAAATTCTTGCAGGGCATCCAATTTTGTCTGACGCGTCAGGGCAGGTCGGAGGACTTCACCGGTGTGTGTGTGTGTGACAGAGATCAGCAAAGAGGGCACAGATCAGAGAATGAAGGCTGTGATAGAAAAGATAGGCCTAAAATCACCAAGTAATGTGAAGACGAGGACAGAGAAGAGGGGGCAGGGAAAAGGAGTGAGCACAATGGGAAGGGGTGGGGGGGTGGGGGCGGCAAAGTGTGAAACTGTGAGAGCAGGAAGCTGAGACCAACACTTGCTGGAAGAGCCACGGAGCACTTCAAGTGAAACCCTAACACACCAGTTCTGACTGTTTGTATTTCCCCAAGGCCTGCTCTCTGACTCACATGTCACAATCACTTTTCTTTCAGCCCTCTTCATAATATTGCATGTAAAACATCAACACAGCTTTTATTTTATTGTTCCAGCTCTGGGAATTAAAATATTGAGAGACATCCTCTAGTCGAGCAGTTTCCCAGACTTTATTAGGACATGGAGTACATTTTACATTTAGTATACGACAGGCCAGGATTTATAGGAACATTTTATTGGTTCTAAATGTTTTGTGACAAACTGTACTGGGCTCTGGCACTCCTCAGTTTAAAGTTATCCCAACAGACCAGACAGCACAAGTGTTTTCTCTGAGCATACTCTTTTATTTATAAAGAAATCTGGTACAAAGTTAAATCTTTTTTTCATCAGCTATGGTTGTGAAAAGCACAAGCAGACAATACTTGACATAACAACAGTGAGACATGACGGCCCACAACTTTCAAAACACAGAACCAAAGCAACTGGTTTATAAACTGGCCATCAATATCAGCTGCACTGTTGAGCTGATATTGAGAGAAGCCATGATTCCTCTTCAGCTGGAATAAAGAGGACACTATAATCCTCACTTCTTAAAGGTGAGCCTCAACCGCCCCTTCTTCCAGTTCCCATAACTTTGCTGGTTTGTTGTGCGGCTCTACCATGGCACACTCTCACATGGCGCAGAGGGTGCTAGTGCATATTTACAGCCCACAAACCAGTTGAAAAGTTCCTCCCATCACACAACCAGACAGAATCTTTAAAACCACACAACCAGCAAACGTCTGCAATTTGAACACAAAGTGTAAAACCTTCCTTTGAATAAAACATGAAGTCTGTGTCGAAGAGCAACATTGACCTGAGACAAAACTTTCAAGGCAGGAAAATGTTTCACGAAGAAAAAAAAAAGAAGTGCAGTGAAGTTGAAGTGGTTACTCTGAAATGCTGGAAAGAAATGTATAGAAAGCTTCTGAGGTCTCTTTAAAGCAAGTGGCCAATTCCTTTCAAAGAACATCTGAAGCGTTTAGCGAAGAAGGGGATTTCATGTTAACGAACAAAACCTCCCCCTGATAGTCGTATTTCTGACGTGAATTGACTGCCGGGATTATTATGGGGACAAAACACATAGGGGAAGATTTTGAAACGGTTCTAGTGGGAGAAGACGGCAGTCACAACCACTGCGTAGATGATGAGGAGGATGAGGAATGCAAGACCGATTCCCAGGCCCACGTGGTTCAGCGTTCGGGCCATCCTGCTGCTCCGCTCTGCTGCAATCTGATCGCCAGCGTGGTTGGCTTCACGAGTCTGAGGGTGACAGCAAATCATTAAAAACATATAAAAATGTTTTCAGTCAATCAAGGTGATGCGTGATGCCCACAGACGGATGCATGATAGCTTTTTCTGGTTGATTTTCTGCGTGGAGGCAGGGGCAGGCCGGACATACGTTCTAGCGGGAATCCTTTTGACTACTGTACTGGTCCTAATAACTTCTGATTAGTGTTGTTGTCGATTGTTGTGAAGTAATGTCAGGCCGGTGCAGGAGTGTATTTAGCAGAAACCGTATTTATTGGTTGTGGTGTGCTGCGGAAACACTGACATCACTACGTCACCCACCAAAAACTATTCGCCTGTTGGGTATGGGGCAAGCTGTTATTTTTGTCTCGAGCCTCAACCATTCACCAACTGTCTAACGTTCCAGGTTTGCTTCCCCATTTTAAAAAATAACCAGCCACCCATGCAAGTAACAACTACACCAAATACAGTGACTGATTTTCAGCGACATATTTGGAATAAAATGCATGCATGCTATTCTTTTAACCAGCTCTGGTACACAGGTCTGTCAGATTTCAACCCAGGACTTTGACCACTTGCTGGAACGTGACTTGACACCTCGACCAAACATTCCCTGATTCCTAACCTTCACTCCCATGGTGAGATTCAGCTCGGAGCCTGTTGCTGATTGGCTGACAGCAAAGTCAACAGTGGAAATGCATTCCGCTCTGTGACCCTGGTCTGTGTAGCTTCGGTTGCAAACATGCACCTATTTTCACACTGAAGACCTTAACACACACAGTTCTGTGGACAGTTTTTTTAGTAACCAAGGGTCTCTGTGACTGCTGTTTTTTGTGCAGGGCTAAACATGTCAGTTATAACTTCAAAGGGGCCTTTAAATGCCCCATCTGACAGTTAAGTGTGGTCTGACTTTCTGGGGTGAGGCCCACCCAGGGCTATAAGGGCACAAGCGTGCCTGTTGCCTGCTCCCAAGAGAAAAAAACGTCACGTCAGAGTCACTGGATATGCCGATGCACTGACCAGCACAGATCTGACGTCACAGGGACTCACCGTGAGGCAGCTCGACGGGATTTCCTCCGTCAATTTAAAGCTGCATTTATAATTACACTATTTAATCATTTAAAATCAAATATACACCATCTACCAGCACTGAACAGCCCAGAAACAGAACGTTAACAACTAGTGAGTGGACATAGTGGAGCCTTAAACAGTCAGCAATTGACATTGTTCTGCAATGTATTGGGATGTTAAAGTATTCAATCCATGTCTCCACATGCCATGCCCCCAGTTTGCATCTGCACTATCTAAGACTAAAGTATAGCAGGCAATAAAACAATATCAACAATCATCACAATATAATTTTCCTCAACAGGCACGCACAATGAGGAAGCAACTGACTTGGGTTCACAACCTGCACACGGGAGCAAAGATCCGTCTCTGCATTTAAAATGAATCATAATATGATTTATTATGGTAAAAACATATGGTAATATTTGCATTTAATGGTGTCAGTGCCGCTTCTACCTGAACAACACAAGTCCCTGTTCGAAGACGTAAACAATGTAATAATGTATAATGTGTAAAAAGGGATTTCCATGTGTTTTGAGGAAGTGTTGACAGGAAGTAAGACCTCGCACTGTGGGAAGGTCTGTTCACAGTCAAACTGAGCTAAGATGCGAAGGAGACAAAGAAGTGTTTGAGGATCCTGCTATGGCGAGGAGTGGCTTGGCAGCAGAGCGCTGACAAAAGCTTTAATTGTGTGGGCACTTGTGTTCGACGTTGCAACTCTCCACAACTCATCCTTATAAAGTAAAAGAATGTGTACATGGAATCAACACTGAGTTTGTGTCACAACAGGCAAAATCCCTGGTACCTTGCGGAACACAAACACAGTTTGACAAACACCAGGCCCTAAAACCCATGCTCTTGTACTTGTACTTCGACCTCTGTCTCTCTACATTGCTGTGTCATTATTATCTCTGTCATTTCTTTCAGTCCCTTTTTGACTTTTGAATTCCTTGACACCGTGTCCTCAAAGTTCATTCTTCTCCCTTATATAAAACAACACAGGAGAAGAATGGATCACACACAAACACTAACTCCTGTTCATATGTATATGTTTCAATTTCTGCTTCTATAGAGTGGGGCTGCCTGTGCCGCAAGGCTTATTAGATCCATGTGACAACATATTGATCCCAAATCATGAGGTTTAAAAACTTGTTTATAGATACATGCAATTCACTACTATGGCTGTGTCAGGAAAGTCAGTGGGTGAGAACTGCTGAGATGGTACAAATGGGTGCTATGGTGCACGCATGACGATATAACGCTATGCATATTCGATCATATAATCCATCACACTTATTTAATTGGGATAAAGCGAGCAGGCTTAGGTTTGCAAGACACAATATTGCAACAGGGAGACGGAGGGAGACACGTCTTACTTCCAGGAAACACGGAAAGGAAATGACGTAGGCCTGGGCCCCTCCTTAACATCAACAAAATACTTCTCAACAGAAGGGATTTCATTCCCATGTTGATTGCAATGTAAACCCACGTAGGTCTTGCAGTTCCAGAAAATGAATTTGTGTTTGCTTTTACTTGTGGGGCCACTGTGTGCTTGTGCATTTGCATGCTGTGGAGATTAGGCTACACAGAAAGAAAGAAAGATGCTTTCTCCTGACGTCACTAACTCCACCACATGTGTTGTTGATAAAGATTTTAATCTCACTTTGAAATGCTGTCGTCACACTCAGGAGGGGATAAACTTTCCATCCTATATGACCAGCTAATAGTCCAGTTGTTTAGATTCAAGGATTCATTAAGTGTGATGAACGAAAAAGGGTAAAACTATGTAAGCATGGCTTACACATACCTGTCCCTGCCCCATAAACCTTGAACACATCACTGACTGTCGGAAAATGTTTTAACCACAATAAGAACAGAACATTCAGCCGGCTCGCCACAATATGATGCGGTTCATCTAACAATAAACAAGATGTTTGTCTTTTCCATTGTTAGTGGGCCAAAGGACTTATATAAGGAATATAATGGAAATTACTGCTGTTATTTCATTCTTTTAATAAGACCCATTTTTGTATGTTGTATTTCTAGTTTTGCGTGTTTCTTTCATGCAGCTACAATATGAAAAAGACTTCACACCAAGCGATGCAAATGCTCCATTGAGAACGAATAACTCGATCGGGGAAATGGTACCATATGAGTTTCAGAGTCCTATTCCAATGTCTGACCTTACAAGTTAAAGTTATGGTGGACTCTCTGAAGGTTCTCCGTCATGGTCTGATTCAGGGGGAGGTAAAAGACGACAGGGATGGGAAATTACCAAAAAGAAAACGGCTCACTGGTTCATGTTCACTAAATGCACACAAGCAAGGTGTTACGACAGAGAGGATTGTTCGCCACGAGGAAGCTATAATTAAGGGATGGGAATAAGATTTGTGAAATTACATTGTTGCAAAACCTCTAAGCACATGGTTTGGAATATGATGAGTGTTCAGGTTAGAGTGCTTGCAGCCTATGAAATGGAGGCACAGCATTGTTATGAACAGACAAACAAACAAGAAACCCAACCCCCTTGGTAATGATGGTAAATTTCATTCATTCATCTTCAACTGCTCATTCATTAATGCGTTACGGGGAGAAAAAATTCTGTATAAAAACTAAAAAAAAATGTTTTATTAGACTTCTCGTTGTTCTCAGGATGAAACGAAGTCCCTGGCTGGCACATTGAAACAGCATGATTCATTTCAAACATCCGTCTTCTGATGAACTTTGCTGAGGCAAAGACTTTGGGCTGATATGGAACCGAAAATGGTCCTCGATGAAACCACATGCGTAAGCGCAGACACGCACAAACCCACACGACGTTCGGGGGATTGTGTGATATAGAAATGAATGCAGATGATCAAATGGAAGCCGACCTGTTCAAAAGGCATCTTTAGATTGGCATCAGATGTGATACTGATTTGTTGACTTCACCTTGCACAACTCCGGCTGAAGTTCATGTTTTCTAAAGTGACTCATTGCAGTCATGTGGCACTGCACGAGTAAGCACAACCAAAAGGACCAATAACAATTCAGAGGTTTCTATCACAGCTCTGTATATGTTTAGAACGGATCAGCTGAATTTGTTTCATTTGAAGTAGTGGCACTGTCACAGATAAGGAGCATTTGTTTTAGAATAATACCTGCAGAATAGCACATATCCAGGATAAAAAGATTCACATTAACTCAGTTACCTTTCTGTTTCCCTGTATCTGCTCAGCAGCCCTGGAAGCAGACACTCAAAGGTTTTCTGGCTGCGCCAGATTAAAGTCTGGTGAATCTGCTTCTACAGATGCAGACAGGCAGCACTCAGTAAACCATAATAAAAAATGTCTTCTTTAATGGTCAATATTAATCAGGGCGTGTTCAATAAAGAGTAGGGGAGGCCTGTGTCCTCGCGAGCAGGAAGTACGGTCAGAAAACAGAGCAAGGGTGTATACCTCCGCCAAGGCCGCAGTCTGCTCATGAAAGCATTTTTTGTCATTACTAGAAGTAATTGAATTACTTCTACTGCTTTCCAGCTCTGCAGTGAATTATTTAGTGAACAGGTTCTTGCTTTTGACTTATGAAAAACCACCCACTACGGTTGGCGCTTCCTTTGCAAAAGCCAAGAGCATGCAGCAATGTCCTTAATCAGCTCGACTACTCTCCCACCAAGCTTACACCAGCTTACTCACACCTTCATCCAGCCAGAAGAATCAGTCACGATATGATTGGGGGGAATTTGATATGTTTTCGGGATTTCTGAAACAACACTTCTTGGGTTTCCACAAACACAGGAGATGTCCACGAAGCAGGAAGTGTGGATGAGAGGTCAGAGGACAATAGCCTGACTTATGATGAGCTCGCAGAAAGTGGCACAGATAACCATCAACCATTAACAGAAAGGCATTTCAATGAGCTTGCAGAGGATGGGCCACGACAGCAAAGGCAGACCAGAAATGTGGACTCAGTGGACTCCCCCAGTCCATTGTCACCAAAGGCTTTCTCATTTTAATGGTCTGAGTTTTACAATATAATTTCATAAGCGTTCAGCCTTAAAGTGTCTAAAGATAACATATGTTCTAACTCGGTGTCATACAAATGCATTTGATCATCATCAGTATGTTGTTCTGGCTGCGTGTGAATAGGAGTGAATCAAACTCACTGAGATGGAGTAGATGAGGGCAACAATGCCGAGTGGCAGGCAGCAGCACATCAACGTGAAGATGGAGTAACATAGGTAGTCGTTGACAGGCACGGCCAGCGGCCCCCGAGCCACAAACACCGTAGGCTGGTGAACGGTCACGGTGCCTGGATGTGCTGGGTAGTCCTGACCCGGGGGATATGGATGCTGTCCGTACCCTTGATTCCCATAAGGTGGGGGAGTTCCAAAGCCCTGCAGGCCACAGGCATGAGACACAATTCAGATGGGGCTGAGCATTAAAACAATCAGTAGTTATTGCAACATATTTATCATATTTAATATATTCATTTAGAATTTACAAGATATCAGAAAATAAACTTTTGGACAATGTTCTCCTTATGTCTAGATGGAATAATCTGATTCGGTAAACATGAGTTACGTGTGGTTAAGCTCAGAGGAAATGAAACTGAACTTGCCATTTCAGTGAGAGTTTAACCAGCACTGTGGAAGATGTTTGTCGCACCCATTAAAGGGCATAAGATTTATCTTCCAAGTGAAAGTGGAGGTGCGGTTAGCCTGGCACCGAACGGTTGAGATTACAACAGTTGTTGCTGTTCTCTATATTCATAATGACTCAACGGGAAAGAATTAATCTCACAGACACAATTTACACACCACCAGCGACAAACACGTTGAGAGCTTGGCACTGCCCAAGTTAATATATTCCCAGAAGGGGCGTATCCACCCACACTGACAAAAAACAGAAAGGAAAGAGGAAAAAAAAAAAAATTCCCATAAACACTGGATTGTTTACAAAAGATAAGATTTGTTAATCCCACGGTGAGAAAAACTCACTGCAGCAGAGTTTTTAACTACACATGGAAATATTATGTAACATGGATACTAATCACCTTTTGATATCAATGTTTAATATTGTGCGTTTGACAATAAGAGGCAAACAAATGGAATGCTGTTAAATATTTTGTATATTTCGTCATACACACAGGAATCAATGCAGGGCACTAATGGGCAAAATCTTATTTATATTAAACTTATTTTATATTCAACTTTTGTCAATATCGTAAGTAATAGTGATACGTTTTTAAAAAGGAAATTCTATTTTACATTAAGAAGGAATTTCAGCTTTTAAAATCGATTGCAACGCGACTAGCAGACGCGTTGCAATTAAAACGGGCTTTAAACCCAGAAAGTACAAATAAGTGATCGTTAGTGTTTATCAGAGAAGGCCGGAGGAGGAGCGATTACCTGCGGCTGTGGTGGGTATGCCATGCCGGGCTGGGGTGGATATCCCGGGTTGGGGATGTCATGGTAGGCCGGAGGGGGCATCTGGCCCATTGAGGACTTCTCACCGCCATAGTTCTCCGGAGGAACGCTGGGAGATTTACTGGGGTCCATCACAACAGGTTGTTCTCTGGTCCTTCGCGGGCAGAAGAAGCGAAATGTCCCAGTCTGTCTCAGGTCTTTTTATCCAGGTGAGAAACTGTTGGCGAACTTAAGTGCTGCGGCGCGTGCTGCTCGGCAGAGATCCAAGACTACTGCGCCTGCAGAGAAGTTCACGCAATAAAGTCAAGTGACGCACACACGACACAACTTCCTGTCCAAACTTGAAACGACTGTTAATGATTTAACTTTGAAATCAAATATAAAGTCTCTCTAACCCTCTCTCCATCTCTGACTCGCTTGAATACAGTACCTTCTATAAGTAGTAGCAGTAACAACAAGCAACCTTTTGCGGTTGTATTTTATTTAGGCATTCTGTGTACAAAGTTCAAAGGACTGATGAAAGGCAAATGCCTAAAATCCCAACGGGTAGATACTGGTTTTAAATAACATATTGTTAGTGCTGCGGATTAAAAAAGCCGAATACAGCTAAAGTAACTTGCACATTTACCATTAATTGTAATCATTTTTTGCATTTTTTGTAAAAAAAAAAAAAGGAAATAAGTTCAGTTTCCGGTGGAATTTTGTGGAGCTTGATGTTGGTCTCCACTCTAAGTAATTAGGGGGAGAGGCAAATAGTTGGGGCCTCTCACTACACTGGGCCAACGGGGCCAGATGAGGAACAGACGCAGGAAACAACCCTGAGGGTAAGATCCACTCTCTGGCAAGAACTCCCTTCACAGATGCAGGGCTCACACTGAGTGCAGTGAGTGGATTAGTAGGAACACCAGTATGAACTTCTAGTGCCCCACTAGATGGAGCCAGAGCATTTCTAAAACCAATCAACTCTCACATCTCACACATGCACGTCCCAAAATATTGCACTTTTTAAACACACAAGCTATTATAGTAGATATTTATTCTCAGAAGATGTTTGTTATGCAAATTTGAGGGATGATTTAACAACTATCTGAGAGTATGGAGGAAACTCAGATTCAGTTGTCTTAAGGAAGTGTGTTTCTCCAGTGTAGGTTAAATATAGTTGATCCAATTCTATTTTATGACAAATAAATGTAACTGAGGCTTGATATTTTTAGCTTCAGTGAATTTCAGGAGCTCCCAGTAAAACAGAATACACACAGACACTCAGTCGTTTCAACAGGTCTTTTATAGAAACAGAACAGATTCCCTCTGCATCTCTGAACAGTGCAATCCACTACACTCCTCCATAAAGCTAAACATCAGACTCCACAGATTATCGTGAACTATCATGGCCACATGTATTGTGTATATATGACATGAAAGAATGGTCAGTGGGTTAGCTTGGTCACGATTAGCAACTAATATCTACACCAATGTTTACCAAACACATACATTACAGACAACAGCAGTACTGTGAGACACGATCTACAGCATGTAGACACTTGTTTGCTTATTTTTTGGTAATAAGTTGTTTTTACTCAGACATGGACAGTGTGTCCGAGTGTGTGTGTGTGTGTGTGTAGGGGGTGCAGACAGCTTATCAGGCAGAAAGCATCACACTCCACAGCAGTGACACACAAGACTACTTCCTGATGATTTTTCTAAATTAAAAAATGAAAAAACAAAGAGAAGCCTCTCGTTGGGGGGGACACGGAATCGCTGCAGCTCCTCCTTCTTGTAATCTGTTGGTTGTAGGTGTGTTCTGATCAAACTCTAGCATTCACAGGCGCGACCTGGAAAAACAGACGGACAGGAGAGTGGGATTCAACAATTTAGTTTATCCTTTTTCTGCCTGGAAATAGCATCAAAAACACTGTACATCAGGGTGGAGTATGCATGTCCCCACCCCCATGTCTCCATGGTTTGCTCCTGCTTCCTCCCACAGTCGATGCAGATTGGGATGACTTTAATGAATAGACTGGAGATAATACATGTGAGTACACTCTTGTTTGTTCCATGACAACTGGTCCACAGAGTACCACACCTCCCGCCCAGTGTCACCCATCCCTCAGATCGAGAAATAATATACCAGATTACAATAAATCAACATATTACTGTAAATTATTTAACATTGCTTTCCCCAGATTAGAATTTAAAGAACAAATCATGTAGTATCTGATCCAAGCCGTATTTTTATTTGCATACGTATTTTTCAATATATTCATGTTATATTCACAAATTAATGATGGCAAAGTGTTCAGTGAAGCAATTTTGATCAGATTCCCTGTATGTGGAAAATGCTGTGGTGGAAAGAGGGACAACATAGGTGTGCATGTGTGTGTGTGTGTGTGAATTTGTGTGTCCATGGCTGCACAAGTGTGCAGCATGTCCCTGTAGGCCCTTGCTGAGTTGCTTACACAATGCACACACACACGGTTTTTTTCCATACAGGCCACCTGTGTGTTTTAGCTGCATCAGACAGGTTTAGCTTTCCCAATGGTCTCTGGCATCATCTTATCTTCCAGCGTTAAATTAGTCTGAGCCTGGAGGTGACCAGTGAATAACAGAGGTCTTCATTCACAACTGGGAATACAAGGCGTGGAGGGTTCGTGTATAACAGTCAAACCCTCAAGGGCATTGTTTACGGCTGTTTCTAACGCCAACCATCACCTTCTCGCCCCTCCCCTTTATGCCTGCCAGACACCCAGAGTCCCACCACCTGTTGAACAGCGAGGTCCATGGCATCGCAGTCCAGCACTATGGGAGTTTTCCATGCAGCGTTAGTGTGTGTGTGACATGTGGCCCGTTAACAGAGAAACAGATGGACAGTGTATAAATATAACTACAACCCTGAGCAGGACGTAAACAGGGAATACTTCAAAGGGAAAAATTCTACATTGATGACATCCTTTCTGTTGACTTTTTCAGTAAACTGACTACAAGCAGAACTGTCACCCTGAAGTTCTATGCCTGAGCCAACCAGTGCAGTTTCAGTCCCTCTGCATGTTTGTGACAAATGTGATAATATGAGGTCACAGTGACTTTTAACCTCTCACCAATTAAAATCGAACCAATATTTAAATCCAACTGATGCCTGGCAATTTAATGAAATTCCCTAGAGAGTTAACACATCATGTTCAAGAAGCTCAAGGACTCTAGCAGGAGCCAGAAGCAAAAAAAAATAAGTGCGGATGTAACTGCAGTCTTGGTTGGTGAGGGTGTGGCACCCAACAGTTAATAAGGTAAAAGATGGCTGCTTGGTCAATATCAGCTACCTTGGTCAGTGAGCATCTGCTGAGCATTGCTTCCTGTCCTCCTCCTGCATAAACAAAAGCAGAGAGAGAATTTCATGAAGTGCAACTTTGCTGATGAATACTACACAATCTGTGAAAACCTGGTCACATGCATTTTTTTTTACCTCTTGTCCTGATTGAACTTGCATCTGCAGTGGCCACCTATAATGAGAAAGAAGAAGCATTGACTTTCTTCTAAATATCTTTTCATAACCCAAGAAACACTTAACAAGTTTTCTGTGTGTGTGTGTGTGTGTGTGTGTAATCTGTATCTTACTGAGCAGGATGGTGATGCCAATGAGACAGAGGACGGCAGCTAGAATCAGGCCTCCGACACGCAGCCTGTGGTAGTCTGCACATACACATAATCACAATTAGATAAGGAACATAAACAAGCCAAAATAAAACAGTGAGAAAAGAAAAAAAACAGAGAAAAACCATGCATTACCAAAGGTAAATGGGTCATCTTCAGCTGCAGGGAGAGAAAGAGGGTAAATAATGAAAATCTGGTGTGACAAGGATACACAGAAACATCCACATCCTCAACATTGACATGATTAAGTCAGAAGTACAAACTAAGAGGAATGTGCCCAATGGATGAGTTTAATTCTCCCAGTAATGATTAATACAGCAGCTAATCAAAGGTGGAATTAACATGCGAAGAACATAAACTGCTCAGATCATTACAGCTGTAATTATTCAAGAAGGTGAAAGTTAATGTACGTACGGTTCTCTTCTTCCGCCGACACCATGGACACAACTGTAAAACAGGTCCAAAACACACAGATTTTACCATGATGAAACACATCCTGCAGCTCATGAAGGCTTAAAGTGAGTCCAGTAGTTCAACTCCCTTATAATTTTACAGAAAACACCAATTTTTTATTCTGTTATTCTCTCTCTGCCTTTTTAGGTGACCGGGGGTAAGAGCTCTCTCTCTCTTGTTGCCTTTCCAAGTTGACTGAGTCTTTGTCAGCATATTCTACATTCATGGGTCCTTTTCCCATCCTGATATATCACAGGCTTCACCTGGACTTTAACAACATGCTGATGACAGTAGGTCCTCAGGCAGATTTTCCTCATGGAAGTGGAGCAAACAGAACCTTTGTACGAAGTGACCCACAACGTGACCCAGCATTTACAGTGGCTCACATTCTCCCTTTCTAAAAGAGGACCTTTATTCAAAATGTTTCTTTTGAGAAAAATGACAGCATTAGTGAAAACTAAAGACTTTTACTCACGTGTCATCAACACTAGAGCACTGATCTTTGACATCTTGAAGCTTGAGGCTGTTTACCTGTGGAGGGAAGCACAGTGATATCATGTCATTCTTAATTAAGAAGGCAGTTTAACAAATAGGCCAATACATTTCACATGACGACTTCTTGGTTACTGTAGCAACAGCCATAAGAAATAATGATGACATTAGAACCTGCATGTGGCCAGCTTTTTCAATCAGGCTTGAATTGGGCTATTATGAGACATATTAAATCTTCCTCTGTTCCATTAATAATCACATTATGTGTGTGTGTGGGGGGGGGCATGATACCCAGATTTCCTCATACTGGCTGAGGCTGGCCAACAAAGTCAACAGAGGTGTGATGCAACATTTAGTTTTTCTGTGTTTTCCGAGGGACACGCAAATGATTTAAACACATAGAGACAAACTCATCACTCTCATGCAACATACGCCCATCCCCTCTGAAGCTCACAGCACATCTGATTGAATTTGCATCGGCATTTAATGGCCTCTCCGGTTCGCACTTGCACAATGATACCTGATCTGATGTTGATGGGTACAAAGTGCTCTAATGGAGCCTTAACACGAGAAGCTAAAGCTCTTAGGGCAACGTATTTCACTTCACATGTAAAACTCCAACCTTCTTTCTCATTTCAAAGTTAATCTCCAATTTTCACCACAGTGTTTTTAAACTCTCTACAACATGTAGGTGATTACATGGGTGTGGATGCAAAGGTTACTTTAATATTAATCTTTCATTTGCTGAGGAAAAAAAAATCCATAATTATAGTCCATTATAAAATCATTCCAGTCTCTAATGTCTTTTCAGTTTAATTTGTAATGTTCATTAGTGCATAGATAGTGAGATGTGCATAACTTGTAAAATGTTTTTATATACTAATGCCTGATAATTACTAAAACCAGCCTAAGAGCTCTCTAACCCTACAGATCTCCAGTGGGTTTACCCAGGGAAGCAACAACAGCAACAACAACAATATCACTTATGGCATCCTTAACGAACATACACTTCCTGCAACTAGATCCTCGCTGTCTGAGCGTCTTCACACCACAGCGTAGCAGCTAAGTTGAAGGCGCAGCAGCAGCAGAGGTGCACTGAGAGGAGACACACCTTACCCTACACAGCAGTGATTTTCCACCTGCTGCATTTTTCCAATCAGAGTAGGTGACTCAAACAAACCCCCCTTGTGAATTCCAGCTATAGCTTCAGTTAACTACAGTGTTACCAGTTAGTCTTAACCTTTGCTGGCCTTGTCTTATCAGCCATAGGCAAGATTAGCTGAACGACCAACAGCAGAGTCCCATATGGTCTAGCGGTTAGGATTCCTGGTTTTCACCCAGGCGGCCCGGGTTCGACTCCCGGTATGGGAACTGGTGTCTTTTGGGTCGACAATGGCTTTGGTGACTACGGTGCTGGAAGGATCAGGAGGTCACCATGTGCAGGCATAACTTCACTCCCAACATCTGCAACCTGGACGCTGCCTAACAGCAGTGATCAGCAGCCCAATTCACTTTGCGTATGGGTAAAAATGTAGGGACCGCAAGTCATGTGTTGTAGTAGTACATGTTATGTGAGGATGAATAAAGCCATTCTGCTTCTTCTAAAATGCAGAACATCATCAACAACATTTCAGTGCATATTCAAACAGCTGATTTTTGCCAAAATATTCTGATATGCACTCTTTTGTCCTGCAGAGTAAACACTGCAGAAAAATGGATAGCAAGTTTCTGGAAGGTATCCAACAGTGACTTCTGAATTAAAAACATAAGAAAGACGTGAGTAAACGAATATATCTTCCCTGTTGGCTGTTGGTATTTAGACTTTGGCACAAATTGAGAGGGAGAAGAGCAGAATGAGTGCTTCTCTTCTGGTGCCGCTCCACAGCAACCCAGGCTGATGCAGAGGGAATGTAGAGTTTGGGAAACAGGCCAACGACCATATGAGAACGGTTTACCATGGGAAAAAAAAACAAACAGACAGTGGAGAGCAAGGGCGAGGAGAGAGAGAGAGAGAGGGCAGAGACTGTTATGGGGGAGAGAGAGACAAGAAGACACAGAGGGCGAAGTAAAGGTGATACTTTTGAAAGGTTGGGTAGAAGGTGAGAAAAGCAGAGAGTATAGATTGTAAAGAGGTGGCGCCTGCTCCTCCTTGTTCCTGTTTGAGGATCGTTTTCTAAAGCAAATGTTAGTGTAAGGTGGAGCTACAATGCAAGTTCTTAACGCATGTGATAATATTTTGTGTTTATGGAGTAAAAGGGATAAAGTACAGTTTATGACATGGCCATAAATTGTCTGACTGATGATATAGGCCAATTTAATTATGTAAATATTTTAAATAATATATATCCAAATCTATACTGTAATTATTATCTTATCTGCTGATCATGTCAGTCTCTAATCTAGATATACGACTTGTTTCTGAGGAATCAAGGTACAAAAATATAAACCCAGAGAGATCACTTGTTTTCACAACAACATTTAAAAGCAAACATTTGTGATCACTATCTAGTGAAGGCCTGCAACCTGGCATTTTTTTCTAATGTTGATCCATTGTGAAATGTGAGATGTATGTGAAAAAGGCAGATCCTAATTTACCTTAGGTAAGATATTCACATTACTGGATGTAATCTTTATTCTTCATGAAAAATGAAATAAAATAAACATAAAAATGCATAAAAGAACACCAGAGAAGCAAAAATAAGCTGATTTATTTTCTTTTAGTTGACCGAAAGCTTTGTTGTTACAACAGTTCCATTCAATGTAATACTTGTATAAAACAAGCTGGTATTAAACTGAAGGTTTTCTGAACCACCCTGTATTTGTCTTTCACTGCCTGATCGTGAGATAAAGACTGTTCTGTTCTGTCTATCTCATGCTTCCCTGCCTGTCTCCCTTGTCTCCCTTGTATTTTAACTGTACTGTCTTCAGCTTTCACTGCATCTCTGTTCTTTGTTTCTTTAGGCTTGTTTTTCCACTTTTTGTCACTTGCTCTCCACACAATTCTCTCTCTCTTCCTCTTGAGTGATTTGAGAATCACCCACTTGTTTGAACCCAGTGGTTCAGATGGCTCTTCTGCTTTTGTCAAGCTACTGCTCATTCTGACAAATATCTTTAAGCCTCTCCACCACCACTTCCCTTTTCTGAGACACTTCTGCACGTCCCTGCTCCCTCGCCTGCCCCCCACTGCTGTCCCTCTTCACCACTTCCCTCCCTCTCTAAACTCCCTGGAGCACAGGCTTTCTGGGCTTGATGCCCGTCTCACGCTCATACGCAATCATCCTCTCTTTTCCATCCCACTATATTTCCTCTCATCTTATTTGTCCACAACGTTACACAATAAGTAGCAGGGTAAAATTTTTAAATGCAACAGTGTCAATCCAGCATGGTGGACAAAATAAAAGAAACCCCTGTTCCGGCATCTTAATCTACAGCTTCCACAAAAACTGAATCAACACCTACCTAAACTGGACTACTGGCAATAATATATTGCATTACCAATGATCAAGTGACTCCTTCCAGAATACATCCGGATGTAGTCCTCTGTTGTCAGTTTCAACAATCTAGACAAAGGTCAACCCTGTTTTTGGAGCCAAACCTGATATATTATAGTTTAAAACGGTGTTTGAAAAGTTCAACAACTGAACCTAACAAACTGTTACGCCCTGTACTGGCACAGAAAAGTCACGACCACACACAACCATTTACATACACTGGGCATACATGTGCCAGTGTCAACAGGAAGCAGTCTGCCTGCTCTGCAGCCAGTTGCGTAGTGGTGGAAGACATTAAAACCGAGAAACATCAAGGGTGAAAAGTAAGAGCAGGGTGAGCAATGTTTGGGTTTCAGCAGTGGTTGTGAAATTGTGTCTAATAAGACACATTCAGAGACTGAATGCATGGGACTGTCTTCTCAACTTCTTTCTGCCTGTTCCCTTCTTTTCAGTTTTAAGTTAAGTTAAATAGTGTGGACAAAAAAACTTCATAAATGTATATTAACAAGAACTCATCCCAAAACCAGGACCCTGAATTTTTGCCATCTTCATTTTGGTGTAATGTACACAGTTTGAGCGAGTCCCTGTTTTTCCAACATTCACCACACCCAGCCTTTTGAGTGCCTGACAACAGTGTGTGTGTGTACGTTCCTGCACTGCACTACAAAGACAGCTGCCTGTTCTCAGTGGTATTATTTATTCCTAAATTAGCAGCACATCCTTTATGACAAACAAACACACAACACACACACTACGCTACTTTATAGTTGAGCACCGAAGTCACTTTTAAATTTGCTCTTCCTCTGACTCCAATACAATATTTTATTTAGCAGGGGAAAGGCCAGAAATGTGACTGATGAAGCACATGACCTCAAATTCTGGAACAATTTAAAAGAGAAAACGTATTTTCTGTTGCTCAGCAATGGTGAAGGTGGAGATGAAATGAAACAGATGTGACTTAGATGCAATAATGTGTTAAAGTACAAATAAATGGGAAGCAGTACTGATGAAGCAGAGGGGAAAATGGATGGAGAAATAGAAAGGGAAAAACAAACAAGCGATCAAGTCAGAAAAAAATGGGTGAGGAAGAGTGGGAGTGTACTAGAGGGAGATTGGAGGGCTAAGTGAATGAGAGAGTAAGGCAGGAAGAAGAGGGAGAGTGCGGTTGGGAAAGAGGAGTGGAGCATACAAGAGCAATGAGTCACGCATGGTAACCAGGCTAGAAGAGCTGCTAGCAACAGACCTCATGCTCCTCACTCACGCAGTCATGATCAGCGGATGAAACGACGGAGCATATTTCCATCATTTATCTCAACTTAACCTCCACATATCTATTAACCCTGTGCTAAATGACCATGATAAACCTTTTATGACATTTTGATAAGGCCTGGGAGGTGTTACATCTTTTTGTTATCAAATTATCATAGTATTGCTAAAACTAAATGTTCAAATCAGAAAAGATCATCTGCGTCTTCGCCTGAGCTGGAGCTGTGGAGCTGGTGGCTCCATAGGGAACGAACTGAAGGTCACAGTCACATCGCCTCGCGATAAAATCAATGTCTCCTTGTTGAGGTTTCTAAATTTGTGTTTGCGAGGCACCAAAGTGATCTGAGGAAAGGTGAGGAGGAAGTGTGTCCCACCTCCCTCTCCCTATACCTAGCTTGCTCTGCTTTTCTTTTTTTAGGATCTGTGCTCACGTGAGGCCATGGCAGCGAGCTCAGTCTGTCTCATCTGAGAAAGGACATATTACAATATCTACAGCTCAACCTGTCCCCACCTCTGTTTGTCACCCTGTGACCTTACTCATCTCTCTCTCTATTTACATACAGTCTTATTTTTCAAGAGAAGGAAAAAGAAATCAGCATGTATCCATGACTGCTGGCCCAAATATTGACAGATCAATTGATCACCAAATAACTGTTTCAGTCATGTAACAAGTGCAGTTACTCTTTAAATGTGAAGAATATTAAAGTATAGCTTTGGAAACCACATTCAGATCATGCAAAGCAGGAAATATAACCATGTATATAACCATGTATTTTCTTTCTAACTTTGTGACTGTCCATCTTGATTAATAAAATAATAGAATAAGTTCTATGGTGTTCTCTGTATGTATACGTTATATAAAAACACAGCTATTATGTCTTCAGAGGGATTAGCGTACCATCATATCAGCTGTTAAAATATATTATATATGCAATTGGTGTTGGCTGAATGTCGGTGTAGGTTTAGGGAAAGACGGTGACTTTACAGCTCTATAACACATATAGCACAGGTCCTGTATCTGTCCTTGTCCCAATCTGTCCTTCTGCCACATAGTAGCCAACTGATACGACCACTGCCCTTATCAGCTGGCCTTTTCACACACACACACACACACACACACACACAATGACAATTTGTTAAAACTGGTCATTGGTTTCTGTACAGATCTTATAATTCTGCACCAACACGCTGCTCAGATTTTCTGTCTGTCCTCTGGTGACTTTTAAAAACAACCAAAGCCAGAGACACGGGTCCACCTGGAAGCACATGCGTGTCTTTCTTTGAGACGCAGCGCAAACTGTTCATCCCGGGACGTTGGTCCCAGGGCGCGTGCCGTGCCAAGGTGCTGGCACAGGTTGGCTGGAGGAGACGAGTCATCGTGACACCCTCACGGTACAACAGTAAAATAAAACTTTTCTCACTCTGACATTGGGGGACGTTTGAGCCCTCTTCCTCGTGTTAGATAACATGCTAACGTGGCTAAAACTGTGCGTCAGTACGCTAAAATAAGAAAAGATGCGCACCGCCGTGTTGAAAAGTTGTGAAATGTCTCCGACTGGGGCCGGAGGAGCGAACGGTGACAAACGAGCCGCTTCCATGAGCCAAACACTCACCTTTTACTCCTTTCAGCCGCAACGCAAATGAGGAAACTTCTCCCAGTGAGACGGATACGAGGGACGGAGCGGAGAGCCTCTGTGTGCGCCAACACCCTGTCTGTCCTCCCGACACACTCAACAGGTTGGTCTGTTCTGTCAACAGACAAAAAAAAAGGGGGACGGAGCTTCCTACGCTCTGATCCGGGGTCGGTGTGTGGAGCCGTGAGCCCGGGGGCGGGAGAGGAGAGGGGCGTGGAGGGCCGATCCAGAGTCAGCGCTGAGCGGGAGGAGGAGGAGGAGGACGTTCGCTTGTAGGGAACGAAGACGAGGAAGTTTACCGAGCTGCTCGAGATCCCCTGTGATGACGTAGCGTGCGGTAAACACAGGAAGATGGAGAGGGATCGCTCATTACAGGCCTATATCACTGTTATAATCAGTGCATACAGTGATGGGGAAACTTTGAGAGGTCAGTGCTGCTCCAAGGGAAACACAAGTAAATAGAAACCAGTGGGTGAAACCATTATATCTGCTGCAAACACATTATATATTTGACATCCACGCAGAACTTCTGGTTCAGGGGTTTGTTTCTTCTTTAACTTTGGGTCCAGTGGGGCAACAACGCAGTCTAACCCTAACAAATCGGGCAAAATTTGTCCTTCCAGCCGAGACACAAAGGTTCCGACACATGGATCTATGCTGGGTCAACCTATCCCAGCATTCACTGCACTTCAGCCACAAACTGTTTTGATGATATGAGATGACACACATCAGACAGACATCAGCTCTGTCGCTTGGTAACAGCAATAAGGGTGGGGCGACCTACTGATACCCGTTATGGAAATCGTCTGAAGACCAGGGCTTCTCCGTTTCTATCAACAATTGCTGCCTGTGATGCAGGTGGTCTGCATGAGCCCGTGAACTATGTCCTCAAAGCAAAAGTGATCATGTTTTACTAAGTATTGACGAAGAAAAAAAACATCCAATTCAGTGGGGACCAGTGCCCCCTTGGCCCCACCCTTGGATCCAGCTGTGACAAAACTGAAAAAGAATACTGAAATACCACGGTTGTGATTTAATGTACAGCCACATTTGTTTTATTTTAATTAAATTAAAGTGTTCTGTTTCTTTCCACGAGGAAATGAAAATCTATCTACGGGGATCATACAGCAAACATGCAGTGAACCATAGCTAAACACGAGGTGTTTTCATTTGACTCAACTAAGCAGCACACATGTGACATGCAGGTTTGTTATAGAAATAAGGGTCTTGGGGAATATATATATGATTTACACACTAGAGACAGAAATGAAGAAAACATGGGGGACATCATCACATGGATTTATGAGGCTGCCTTCGCACTGTTGTCAAAATCAGCAGCCCCTCGGTTTGCATTTTTTAATTATAGGCAAGTGGGTTTTCCTTTAACAGGTCTGTACAAGAACCATCTGAGCTGGTGTGTTTCCACTAAAACCAACCCCCCATTACACTCACACACCAAATCTCTCCACCCTTGTCTGTTCTCTTTGTTTTCCCAGGGTGAAACCGGTTTGTCAGGTGTGATATCAGATTTCACTGCTGTCATCCTCCACTTTTCTGGAAGGTGAGACAGATGAGAGGGGCAGGATTAGCATTGCAGTTTGTGAGACAATGGAGTACAGGTTGAGCCACGTTGTGAATATCAGGCGCAAAACGTGCACCCACAGAATTGGCAGAAAGATTAAATGATGACTTACTTGTTCTTTCGGGTGCATCTGTTATCTGTGAGGACAAATCAGGATGTGTTAGCACACATGTCTTTATTAGTCTCTTATAGAGATCTATTAACCTGTCTGTGGCACTTACAGATCAAAACGCTGAGTCCTCCCATCACCAGCAAAAAGGCAATGACTAAGCCTCCGATTCGTAGCCTTTCGTAGTCTGTTGGAAAATAAATGTTAGAGATGAAAATGGTCCTGGTTGATAAATAGTTGTAGAGAAGAAGAAAAGAAAGAACACTTAAACTCTTAAATTTAGTGATCTATATCAAAATCATCTGCGTTTAAACACATTATTGAGACAATAGGTTATATTGTAGATAATAAGAATTGAGAGATAAATGTTTTGAGACTTACTGTAAACAAATGGGTCTGCAAACACAGGATGGCAAGAAAGAAACAAGAAAAAGACATTTTATTGACATAATTTATTGTGTATACTTTAAAAAAAGAGCTGGCGTTGATATAAATTGTGGCTGAACCACACGTTGGTCCTTGTTACTGGGTTACATTCTGTCTCATAAATCTGGCCTTCCCTGGGTGTCTCAGTTTTTTGTGGCGACAAAAGAAGTTCAAACGTCTTCATAAACCAGTTTCACAACTAACAAGATAAGGGCAGAGCACAGTTTTGGTCTTACTTGCTTCAGTTTCCATGAAAAGGGTGAAAAGCACTGCAAGAGAGCGAGACAAATAAAATGTTAATTTAGGCTGGGGTGGGCAGGAGCTGTTGTGTGTACAGTCAGGGTTTTGGATCAGTTGCGCCACAGTCAGCACTTTCAGATTAAACTTTAGAAGATCGCCTTTTTCCATGTAAAAGCCTTAGCCAAAAATTCACTGTCACGTTCTTCAACTTCCAAACAATTTCCTGCTGCTTCATTTTTAAGATTCTGACTTTAGGCGTTTTGTCAGTGACAGTGAGCACTGAGCCTATAAAACATGTCAAAGGTCATGTCAAATTATATTTTATTTACCTGCCATTACGGCCACGACATCGAGTTGACCCATCTTCAACACAACTATGAGTCAGACAGAGAAAGAAGTGAAGACAGAAAGAGAAGGAGAGAGGACATGGTTGTGAGAAAGAGTGACAGGAACAATGGAAAAGCAAAGCATGATCGTTTTCTTCCCATCGCATGCACGCAAGCAACACAGCACAAGCTTCTCCCTCTCCCCGGGAAGGGCGTCCTTGTGGTGTGAAAGGTCAGTGTTTCGTCGGCAGGGATGCATTCTGGGTGTTTGGAGAGTAAACATTGGATCATTTTTTGTCTCGGGGGGGAAACGCAGCAGGTCTGCAGACAACTTTCCTTCAACCTCTACGCAAACCACAGAAAACCTCCGTGTATCTGAGTCACACTGTCATGTGCTTCACAGTATCTCAGGAGTCTTTACATGAGGGAAATGTATTGTATTGTATGTATGAGACTGACTTCATATATATTATACAACATATGGTTCCAGTGTAGTTACAGACAGTTTGAACAGTTTTAAAGATGTACATTTCAAAATACTTAACGTATAGTAATCAGATATTGCTGTTAAAAACTAACAAGATGACTAAGGTTATTGTTCCAATAATGTTTCTTTGGACACCTTATTACCAATTACATGGCTACTAGGTAACTATAATGTAAAACGAGTAATACGTGATGTAATATGATTAAACAGGATTCTGTGAGGTACTGTCACCTCTCACTGACCTTGGACAACCTTGAATCTCAAAAGAACCTCTTTTGACATATTACTTTTGGGATGTTTTTTGATTGACAGCACTAGAAAACAAAATTGATGCAAAGATGTGCTATCATGTCCTCAGTGTTACTTCCATTATGACCTTTGCCATATAGTTCTAGCTCCCAGTCAGCATGACACTGATCAAGGTCAGGCCTTTGTCCTTCGCATCCTAAATCCTAAATCCTCTCTTTCACTCCCCAGATGATGAAACAGACGCATGATTCAACAGGATTGAACAGAATAGTGTTTTAGATTTTGGTTAAAAGAGATTTAAACCTGTTGCTTTTCTAAAGAATACCATGAATGGCAAACAGAGACCCATCATATAAAGTATATATGATAATCATAATCTATTATCACAGCTTATAATAATTATCCTATATTTAAAGAAATAAAATAAAGTCTTCAAATCCTATCCCCTCATGTGTCCTTCTGTCCAACACTGTTCTTTCAAATTCAAATTTTTTCAATTAAGGTGACCCACATTCAGATCCACCCGTGCCTTACACTCCAACACACACGCACCTGTCCTTACCTGAGCTGATGGACACAGGAGCTGAGGAGTGTGTGAATGTTCCACGCGACTGCCTGGTTAAAAGTCTATCTTTTCTTTTTCACCTGAATAAGTAAGGCCTGCTCCTCCTCTTTGTTTGGGGTACAAACTTTTGTGTGTGTGCGCGAGTGTGTGCATATATCCAGTGTGAATGCTAAATGGTTGCAGGAGACCTGCGTTGGTGTGTGTGTACAGGAAACCAGTGGTGCTGTTATTCCATAAACATCAGCGTGTGTGCATGTGGAGAGGTGAGCCAAAGACACCATTTGGCTCTGGTCAGTCAATGCACAAGTTGACAAAATGTGGGCATAGAATGTTTTTGTGGCCCAAAATGAAACAACATGGGGAAAAAAAAGCATTTTTCTTATGCGTGAGATGAGACAAAGAAGGTTACATTTCCTGTCTGTCTCATTTTTCATCTCCCTTGCATGGCCTCTGCTGACTGAATTTATCTTCTGGTCAGGTATCCCAGGTACAGTATTCAGTATTCTGTAAAAATACTTGTGATTCCATGAAGAGCCCAGCTCTGCTCTTCCTGTAATGCTTGTGATGAACTGTCGGTGTTGCCCTTGTTTGTGTGAGCTGAAATATGTGAGTGCATTTGTCACTGTGGTAATCTGTGACTATTAATAACTTTTCTTGTCACATACTGCCAAAGCCATGGCATGCATTGGCCTCTCCAGGAATGATAATACTGTGAGGACATAGGAGATATAGACGGCCCCGACACAAAGACACAGCGTGCAGTGTGTCGAGGTGTTGGGGGGGCTGCGTATATCTGAGTGATAATACTTTAATTTGACAGCTGATAAAAAGGCAACTGGTGAGGAAAAATCAGAAAGAGCAGATAGAGGTGCATGCGACGTACAGAACAGTGTCTCAAATGCACTCTGTAAATATGTAGAATAGAAATCCGTTTGAAACAATGTGGAAAGACTGAGAGGCCTTTTCACCGCATTGTGAGCGTACCTGTGTGTTTGCTGTTGTGTGTGTGTCTGCCTGAAGCAGCAGATTCCTGGGACATTGTTGGTGAGGTTGAATGAAAGTCACTTTGTTCAATGACAATGACATGGCACCGGTGGAATAAGAGGAGGGAGAGGACACACAGAGAGGACCCACCTCTTTCACTAGACCCAGCGTCTTGTTTCACATACAGATGTACACTTTTATTACCTTATCCCCAACTCTACTCTTCAAATATGGCGCTGGCAAAATTGCATTACTCAGAGCTTCAAAGTGACATGTCGTGAACCAGTGTGCATTGTCACAGCGGGTTTCCATGCAGACGTCACGTTTACACTGCTGCCGATCGGAGCGGAGTCATCACGTTCTCTAAGTGTGGGCCGTGCAACAGTTTCATAAGAGTGCGACTTCATTCTCTGCTCTGGACATGGTTACTTAAATGTACCTTTACATAAACCTTGGCTGGTGTTTAAAATGTATATTTAACCTTTAAAGGTCATCTTGAGAAAGCACACTGCACAATGCAGGTTATCAGTGCAGACACATAAACAGACACACATTGACTCGCACATATGACGACACCTGTGTCCCTCGAATGATGGTATTTATGGTATTTGTCCATTAACAGCAGAACTAAAGATCCATGAAGCCAATATTTGACCCTCCCCCCCCCCCCCCCCCTCCCCGCCCCCCCCCGCCCCCCCCCCTCCCGCCACCAGTCCTATTTGGAAACACAAGATTGTTGAGCCTTCTCAACCAGTGGTCAGTCCTCACATGATTGAGTGTGTTGTGTATGTAAGATAGGGATACCAGATTTGTTACCCCGCCACCCCCCACCCCCCCAGCCAAATCAAGAAAAGAGGAACGGAGGTAAAACAAAAGTAAAACATTTTTGACTCCCAAAATACTTCTCATATGTTTTTTTTTTTTTTTCAAATGTTCTGTTGTACATTTGAAAAAAAGTAGTGCAATCTCTCATTCCGAATCAGCCCAATAGAAACATAACTTCAGGACAGGACAAAAAAATGCCACAGAGTGCAGTGAGGTGTAGCTTTGCAGCTGAATCAACACGTTGCTTCATACTTCTGTTGTGTCAACGAAAAGATGAGGGAGAATTCTGTCCTGCTGAGTGTGTGTGTGTGTGTGTGTGTGTGTCCTGGCTGCCTGTCCTGCTTGATCAGGTGTCACAACATGGTCAGGAGAATAAAGATCACAGTTATAGTTATTACGTGCACAGTTAATTAGATTTTTAGGACAATTATGAATATTTTAAACCTAGTATTTTAATGACATTTACGGTGATTATGAATCATGATGTTATGTTCACTGAATAAGGTGACAACATATAATGTAATGGATGGTGTAATGTAAAATCATGGTTTTGAAGAGGTGAATGATTAGGTCACACATTTTCTTTTTACTTAAATTCTCAATCACATGATGTTGATCATAAAAATCTCAGGTAGACTGAAGGACTAGAGAGAGCAGTGCCAGAAGACTGACATGTCTTAATCCGAAATCATACTGATTACCCCTTTTTGCTGTTGCACAAACAAAGTTGCCGCTTTTCATGTTCGGTAAACTTAGCAACAAAGCATATTTACGTTGTCACATCCACCACGTGCTCTTTACTCTCACCCCATCTAGATTTCCTGTGCAGGGCCAACAGTTTAATCATCTTAAATAATGCACATGTCTGCAGGGCCCATTGAAGGCTGAGTCATTTCTGAAGAGAGAGCGTCCCTCAAGTGGACAGATTGTGAAAGTGCAGCAGATCCGCCTTTCATTAAAAGCTCAGCTCGAAACCTTTGTCTGTGCTCTCCTGACCTCCATGAGTTTGTTGTGTGGAGTGGTCAGTCATGTGGAATGACACACAGACCAGCTGCTGGCCATCTTTTTTTAGGAGTGCTTTCCGAGTGCTCTCACAACCTCACTGCTTCCTCACAGTTTTAATGACACGTGGGCCTAAACTATTCATTTAGGCAAATCATTTGAACAGGAGTGCAGTGGCTTATGTTTGAATCATTTTACTGCATTGTTTGAAGGGATCATTGTGCACAATTAGAGCCAGGTTTCGTAATTGAGGAGGCGACAAGGAGCAGAAGATAACAGGAGGTACAGAGGATGTGGCTGGGTTCACGTCAGAGTTTGAAAACGTGAAGGATGCTCATCACAGGAGTTGTTTACAGGCCACATTATCTCCTCCTCAGTATTCTAGCTTCTTTGCGTCCTTCGACACAATCGTGGTCAGATCGTCTTCTCTTTCGTCTCCCCCTGAAAGCACAAAGACATCCAATCTCACTTCGGTCAATGTGAAGCCGACACATGTATTGCTGCAGTCCAATTTTCAGGAGCACACTTGACTTGAAGCACTATATAGTATACTTACTGAAGCACTTGTGGAAGCTATCTGATCTCCACAGCATCGTGTAAGACAAACCAAACACCAGCAGGAGGCCGAAGAAGCCCCCGATGGTGCAGCCGATCAGAATGGCATAGCTGATGCCGTTATCTAGGAGACAAGCAACAAGGACTGAGTGACGGAAGGACAATGGTAAAAGAGGCAGATGCTGACTTATAGATGCTTACCAGTAACCATCACTGAATTTGAATTTAAATTCTTAAAATTTTAAGACATGTAAACTGAATTCTAGCACTACAAGTTACTCAGATTTTTTCCTTGTACCATTAACCACAATTAGACAGGATGCTGTGTCTCCACTCTGAGGTAGCATGGGACTACTAAAACCATATGGTTTGGCAACAGCGAGGTGAAGACCTATTATTTAAGACATTGCCGTTAATCAATCTAGTATTTATTTTACTCATATTAACGTTACTAATAATATTTAATGTGAATGAGACAGAGGATCTTTCACCATAAACACGAAGGACAGCAGCCACCGAGGTCGAATCCTCCGACTGCTGACACACGACTCGTGTGCCGTTGTCAGAGAACGAGGTTCCCCTGAGGGCCCACACCGCCAGCGACTCTCCGTTCTTCACTTCACAGTCTCCATAGAGGGCCTGCAGGTGAGGGGGAAGCCATGATATTTACATGAATCTGAACATGTTGGCTTGATAGTGGAGTAAACAGTGGGGCCGACAGGGACCACCGCACCTCAGGGATGTCCTCCAGATGGCCGTTAGGGCAGATGAGGGTGTAGTTGCCGTGACTGCCATAAAAGGTGAACGAGAGACTGGGAGAGGCTTTGGGCACTCCGCACCTGAACTCTACAGGATCTCCCACCGCCACTGTGGCATCAACGGGGCGTGTGCTGTAAGTGGTGGTAGTGGTGGTGTTTTGAGCTGAAATAATGATGAACATGCAAGTGATGCATGTGGAAGAGAGAGAGAGAGAGAGAGAGATGAAGGGATGAAGGGAAAAAAATCAAAGCTCTGGCTTTACTTGCCGCACCATTTAGTGTTGCGATGGGACAGGATTTTGTACCTCTGTCTCACTCTGGTATGACTGGATACATTCTTTATTTTGAGAGCATTACCTGAGGAGGGTGTTGGGGTTTGGAGCAGAGCCAGAAGCAGCAGGAAGACGTGAGAGACTTGCCATGTCGCCATCATCTCTCTGTTCCTCCTCTTCTCCATTCTCTTTGACTCACAGTCTGTCTTATTCCATAGACAAGCCTTTAAATCTCCACATTACACACAACATATAATAAGTTCCTTGTGGTCCAGGCGACAGAGAAACAGTCAGAAGCATTCCTTGGCTGTGCTGTTTTACATGTTGAAGGCTTTAAACAAGTCATTTATAATCAATCAAATAGTTATCCTCACTGGGTCATTAGTCCTTGTTTAAAAACTACTGATTTTTTTATGCAGTAAACTTTCCCAGCATGAACTAAACAGACTAATGTGACACAGCCACAAACACAACACTTGCATTTTTTTTTGACTGTGCATCAATCATTTCTTATTTTCAACCTCCATATCTGTATTGAAAACATGGCCGGATGTAACCTGTATATATAAGAAAGAAGAAGCACAATGGAAGGAAAACAACCTCAAAATGTGTAGAATGAGCATCGCAGCTGATCACTAACCACAAAATGAGGTGGAACCTCCGCAGCAGCATTACAAGCAGCTTCCTTATTTCAAGATCTGACAAGCCCTTATATCCTATTTTGAGTGTATCTTCTCACAAATCTAACCACAGAGGCATGTGTAGGTCTCTATATTTGTCAGTTTCTTGACCAGAAAATGTCGCTTGTCCTCACCTTTCTCTGCATCACTCCAGCAGGCTGAGAGAGTAAAGAACAACAGGGCACCTGAAAGAATGTAGACATCTTCCTGCTTTACAAGACTAGATTTCTGAGAAGGAGAAACAGGTTGAACAGGCTCAGCATGAGCCAATAATAGCTGTCTCAGATTTACTTTTGCTTTCTAGCTTCAATCTTAAAAATTTCCTCATTTTCAAATATGTTCTTTCCTCTCTAAAATGTCCATACCAGGCTCTAATTTTCCCAAAATGTCTTGACTCCAGTGGATTAATGAGTGAACTGGTGCTCACAGCAGTGCAAGGACACGCCCACACGCACAGGACATCACGATAGTTATAATTATAGCGGTCGTGACAAAGTCACAGAGAGTCTACACTCTGCACTCCTGCAGTCTCCATTGCTGTCCCGTCTCTCCATATCAGATGATACTTGGTTTTGCACATTGAGACCATGAATGATGATGATGTTGAAACCATTGGTTTAAATGATCTTCTGTGTTACGTAAATCTATCATTACCAAATACTAAATGAAATAACAGCACTGTTCTCAGCCCTGGCTTTTACTTCCCCACCTGTGTGTTAATTATCCTAGTTTGCCTGAAAAGTGCTAAAGGATTCAATTCAGGTACAATCAAACCAGGATATGCTGCCCCCTTGAGTCTACAATATGCACCTACATATTGTATATGCTATGTGTATGTGTGTATGTTCTGGTAAACTCATACATGTCTTCATAGCTAAACAACATATTACAATAACATCTTGAATCTGAAGACTTTTGCAACATTTTACAGTTTCCCCAGGGAATCATTTATGGATCTCCATGAGAACTACAACAAAACAGAGTTTCAGGGAACTGATATGTATGAGTCTGTGAAATTTTGTGCATCTTTGATGTCAGAAGACACTTGTAAGTTTAGTTGTTGTATAGTTTTAATGTCTAAAGTATGCTTCTGTTTTGGCACATCGTCATTTGTACTTTGTATGTATGTATCTGCCTTTTTTAAAATGATTTTTTATTTGCTATTATACTGTTTTACTCAGCAACTCAAATATTTTTCAGTTCTTTGACAGTAATGTGTGAAACATTGTTGATCCCATGCTTCACATTAATTTTTTATGAGTTGAGAAAAAAGCACAGCAAACTGAAAAAGGCTTAAACTGTCTCTTTAACTTGAAGTTCCTTCAGCTTTTAAAAATAGAAGCTGTAGGCGGGTCTCAACTCAGCCTTTCACACTTGGACTCAAACAAACTAATGAGAGGAGTAGCTGATGTGTTGTAAATGGACGTCAGAGTCACTGTCCTCCTGGTTCTCAGCCTCCTCCACTTCGCCACAGGCTCTGGTGAGCGTCTGTTGCCGCCTTATCACAGTGAAGAGTTTACGCTGATCCACAGAAATGTGACACGATATGAACTGCTGACAACTTTTAATTGGATCATTGTGACTGCATTTCCCATCATCTGCTTCTCATAAAGCATGACACAGGACTTTGTGCCACAATGTTAAAATCTGGTGAAGGCTCAGGGCTCAGGGTCTGCAATCGTAATGGACCATGGAGGCTGTATACAAAGTCACATATGGCACTTTAATAATAAAATATCTTCAACATACAAGTAACCTCTTGGTTAAACACAAGATTTTCAGTCTTCAACACATTTTCTTACAGATTCCTCGGTTAATGCTTGACAGAAGCATTTAGCTCCAACAAAAGAGATGAAGAAATAAAAAATATGTTCCAACAGTTTTCCTTTGGTTCAGTCGCTCCTCTCTCAGGCCAAGTGTACCAGTGCATTGTAATCCAACAATTACAGGACGAATATGTACATTGTCCCTGAAACACTTTTCATCTTACTTCTTCACAACCTGGTAGCAATAAATCGAGCTGTCTAAAAAACAAATTCAAGGACGAGCTCTCTCAACTGACCATGATGTCTTTATCCTGATCCAGAGCCCGCCTCTTTGCTTAGTCTGTTTGTGCCATAGGGCTTCTCTGGCAACATGAGGTGTGAGGGTAAATGGAGTGGTTGAGAGCCTTTGAGAGTTTTCCTGGGTGTAGTAAAAAAAAAATACAAAAAGATGTTGAGTCTTTAAGCTTCTGTGGCAGTTGTGGCTGTGAGGACGTACGACCGGTGGTGGGATGACCTCTTTCTCCTGAAAGGACAAATCACAGAGTAAATTTTTTTTTGAAGAGCTGACATTAATTTGGTAGAAATACAATAAATAATGTATTCCTGTTAACTGAACAAAGACACTGAAGTGTTTTTGGTAAAGTGGCTTGTATGTCTCTTCCTTCCTTACACTTTCTGTAAAATTTGTCAAGTTATTATTTGGGATTACATTACTCACATTGTCCACCAAACAATACTGGAGTTTAAATAAGTAGCCCATGAGAATAATGAAAAAATATCTCACCTTCTCATAAGAAAAGCAATTATGGCTATAATAACCAATAAGACGACGATGCAAACGCCAACGAGCAGCACTCTTCTTCCTGTGGACTTCGGTGGGGTCCCCGCTGCAGAGGACAATAGAATCAAGACAGCTACTGTCAGTCAAAGGGGCTGATCTGCCGTACATTCTCCTGAGATCAGAGGTCATCTCTCGTGTACCTTTAATACCAGCGAGTGTTACAGAATAAGTCTGGGATCCATGTCTGTTGCGTGCCACACAGCAGTGCTGCCCGTATTCCTCCGCGCTGATGGTCGCGTTGCTGAGTGTGGAGCCTGTGGACGTGGCCGGGGCCTGTCTGGGTTGATGGAAG
Source organism: Pseudorhombus dupliciocellatus (assembly GCA_016785235.1). Classification (NCBI taxonomy): domain Eukaryota; kingdom Metazoa; phylum Chordata; class Actinopteri; order Pleuronectiformes; family Paralichthyidae; genus Pseudorhombus; species Pseudorhombus dupliciocellatus. The sequence continues at coordinate 7,579,009 of JAFBJW010000280.1, forward strand.
CTGTTGTCCACTGAAGGGGGACAGGCTGCGCCCTGGTACCAGGAGAAGGTGTGGACAGGTGGGTTAGCGTCACTGCTGCAGGTCAGAGACACTGGGAGGCTCATCTGTAGCTCTCCAGGCGGAGAGATGGAGACATGAGTGTTTCGAGGCGAGTCTGGACAAACGAGGAGGTCAAAGGTCAGCGTGTGAGGATGGAAGATTAAAGATCTTGACATTGCACAGTCTTGAAAATTGCGAATTTGTACAATTTGAAAATTTGAAAAGTGTTTGAGGATGGAGTACCAAAATGTTAAACGTACACTCTACATTAACATGGAGCACTGTTGAGTTCTGCACTCCCTCTCCAGTCTGCATCTGACAGTAGAAGCTGCCAGAGTCATCAGAAGCCACCTCACTGATGTTCCACACTTGTCCGCTGAAGCTCGGAGTGGCGCTTGTGCTCTTGAACCATCTGAAATGGGCCTGTGGATCTGCTGAAGGGCTGCAGCAGGCCAGATGTAAATCATCGCCTTCAGTGATGCCACCAGACGGACTCACTGATGCTTGGACTGCAGTGGAGGAGTCTGGGGGAACGATATGGGATTAGATCATTGACTCTTGCAGCAGAGAGCTGCAAAACTTGTCCTTTTTTGGAAAATTGATAAATACAAGTTCTTAAACAAATGGTGAATGCAAGTATCTGGATCTAATTTAAATTCTACTGCATTTCAGAATTTGTCTCTTTTGGTTATGTAAGGCCTGTGGGTTTATGCTAATCAGTATGCATGGAATTACATAACATGGAAACACAAAGCAACAAGGCCGAACAACTGTTTGACTTCAGATATTTCTCAATCATTGCTCAAAGACTTACTAGTGGAGCAACAGCTTCACTTCCAAAACACTGACTACACCGCGCCACACGCACAAAGGGAGACTGTCTCTCTTCACAATCTAATACTTAAACCTCTGCTGCAGCCTCATTGTTTAAAGTTCAGCAAAGACAAATTTCAGTTTGTCCACAAAGACCCATATGAAATTTCATTGGAAAGACAGATATGGCCAGGCTGAGCTCATGCAGTTGCCAAATTATGTGCAGACAGTTTCAGTTCTACTTCTCAAAAAAGCACATACTGTCAGACTTAAGCTCACAGTGTGGTTTTGGTTTCTTTAAGACGTCCAAATGGTGAGGAACAGTGAGACAAACAAACAGAAGCAGCTGATAAAACAATTACAACTTAGTGCTTTAAAAAAAAAAAGATCATTTTGAATCATTCCCACCGGCCACCAGCAGCTGTACGCCTCCCTGCGCTGGCATCTTCTGTGTGGGGTGACTGGTGATGAGGTAAAACACGTAGCTGCCGCTGTCTGACGGTCTCAGGTCCGAGATGGCCAGAGAACAGTTCTTTGTTCCTGCTTGCCCCATGTACTGCACCCTGTTCTGGTAGGATGGATCTGGGAAAATACCAGCACTGTGGTACACATACCTGACACACACACACGCACACACACTGAGGTACTTAGATCTTTTTCTAAAACTAGCTGTAGGTGTGTGTCCTCTGTTCCAATACCTCTGGGTGAGACAGCGGCTGTCTTCCAGACACCACATCTCCGACAAAACTTCGTACTGCTGCCCTTCTTCATCTCCTCTACCCTGTTACAGAACGATAAAGAAAGCTGTTGTCAAATGATTAATCCTGTGTTTAGTTTATTTTTGACTCTAGTTCTTCAAAGGTCTCTGAAAAAGTGCAGCGTTCAGAATTTATGTATTTCTGTTCATCGACTACCTGTGGCTCCACGTTCTTTGCCTCACAGGCTTTTGCCCTTGCAGAAGCGAACAATGCCCCCTTTATTCACTCACCTGAGTAGAGAGCTGTTCCTCTGCCCTGGTTTCATTGGAACTTTGGGGGTAGTCATAGGAACAGGGAAGAACCACAGAGGAACCAGTCACAGCACAGATGGGACCAGAGGGCCCATGAACTGACCAATCACCAGCCAGAATACCTGAGGGGCACAAGAAGTGAATCGACACATTATGACCAATTATATCCATGGAGACCCCCCCTTAGCACTGTGATGTAACAGTACAAATCTGTAAAATATATTTTTGAATTGATGATGACAACAACAATATAAAGAAACACTAATTTAAATGTATCAGTTCCTTCCAGTCTTGTTATAATACCACTGCTACTACTAGTAATAAACAAAAACATCACTTTCAAAATCCATCCCTTTTGAAATGGAATGGCTAATTAAAAACAACACAGTATGGGATATGCAAACAGAGATAGAGAGATTCAAATTCATGGAAGACTTTTTGATGAAGAGACATCACTGATTCCTGAATCAGCTCATCTGTACTTGAGGTGGGAGCTATCACGGCCGTTGCTGGCAGCTCTACATGACCTTACCTCTCAGAGACAGTGTGAGGAGCAGCCAGCAGCCCTGTGTCACCTCTCCACCCATCTTCTGCTCTTTCTCTTGTTTTTCTTCCCCGTGATCCAGCCGCCTTTGTGCGACCTTGTCTACCTCGTCTTCTTCTCCTCCTCTGCGACGGGTGTGTTTCTCTGTCTTCATAACAAACACAGTCAGTCTTCAACTTCCTTTTTTTAATTTCCCTTGCTGGGGCAAACTAGGCTGATGATTGGCCTTTGATATCAGCAAAGGCATCTATGCCACTTCAAGTCAGGCTGAAAACATGGTGTACGTGTTCTTGTTTTGAGTCAAATTTGAAGCTCAGAGAAGATGAGGGACACTTAGAGGACACCACAGGAGCAGCATGGCAACTTTTTTCTGTTGTTTTGATTTTACGCCTAAAGAAATAACCATGATTTAAATCAGTGGCATTGGATTTGACCACCACACCTTCAAAAGTGTCTTCACTTCACCCAGCACTCTCTCCTGAGACATAGCGATATACGTGATATGAGGTAATGAGGGAATTAGAATTATTGGGCACCCCTTTAAAGCTTAGTCGGAGGGTTAGGGCTAGGAGCTGGGGAATGCATTGTGCCAATGACTGTCCTAACACGAGGCGTGTGTGTGTGTGTGTGTGTGTGTGTCAGTGATCCATGCTTCACCTGTGCACAGCTCTAGTGCGCGCTCTTGTCCGGCTAGAAGCGTGACGTGACGTCACTGGTGCCCCTCCAGCCTGCGCAGCTGACCACTCTCACACACACACTCTCACACACACACACACTCACGATCCCAGCGACAAACTGCGGATCAAGTCGGACTAAGCCGTGTTTCACCTGCTCCAGCTGCTCCAGATGTTCCTGTGTTTCCTTCTAGAAGCGGGCGCAGGTGGCTTTGGTTGAGGAAAAGAGTCCTAACTGTCGCTGGAAACTTCCTCTCGCTCTCTTGTGTTTCTCTGCGGTCAGTAACCTGGGACAAGGGACAATAAGGATTCACTGCAAACTGGGATTTACCTGCGCGGGCGTCTTTGACATTTTTGGGAATAAATGTGATTGTTATTTATTTATTTTCTTTCAAGAAAGTAAGAATAAGTTTAAACTGAGGACTCCACTTGCTGAGAAGAAAAGACAGGTGAGTTAAAGTTGGACTTGTTAAATGAGTTAGTCCAGACCTGATGAAGCACAGTGGTGCTAGTAATGTGACAGGACCAGCTAAAAGCACAGATACTTCTTAACTACTACTACTACTTTCCCAGTAGTTTTTTTTCTTGATTAAGACGTCAAAGGGTTAAAAGAAAGTTGTCTCATGTGACATTGCATGGCAGGACAATGAGTTCTCGGACTGCTTTACCTCGAGGGTTAACTAAACATTTCCCTAACTTGTCATTATATGTGTTTAGATGTGTATGTGTGATTAAAATCCAAATTAGAGGACAAGAAAAAGACACAAGTTACACACACTGAGAGCGTCTTAGACGGGAGGACTGGGCCCTGGTGTGTGTTTGTTTGAGCTTGTCCATATATGTTTGTGACTACTAACTTGAGGATTGACTTTTTACATATTGAGAACATGCTAGCCTATCGTTTTTTAAAAAGCTGTTTGAGGGCTAAGTCATGATTTTAGGTTAGAGTTAGGGACTGTGGAACACCCTGTGTCACTGAGCGTCCTCTGAAACATGACTGTCAAAACATTGATATCTGTTAGTGCTGTCACTTCATATTATCAATGGCAATCATATGCTCCCTTCTTTTTCTTCCTGTATATCGCTCACTGATGCAGGCTCTAGGGATTGTTGGGTTGTTGAGGGCCTAGGACCCCCCCCCCCCCCCCCCCCCCCCCCCCGAAAGAAGGAGGGAGGAAGGAAGGAGCGGAAGAAGCACAGACGAAGACTGTCCGTCATTTCCATCCACAGTGTACAGATGTATGTTGAGAAGGTTGTAACAGAGGGGAAGATGGGTGAGTGCACATTTTACAAACACGTTCCTGTGTGTCTCTCACACACACACACACACACACATTGTAAGCTTTGCTGGTCATGCTACAGCTCACGCTGCTCGTTCTCTGTCCACTTGACAGTTAACCATTAACAGATTTGTCCAAAGTTAGCTGGCCATCGCTTTGATTTTCTCTTCATTTATTTTAGAGATTTGTCTTTCAGAAAAAACATTGACTTAGGTAACATGATAACAGTGATGATAATCGGGACCAGAAACGCCCACATACCACCTTACATCAACACACCATTCCCATTAAAGTGCACACACTCATTAATATCCATTAGCTATTCTCTGGGAACATAAGAACATGTTGCAATGCTCTGCCCCCTGATCCAGATATATCTCCAAACTGAATGGATTCATTCCTCCATTTTGTAGTAACATGTCCTGACCTATGTTATTTTGCGTAATCTTGCAAATATATGAAACATTTAGTTTGATCCATGACCTTGTTTCAACCCTATGCCACAATAAGCACCCACCTTACACTGAAGGGCCGGACTGAGGGAAGCCAGCAGAGTCCTCAGAAGAAAACTGATGTCGTTCTAACATAATCCATTTTCATCAACACTCCTTCTTGGCCATCCAACGTCCTCGTTGTGCTGCAACTTACTCTCTGTCTGAACGTGGCCAGCTCCCTGTAGCCCGCTGTGAGTCCACCCAGATGCAGTGAATCACTTTGCTGTGTGTAATTATAGGAGAAACAAAGTCTAGTCAAGGAGTGGCACATGTAGCCGGGCTTGTTTTGTGTACGTCTGTGCTTATGTTAGATTAAGTGAGGCATCACATTCAGAAAGAATCCGTTGCGACACCGTCAAACGCAATTCACGTGTGAATGAATGCAGCAACACAAATATGCGCGCTCACGCAGACGCCACCACAAACAGCAATTTTTCTAATTTGGCTAATATTTACGACACCGTGTTTGCTTTAGAGTTTTCGCACCAGGGCGACCACCACGCTACTACTGGCGTGACGCATCGCATGTTGTGCCTTCATCTTTATTTGCTGTATATGTGAAGGCTGCTTTATCCCATCCCATTTGGTGGGATCTAGTTTGGGTCATTTAAGCGGTAGTTTTGTAATGTGTTTCCTCAAAGTCCAAATGTCAGTCCATGATAACACGCTGGGTGCTGACTGTGCAGTTGAGAGTGGCGTGGATCAGGAGACATAACAAGCATAAACGTAACGTTTTAATAGTGAACTTCAGTGCTTAACAAATTCTGAAACAGTTGCAGAGTGAGCTTAAACACAATCACTCAAACACTCAGAGAGGAGGGCTTCAGAGGGATTTCCACAGAGAAATAACAAAGCGAGCAAAGTCTCAGAGTTTTCAACACACCGTGTGTTGTCTATGCATTTTGGTCAGGGCGTGGACGGCCATGTACCTCATCTGGTGCACAGCTGCTTGTTTTCACCCACCCTGAGGTGCTACAGTAGGCGGGCGCAGTCCGCGCTAGGCTCAGGGTTTCCCTTGCAACATCCCACAGAAAGAAGATATGAGTCACCAAGGCTCCTCCACTCTACTGCATATGGCTACGCATATGACTCATGGCCGATGGCAAAAATAACTCAATATATGTGGATCTGACACATACAGTACCTCGTGCCAGCTCTGTTTTCCCGGAGAGGCCGCAAGCCATGGCAACAACAGATCATCATACCCCTCCAGTGTATTATTGTAAACATGTCTGATAAACTGCCTCCTTCCGAATATCAAAAAAGTTCAGCATGCTGCTGTACTAACTGCTTTTACCAAAAAAACAAAAAAACATCAACAAAACATTTCCACTGACATTGTTGTGCATCATAATCCATTGATGTAGAGTCTGGCTTGTGAGCTAACTCTGTAGTCATCTGCATTGTAAATTACAGGTTAGTGAAGGAGTGGGAGACTTCTGATGCGGCCCAGTGTTGAAATGTGGACACAATAGAGTGCTTGTTCTGTCCGGCAATTTGAGAAGGAAGACCCCCGTCGTGCCAGCATAGGAGAAAGGGAAAGAAAGAGTAAGGAAATAGTTTAAGAAACAAGACAACAGTATGATTTGATAGTTGGTGTTGAATCTGAGAGGTGCCGAGGAAATCTGGGCTATTTCTCAGACACCATCTCAAGTTATATGTCCAGTGGATCGATCGGAAACTAAATAAATATATATATGCTTGAATTATCATCACAGTCCTCGTTCCAAGGAACAGTGACGCTATTGTCACACCAACTGCAAGTTTGCACGGGAAGCTAAATGAGAGGAGAGAAAGAAGCAAGGACAGGGATTGAAGTGGAGGAGGAGCAACCAGGAGGGACAAAGAGGGGAGATGTGGCAGGAGGCAGGAGAGGAAGTGGTGGTTTCAAAAGAAAACATCCGAATTGAGAGACAGGTTGAGGTCGGCACGGCCCGGCTGTGGTGCAGAGGAGATGTGAAAAGATAACGGATTAGAGGAGATGGCGATAAAGGAGGACGAGAAGTCGCTCTGAGTAATGCTGGATCCCCTTCAGTCTGTTAGGCGTTCACATCCACAGAACAAGAATAAAGAAACATGGATGGTTCTTGTTCCACACTTGTGAGGAAATATTTCCTATCAACGCCTTTTAATGCAGAAAATAGGAAAGAACGACGTGAGAGATGAAGGAAAACGTTCGAGGCAGGAAGGAAACTGTGCGTGTTCACTGTTTTCTGTAACGCGATAAGAAGGACTTGTATACTTACAGTATCTCTCAGCTCTGTCATTGGGTTATTGTTGGCTGCCACACCGTCACAGCTCAACATCTTTGAATTCGATCACGTCTGCATGGAACACATTTGGAGTTCATTGCTTCTGCTCCACAGTGGAAATCATTTCAGTAAATTTAGTTTTTAATCCTGCTAATTAACAAACAAAAAACAAACGAGAAGCACAGCCTGCTTGGTAATGATGGTTATGTAACCCATGATAACCCATGATAGTCAGCCAGCACACATGATCTGAGGGTTTATTACCCTTAATCTTAATGCCTGTGTTCTTCATCAGGTTTGCAATGAGCCATGTGTATTAACACTCAGCTGTGGGTCAAGTTGACAAGTCGTGCTCAGAGCAGTGGTCAACAAGGAGCAGCACACGCTGGTGGACACAGACAGGACAGACATGGCACAGACATGGTTTGTTCTTGCCTGGTGGTGGTGCTTCAGACTTTAGACTATTGATTGAATCAATGTCACTTGTACTTTTCAGTCGGTGCCAGGAAATGCGCTGCATGCCCCTTCGCATTGGGACACTGAGCAGAAACTGGCCATTCTGCTGGTGTTTGTTGTAGGGTGGTTGAGTCCAAAACATAGAGCCACAATAGCAGAGTGGTGGTCAGAACCTTATGCTTTATACTACTACTGTCAAACAGCTGTATGCTTACATAAATATTCTCTTTTTCTTGTTTTGCAACGAATAAAACGCTGAAGGCTTGTGAGCTTCTGCTCTGAATACAAGCACTCCACGTTCCCTCACGTTTGTGTGTGTTTGTGTGTGTGTGTCTCTGCAGGGAGCAGGGGCATCTCTCTGACCTGTGTGTTGACCCCTTGCCGGGTGGTTGGGGTGTGTGTGACGCTGATTATCTTGGGAGCCATTGGAGCAGCCGTTTGGGCCGTAGGTTAGATCACATGCTCTTACACATTAGACACACAATCTATGTCCTAATAAACCATGATTGATTGATGATTAGAAGTATTTTGTTATTCACTATCACACATTACTCTTCTGCAGTTATGTATTGTACGATGGAGGAAGACACAGGCCTGTATGATGGTGAGTATGAGAGGACATGCTGAGGGTTTCTAATCTGTAACTTTATAGCTGATTTCAAGCTGTGGTATAACTAGACTGGCTGTTTATATAATTGTTAAAGACTGAAAAAAGTCTCCTGATCCATATTATAATTGAACTAATTCTCTCTAGAGGTGATAAATATCCAATGCCTCTAGGACAAGTTGTAAAAGTTGACAGTTGTAAAAGGTGTGTGTGTGTGATCATTTAATAAACTTGTTGGAAGTGAACCCGCGTCATTCCCTGCAGTTCAGGTCAATTCTGCCGACCAGCGTCTCAGAGTCTTTGATCACACACAGAGGAGGTGGCTTCAGGTGTGTTCCTCCTCAGCCAATGAGCTGCTTGCCGGTATCACCTGTGAAGAAGTGGGCTTTGTCAGGTGAGATACACTCTGCCTATTATTTAGTGTGAATGCATCTAGCATTCATTTTATTTAATGCATAGTCCTAATATAAAAGTTCTGTGTGTGTGTGTGTGTTTAGTGTGGCAAATTACTCAGTCACATCGGTGCCAGAGGCCAGTGGAGATCCTGGAGAGTTCTACTGTGTCAGACAGGAAGAGCTCAGCTATGGCAAGAAAATCAAAGACTCATTGTTCCCATGGTAAAAAAAACAACCGTCCATCCGTCTGTCCGGTCCACCACCTGACTTACAGCAGCCACTGGCCGTGACTGACGCTGTGTATCTGTGTTTCAGCGACTGTGAGAGCAGGGAGGTCCTCACTCTGCTGTGTCAAGGTAGGAATTCTCGCGGAGGGCAACGCAACACCACCTTTCATCCTTTCCGTGTCCTGCATTCAATATTTTGCAGACCTGACTCGCAATTTGATTTCACTTTCTATAACGTTGGAAGAGATTAAGGCATCGTGAAAACAGTTATTTCTGGAAGCCATCTTATGGGCCAGATCCTTAGTTTGGGAACCCCTGATATACCATCTTTTAGCATGTCACCTTTGAATTGGTTGTATTTTCCTCTCCTCTCCTGGCAGACTGTGGCAGGCGTAGTTTTGCCGCAGACCGTATAGTCGGAGGTGTGGATGCCAGGCAGGGCAACTGGCCTTGGCAGGTCAGCTTACAGTACGATGGCGTTCATCAGTGTGGAGGATCCATCATCTCAAACCGCTGGATTGTCTCTGCAGCTCACTGCTTCCTCGAGTACGTGCCAGAGCTGCACCAGGCCCAGAGATGGCCGCTGCATCATGTTTAGTGTCATGGCTCTAACATGATAACAGAATCATATTGTATTGAAAAGAACGTCTGCATGTGAGGTGGTGTATATGTGTGGGCATCTGAAATAACGCCCTTGTCACTCCTCCTACGGTAGACGGCGCTTTGTGAACCGGTGGCGTGTGCTGCTGGGCTCCATCTATAACAAACCAGTCAACGCCATCACGGCGGAGGTGAAGACCATTGTGTATCACAGCAGCTACCTGCCCTCTGTAGACGCTAACATTGATGACAACAGCAGGGACATTGCCGTTCTGGCCCTCACTCAACCGCTCACCTTCACTGGTAAGACACAAACACACACAGTTAACCCTTAAAAAAAAAAAAAAAAACTGTCAGTAGGTCAGGTCTGACATCTAGTGTTTGGTTCTCATAACTACACCCACAGCATTATGGGCGACCAGGAGAGAATAAATCACATAAAGAACATTCAAAGGTTAAATGTCTCTAAGGCAGACACTTTATAATATTATAGAAAAACAAACAATTCCCCAATGTGCAATCACTGATCGTGGTCACATTTTGCTATGAATTATGGACACGTGATGGTTCAGTAATATCACACGCTCAGGTTTGCTTGTATCTTAAGACACAGATTATGTTTCTGTGTAGAATACATCCAGCCTATTTGCCTGCCAACATACGGTCAAAGACTGATAGACGGGCAGATGGGAACCGTGACGGGCTGGGGGAACGTTGGGTACTACGGTGAGTCCGCAGCTGCATCATCACAAACTGGAGAAACTCATTCATTCCGGGCGGATTCAACTCCTTGTTTTCGTTTGATTTGAACACATTCATTTGCTTTGCACTGTATATTTCAACTTGCATAAATACCCAGAAAGTTGAAAACAATGATAAAGTTGGTTGGTTTGACCGGGGATGTTTGACTCGCAGGTCACCTAGCAGACGTCCTCCAAGAAGTGAGCGTCCCCATCATCAGTGACGCCGTCTGTAATGCTCCCGATTACTACGACAACCAGATCACCTCCAGCATGTTCTGTGCTGGCTATGAGAAAGGAGGCACTGACGCCTGCCAGGTCAGAGTGTGCATGCGTTCATGTGGTTTCTAATCATGGGACTATATTCTCAGATACGTCCTCGTGTGTGTATCAACTTTAATGAGAGTCTAATGAATAGATCCCTACTTGTTGGATATCATTTTACATCTGCTCATTTCCGTCAACATTAAGGCGCTGACAAGGTGTGGGCGTAAACCGCTTAACACTATGTTGTGGTTTCAGGGAGACAGCGGCGGACCCTTCGTGGCAGAGGACTGTCTGTCTAAGAGCAGTCGCTATCGTCTCCTGGGGGTGGTGAGCTGGGGGACAGGCTGTGCCATGCCAAAGAAACCTGGCGTCTACACCAGAGTGTCCCGGTTTCTGCCGTGGATATCTACCGCCATGAGGGTGAGAGGCTGGATGAGCCAAGACGAACTTGAACTTGTTCTTGTCACAGAGATGTGTGAAATTACTGGCCGATCACTGCTATAGCCATAACACACAGCTGACATTTACTGTCACAGCCCCAGGTGGGTTTAAACCCTCTCTCCTCTCACCTCTCTCCTTCAGAACTATCACAACTCACCAGGGGTTCACAAATTGGCCCGACCATGAGATCACTGCTCCTATTTCTTCTACACTGAGAGGACAACATGGACAGATCCTGTAGGTGTCACCAGGAAGGGTCTTCAAAGCTGTGATCTTGTATCAAAGTTTTCCACTCCCCAAAATGTTTTGGTGACGATTTAATTTTTTTTTTTTTTTTTACTTCTTCCACTTGCCAATGTCAAGTTAAGAGTGTGCTGAAGCGCCCTCATTTTTATGACAGTTTCACCATTTTCTAATCATTAGTTGAAGCTTAAGTGATCAGGGGCACAGATGAAGACTATGTGAAGTAATGTTAATAAGTCCCAAACAAGCAAAACTCACATGAAAGGAAATTGTTTCGCCAAAATAAAAGCCCAAGCCAGAGTTACTACAGTTCCTGTGGATGACGGCCGTGGACCAAAACCTTCAGGCAGCCAGGCAGAGCAAAAGTCTTTCCTCAGATATAAGCTGAGACATAGCACCTTAAAGTTATAAGATCCATCCCTTAAATATCCTGAGCCTGTCCAAATGCAGCAATCTGGAATTAAGTTTGTATATAAACACAAACAGAGAGAAAGGAAATGAAGTTACAATTAAACTTTGCTACTGAGGCATAATTAATTTAATTAATAAAAAGCCAAAGTGAAATAATTTAAGACTGATTCTCCTGGACTGAAGATTCCTGCTGTGTAGGTACATAATGTGATATTTTATCTGAAATGCCTTCCTCACTTTTTTGTAGCCGCATTTGAATCTTTAGAAAAAAAAAAAAGCTGTTTAATGTTTGAGCTAAACAGCAGTTACATGAATAAATCTTGCAAAGACTCAGGTCTGTCTGCAATATTCTGGGTTTATTACAAGGATTCATACAGTTGGACTGTGAACTGATGCAGGAGTAATTCAGCCTTATTTTGAAAAAATACAAATTTACCACTGTAGAATTGTAGAAAACCTGTGTGCTGAATGCAGTATGTGTTTATATGGAGCAGCTTGACTTCATCGCGGTGAATTTTTCATGCAAGATTCAAATCTTTACCAAATTGTTTGCATTGGTATTTTTTGCTTTATTTTGTAAATAGTAGCGAGTAAATATTCTTGTTTATGTAGATGTTTTTGTCTGACAAAGACGTTATTGTCAAGGGTGCAAAAACCACATCAATCTCGTGAAATAGATCTTTTAGTACGTATTAGAGAAGCCTTTACTGTACCTCTGAGTACCTGTAGCTAACACTGTGTGTATGTGTATGTGTGTGTGTGTGTGTGTGTCCTGCATCTGGCCTGAATAAAGAATGGGATGTGAGCACTAATAAGTCAATTTGAACTGTTTGTGGGATGTTGACAGATTGCATGTGATTTAAACTAATAGAAACCACTTGACAACTGTATGATGCTTCACATGAAGGCTCAAACTCAACACCCCCCCTTTAAAAAAATAATGTACAGTATGTGTGCATGTATAGCAAACGTGATATGACAAATAAATACTGTAACATCCAACTGTAACGAAGTCTTAATTAAGTTGATGCATAATAAAGTCAAAGGAACTGTGGGCATTGTGGGCACAAGCTGTTGCACATATAATATTAAATACTGGAGTTTACATAATAAGATTATAGGAAAACAACTACTTCAGGAAGTGCAACAAACCTGCAGGAACATTGCTATAATAAATATATCATAAAACAAAAGAATCAAGAACATTTTCAGAAGCTTAACAAATGCTGGGTAGCTGACTGTTATTCTTGTATTCACATCTGCTTCAGCTGGACGTAACCACGGTCGAGTAGATGACAGAATCATTGTTTTCTCCTGCTGTGGCCCTGAGGAGAAAATCATATGAATGAGCATCAGTGCATTAGCTGGTGTTGTTGTGTCTACATTCCTTTCATGTCACATTCCATGGGACCACATTATTGTTGATAATGTTTATTTAAACTTCATGAGAATTCCTTAAGTGTTCAGAGATTTTTTTTATGAGCACAGGTTTTATAAATGGGTCTTGGCCCTTGAGGGGTTGTGTAGAAATAGATGTGTTCTATTTCATGACTCATTTTAGACTGTCACACTAGCAGATGGCTACAGACGTCACTGGAGTCGACCGACATTTTTGATTATTTTAGTCAGTTGGTCAACTTACCTGGACTCCAGTGGTACTCTGGTGATTTTTCTGGGTTTGATGCACACCGCTGTGTAGATAAGTTCGGCTTCATCACAAGAGGGAACCTGAGGGGTTGAAAATATAATATAACAGCCTGAACATATATCGTGTTGAATCTCCTGCATTTGCTCATTCATGTTTGGCGGACCACATTTACATCATATATGCGGTGCGTGTCCCTCGGACGAGAGGACTGAAATGTCTGGATGTTGGAGTAAATAGAGTCTGGCGGATCTACTGGGGCTGAAGGAGTCCACCCGTCGCCAGACACGGTCTGCTGCAGGGGAAACAATGAAAGTCAGTTTTAGTCATAACCCTCGTTCTGACTAAAACTGTGTTTACGTGTTTCAATGTTTACATTCAATTAAATATATTACATTTTTATGTCAAAATCTAAGAAGACCCTGGAGGACAGTGCTACACTATACAAACTACTGGACGGAGCCGCATGACACTTAGTGGAAGAATGTAGCATTGGTCTCAATTTAATGCACTCACTTTTTTTGCTGTGTGGTTTCTTTGTTTTTTCCTGTAAAAAGCAACAAATAAAACATTTGTTAGCACAATCCTGTGGCTTCACATTGCAGAGATGCTTACACATCAGTAGATTGTGGGTATCCCCAAATGGCCAGTTAGATTCCTCATGTTGATCCTCACCTTCCACCAACATCTAGACCTCTCCTGCGTCTCGCTCCAACCCCTTCTAATCTTTAATACATCACAGAGGTGTCTAAAATGCCCAAAGACTAAACCTTCATGCCATTGTCTCTGTGTGTTGTTCACTGACTCACCAGTACAAAAGAAGTGGTACCACAAGCATCACCAGAACAACGAATCCTACTCCGGCTATGATCAGGTGCATCTCGTTGCCTGAGGAGGAGCACACGGTGAGCTTAGACTAAAGGAGGACGAACCTTTCCTCTCTGTGGAACACAATGATCAAGATTTGTTTTTTAGAGTTGCACAAACTTTGATCGGCCATGTTCATGCTGAGCAGCTTCTCAGTCGAGCGGCCTTCCCCCACACTGTTCCTGGCCCAGCAGTGGTAGAGTCCAGTGTCTGACGCCTCCACAGACAGCACCTGCCCCTGGCCCACGTGCAGCACGGAGCTGGAAGGGTCTGTCCTCTTGAACCAGGTGTAGTTGTCGGGCGCAGGGTTGGCCTCACCGATGCAGGTCAGATTCACGCTGCTGCCTTCAGCAGGTTGTTGGGTATCCACTGAAACTGACATGTTCAACGGGCCGTCTGACAGCAAGAACAAACAGCACAGTGATGAGACGATAGACTGAAATAGAAATCTGAGGGTGCTCTGATTAAAGAAATAAAGACAGCCACAGAGAGATATTTCAAAAAGAATAAACTGTCTTTGGTTGGGCTGCTCACAACTAAAGGGCCAATGTGTACATGTCTTCATCTGTAAATGTGAGTCAACATGAACATGTTAAAACACTTCCTGTCTCTCAGAACCTTTCACAATATTTCCTGTCATGACTCTGTCCAACATCCTAATAATAAACACTTGCAGACTGGGGTAACTGGGGAAGTTTCATTATTGCCCCAGTCACTTTAAAGACAGTCACTCTTTCAGTCACTCTTTCTATCTAAGACACACATGCATGACACCAGACGTCTCACATGTCTCCACACTCACACTGGACATCCAGATGAAAGTGGGTTGAGTTTATCAGGTCGTGTCCCATCCAGCTGACGTTGTTCCAGGCCTGGCAGTGGTACAGTCCACTGTGTCTGGGCTGCAGGTCAGAGATGGTGTGTTTCCGCCCTGTACTGATAAAGTGTCCATCTCTATACAGGCTGTATCCTGTGTGTGACACGGGCGGGTTGGCATCACTGCTGCAGGTGAAAGTCACTGAACTTCCTTTGACGACGTCTCCTGGTGGACTCGCAGACAGCGTTACTGTCTTCGGAGCATCTGATGGAGAGAGCAGCAGGTATTTTGAATCACGCAGAGAAAGACATGAATAAAGTCTAAACTCTCGTTAATCTCTCCATGATACAAAAATATTCCTGGGTATTTGCTCTGTTGGAGGGATATGCACTATTCATCTCTAAGTAGTTTGTGTACTCTATATTTAATGAATCTGTAGATTGTACTGCCTATACATTGAAATGAAATGTTAATAGTGTACTTACAGTGGACATTAAGAGTCACAGAGTTGGATTTGACCGTCTCTTGACCCCGGAGAGCACAGAAGTACCTCCCAGCGTCCTCTTTACTGGCCTTTACTGGTCTCTGCACAATCTGTCCATCTTTAAACCAGAAAATGGTTTTGGGTGTACATCCCGATACACAGGTCAGCTTGATATCATCGCCCTCTTTTACAGTGCTCGGACTTAAAAATGCGGTTAACTCTGGTCAAGGTATGAAAACAGAAAAAAAAACAAAAACAATTTTACTGAAAAGAATTTCATTCATGAGGAATCTGTTATTTTCAATCATTTTCTTGTTACCTTTTACAGACAAAGAGGCATAGCTTTGGCTTGTCCATTTGTCCAATAGTGTCACAAAACTAAAATAGTACTCTCCACTATCACTGGGTTGGACGTTATTGATCTTCAGATTGCAGTTGCCACGATGGTTACCCACGTATTCATATTTCAACTGTGAAGGCAGATTATAGAGGCGATACAGCTTCCTCTGGCCGGATATAGTCTGGGCTCTAGACCAGACTGTGTCAGTGAGAATATGATGAAAAGGGTAGTCATAGCGGCACTTTATAACTACCGATGTCCCTCTCAAAGCACACTGATTTTCGAAGGTCACGTCCCAATCGCCACTCCAAACACCTTCAGGCAAACATGAAAACAAATACATGAGTTGAAATTGGTTGTAGTTGCTATAACAGCCAATACAGTGCAATTGTTTGTTGTTGTTGTTTCTTTACCTGGGAGAATACCAAGGATAATCAGCATCCAACTTTCCATTACTGAAAACAGCCTGGAACGGGACAATTCAAAACACCCCTCATTAATTCATATTCTGGTGTGACGTCAAAAAAAGAGATTAAAAAAGAAAAGTACTCACCCGCGATGGGAAACAGCAGTTGTTCAAGAAGTCCAGAAGTCGCAGTTATGAAGTGAAAAGCAGAAGTGTCACCACAATGGATCACGATTACATAGAGTCGGAAAGTCTCAGTGATTTGTTCAGGCTCCTACATCATCACAACAAGCCGAGGGTGCAGCGTTGGTGAACACTTGGTCACAGAACAACTTTGTGAGGAAGTAATACTTCAGTCTCAGCTGCCACCTTCGCCCTTGTGAAGTCCCCCAGATATCCTGTAGCTATTTTAAAACAAAGTTGATTTTATCATTACTTGCTGCGACAGACACAATATATATTTATATGTGACCCAACTCTGATCATTAGGTCAATGTTTCACAAATAAAACCTTTATCATCACATGCAGTTTGATTCAGGTTAAATTTGTTTGTTTTTGTTTAGCTGATTCCATCATGTGAGGTGTAATGTAGCAAATCAACATTTTGTCGATAATTCTGATTAGTTTGCATTCATTTGTGACCTGTGAAAAAACTACAACATGCAATCAAGTTCTAACAGGTTTTTATTTTTCTTTAATCTAGCAAACGACATGTGTAATCTGCTTTATTGCTGACATAGCTACAATGCAAAACAACAGTTCTAATATTAGAATAAATGTCCCAGCTTTAGCAATTAGAGATTCATGGCATATTCCTTTTTGATACCACAATGTCATTTTTATTGGAGTCAAATATGTCTGAAGGATTACGACCTGTCATCGGTCTGAGGCTGTAAAAACGAATGGATCACACAGTCATATTGCACATTGCTATTGGCTGCACAAGCTAAAAAGCAACAGTTGTTATAACTTGTGCTGAGTCTATGAATGCAGGCTGTTAGTGGTGATGCAACTCTGGACGTTAACATCATGACTTTGTCATATAACTCTGTTGAGATGCATAGAAAAAGAGGAAGAGGGAAGGCATGCAGCTCAGTGTTGACACACGACTCGCTCTCAGCAGCAGGGCCACATGCTGCCTTCATGGTCTGAGGGACCGGACCCAGAACAGTGTAATACGGCATCCACTGAGTCCCACTCAGTGTCTGGTTGACGGGAGGAACTTGGAGTTTGGTTCAGCTGAGGGGGAACATGGGTAAAATCAGCAGATTAGAGGTTTGATTTTATTAATATAGAGTGATATGAGCAGAACCTTGAGTGGCACAACAATGCACCAGAACACAATTAGAGATTTAGTTTTAGGTAAAGCTAGCCAATAAAATAAAAGGTCAGTATTGATCACAGTATTACTTTCAACAGTTAATTTAAATTAAGGTTTACGATATAGTGACCCAAGGCTGATGTATTGTGCTATTTATAAAATGTTTCGTGGTCTGTCAAGTGTTAAAACCACAACAACAACCTCAAGATTCTCTAATCTTTATTTATATTTATCTGGATAATTGTCACTATTGACTTTGTAAACATAAACATATAATTCTGAAAGAAATGTTTTATAAGTTTAGGGCTGCTGCACATTAGAAGATGGTTACAAAATAATCTTATGGCTACAAATTGTGTCAGATCCTTCCCAATCCCCAAACTGAGAGATGCTATATAAATGGATCTATTACCAGTATTAGTAGTAGTAGTATCGGTAGTAGTAATATTTAAACATACCTGTTAGTTCAGGGATGAGGTTGGGGTCCTGCCCCACGTGTAAACAATTTTGGAGGAGTCATTTGGTTTTCTATTGCCATCTAGCGGCAGGTTGTGGACCTGCACTTGGTCTGCACTGAATCAAGAACGAATAAAATCCATCTGAGTTCATCTGGACAGCTGAGTCAGATTATCACATAAACAGAGACATTATTTTGCACGTCAATACTGGGACCAGAGATTTATTGTAATATCTCAAACAGAAGAGGGCGTAAGGGGAGGAGGGATGAGACAGTCCAAAGAGACAGCGATGACAGCAGAGGATGACAACAAGAGCGCAAGAGGGAGACGGGGATGAATAAACCAGTGTGGTTGTAAAGTAGAGAGGTGAAACAGTAGACGTGCTGCTGTGGTTAACAGAACTGTTGGAACAGCAGATGGAGGAAGAAGACAGAATATACGAGAATAAAAAAAGACTGGAAAGAGATGGAATGTGAAAGAGTTGGATTCAGAGGAGGAGAGGAGGGGATGAAGATGGAGGAGCATGACATATACTACATGTGCCAACCCAGGTAAGATGAAACAAAGTCCACTTCCACATGACCAAATCACCCCTATTCTAAATGGGCACAATTTCATGTAAACTAGATTTTAAAAAACAAAACAAAACAAACAAACAAAAAAAAAACACGGTACCTGCACAGCTTGGAGTAGTGGACAGTGATGTAGTTGGGGCCGGGGTTACGAGTTTCAACCTCTGTGATTGGCGGAGCGTCTTTAAGAGGAACGATGGAGGGGTGGGAGCTGTCACTCAAGTCCTCTAATTCTTCCTAGACAAACACACCCACAGAGAATTAAAATCAAATCAAATATCACAGGATTTTCATTTACATCGTCAGAGTGAGCTGCTCACCGGTATGTCAGACATCTTGCTCTTTCTCACTGGGAAGGTCTGCTGGGCTGACTCATAGAACATGGTGTCAGCTGTCACTGATGGACGCTGGATGCACACGCACACACACACACAGAGCCCAGAACTAGAACCTTGATCTTATTTACAGGTTGAAGAAGTGCTGTTTCGTAAGTTTAAGAGTACTGCATAAATCATGACTGCACCTTGTTTGTTAATTCCACTGACTCCATGTCCACTCGGTGCATGTTCTTGCTGTGAGGAGCGGTTATAACAACAAACAAAAAATAATGCAATTAATCCACAAAACTGTGTGAGATCCTTTTCTGAAACCAGAAAATCAGAATGTATAAATCCACAATACATGTGCCAGCTATAACCAGCTATAAACTGGATGCCAGAAACCAATCAAATTAACCATATTGTAATATTGTGCTTTTTGTATCACACACCATTCACACACTGTCCTCAGGTGTGATGTCTGGTTTTAATATGGTGCTCAAGGACACTTTGGCACAGAGACAGGAGGAGCCGGAGATCCAGGGACGCTGGAAGTAAGTGCTGAGAGAAACTTCATGAAATGCTGTCATATTAAATTCAGTGCAGCAGAGCAATATGTGCGTTATAAGAACATTAACGCCAGAGCAGACAGCTCACTTGATCACAAATTTTCTACAAATAAAAATGCAGGTCTGTGGTCATTATGACGTTGTCACTGTGATTTTTGTTGCTGTTTTTTTTTTTTTAAAGCAACCTTTGCCCTAGTTAAAGTACTTTTGGTTATATTTCCTTGTTTGAGCAACACTTGTTGCAAAACGTTGATTTGAAATGGTGTATGTACTTCCCTTTCCCTCTGGGAAACACTGGATGTTCTAAACTGAGAAAACAATACGACCATTAATTCATAATGGTTGAACTTTTTCTCTGTGTATGACACTTCTTAAAAGCTTGCCAATACATATTTATTTTCTTTATTTGATTTTATTGACTCGTTTTTGTTTCTTTGTTTGTTTTTTACTGCAGTTACAGCGTCTCACCAGTAGAGGTGCTAGAGCTCCCTTAGCTTCTTCCAGCAATTTCTTTGGTTATTGTGCATCTGAATCTTAGAAGATGCAGTCACGTGTCAGTCAGCTGTTTGTGAGTGGAAATATAAATGTTTTCTTCCTGTCACCTGATCATAATGGCCACGGTCAAAGTGATGAGTGCAGCAGACACGCCCACTGCTGATGCCAAGGCGATGACCTTAAGGCGACCTGTGTGGGTGGGTTAATAGAGGTCATTGTCAGTGAAACTGGAAGTACAAAGTGAAAAGAGGAAATGGTGGATGGATGAGATTTGACATGAGATGAATAAAAATAGAAGGGCAGCGAGCTCGAAGAGAAACAGCAGCCTATTTCTACTTCTATAAAAATAGAAAAAGGGAAAGCGAGCGAACGGGGAAAAGAGCTGTGCATCATCCTGCAGCTGTCTAGACTCCAGACGTGTGTTTCCAGTTGCGATCTCCAACCCTAACTCCACTTCTTCAGCTGTCTAGACTCAAATAGTAGTTTTCCACAACACCTCATCACCTCCTCCTCTGCCCTCATAGTGAGAGGACTTTACATGACTCACCATGACTCATAGACAAACAGCCAGGACTCATGAGCGCACAATGGAGACCAGAGCCTGGACCTGGTGCTGTGGCAGTGACATGGAGGTTTTATCACTCACTCCAAACTCACAGAGACCGACATAAAACACGATCAGTGCCACAGACTATAAATCTCAGATAATCAGAGGCATAGATGGACAGAGTTTCACTGAGGTTATCAGAGACACGCCATCTCCTGCACTGCATTACCCTGACATGCATGATGTCTCAGCAGAGATGAACCAGCTCAGTGTGATTATGACCCTGAGTGTCATCATCGCATTGATGACACTCACCAGGCTCCTCTGCTTTGCCTGTTTACAAGTTGCACTGTTGGAGCAATCACCCGTTTTTACATGAAATAGATTTGACCTTTGTGGCCTGCGATCAAGCAAAGGACCAAATCCTTCATTCATTACTGTACAAAAGAGTGTTAAGATAATATGTTTCACAAAGTAATACTTTAGTTCTAATAAGAAACTCTCTGGAAGGCAATCCTTGCTGACAGTGGGCAAGAGGCAGGCTACACCGTAGACAGCTCACCAGCATATCACAAGGTCAATATACAGAGACCAACAGCTCACACTGATCTCACAGCCTCATGTGAATATCAGGATGGTGCATGAGGGCAGGTCGGGGTGGACTGTAAATGTCTCCTTTTTTTCTAATATACGTATGAATCTTCACGTACCTCTGACTCGTACAGTGAGGACCGGAGAGCTGTGGGCTCCGATTCGATTCCTGGCCTCACAGTAGTACTGGCCGCTCTCTCCGGGGCCGACCTCAGAGAAAGTGAAAACTGGACCGGACTTGGCGCCCCAAGCTGAGCAATGGAGCACAGAGAGCGTTTCAGATATTGACAAAGATAAACAGAAAAGGGGCCCAGTGAGCTTTTCTAATCTGTTTACCACATCGGAATTTAGGATTGGTGATTTTTGTTAAGGCAACTTCAAGTGGAATCACATTTTTCGGATGCTAACATTGTACAGAGCCCCCGTCCAGAGCCAAGCGGTGCCATGTGAAGTTGTCCACTGCTGGGTTGGCCTGACTGCTGCAGGTCAGAGTCAACGGGCGGCCAGCGTCCACCACACTGGAGGGACGAGCCAGAACGGAGGTGTTCTTAGGCGGATCTGGAGAGAGAGAGGGACATGGAGTGGGTGGTTTTGTTGATTGCTCTAAATCCGTTCCTACATGACATGGTCACTTTGTAAAGCGTTATGAATCTTTGAGATAATAAGTCATAGTGGTAGTGATTTAATAATCAAAAAGAGGGTATAGATAGAGAAGAAGTAGATATAAAGACTGGCAGGGAAAGACAAAGGTGAAACTTTAGAGCTATTGATCAGCAGATGGAAGAGGGGTTGATCAATACTGACTTGAAAACGTTCCAAATGCCTCCACAGAGTAACATGGCTGGCTGTATATACAGTATAAATTAGTATTTGTTTAGATTAGTGACCCAATATTTGATCAATCCACTACTTACAAAGCACAGTGAGTGTTGCGACAGGGGACGTCTGGTATCCCAACCGGTTGGCTGCTGTGCAGTAGTACTGCCCAGTGTGGTGGGCACGCACCGATGGTAACGTCAGGTTCTGAAATGTTCCTTTAGCCAGCGCCTGGTCTCCTAGAATACGATACCAAGCATACCTGCCGTAGAGAGGGTAGTGGGGATGATTCTGGCTTTAGATAATAACAAACAGTTGGTATAGAGTTCTACATGGTTTATAAATGACAAAGGGAGAACACTTCAGGACCAAAAGGGTTCCACTCTGGTACCTGTAGGCAGGAGGGTTGGCGTGGCTGATGCAGCTCAGGTTTACATGCGAACCTTCCCTGATGTCCCCTCGGGGACTCATCAGCACATGCGTGTTCTTTGGAGAGTCTCAGAGACAGAGAGAAAGACAGGGACGTCACTACCACATCATGAACTCAACACCACCAACAATGCCTTCAGTGGTGGGACCACTGATTCTCACTGACTCCATCAAATCATACAAAATCCATCATGCTGTCCTGAATGTTGAATCTTTAACGTTCAAATATACCAAACAAAATATTTTTGGGCTTTCAGGGGTAGACAGTTTTCCAGCCAAATCCAATACGCTGGATATATTATACGCTGCCACGCTGTTTACCCATGAGACTCCTGCATGGACTGAACCACCCACCCCTCCATCAACATAGCATAGTAGTGAGTACGTCATCTGATGTGATGCAGCCTTGCCCGTGATAGTGACGAGTACACGCTTACATGTGACATTGAGCAGCAGTGGTTTGGAGCGCTCTGTCCCCAGTGAGCTGCGCGCCACACAGAAGTACTCTCCTCTGTCGGAGTACTTGAGGTGGGACAGGTGGAGCTGAGGCCTGAAGCTGTCCGGGATGCTGCCGCTCTCCATGTCTGGAGAGCGGACGGAGACGTGCGTGGAGATGACAATCGAGTCCTCAAATGTTGGTAAACAGCCTGAAACTGTCCTGTACCTTTAAACCATGCGAAGCTTTCCACAGGCGGAGCTGCATCACTGCTGCAGGTCAGCGTGACAGACCCCCCCTCAGACATGTCCCCTGCAGGGAACACAGATATCGAGGTGGAGTGAGGGCCGTCTGGAGGGAGAGAGAAAGAGAGGAGGAAAGCAAAACCAGAAGATAAGAGAATAAGATAAGAAAACAAGAAGAGATATTGTATCTTCCAGATGTAAATGCAATTTATTAATTTTTTGAAGTGTTTGATTGTATTTAGCTGCATGTGTAGGTAGGAACAGGTATGCTGATGTCCTCCTCAGCTCGGTTGAGTTGACTCACGTCCCAGAGCGAGGGAGAGGGAGGGGCACTGTACATTCTGTGGCGGGATGGGTCGACAGGTGTAGGCCCCAGTGTGCTGCTGGTCAAACCGAGTGATGATCATCCACTTATCATAAGAGCCGAGGTTCAGCCCGTTCCTGTGTTCAGATCTCGGTGTTATAAACATTAGACTGTTTGTTAGTAGTAATTTCATACTGACACTGATATCTACAATAACAAACCTGTACAGTGCAAGGTTCCTTCCCGGAGCAGCACATCCTCTGGCCTGGCAGCCGACAAACACCGTCTCCCCCAGGCCAAACATGTTGGCTGGTCTGGCTGGATGCACACGGACCTGGAGGTCTGGCACGTGCACACAGACGTTCACTCGGGCACATAACCACAGACTGGCTGAGACCAGAGCAGTCTGGCGGTTTCAGCTGCAGTACCTGTGACATCGAGAGCGATGGTGTCGGGGGAGGTCCATCTACCCAGTGGTTGGTCCGTCTCAAACCTGAAGTGGTACTGGCCGGCATCGCTCAGCTTGACGCCCCGAATCTGAACTGAACAGCTGGAGTAGCTGCCCCCGATGTAGCTGAAACCCAGGGTACAAGTTTCTAACCATGTTGCTTTCAAAGACAGTCACCCAGCAGTCATCATGTCTATGTTTCTCCCACCGCGTGCGTCCGCTGTACGACAGGCTGATCTGATTCATGTCGGTGTGGTGGGTGAACTCCCTGCGGCCCTCTGCAGACACGCGGAACCACATGACTCGCTTCACAGTGTGGCCTGAAAACCAGAACAGGAGAGAATTCTAAAAGTCTAAACCCATAGAGCGAGACAGTTCATATCCAATAACCAGCACAGGATACAAAATACAATTTAACATTAAAAGTAATCCTTTTATACCTGATGGGTAGTCATAGCGACAAGGCAGAGTGACAGTTGTTCCTGCCCACACACAGATCTCCCGCCTTGAGAAAGACACACTCCACCTGCTCTGGATACCTGACACACACACACACACACAAAGAGGACATAAAACACACAAAATCAGAAGGAGCAAGAGTTACAAAACATGCAATGTGCATTAACACATTAACACTTAACTAAATTCCCCCCAAAAAAACAAACTCAAACAAAGCACTGAAGATGAAAATCAGCTCTACACTCCTCTGTCTTTTCACACGTATTATTATTATTTTTTAACCGCTCAGACACCAGAATGATTTGTCATCTATTGGCTGTTGTGTCCGCAAAGAACACATATTTGGAAACCAGAGAAAGTGCATATTTAAATTTACTGCAAGTGAAACGTTTCTTCCATGTGGCTCCTCGGAGGGGAACTCAAAGCACAGATAAAATGTAAGTGCAGAAGCTGAGCTGAGCCTTGATGTGCAGCCGCGGTGTCGGCCTGTGCTGCTAACTGCCTCCCTGACTGACTACCTTGCACAAAGGCCAATCAATACTTATAAATAACCTGAGCGTAAAGGCACAAAGGACACCTGGCTGCAGAACCCTATGTGCATAATGGATCCCATTAGTCAGTCATTAATCTTTCCAAGTATGATTTGCAGTAATGTGTAACACTTTTTTTCCATGTAAAACTTCAAAATAAAGCTTAAAATGTTAACGTCAAAGAGGCTGCCAGCTCATTTCCCCTGCTTCACATGACTTAAAATTTGACACCTCACAATGAAACTAAGCTCTGATAAGTGAACAGATGTGTTGTGTTTCTTACCTGGTAAAGCTGTGAGGATGATGCCCAGAAGCAACGCACCTGCCAACATCTCCGCTGACACGAGCTCTGTGGTGTCACCGCAGCAGCAGAGAGGTGACAGAGGAAGGGATTGCAAATGTTTCGTTGGAATAAACACCAAACCCTGTAGAACTGAAACTAAAAGTGAAAACACTGACCTCTCTAAATACCTTGATTCACCTCAGCACAGTCAAACGGAGACCTGTGAGCGACCGGCACAGCGATGGAGGTGATGCTTTTATAGCAGTGACAGTGGCATGGAGCTCAGAGTCAGATGATGCAGCAAGAGGATGAGGAGGAGGAGGAGGAAGAGGAGGAAGTGTATGTGTGTGTGTTTGTAAAGCGGCTCCAGCTTCCTCCTTATCCTCCAACTTTTGAGCTGTTTTCTATTTTCACTTCTTCTCACTTCTCCCTCTGAACGTCTGCGACCGGTTTTACCTGTGACTCAGATTTCATGATGCTGTGATGAAAATGTGACTTGTCCTCGTGATTATGTCCCTTTCACAACTGTCTCTTGAAGACAACCACAGCAGCAAAGCAAATGGTGTGTGTCTGTGCCTGGAATGTTTTATGATTCTAATACTTGTATTCCAAATAAATATTGGACAAGTAAAATGTGCATAGTATCGATAAACTCATATCTACGGACACCTTTCACCTCACATGGTGGATGCAGCTCAGGGGGAGTCATTCTTGTCTTCCTTTTCTGCATGCTGAAGTGACCTTGGGCAAAATATCAAATCCCAGAATGGAAAAAAAGTGCTGTCCACTGAGTGGTCCTCTAGACTAGAAAAGCTCTCAATAAATATCAAATTACACAATTGAGCCATTGGTCGTAATAAAATATTGACCTCAGCAGATGTTTTTCAAACTCTAGTTGTTCATTGTCAGTGACATTCAGATTTACAACATCAGAATCGAGTTTATTAGCACATATTTTGACTTGTTGCATGAAAAGAGAATACAATACAAAAAATACGGAGTGGATACAGGCAGAGAGGTGGATACGGATAAATAACATGAGATAAAAACCATTACTCTACTGCAAGAGCGAGCGCATCTTCAATCTGTTCTCACACTGTCACACACGGTGGTGCGTACTCACACCATCGTGATTGACGGATGTGTTAAATCAGCCATGTCTATCTGTTGAAAAGACAGACATGCACGGTTCATCTGAGAAATGAATTCAGGCCGGTTGGCGTTCGCTCATATACATATGCCGAGCAGACAGACGCAGCAGCCCAGATGTTCTCTCATCCACGGCTCTAATTGAGAATTGCTGGCACTGACAACTACCCACAACCAGACGTGGGGAGGTTGGAGACCTCTCAGTCAACTGTGTCCACTTAGCCTGATGAGTCTAAATGACTTTAACATCCCACCCTGCCACAATTTGGCCAATAGATGTCAGTTTAGCGTCGCGACTCGGCCAATTGGCTACTTACCCGAGCTTTGACCCAGGAATAATGATGATGTACAGTTTAACATTTCATTCAATCTCGATCTGCAGGCATCCAAATGAAGAAAAAAAAAAAAAAAGAGGGGAGTTAACGTTGAGGTTTCAGAGATGATATCTTGATCTACATCTGGAAATGAACACTGACATTTTATTTACTCGCCAACTGATCAAAGATGATGGAGGGGGCAATATGAGGGATCAGTGCTCTAGTTAGGAAACATGGTTGTATATCCGATTTATATCCTGTTGGATGATAGGACCCGTCTTCGGTTGCGCTTCACATGAACGCTACAGAATTATTAGTGGTTTTAATCGTTACATTCCTCATTTGCATCCTGAAAGGGCTCAGTTCTGCAAGAGGTCTCCATTATGTTTAGTGGGGAAAATGATCTCGACTTTGAACTGCGGCCCTAATAGGGAACAGAAATTCTCTGGTTGGGAGAGTTACTTTCAAAATATAATCAAAATCTTCAGGATGTGAGGTTAAATGAACAATATATTCCAGTTCACAGATTGCTAGGTTGGATTATGGTTTCAGACCCAAAATGGGTCACAGGCCCTTTTCTAGCGGGTCTCCACATGACAAGAACTCTCGTATGATTTAATGATCCAGGATCCCAAGGAAAAAAAAAGTCATTTTGCTCGCCGGCTGAAAACTTTTAAAAACCTATACTGATTTTACCCCCTCAAATACTGTCTGTATTATATAGAGTAAGAAGAGTGGTGGGCTTTGAGCTTAACCTGCAACCACAGAATGACTTCAAAAGGATCACGGCTCACTAATAGGTCAAAGCCTGATGTAATCTTAATCGAAAACAGGCCGGACTAAACGAATGAAGAGAAACAGATGGACGCAGCTAGATTAAGTGTGACTGACCACAAACAGGGAGAGAAAGAGGGTGAGAGAGGGAGGAATGAGAAAGTTCGAGGGGGAAGGTATAGGAGGCGGGGGGGGGGGGCAGAAGAAGGAGCCAAAAACTCCTGCCTGCTGTTTTCATGTAATGTGACCGCTCACAGTTCGCTCCCCTGCCATACTTTAAGTTGTACAATATGTTATTTCTGTGTTATTCCTTATGCCCACAGATTAGACTCTTGGCTCTGCAGGCCCTCCAGCCTTGGACGGTCTCCACGTAAGCAAATAACAATTTGACTGTCCAACATGTGTTAGTCTTCAGACTGAGTGCTGCTCTCCGCGGGGGGAAATCTGGGCAGGAATGACGATGATCAGAGCTACAATCAGATCTGACAAGGTGATATGTTGTCCCTGTGCTGTGTTTGAGGAGCTCGGCGTGATGACTTGATGAGCAGGAGCTTTGCCAAAGAATCACAGCAACCATCGGGGAGTTAAACAAAAGAAATGAAGGGAAACGCGGAGCGAAAACAGTCCCTTCTTAGTTCAGCTGTTACATCTTATCAATAAAACACACAGTATTTAGCCACTTAGACACTTGACTTTCATAAATAGGCCAAACCAAACACTTGATGAATTTTTAAAACTCCTAAATCTTTGAAACTTATTGCAGCACTATTAAATTTACCCTGGTTTTGCTCATTCCTGCCCCATTCACAAACTCGGCTGCAGGCTCGGATTTCTGCTCTGTGTCTGCCAGAGACCTGTCTGTGGCTGCTGTGGTATTCCACGCTGGATGAGTCATGTCTGGTGGTTATTATGGGCAGGCGCTTGACGTACCCTCCTCCCCCCCTTCTCTCACCCCGTCTAGTGGCAGCAGGCTAAATTGCATCTATTTTTTTGAGGCCCATCCAACCCAGCTGACTAAGATCACATCAGATGAAGCACGTACACGTATTGTTTAACCATGAATCTGTACACTATTTTTTTTTTTGTTACTTCCATTTTTAATTGAATAAATATTGATTTTATTATTTTAAAAATGAGTGGTTATTCAGATGATTTCAGACCACTGAGGGAAAATCTGATAGACAAGATTAATATTAAGGATATAAATCCATAAAAGTTAGACAGTGTTCCTACTGGATGTGAAGTTAGGATTTGCCAGTGCACAAAATGATGATCTCATGTTAACGTGAAAAGGGCAGGGTGCTGGATGAACGGATGCAAAACATCTTCATCTCTGACCCTGAAGGTCCAGGGTCGTGCTCGATTGCCCACCAGAGAAGAGCATTTCCTTCCTTTAAAGGAATGGTTTTGGGAAGTGTGCTTATTTATGTTCTGG
The DNA here is from genome assembly GCA_016785235.1 of Pseudorhombus dupliciocellatus. Lineage (NCBI taxonomy): Eukaryota > Metazoa > Chordata > Actinopteri > Pleuronectiformes > Paralichthyidae > Pseudorhombus > Pseudorhombus dupliciocellatus. The sequence continues at coordinate 7,607,556 of JAFBJW010000280.1, forward strand.
TAAGATCAACACCACAGTGAAGAGTTAACCTGGTATGGGTCCAAACGTAACACACCCCCTACGAGCAGCTCCAAAGCTGACTAGTTGCCATGGTGGAGCTCTGGAGGAAGTTACTGAGTGAGCTGCTGTGCCAAGGCAAGAATTTGATTGGCACACAAGACCCATGAAACCACAATGTGCCAATGTTTTTACACTTGGATTATTGATTTGAAAACACAAAGAAAAAAAGAAAAACATTTAATTTATAATGTTTACCTGTGTGTGCACAAAGGGTTAACTGACTGCTTCTTCATATATACTAGTCAGTAAAAAAAAACAACAGCGCTAACATTAAATTAAAGGTACATCCCAGCTATTTGTTGTATCATACACTGCTGACAGAACAGACTTTTATTCAGGAGAGGGAAATGAGATTAGAGATTTTGTTGATGTGTTTTTTTTTTCAATTGTTTTTTATGTTGTCTTTGTTTCTGTTTTGTTTAAAGAAAGTTCCTCTTTCTCATTTGCCTTTGTGCTTTGTGAGTTGTTTTGGTGTTTTCTGGCTGACTTTCACAACACTGGCACTACACATTCAACAACTGTATTGGGAATAAACGTTTTGGCAGAATCATCAACGATAACAATTTTTGCTGAATATGTTGAATTGTTTAAGGGGACAAAGACAAAGAATTTGTCCGTCTGTCTGTCTCTTTGTATTTCATGTGTGTTCAGAGTAAGAGTAAAAGCCATTTCCTGGCTGGGACTGAGAGAGAACATGTGTGTCTTTGGTCTGTGTTTGAGAGAGACAGTGTGTGGGAGTCTCTCTGTGTGTGTGTGTGTGATGGCTTTACCATGTGCAGAGTCCCTCAATGGGACTGAATGAAGTCGGATATGAAGGAACCTGTCAGGTCTGGGCTACTGTCGGAAACCCGCCTTCTGTTACCTCCTCCTCCTCCTCCTCCTCCTCCTCCTCCTTCTCCTCCTTCTCCTCACTCTGCTCTTCTGCTTAACATCTGAACATTGTACATGAGATGTAATAGGTGCTCAGTTTAATATACAGGCAGATTTAAAAACTTGGAGTTCTGTTTAAATTGTTGTTGATTTATTGTATTGTTAGTTATTATATATTAAATAGAGTTATTTTATTTTTTCCTCAAACCCCTGAAAAACTAGTTTAAATGCACTCTATTTTATTAAATGTTTATTATAGTGTATTTTCATTTGTAAAATATTTGAATAAATACATTAATATATTCATTTTGACAAAGGTGGGGATTCCACATCTTTTTTCCACTCTCCACAATTTCACATTTACGGAACTGACACATCCATGAGTATGTGATAGTGGCAGAGTTGGAGTTGTTAAAGAGCACCCTCAGATTTACATCATGCCATAAATTCAGCCATGCTGTCATTGACTTCTTATCTTTGTGTTTTTAAAAAGCCCAACTGATGAAAACTGATGAAAAGGCCCGGCTTCAAATGCGTCAGGAGCGTCCACTCCCACCCCGGCTATGCTCCGGCTACGCCCCGGCTTCGCGTCATCCACATGGAACAAGCTCAGTCCAGGACTTTCCTACAATCCCAACCCCAATCCTAACCTTACCCCAAACCCTGTAATTAGTTTTTTTCTTTTGAGCGAAAATGGTCCACACAGTCATTTTCTGGTAATTGACTGCAAGTAGAGTTTAAATGGTCACAGACACATATGCACACGGACACACGTGTGGCCTGCATGCATGCGCGCGCACACACAGTGGTCGTGCAGCTGCGGCGTGTGTGATAATGAGACAATCCTTGGAGGGGCTCATCTGGACTGTGTTATATCATCTCCCTGGAAACGGTCCACAGCCCCAAAATAGGAGTGTTTGCTCGCAGTCAGCTGCAGCATGATGTCATCCAATATAATTCCTACAATCAAGGAAAAAAAAAAAAAAAAAACAATATTTGATGACATGTGAATGAGCAAAGAGCAGTGGTTTCTTTAAATATGGAGATTCTTGTGGTGTAGACTAATTCAGAGCTCTGTCTGCAGCTAATATTTGTCTAAACAGAAAACAACTTGTTGCCAGAGCTCATGCACCTGTCTGTGATTTTCTCAAGAAGAAGAAGAAAAACAAAGACTTGTCTTTAAAGCAACAGATACTTGTCCAGTATCAGTATCTGCTGCACAGAGAACCAAAAATACTACAAAACACCACGTACACGTGAAGACATGGACCTCGGTCTGCTTTCACAGGCTCAACCAGGTGTTCGCTGTTCTAATGAGTTTCACTGAGCTACTGACTTCATAGCCTTCACTAGGTGTTTCCCTGTCCCCTGCTGTGGCTTGTATTACTGACTCCACATCTGGACGGGGCACTTTTACAGTACATTTACAGTTTTACAGTAGAACCATATGCACACAGAACACATAATTGCAAACATCAAAAAAAGAAACACACACAATAGACCTTCTTTTGACTTATTTGTCCCTTTTTATGTGTATTGTGGTCCGTTACAAAGGTGGTTTGTGAGCTTTTTAGCTGGAATGAAAAGCCCATAGCGACCGCCATTCTGTCACTCTTTTTTTTTTTTTTTTTTTTCAACTAAGAGGATGTGAATAAAAATGAATGTGAGCGTGACCGTGTCACTGTTGCCTTGAAAGAGCCTCGGATTGGCCGGGTCTGGCCTGCTTCCCATGCAATAGCTTTATTAAAGGCTGCATCTGTGTGTGTGTGTGTGTGTGTGTGGTTTACTAGCCGGCTGCGGTGGATCTCAGGGGACAGCCCTCTCCAGCTGCTGCTTTACAAGACTGTAACATCAAACACACACACACGTACACACACATTTGACACAAAGGTCTGACTTCACACATCTTTCACGTCAACGCTCAGCCTCCCTCGACAAGTTCATCAAACGAACTCCTCCTCTCGCCGCTCCCGCTCCCTTCACTCCACTGATCTTTACTCTCACACCTCCCGCGGTCTCTCTCCTCACAGAAAAATACACAAAGTGTACACAACTCCCCCTGTTGGAACAACAATATGTGGTTTGTCCTGTTCCCTCACATACAGCTGTAGCGTGTGGATGAAACCCTGCACAGTCATGGTTAAAGCTGTGGAGCCATCAAGGCTTGGTTAGTTTGAGGCATAAAAACAAATTGGTTTAACTTGGTGAAAGATTGTGGTTTGGAATAAGTATAGCGTTCACATTAGTAAACAGGGTTGCGCAATGATGAGAAACAAAGTTGGTTGCTGGACTGGCCTCACAGAGGAATCATGAAGTGACCTCCTGTGCTTTGTGAGTCGGCCCCTTTCCTCAACCTCCTCTTTGCTGCTCCAGGCTTGACTTTCTCCTTTGCTCCCGTCATGATTGCCTGTTTATAGATATTCCCAAAACACATCTTTCATATCAGGCCAACAAGTGTAACTGTGACCTCTGACCTCTCTGGAGCCGGAAAAACAGATCAACAAAGAGAATATCTTCTCGTCTCCCCCTCCGCTGCACGGGAACCTCACTTAGACTTTATACAAGGCCTGGCCAGTGAGCGCTGAACCACTGCAGCTCCGCATTCATAAAATTCAATATGAAGTATAAAAGTATAACTGCTTTTGCACTCTATATTTATTTGTCTTGCATCCCCGCTTTTCCACAATAAAAGTTCTGGGGGGAAAGAAAAAAAAAAAAGCACATCTAAAATGTAGTGCACCGGAGAATCTGTCAGCGATGACAGAGATGAGAGATTTACTGAGCTCAGAGTTTACTCAGTCAGCAAATAATGGCACCACAGCATTTTTTATATAGACTGTAAAATAAAATGACAAAACCCATACCAGCCACAGGTGTCAGCTTATATATATCTGGGGCTGGTGTGAAAGAGGTTTTAAAAAGTGGGGGCGGGGCTGTATCTGCAGTGGAAGAGGAAGGTCTAATACTGCAGAAATTCACGGTATTTGAATAAATTCAAACTGTTATGTAGGGGCGGGGTCTGCAGGAGGGAGAGGGTGAAGCTGTGCACAGGTGTTGTACGTTACATTAGCAGCAGCGTGCTGGGGGGGGGGAGTGCGAGAGTGAGGAGACACCCAGCAGAGGAAGAGGCAAACGCTGCTGGAAGAATGTTCCCAAATGTTATTGATGGAGGACCCACAGAGACAGATGAACTATTACCTGTTACTTTAGGCTTTGGTTCCTCTGTGGTTGGACCGGGAGCAAACTTGATGAATTTCCCTCTCAAGGGAAACCGGAGGTTTATAATTTTTTGCATGCATTTTGATCCCTGTCAGTTTATTTTCACAACTTTTTCACTCTAGCTCAGTTCCTCCTTTTCTCAATGAGATCAAGCAAACACACTTGGTTCTGAAGTTTTCGTTTTCAGTCAACCTTTGCTGCTGTTGCTCTCTGTGTCAGCGCTGTGGGCTCCCTGGCATCTGAGGCAGCCAGTCATTACACCATGGAACGTATAGTGGAGCCAACCAGAGCCATACGAGTTTGGAAAAACCATAGTGTGAACCATTTTATTTATTTTTTCTTTCAGCTGATGCACATTTATCATGACCTCACTGCTCACACACACTGCTTTTCCTGAACGGAGCAGATTGATTGTCATTTGGACAGTTGCGCTCAGATTTGGAGTTTTTTGTTCGTTCTGTTTATTCCAGTGAGCTCAAACGGTCCAAGTGTCGAATTCGAGCGTGGCTCTGGAAGAGATTGGAGTCAAACAGCCTGGCTGAGCCGAAAACTCACGATCCAGGAGGAAAAAAAACAGCGGTGGGCAGAGAGGCTGGCAGATGGAGGTATAGAAGGAAAAACAAGGGAGAGGGCGATTGAGAGAGTTGAAAAGAAAGTTAAAAATACAGAGAGAGTGAGAGAGGTGAGGCGGTGAGCGAGTCAGGTGGTCAAAAGCGTTCCTGCCACCTCATTAGCGGCGGTGACATCACAGCCAATTTCTCTTTTGGCCTGCTACCGCTCCGCCGCCACTCCTCTGTTACAGGAGACGTATAGAGCGGCTACCGGCCAGAGTCTTTAACGGCAGAGTCTGGGGAGCTGCTTTTATGTCGTCAATAACTCCTGAGCAAAGTAAGAAGGAGGCTGCATGAAGCCGTCTTTGAGCTGAGTAATCACAGCTCCGAGTTTTCTAATATCAGAGCGACTCCCTTTCATGGCCGGGGCGCAGATCAGCTGCAGCTGTCCGTATTCCACCGATTCAGTTATAACAAAGCTTCTAACAGCTTCTCTCGAGGACGGGGAGCTTTCAGGGTTGCTCGTGCTGCAACAAAGCAAATATTTCACAGGTGACAGGCAGTGCTTCCAAACTGGCACCCAGTCAACCCCTGTACCTTCGAGAGGCATCGCGCCATTTGTTTTCTCTGTCAGGCCCAGTTTCAACAGGAAGCAGAGGCCTAGCGGAGAGGAGAGGAGTTTGAAGTGCTGCTCAGAGTTTGATAGGCTACAGTCAAGTGAACAGCATCATGGTATAAAACCGGCTGATGTGAACCAGACCTTTCACCTACAGATTTGTATTTCTGGTTATATGTTTATATGTTTATAAATACCTGTGGTGGTTACCACCACAGGTATTTATGCAGGTATTTATATACCAGTCAATTTATGATGATTTTTTTTTTTCCTTCTCAGCATTATGACATTTCCAACGCAGTTACGTTTCATCCCCTGTCTGTTTGTTGCTTGTTTTAATCAAGTTAAGTCATGACTCTGAAAAGGATCCAGTGTTGGTCGAGGATGAACCCATTCATGGAACCTGATGTAAAAGGATTAGATACGTTTAGGAAACTAATGGAAACTAATTTGGTTCAGCTTGTTGCAGTTAGAATAATAACTTAAAATAATACTTTAATACATCCGAGCAAGAGAGAATAATTTGACTCTTGATTGGTTTCATCAGGTTAGCCTCAGACGCACGCAGTCGATCTGCTTTCCTGACCCTGGAGCTCTGCTGCAGATGAGATGGATTTAAGCAATGTAACTCAGCCACTAGCAGCTGTTAGTGGAAATAGTGCAGGTGTGAATGTGTTACAATCAAACGAAGAGCATCTGCTCAAGACACACACACACACACACACACACAACCTTTCAATGTTTAATGGAGCTGCACTGGAAAAGACTCACTTACCATGAACACCAGATAACGGATTGGAAACAGAATCCCATCCGTCCAAGTTCCTTTTATTGCTCCATTGTGTTCACAAATACTGCATGATTCAGACAAAAGTAGCAGAGACACCCACGTGCAGCGCCGCTCACGTCTGACGGCGGCCTTCAGACACGCTGCTTGGACAAACGAGATAAAAGTCACACAGACTTTAATTTCCCAGCATTTGTTTCATTGTTTTACGGCGTTCTGAGGGATGTCGAATCAAACAATAGCTTTTTACTATGTGTTTGAACCCAGTGCACCGCCAGTGTGTTTGTGAGAAACTCTATCATAAAACGGGATATGAACGGAAAAAACTGAAGAGAGCGAGCACGGTTTCAACTGATGTCTTCCAGTTGTGTGACCTCTCTTTCCTCCTCCGTCTTTTTTCTGTCTCCCTGCCTCTCTCGGTTTAATAAGGCCAGCTGTAGAGTCTGGCTCTCCTGGGAAGCACAGTAGAGTGTGGCTCGAGCTGGGGCTGAAATTGGTGGTGGGGGTGCAAGATTGGGGGGGGGCGAGCACTTCCGACCATTTTCCCCATGCAATACACCATGCAGTCTGGAGCGTTGGCAGGCTGCCGCCGACTCTCTCCCCTTCCACTGCTTTCCCCCCCACCTTCATTTCCTTCCTTTCCATCCTACTTTTCTTCCTCCATCTCACTGCTGCAGCTTCTGTCTCCTTTTCCCCTCTCCTGCTTTCCACCATCGCTCCTTGCTTTCTTCCATTTCCTACCCTCTTCCTGACGTCCTCCTTTCCTCCATTCACTGGCGTGGAAAGCAGACAATTACTTTTGGTAATGACCCTCTCCAGACGTCTGCTCATTGGCATCATAACAAGTCCAGAAATCCCCCCCCCTTCTGTCACTTCTCAAAAACGACTGTCCAAGGACTACGATAAATAGCGCAGCTCCTTGGAGTCTCTCTCCCCCTCTAGACGCCTGCTCTGTGGTACCATATCAGGTCCAGACCGGCTTCCGAGTTTTGACAGGTCCCTGACCTGCGCCAGAGCAGTTCAGCTGGGTTGGGACTGTGTGTGTGTGTGTGTGTGTGTGTACAAGGCTGGGCCTGGCTACGTTTGTGGGTGTTTTTCATCAGACTAATGAATAATAGGTCTGAGCTGAGAGAGGAGTATCGAGCAAGAGGAGAAGAGGAGAAAAAAATAGGAGAAAGGAGTTGGGGAGGAGAGGGGAGGGGTAATGACTATCAGATGGTGTTCTACTACTGTGCTGCTGCTGCAGCCGCCACCGCCGCCGCCACTGCTGCTGCTGCTGCTGCTGCTGCTGGATTTTTAAAGAACAACACAACTCAGTTAAAAAAAAAAACAATCACAGCGACTCAGATCTAACGTAGGAAGAGGAGAGTCCAATGTGGTGTGAAATACAGCGGACTAAAGACCTACCAGAGTCACAGAGAGTGACTGAAGAGATTTACTCTATGGCTCAGCCGTAATTTAAAATAGCTACAATGCATATTTAAAGAATAATGAATTATCTCCTCTGACTCCTCACAGTGACAAACCCATGATTCCCACGTCTTTCATTAACTTCTTGGATTAAAGTCCTTTATGAAATCAGTCATTTGATTTGTATCATTTCAAAAATACATTTCCAGAACAATTTTCCACAGACAGCATTGATTGCTGCGTCTGAAACACAGTTTTATGATGAAGCTCGCGTGTGTTTCATGTTATATGAAATTTTATCCTTTGTCATAATATCAACCTGCAGAGATTTGAGGCACACATGAATATTTGAAATCCTTATTGTGCACTTACAGGCCACCGCTGCATGTAGTTTTATGTAAATGTGACTATTACTGGGCTGTAATGTTGCTTCCTACAACATTCTCGGACCAAATGCAACCATGTGTGACGATGAAACGTCGTACAGTCTGATTTCTGCTCAGTCAAATGTTTTCTGGCCTGTGGGCAACGGTTCAGAAAGAAATGGATCCTGAGTGAGAGCAGCCACACACTCCTGGGAGATGCAAATCACAGGAGGATCATGCTAATGCGTGTAATGACGGATCACAGCAAGGGAGGCTGGTTTGGAAACACATCCCACTAGCAAGGGGTAACAAAAGAAAAACAATACAAAAATTACAAAACAAAATCTCAACAAACAAAAACACCAAAGAAAACACTGTATTATTTTTTAAGGTCATACCCTGTTCCCTGTATTATTTTGTAGTCTTGGGCATATTTCATGTTTTATTTTGTAGTCTCTGCTCCCTTGTGTGTTTTTTCCCATTGACTTCCTGTCCTCGTCACTTCCACCTGTTCACAGTAGCCGACCTGTGTCTTGTTGGAATTAGTCGGCCAGGTAATTACCCTCTCTGCTTTCTTTGTTCTTCGTAAATTCGTTGTTGCTGTCGATGCATTGGATGTTCCATGTTCCATTTGTTGGCCGTGTAAGTTTTTCCACTGTTTTCTTTGCCTTCTGGTGTTTTTTGCTCAAGAGCTTTTCTTTTATAACATCTGTATTTCCTTTAAGCCCTGTGACTTTATTAACAAAATACTGCTTTTTGGTCCTCCTTTTCCTTCTCCTTCATCTCTCCTTCTTGTTCAGTCATTGTTATGGATCAGGGGAGAATGTGTTGCTGTGAATCCAGATCAGGGGTAGAAAGCAGGACTTATTTCAAGGGACTGTTGGGCATTTCTAGTTTCAACTGATCTCTTCCTGCAAATCTTTTCATGACTAAGATCTCCTTGTTTTCTTACTGAGAGCTGATGAGGTATCCATTACACTCATTATGTGATTATTCTTTAACAATCAGAAGCAGATCCAACACCAGAGCCAAACCCCACTGTTTACCACTCTGCCGTCCAGGTTTTCCAACCATGCATGAGAAATCAGCTGCTGGGTTACACCACAGTGGCTGTTGTCAAACGTTTGTTTTCACTATGTCATTTGGTTATTTTTGGTCTGCTCTGCTGAAAACATTTCTTTACATGCAAAATCTGCGTAAAAATACAATATTGAGGGGTCTCACCCCGGTCCAAGAAGGAGAGTAAAGGGCACTGGCGAAGGGTAGGGCACAGTGATGAGTGACATGATCTAATGTGGAAACACGTTACACTGACTGGACGTGCTGCCCGTCTCCCTTGAATTGTTATTCCATGTAAGACCCAGGGTTGATTACCACATCTCAAGCCACTTCAGTAACACGAAACCTCAGTCATTCATCCTATGTCAGTATTTTAAGGACATGATGTGGAATTGTATGTGCGGCACAAACACTGCCAAGAGTGCAAGGGTGGAAAGTTAGATGTGCTGAGTATTTCCACTTTATTCTGCTTTACGTGTTTACAGCAAGATACTTCAAATTGAAAGCTAGCTTTGTGTATCTGTACAAACATCAGTTACTGGACCTGCCTATTTGGAATGAGCTGTTTTCTTGGCCTGTGAGGATGCTGGTTCTAGTTTTCTTTCTAAAACTGTGAGAGTGACGTGCAGTTATTGAGCTGTAATGACTAAAGTCCAGGTGCCCAGCTCTGTAACTTTGAGTAAACCATGTGCCCGTCCTCTCTAGTTTGTAATATAGCTGCTGGATTCTGTTTTTTAGAGACTGTGTTTTTCAAAAAGTCCCCAACTTTCTCAAATAATATGAGAGGAAGTACAAGGCATATTCAACTCACTGCGCATAAGCACAACGCAAAGGCGCTAACGCTGCATTCACATGTGAATAATATTGAATATATCACACGTCCAAATTACCCAAAATTCAACACTGCCTTTCGTTAGACTCTTATAAACACACACGCCGAGAAGGGAGCCAATCAGATTAAGGGTTTTGGAGATATGCAAGCCACATACAGACAGACAGAACCATAATGCTTGTCTGTTTTTCTCTATAAACCAAGCTCTTATTACATTATAGAGAAGGATGCAATTTGACCCATGCTGCTTTTTTATTACTGTATTTAGACAGCGGTTTGATCCCTACCTTTAACCTCCCCCCAATCATAATTCCTCCTATCCTTTCTCATGTACCGTAATCAACAACTGCAACCAACATTGGCTCCTGTTCGTGCAGTCGATCCCACAGCATAAACACTACGGCTGTGATTGAAGGGTAGAGATAGATACTGAGGAGGAAGAGAGGGAGAGTAATATGGAAGGAGGAGAAAAAATGATGGCGGAACCGAGGGAGAGGGGGAGTGATGAATGGTGACTATAACATTGTGTAACTCTGACAGATTATTCATTGTGCTATTAGTTTTCAGCAGCAGCAGCTCACCGTTGCCAATCTACACAAAAGATGCATACCAGCGACAGGAGTTGGGTTTAGAGTTTTCATTAATGTACTACTGAGGATTATGGACTCCATTGTTGAGTTTCACATAGGTTGTCGACCTTTAACCACAGTGCATTTGAGGCAGGAAACGCAATTTAAAGGTCACTCAGTTCCTTGGAAATGAGCCTTCAGTTGCATGATCATGGCTAATAAAATCCCAGAGACTTCAAGTTGGAAAAGTATATCAGAGTTTGATGAAGGCAGTAAAATATGTTCCTACTATCTGAGGCTGAGCTCCATTTTCCAAACAGAACACACAGACAATAGGTGCAAAGACAAAGACAGACAATCAGATGGCTATAGAGAGGGACGCTTTGCTCTTCCATATTAGTTTACTGCATAGAGATTTCCCCCTGTTGTCCTCCTTCCCTCTGCTGTCTTGTCCCATTCTTCTTCTCCTCGGCAGAAAGACAGATTGTTAAAGGGAGTTTAAGTGAGTAAAATTGCAGCGCTCCTCCACACTCCACCCTACAAATCTGAATCCCCTTGAGAGACAACTACTTACAGGCTCTCTCCAGCATCGCATGTGCAGATAAAAAACAAAAACAAAAAAAAACAGTTCCAGGCTTCAGACATTAGTCCAGGTTGAACTATCAGCTTCCAGCGCTGTGGCTTGCCTCAGCCTCCCAGCCTGCTGCCCAGGGACAAACACGGGGGGAGACCGCAGGCAGAAAGGAAGACGCAAATTCTGACTTCACTGCTTGAGCCTCTCAGCTTCTTGCTGTCAAGAAAGTGGTTGAGGAAAACAGTCAAACGTCAGTTTTTCGCAAACCAAAGTCCCACTTCTACCTCTTGCTGGTAGCCTGCTCTGTCAAATAAATCTGGAAAAAGAAAAGCTCAGCCAATGGAGAGAAGCAGGAAAAATGGAGGATATCATTTTCTCATTTTTTTTTTTTTTTTTTGCCTGCACAACTGATCCATGTCAAAACCTGCAAACACAATATTCCAGAGTATTATGAGATCATATTAATAGTTTGATCGTGTTAGGCATCTGATATTTGATTGCACTGTCCAAGATCATGTTTTTATTACTCCTGTCAGTTGACAGCATTTTATTCCTGTTCAGTTTCCATTTTAAGTCGCCATCCAAGTAACTGTATATGTATACAGTATTCATGCTGAGGGGATATGAGTTTCAGAAGGCTCCATGGCCTCTAAGGTCACCAAACCCACCCAGCGAACTGGGGTGATGCAAGTTCTGTTTTAGGGTGGATTTCCCCTGGAACACACAAGTGTGCAGCCAAAACAAACTCCTGCTGATGGTTTGCCTCTTGCCTCCGGTCTCTCTGGCCTGCTTCTAGACAGCAGCCGGGGGACCCTCACCGCACAGAGGAGGAGCGCAGCAGTCCTCGGGCCCTCCCACCGCCTATAAGAGCAGAGGCAGACGGAAACACTCAGACAGCAGGCACACGTGGAGCAAAGAGGCCGAGAGGGAAGAGGGGCGACCAGCAGAGAGCAAGAGAGAGTCGAACTGCCGCCACGGACGGGGAGTCGTTTCTGCAGCTGGACTTGAGACAGACGAATATAGAAACAAAGGACCGAGGCAGAAGTTTAGAGGAGACGCAGAGGAGAAACCAACAGCCGGTTGATTATGTGCTACATGTGCTTTTTGCCACAGGATTAACTGAGAGAGGAGATGACCTGTGAGATGTGAAGCGATTTGTGAAAATTAAGAGAGAAACACAAGAAGGTTGTGGAGCCTGCAACCACCTGCGACACAGCAGCTCCGGGGTCAAGTCGCTCTTGATTTCTGACTTTCTAGACTCAGCCGTGTTAGAGTTACACCTGCCTTACCTGGCTCAACACATTCTGCAGAGAAACGTCGGGGGCAAAGTGACATTTTGAGCAGTGGACACCTTTAGGGAGCAGCATCTTTCCAAAAAAAAAAAAAACGCTACACGTTTAACCTCAACAAGTGGAAATCCCGCAAGAACCAATCAGCAGCTGCCAGACTTTGGTTCCAATCGAGATGACCTTCGCCATGCTGCGCACAGCGCCTCCCACAGGCCGCTTCTTGTATGGCGACATCGCGCTCCTCTCCGAAGACGAAGATGAGAACGGGAGTGAGGGGTCCGGGTCCGAGGAGCACAGCTCCAACTCCGCCGCCTTCCGCCTCTCCTCCTCGTCCCCTTCTGCTTTCCACATCAAGATGAACAGGAAGAGGAAAATGTGCGCGGGAATCGGGGTTGGAGGAGTAGGCATGGTGGGGAGGCACGGTCCCCCGGGCCTGTCTCCCTCAGGCTTGTCTCCGCCAGTGGAGATTCGCCAAAGGACTGCGGCCAACGCGCGGGAGCGAGATCGCACCAACTCTGTCAACACGGCGTTCACGGCGCTGCGCACGCTCATCCCCACCGAGCCTGCCGACAGGTACTTAGCAGCCTGAGCCCCATAGAGAACATACCTACAAATAATGACACTGGATAAGAATTACAGTTGAATTATTTAGCCAGTTTAACAGATGTGCTCAGGATGTGGCCGCGGGAAATGTTTAAAATCAGGCATCACTGTCTTCATGTTGCACCTTGTTTTAAGAGCTTCAGATATGCACCTTTTAAAACTTTGTGTCTTCATTAATACCATACGGCTCTCCCTCTAATTTGATGATTAGGAAGCTGTCGAAGATCGAGACGCTACGTCTGGCCAGCAGCTACATCAGTCATCTGGGGAACGTCCTGCTGCTGGGCGAGGGACTTCATGACGGACAGCCGTGCCACGCTCCCTCACCGCCGTTCTTCCATGTCAACTCCTCCCCCAACCGGGGATCTGACCAATCGACTCAGCCCAAGCACATCTGTACTTTCTGCCTCAGCAACCAGAGGAAAATGGTGAGCACAAAACTGAGAGTCAGTAGAAGTAAACAAAAGGAACCAAATCAAAAATAATATGTGTCGCCCTCCAAATCAACAATCTTTTACAACTAACTGACAATAGGAGATAAAATGAGCCAGATATACAGGCAGGAAAATAGAAGCTTGAAGCTTGTTGTGAGAAAGCGTGTGGAGCCTTAGGGTCACTTTGGTGTTTAAAGCTGACCTGAGATCAGTGACTGCATCTATAAACCTGATTGGCCCTCAGGGATTTTTAAACAGAGAACCCCTTTAAAGTCCTCCTCAGGAGTGAACGGCCGTGTGTTATTGTCCTGTCGGGGGTTGGTTTAGCTCGAGCAGGTGGTTTCTGAGGTTCACTGGACGTGACAGTGAGTAGAAGTGACTGTTTGTGAGTGTGACTGCTGAGCAGAGGCTTCTCTCTACAACAAAGAACTGCACAAAACCATCACCAAACTATCCAGTTCAAAAAAGTGGTGTTCGATTTCTGTTTTTTTATCTTTCTAAAAATATGAAATCAAAGTTTACGAGGGTATTTATGCAGCGAGTGAGATTTATGACTGGGAGCCCACGAAATCCATCCAAAACCATGTGTATAATTTCAAGAATGTATTGACGTCAGCCCGAATATGAGGCGGTTTTCATCATAACTCCTTAACAACTGACCGGAGATAAACTGTTCGCTAACTGGCAATAACTTTGTTCCTCTGGAATTTAACGTCACAGAAAACAATACGGGTATTTGTACACGTATGTCATAAGCGGCGATGTCAAGAATCGCAATTTGTTGCAATAATTTGAATTTCAATTTTGGAACGCAGCAGAACTTCTCATTCTCGTAACAGGCTTTTTCCATACTTCCTCCGCCGCTGCACCGTCCGTCTACACCTTCATAGAGACTCCGCGAAGGAAAACTTGATCCTGTGTGCGTTCGACTCATATTTAACTGATTCAGCACAGGAAGCAGACATAATCAAGAACACTCTGAGCAGAGGAAAGTCTTCGGTCTGATGAGAAATAACGGAGGCTGGAGAACTGACATCAGCTGACTATAATCCACTTATATGACTCTGACTTCAACAAACGCCACAGAAGATGATAGCGGGATGACGTCCACTCAACCCCCCCCCCCCCCCCCCCCCCCCCCCCCCCCCCCCCCCCCCCCCCGCCCCCGCCCCCCCCCCCCCCCCCCGAACCCAGAGCCGCTGCCCATTTAGCAGGATTTATGGGTAAGGAGCTGACATCTGGCAGACTCCCCCGTTACCCCAGCAGTGTGTGAAAGCTAATACCCTCCTCAGTGTCTAAACTCAGAGACCCTTTAGCTGGGGGATAACCTGAGTCCCAGCAGTGTGCCCCCCCCTCCTCCCTTCTGCCCCCCCTCTGAACCTCTGTGAGTGAAAGCCTAGACGTCCTTGGTGTCCAACCCAGACACCCTCAGCTGGGAGATAACTGATCTGAAACCTGCTTTGGCCTCGGCTCTGTCCCCCCCCCCCCCCCCCCCCCCCCCCCCCCCCCCCCTCTCCTCCCTTTCCTCTCCCCCCACACACCTTTTTTTTTAAAATCCCCTTCCTCCCTTACTCCCAAACGCCTCTCATCCTGGTTGACTTCATCCTCTTCGACTCCCTCCCGGAGCGTCCCTCGTCCCCCAGCTCTCCCCCCTCTCTCTCTGCGTATCGATCGGCCTGGTGGAGGTCAGTGCTGTCAGCTGGAGCTGTGTAACACTATCTGCTGCTGTCAGCTCTCCGCCGCACACACTTGACTTGACCTGTAAACGCACGCTGGGCAGAAAACAATTTCGAAACGCTCTCACGTCAAAAAAAAAAAAAAAAAAAAAAACTCAACACAGACAACGTCTATGTTACTTAGTGTCAGTCACATTGTGCTTTTTTTATTGGCTCCATAAAATGTCACACTATTCTCTGTTATATAAGTCGTACAGTTTGCCAGATGAGTTTTTACTGTTTTCCCTGAAATGCGAGGACGAGGTGATCCCAGGTGAAAGTTAGGGAAAGATTTTAAAGTTTCAACTCATATGTGCTCTATGGGAGGTCCATATGAAGACTCTAAAGCCTCCCTCAGTTCCAATCATGGTAAATTCAAAGGTTTGATAGATTAAAGGTTGCATAAACAATATGCCTTGCCACTAGATGTCACACTGACACGTCAGCTCGCACCATAACAACATATTTGTGAGCAACACCTGCAGCTTCCCCTCCTCATCGCTAACGTTGAATCTCGATCACAAATGACACCTGATGTAAAGTACATTGGGAGCCAACAGATGGACAAATTGACACATACGGATGTTTTCACATTGATAAATCATGGTGAAAGAGTGCAATCGTGTCGCTGTGGTGCTAAAATAACTCTAATAACTGATGAAAATCGACGCATTTGATACCCCTGAAAGTTATTTAAACAGAAAAATAAGTGATTCTACATTCACCCGATCTTTAAATGGTTAAGTGTGATTGGCAGAACCTGAGAGCATTTCACTCTCCTTGGAAAAGTGGCCGTGCCGAGCCTTTAAGTGGTCTGAGAGGCAGAGTTGGTGCTGGTGATTACAGGGAGGAAACGATTGGGGAGGTAAAACGAGACTTTGTGTCCTGGACCCTCTCTCTTTGTATGTTTTTATGGCTGTTGAGGTTCATCACAGCTGTCAGGTCTGCTTAGGGCTGCCACCTCAATTACATCTCTATCCAACATGGGAGGGAGCGAACGTGAGAAAAATATACGCTCATTTCCTCTTATTATGTGTGTATACAGTATAGCCATTTCCAAACAGCAGTGTGTTTGTAATGACTACTCCGCAGAGTAGTGCATATTCAGTGGAGTAATGTGAATTAATTATCTGTGGGACTTAATGCAAAATGTTGGATTTTCTAAATGCATATGTTTAAAATTTAAGAATTTAGTATTGTTAATATTGTGGTGTGATACAAAAAAAAAACTCTTTCAATTTCTTATTAACTGAAGAGTTTTTCTCTACTCATGAGCTTTTTAGATATCCGCCCTAATATGATGCCATTTTAAATGCATTCAGCTGTGCCTCTGTTAACTGTCCTTCCCCCTCGCTGAATCTGTGATATAGGCCATACTTCTGTTCCTATGTTTTGATCAGCAGCCAGAATATTCATCAGACATGCACATCTATCATAAATAAGTTTGGCTTTTCATTAAAAAAAAAAAAAACAGTTCAGGGGTCAGGCACCAGCAGTTTGACAAACCGGACAAGCTGGTGTACCACTCTTGCGTGCAGGCGACTTTGATATATGCAGGAATAAAAAGAGCAGGGGACGGTCGTGACGGTCCCATCTGTAAATGAGATGTACAGGGCTTCAGTTGAGGTGAGCTGAGGGCTGCTTCAGTCCCTGCGCTGTCTGGTTGATTGATGCAGAGATCCTGTGGTAGGCCTCTGCTGATCAGGGCAACTGTCAGGTGCTTGGACTGGAGCTGCAGCAGAACCACAGCTTCAGCTTTTTGCACTTTCGCAAATTTATTATGTCCAGTTCGCCGGTAATGATCTTAGTTGAGCGCCTGCAGTTGTACTTAAGCACGTGTTTATTTGTGCCTATGGTCCGCAGAGGCAGCACACGCGCTCCACCGGGTGATACTAACTCTGTGTTTATTCAGTGATACAATATGAAAACACAAGGTTTTTTAAGCGTGCCCATCTGTCTGCTGTGTTGTCTTTACGCCGCGGGGCTTGAAGCATTTTTACAGCTTCCTTCACAACTCTGGCTTCTTTCTTTTGGCCTGCAGCAGACCCAGGGTCAATTCAATCCAGCGGCAAACGTAAATAGAATCTGTGATGCCTCCGCCAATAACAGCAGTCACACTGGCCCTTTGAAGCCGAGTGCGACAAGTGCAAAGTCTTTCCAATGTTTGAAAAGAGAGAAGCTCATTTGACTTGATTGGATTAAAAAGAGGATTTATATGTTTGGAAACAAAATAAAAACCTCACAAAAAATACAACTCCCGTGATACTTATTGTGTGGTTGCTGCAAATAACCCACAATCCCTTTTGTGATGATTCAATTTAGTTGAGTTTACAAGGCCCAACCCCGATTTAATTCCAGCTGAAAGGAATCTGATTTATGTTGGAGTTTCTCTACAAATTAAAATTATATTCACTGCCTCTAATATCATGAAACAAATAATTTTGAGCTGCTGTGAATGTAACAATTTTTTGTGTGTGACTGGAAAAGCAAGGAGGATGGAAAGACACACTGAAACGAACTTATCTCTCCGTATGTGTGTGTGTGTGAGAGAGAGACATCAGATGAGTGTTTTTAGTGGCTGAATCTAAGTATATGTATGTGTTTAAGACAGAAAATTAGAGAGAAAATTAGTGTGATTGAAATGTCGAACTTGTCCTTGCCTTTACACACACACACACACACACACACACACACACCGGCCAGCTCTCTGTGTCTGGAAGTCATTGGCAGTGCAGAGCGGAGCAACAAATGAGCTAATTGTTCTGTAAATGATTTATCCTCTGCTGAGGCCTGTACAGTCACTGTTTAATTCAGCTGCTATTAGAAACACATTGACGTTGGACTTTGATGGCGATGTTAAAGAAGCCTGGAAACCGCTCTCTGTGAAACGCCCTCCCTGCATATACACACACACACACACGCAGACACACATTGACACCCACATATGACACATATACACATATGCGGGCACGCACTATATTGCATGACCACAGAAAGACTGACTGCAGAGCACCACACTCACATGCTTTTATCAAAAGCCTTTCTTTGCACTTCTATTTTTTCTCGGTTTTACAGCCAGACGGCAGTTCATTGCTTCTCTAGACAACCAAAAAAAAAAAAAAAAAACTCATATATGATTACTCAGTTAAAGAGCCCTGGATCACGACTGTGCTTTCAACACTTTCTAAACTAATGGTGTGCAGGAAGTTGTGGAAAGAGAGACAGAGAAGGGGAGAAAAGGGGGAGGAAGCAACAGCCAACAACTCAGCAGGATAATCAACCTCACCATTTATCCCCCCAGTTTGGACAGTTGGTTTTCGACTGTGCCGAAAACTGCACTTTGCTTTTTTTGTAGAGATCAAATGAAGCGTGTGTCTTAAGTGAGCCTAAATGCACGGATAGGACGCACAGGAGCATGCTAATGACTGTGGTTTCTGCAGCAGTTGGGATTATTATTCTGTTTTCACTGGAAAAAAGCATTGCGTCACTTGTGTGCATGAAGCAGACGTTTCGGGGTCAGAGATGAAAACTAAATTACCCTCATTTAATGATAATGCCGGCGTTGACTCCTGAGTGAGAGCTGCGCCTATTTGCACCTCACTCAAACTATGCTAATCAAGTGCACCGGGGGTGGCCAGTACACTGCGAGCAATTACCAAATGTATTCGAACCCACGTCCAGTGTGTGTCTGTGTCTGCGGGCCTGGCTGTGTGTGTGACTGCGTGCCTTCATGCATGGACCTGTCTGTGTATTTGCAGCACACATGGAAGCAGTTAAAGGCTAATTTAACACCAACAGAAGAAGTCGGCTCAGATAACTAACAAAATCTATTAGCAAAACTATGATTCTGTTGTCGTTTGGTCTTTGGGGAGAGGGCTGCCCGCAGAGCCAATCAGTAGAAAAGGAAAGAAAGCTGAGCCAGACGAAGAGCAAACCTCATAAAGACGTGCAGAAGTCTGAGAGGAGCAGCCCTATGCTGTTTAGATCGTGTCCTGTCTGAAATCATCATCCACTGAAGTTGATCAGCTCTTGGCCCAGATGATGGCGTCTGAGACGGGGGGAGAATGACATTACATCTGATGAAGCAATCAGATAAATCGAGTGATTTTCATCAGGATGCATATTAGCAGACCACAGTGCACACACCGGCACACATCTCAAGTGTCCAAGCCACAAAACGTCTGAGTGTGGCTCATTCTGGGTGTCACTGGGCTTATTTAAATGTCTGACGTGTTATTTATTGCCCCGTTCTACATTGTAGGTCTCTGATCTTCTAATCGATGATCATTTATGAGGATAATTACAGCCTCTAGTAGCCACTCGAGACGCTGACTCACATTCGCATATTTTCACTCGATAAACTAAAGGGATATTACCAGTTTTCATTTCATGGTTGAATACCATCAGCCTTATATGATTTTCAGGCCAGTGCCCAAGTGGAATTATTATTTTTTTTCCAACCAGTCATTCCTCTCCCTGTGCAGCCAGGAACTAAATTAGATGTTTGTGTTTGACAGAGAAGCTTAAAGCAGGAAAAAAGAGAGAAGGGGGGGGAGGGAGAGAGAGAGGGAGATTGCATGGAAAAATCCACAGTTATAGGTAGAGGAACAGCCCGGTTCGAATTTCAGAAGAACATTATTAAACTTGATAAAGAGTGTGTTTACTATCTTCCTATTAAAGTCAACATGTGCTGTTTTGACCTTGATAAAACAATAATATTGTTCCAGTGTGGTAATATCATCATAACTAAGGTAACTAAGGTAAACATCATCAGGTAATCATATTAGTGTCGGACAAATCACCCCCCTGGGAAGTCAGTGGTATGTCTCTATGTGTGTGTGTGTGTGTGTGTGTGGGTGTTTTGAGAGGAAAAGAGGGAGAGTGCCGATATGTCATCTGACCATGCTCTATTAGTCTTCAGGAGATTGTTTTGACTACCAGGACGGTCTCAGAGCCCCCCCCCCCTCCCTCCCACCCCTCCTCCTCCTTCTCCTCCTCCTTCTCCTCCTTTGATGGAACCAGTTTCGCTCCAGCTGCCCCCCCCCCTTCGCTCCAGCTGCCCCCCCCCCCCACCCCCCCAGCTCCAGCTGTGCTCCTTAAACTATCACCGGGCGCTCACAGTCAGGCGTGGGCCGATTTCATGGTCATTTCATGTAATTTGCTAAATTATCCAATTGTCATGCACTGTTTCTGAGCAAGACTGTTCACGGACCCGCTCTCCCTGACCGGCATGGCTCTTTTATTTCCACTGATAAAGACCTGGGAGTTTCCACAACACTTTCCAGCAAACGCTAGAGTCCAGTGTGGCTCTGTGTGCTTGTGTCTTCAAGCTGTTGGTTTTGTCTACAACAGAAAGTTTCGATAGCAGTCATGCTGTACAGTAAGGCCAAAGGTTTTGCAGGCTCTGTTCGCAATCACTTACTTATTCACAATTTAAAGAGACAATTCCATGCTGCTTATACACCGTGTCGGATGGCAAAACAATATTCAGGTCATTTCAGCTTCCAGACTCTGGCACCCCACCTTGTTTTCCCAGGCTGGGAATGATGCTTTAATGCTCCACGTGAAAGATCACGGATTGTGATTTCAGTTCTTCTAATTTATCAAAAACCTTGAGTCAAGTTCATAATTACACAACTGAAGGAGAGAAGCAAAAAGCATCCCTCAGCCTCAAATGGAATAGAATGGAATAGCTTTTTGGCTGGAGATCTTTTGCACAGCTTCTCTGACAGAAAGCCCATGTTTTTAAAAGATATGTGCAAGGTAACACTCCAGCAAACCAGAAACACTTCCTCTACAAACATAAGTTAGCACCAAAAAAAACAAAATCTAACCAAATGCTGAAACAATTCAAATGTTCGATTATTAGGATTGAGAATTGACTCAGCTCTGGGTCCAGCTGGGGGATCTGACCGCAGCAGTTCCTGTGTCTCCCCGCACTCGCCTCAATCAGTGGGAGGACCGATTCCCGTCCGGATCCTATGATCTCACACTCTCATTACCGCCTGATACCCGTCCAAACACCTACCCACCTTTGTTGATGTCAGTCAAGCAGATTTTTCCAAACACCTACATCTTGTGCACGGTCTGAAGGAGGAAATGTGTAACAGGTGTTCGCCTGATGAGCGGAGGGCGAGGGGGGGGCGGCAGTGGAGAGGGTTAGATGAGATGATATGAGAGAGAAGGGGGAAAGAAAAGTCAGGGGAGGACAGGAGTGTAGACCAGTAGAGTCACAGTCCAGAGAGGACTCAGGATTTTAACAAATCTGTTTTTGAAAAACCCAGCACAAAATCTGTTTTGAAAGGTTTTGTTTGAAAAGTAATTACAGAAGCTGGGACGAGTCTCACCCAAAATGTGTTGTTGTGAGAAAAGTCTGATGGCTGTTGAAAAGCCGGCGGTAGATGGCCTGACAAGTGAGCGGAGCAGAGGTTAGGAGGGGAGGGAAAATGTGATGTGATTTTCCTGGCCAGATAGAGAAACTCTCCAGCACCAGCCAGGAAATCAAGGCTTCTCCATCCTGATACCACAGATAAATGAGAAACACATCATCACACAGCATTTCATGATGTCACCGCTCAGCCCATAATAAAATCAAATCCGAAATACCCTTCAGTCCCTGAAACCACAGTTATTGTATGAATGCTACTGTACGGCGTGCGCTTGAGTGAACTGGATTGAATTTGACTACACACAAACCCACATTCGTTTATCAGTGTCTATGAATGTTCTCTGAATTTTGCTGTGGTGCACATTCCTGACCATGGACTGCTTATAAAGAGGTCATAACATAGAAATAACAAAATGACATCACTGAGTCTCACTCACCTGTTCAGAGTAACCACTGTTGCTTATATGCTGCTTTATAAATGTTTTGTTTTATTATTTTAAAGTAAATGAAATTGGAGCAGACTGAAGATTCAAATATGGAAATGACAAACTATTTAAATATGAAGCTAAGGCTGTCAGCTGGTTAACTTAGCATAGCATTAATACTAAGGAAATGGCTAGCCCGGCTCAGTCCGAAGGTAATACGGCTAACAGTCCTTTTTCTCTCTTCTCTCAGAACAAAGACAGAGACAGGAAGACGGCCATCAGAAGCTAACAGTGAGGACACGCACCGTGTGGATAAAATGCTTGTCACGTCGACAGCACTTTGGGTGATTTTACGATTTCTGCAACTTGAAGATTTACAGACTTGTGATCCATTGCAAGGACTTTTCAAGGACTTCTATAGCACTTCCAGGACTTTTCAAGGAACTTTATGAAGCCTTTTTTTTGCGTTGTTTTTATTTGCTCTATATGAAATGTTTAATTTTTCAGTGTTTTCAAATATGATCCAAACACTTCTGAAATGTTTAACTATACTTTTAAAGGGCGTTTGCTTTCTTATCAACACCACAAAGTACCTTTCATCAACACTTATGAGAGAACTTTTACTGTATTGACTCAGCGACTGTTTTGTCTAGAGTCAGTGGAACTTATGGCACATGATCGAAAAGACACACAACCTATGAAAGACAAATTTGTACTCAAAAGCTGTGTGTTATTAATGTGTAAACTGAAATATAAATGTATATTTATGTGACATAACATTATATAATGAAACTATGTTATTTAACAGGCATATGACATTCTTGACAAATAATGAGGATCAGTTTAAAGTACAAAGTGATGGCTATTGACACGGTTTATGGCATTACAACAAAAATCATGCTGGAACTTTGTGGTATATTGGTTATTTCTAATCATAATTTCTGGAAGTTGATGGTGGAAAAAAAAAATGAAGATGACCAATAAATCTTTTTGTATATCTGGAGCATGTTGGTGGTATTTTGAGCAGATCACATTCACAAACCTCGTCCTGATCCACCCCAGTTGCAACAGATCAACTTTATGAAAAGTTTCCACTGCGAAACCTCCCTGTGTCGTGCAGATATTCTTAAACCAAATGGGGATTTTATCATATGCTTGCTCTTTCAGGCAGAGAAGGAAGAGGAACAAAAAAAAAAAAAATCCATTCACCAAAGACGCAGTACAGCGAGCATAAATAGGAGTTCCACAGCAACTCCACCTGCAGCTCGCATCATCCTAACTCCTACTTTTCTTTTAATCTGTCCATTACACTACCTCCTTCCTCTGCTTTCTTTCTTTCTCTTCTTTCTTTCTTTCTCTTCTCTTCTGGGGCGCTCAGAACAGAGCAGAGACAGATTCAGAGAGTGGTAGAGGACGAGGCGGACGAGAGGGGTTTTGAGGAGCAGAAGAAAGGCGAGAAGAAAAAAGAAAAGGAGCGAGCGGAATTGAATCTGCAGGTATGGCTGCTTGGACATCTGCCTGTGTCCCTCACTGTCCTCTTCTTTACCTTTCCACATGCTCTGTCTCTCTTCTCCTCCTCTGCTCTTCCTCCCTTTTCCCTGGAGTGCCACAGACCAGAGTCTGATTTGTGATGGCTTTCCAGCGTGTTTCGCCACGCACCACTCACCCTCTCCCCATTCTATCTATCTATCTATCTATCTATCTATCTATCTCCTCACTCTCCCATGTCTTACTACCTCTGTGTCTCGGTCAGTTTCTCTATTTTTCTCTTATTCCATCCACTGCCTTCATGGAAAATGATCAGGGCATGAGCGATGTGGAACGCTGCCCGCTTTTAATTTTTTTTTTTTTTTTTTTTTCAAATTTTTTTTTTTTGTGGGTTTTTTTTTTTTTTTTTTTTTTCAAATTTGTTTTTATAGTGCGTGTATTCGTTTTTCATTCTTGTTCTCCCTGCCATACACCTAATCACTGGTTAAAATACAGCTGAATTAGTGGTTTTACACCCCTCGGCTTCTGCAGCAAATCGCAGAAATGCAATTCTCAGGAAAAACCAGAGTTGCGGTTACCTGGAAACGTTGCATTTTGTGGCTGATGTTTGAAAGATCCTGGTGCTGGATTCTCCTCATACTTATCATGAGTTTTATGACTGAAACGTCTTTGGAAAGAGAGGATCTGTTCCTGCAGTCTACACCCGATCTATGGTGTCCTAGTCCAGCATTATAAAACCGCTGTGGCATTTCTCAAGCTTTTTTCCATCATTAAGTGAGATGTAAATGAGCCGTTCTGAGGAGGCAGACCTCAGCACTGCACTGGTTTGGTGTTTCCAAATTATTTTTTAACAATGCTAACAAGCAGTTTCCGTGACCGAGTTGCCAATTATGGAGCTTTTTCCTACAGTGTGACAAGTGTCTGGTGAAGAAAAACAACCAACAAAAAATTAAAACGTCATTGGTCATGCTGCCAAAACACATTTTTTTTCTGCGGACGGGACTAAAAAAAGCTGATTTTCAGTGTGTGAAATCTCAAAAAAAAAGAAAAAAAAAAAAAAGAAACCAAAAGCAGCAGCCATCACTTGCCACCTGGCTGAGTGTTGATGTCTTCTTGGAATTATGTCATCAAGGCGACACATACTTTAATAATATAAATTGCAAAAGCAATGATGGGGGCAAAGATTTAAACAGGATTAAATAATAAAAAATGTTGTTTCATGAAGTGCCTTACAGAAAATCTCACACACAAAAAATGCAGCCATTAATGAACTAAAGATAGTTGCAGAATCCTTCCTGGAGAATCGTTTATTCCAAAGACAGATTGCAGTTCTGGCATATAATGCTTGAAAATGCCCTTTAAAGTCAAGTGCCAGACTTGGTTTTTCCTCCCAAAAAACGTAACGCAGGGAAACAAAAGACCAACTCTCCGGGCCCGGTTTTAGTGTAAGTGGTCCCTGCTGCTCACTGGTTCCTGAAACAAAGATTTGAAAAGCTCTGTGTGTCTTGTTTAAAAGATCTTTGTCGTGTTATGAGCCAGTGAGACTTAGATAATCTTACTGTGGAGAGGTTTTTTTTTTAAGAGGAAGCAATAGCTTTGAAAAAAGAGCTCTGTGTGTCTAGTATGTCCTAATGACTTCTGGTCCAGTTAGTCTGAGAGTCTGATCTTTCTAGCAGGCCGTCTGTCTGAGCAGTGGAGAGTGGTGGTGGTGGTGGTGGGGGGTTCCTCCTACACAGAGCAGATCAGGTTCCCCTTACGCCTACACACACATAATTTAACACACACACACACACACACACACACACACACACAGATGACCATTTACACACTCGTATGAACTTCTATGCACAAAAAGATGGACATATTCATGTGCACTCACACACACGCTAAAGAGAAGGTTCTGTGATATAGCTTAGCTGTCTAATGATCTCTGTATTTTACATCCATGAAAACAGATCATGAGAGGGCAGACTGCTGTGGCGTATTTAAGTGGGCGGTTTTGGACGGAGGTGAACCGGAGGTTGGACGTTCGGCTGGTTCTTATTGTCGATATAATGGTCTCTGATGAAGATGCCCCCATGGAAAACTGGCACGTGAGCTTTGATAGCCGGAGAAATAAAAAGCAGCTTTGGTCTTGGCATGCGTTCAGTCTCAGGTGGTATCAGTGCCAGAGCATGGAGGGTGGAGGATGTGGCCTGAGGATGATTACGATAAATGGAGCATGCATGGTGTGAGACTGAAGTCTGAAGGCCTGAATCCACTCACCAAAAGCCCCAGTAGCTCACCAAGTGGGCAAGCGCCATATTTATCAAGGCCTGAGTCCTCCTGCAGTGGCAGTGGTTTCAGTACTAGTCTGCTCATTGAATAGAGGCTCAAATTACTCACATAATCATATCAAGCCTGTGTGTTGTCTGGTGAGCTCCTTAATAACAATAAACATAATGAACATTTTCTTGTATTCACAAAGTGACCCATTGGGATGAGGACTTGAAGTTTCACTGCCACTTGATAGCAAAGTCTATGTCATGAGCTGACATTTCCACATTTCCACAACATATATTTGTCACGATTGTGCCACTAAGAGAGCCTCAAAACCTCCACCTCCAACGTCTCAAAATTCAACCTGACGAGTGAGTGGTTGTCAAGTGATGATGAGCAGCCTCAAGTGCACAGGGAAGGGGCCAGTTTACGCTTGTCTAAGTCCCTTACTCGCAGAGCCGCAGGTGTGCATGTGGAAGAAGCCCACCCAAGTGTAGTTCTGCACTCTTCAATGCTATTCTGCACACTTATGTCATACAGGTGGGCATGTTTCTTTTTTTTTAATAAGAAATCCAAAAACAATGATGGTGAGTCATTCAGCTAAAACAGCCTCTCACTTTACTCTTAGTGATCTGAGTCAATACTAAGACAGTATATGTGTAAATATATGAATGAATGCAGCTTAAAATAGGCCACTTTTGGGATAAGGTTTATTTATACTTGACATGCACTCACCTTAGCCTTGGCCCCCCCACTCTATCAACTCAAAAAACAGTTGAGAAGGAAACTAAATCTCCGATCGGCCACCATAGTTTTTACAACCAAGTATGTTTTTAAAATACGTGGCTAGACCGGCACTTGGACCTTATCTCAGAAGCATAAACTAGTCATTCCTAAATTTCTCAACTGTCATAACACGAGATCCAGTGGAGGAGACAGGAGTGCTTCCTGTTTTTTTTCCAACCCATCCATGTTTTTATGCTCAGATGGTACCCAGCTGAATAGGGTCTATTAATTAAGGACGGATAGGTAGCAGTGCTTTTCCTGAAGCATGACCTCCTGTTGACATTGGAGCCGAAGTTTCCTCTGGTGTCCTCTCCTGCTCCATAGGCCTGTTGGCCAACTTCCTGCCTTCACTCGAACTGTCTCAATAAAACATAAAGAACAAAGATATAAAACGTGGAGGAAAGAGTGAAATGCACCTTTAGGAACATTAGTCTTTCTAATCCAACTGGGACTTGTGCTATGCAAACACACACACATACACACACTGTCAAACACGGACACACAGCCACACGCGGCAGGAGGCTAACTGCTCCAAGTGGGAGCTGTGCTGCTGAGGGCCGGATGAAAGGAAACACTAAAACTACAACGAGGGAAAGACAGGTGGCCAGTTTGGCTGTTCCACACACACTAATACATACACACTTACACACACACGTACATACACGAGCACACGCTCCTTCCTCCTCAAACCCCCTGTTGTGCACACCTGTGAAAGTGCCAAACCCCGGACTCTGCCTCGTTCAGCTCCCCTGCTTCCTACCTCCCTTCTCCCTCTCTATCTCTCCCTCCCCTCTCCCCCACGATGAATTTCTCTCCCGCGTTGTCTCTCTGACAGCTCTACTGTGTAAACATTCCCCTTGTAAGCTTGCATCCCGGCACTGCTTTAATTGCTTGTTAAAAAGGCATTTCCTGCTGAAGAGGATACCACCATGGAAGCCTCTGCCTCTTGGTCGATCGGATGTTTGGGTGAGCATGGCAGAGCGTATTCTACTGTAAAGTGCATCCCTGTGTGTGTACCTATTGAACAATTGGATATAATCTACAGATAAATGATTTACTGCAACAGAAAAAAACAAGAATTACACTCAGAGAGAAACCTGCCACCAGGCCCAACAGTCCCCTTAATGTCAATTTCAAAATGTGATCCATTATTATTCGGTGGAAAAACCGTGACGATTATGCAAAATCCTGATGCTGCAATGTGGAAGGAATTAAAACATAAAACCCTGTATCCACCCCCTGATCAGGATCGCCACCAAAACTCATGACTTTGTGAGCATGGTTACAAATCAAAAGGTTGAAAACAATTTACGGGACGGGGGACGACAAAAAGACAAAGACAAAAAACAAAACAAATACGCCATCACCTGAAATGTTGCTTCCTAACAGTTGGTATCCTGGTTTTAAGGGGACAGTTGTTTCTCTCCAGCTCTTCTTGAAACTGAAGCATATAATTGACCATGACCAGGCCAGGTGACAATTTCTTTCTGAGCTAGTGATTATTTCCCCATCATGCTCCTCTATTGTTGTTCATCTGGTTTTCCTCACTTTTAAAGACAACTGTCCTAGACTCAGTATTAATGTCCGTCTGGAAAATGTGCCCTTTTGAGCGAAGAGGAAATGTATCGGAGTATAAAACCACAAAAGTTCTAAGGACAACCGATGTCACATCCTTTCAAACCCTGAGCTAAAACGTTATCATTTGAAACCTTCAGGTCTGCAGCTTAAGGTCATTTTCATTCTTGAATATTCTACGGATTATTTTTTCAAAACAGCGATCGGGGGGTTTGGCTTCAGTCATCACAGTAATTTAAAGGGTTCCGTTAGTTATGTCTTAGCTCTGTGTATGTCTTTTTAAACTGGTATTAATGAAAACAGTGAGGTGGGAGGTCAGTTACATTTGAGAGCCGTAGTGTGGAGGGAGGCCCTGGAAAAATATACAGTTGACTAATGACAAAAAAGACAAATGATTCAGGTGTACGTGTGAGACCCAGTTATCCTGTTGTTATAGTGTCACATGGCCCATTTAACAAGGCCTGCTCAGGAGATCAGACATCATTACCTCTATGCCTTTCTAAACTACACATTATCACATTTTTAACATAGGATAAGATGGACAATATACCAGTTCTACCACACAAATTAATGCTGACCATCAGTTTGTAAACGAGTGGATGTTAAGGCGGGTGAATGTCCCTAGCGTCCGGGAGCTCAGTTGGTATCTTTCAGTATCAAGAGCAGTGTGAGTTGTTTGTGGATCACCAGATCTGCAAGGAAACCCCTACAGCCAACCTCCACAGGGCATCTATTGCTTTCCAGTCACGTTGCTCTGCCCCAAATATCATGTCTGCATTCCACAGCGTTTTCCACTTATTTGCTTCCTTCACAGGGTACTGTCAAGTCTACAAAGTAGACAAGACACAGGGTGTTGGACCAGAGACCTTGGTAGTGACAAGATGTGATGGGACAGAGGGCTGCTGCCCCAGGTCCACCGTCCCAATGTGATAGATCAGGACTGAGAAAGAGGTGGAGACGCATCCTAAATTCACACACACACACACAAATTGTGTGTTTCATCCTTTTACGAGCTGAGTGAATCAGGATTTTATTAGCCTCTAAACAGACGCTTACTGGTCCAACTGTGAACACATGCACAGAATTAAAAACCAACACACTTCTAAGGAACAAGACCAGAAATCGCAAATAGAGTATGACTAAAAATAACAGATTTTATCCGACCTTAAGTGATTCTTAATTGTTGTTTGCAGCCTCGATTACCTGGAAGCCAACTTTAGTGAGGAGAGCTGAGGAGACAGGAGGAGGTTTAGGAGGGACAAGGGGGAGGAGCAAGGTCAGGCTGAAGCAATCCTCTCCTTAGCTATAGAAATATTGAGGAGAACATAGGGGAGGATAAGAGAGAGAGAATAAGAGGAGAAGCCAAGCCTTCAGTCAGTAGCAGCTTGCCAGAGTGTTGCTTTGCTTCGCCAGGTCCCTGTGCTCTCTGCTCTGTCCTCTCCAATAAGACCCCTGGTTTAATGCTGGAAAATTCCCTCCAAGCTGTCAATCACCCCCTTTAATAAAAACAAAGTATAACATTGCGGTCTCGCTCGCTCTCTGTTCCCCCCCGAGAATTCGAATGCGAGGTTTTGTCTGCGGAACTGTGAAAATCTCCTCTGCTTTTATTAGCAAAGCCCTGGTTCGACCGAAACTCTGGAAAAATCTGGCCACTCTGCTCTGCGTCTCCCATCTGGACTACATTAAAGCCAACCACCTGGACCCACACCAAACCTGAAATGAAACTGGGGGTATTACAGAAAATAACTCCAGGATCTGCCTGCACCCACACACACACACAGATACATATCTTCCGTTATTCGCTCATGCACCTTAGCGTGTGTGCGTGCTCTGACATGGTTCACCCACCCTCCCGTTTCTCTCGCTTTCTATTCCACGCTTAATCAGATTTCCTCAAGGAAAACCAGCCTTAACATTCATGATGAGATCTGATTCGACTGACTGGCTGGTTGAGTGTCCGTGGGCTTCTTTCCCCGACTGTTTATTTTAAAAAGCTCGCTGATTTGGGCTGGTTGGGCGCTGACAAGTTGGCCAACATGGCCGACAGGATGAGGGATCGACTGTCTGACTTATGGGCGACACTTGCTGACTGACTGAGTGGCAGCTGGCTCCATACAGTATGGGGGAGATTAATGAACTCTTTCTTTTACCTGATGATCGGAGCGAAAACCCCTTGAGTTATGGTCTTAAGTGAACTGCAATTCAGTCAACCGCCATGTTGACATTGACTCTTAAAGGCAGCTCCTCATCACAGGATGTGACCTCTGTCCTTTCGGCCATCAATTTCAACCATTTTGCCTCATCGTGACAAAAAGGATATTGGTTATTCTATATTTTAAAAACATAGAATATCCAATATAGAAATAAGCGCTTACAGAAAAGAGTGTGGAAGAAGAAGCTACGGACAAGGACGCAAGGATGGAGCAGCCCTACAACTAGATATGTTAAATAACTGTGTTCAGCTTCAGAAACAGATCGTAAAATGACAGGTGTAGTGTGCATGGGGTGATCTTATAAACAGACAGAAGACACCAGAACTGAATAAGAGGAAGAGGATTCAGGACCCCAATGCTTTCGTGAACGCGCACACATAGCTGCCAGCTGGTTTTGATCCAACACCACTCTCAGCCTCCTTAAATCACGAAGGTAAAGTGTTAGTAGAGGCAGAACAAAATGAAATGAAAATAAACATGGCAGAGCAACGTTTACAGCCCAGAACCCAGTATCACTCCCATTGGTGGAAAACACACCATAAATTACTGCAGATCATTTTGTGGAATTTGGGGAAAAAAAAATGTTATGCACTCAAGAACTAAAAAATGGAAAATGATTTACATCAGCTTTAAAAGTGTGTGCGTGTGAGTGATTGTGATTGTGTGCCTACTGGGTGTCCTTGTGTGCATCCATTTGTTCATGGAGATGATTTGTCTTGTGTGTGTGACAGAGAGAGACAGAGTGTGTTGACCGAAGGAGCCTGAACATTTCTAGCTCAGTAGGCAGCTGGAGAGCTTCCATCGCTCATAACAACAATATGGTCTATATTAATCCCACCCCTCACCACTGTCAACGTCTGGCTGCAGACGCAAACCCGGCTGCGCACATTTATAATATTCTGTGACTGGTACTCGTCTGGAGCCAATAAAAAAAGGGGGACGAGACAAAATCATCAATGTCAAGGCAATTCACTTTTATTGTAGCATCGCTGTAGAAGACATTCCTCCAGGAGACAACAAATGTAAAACACAATTTACAGTACTGAGCTCTTTGTTTAGATGCAGGCCTCCATTTGGTTCATCCACAGAGCTGCTGACATGTGTCTCACTTTGCTTAGGTACAGCAAGGTGAGATGTTATAAAGTACCAGTGGGGGGTACAGTACTCAAGTAAAAGTATTTTTACTTTATAATTACATTGACTCAAGTGGAAGTGCTTGTCATGGGAAACGTTTGGATGCAGCCGGTCGGTTTCATTCTCTCTCTGCTCGATTGTTGAGGGCGCTTTACATGGCTGTGGCTGTGTGTTTTGTGCTCTGTGAAAAGTAGCCATAATTCCCTCAGACGAACTGTAGAAGTTGTACTGTGCCTGCAAGAAGTTTACAGTGTTGCCGTTACACGCAACCCGATGCACAGTTGAGCAGTAGCATAAACACATCAATTAAACACATTCCTCTATCTGAATTTGATAAGAAAATTGGTCTGGCCCTTTGGTAGCAATTACAGCTGTGAGCCTATGTTGGATCATCTCATCTCTGCACATCTGGACACTGCAATTTTTGTCCAGAATGTGCTAAATTGCTCCATGTTGCTCTTGCAGAATGGGAAAAATGAGCAACGTGAAACTGTCAAGGCCTCGTCCACATCCTCAGTTCAGCTGAGGTTTGG
This sequence comes from Pseudorhombus dupliciocellatus, assembly GCA_016785235.1. NCBI lineage: Eukaryota > Metazoa > Chordata > Actinopteri > Pleuronectiformes > Paralichthyidae > Pseudorhombus > Pseudorhombus dupliciocellatus. Next base: position 7,639,310 of record JAFBJW010000280.1, read on the forward strand.
CTGTTCATGCGGGGTCAGTGCCCTGTTGGAAGATCGATTCTCTGCAACAGGACTTTTTCCCCTGAATTCCTGACAATAATTTCCATTCATTTTCAATTTAAAGACAGATCATGCTGTCACCAGCTAGACGATGCTACCACCACCGTGCCTTTCAGTGTTTGGCTTGCACTTTACACATGAGCTGAGGTCAAGCAGCTTGGTTACATTTGAAATAGACCATTGACAAAAATAATTTTTCATGGATTTATATCAGAGCGCCTAATCCTGTGGGGCAGCTGGATTGAAATCCATGTATTTGGTGAACCAAGGTTTCAGAACAGTCAACGTGGGAGGGAGGAAATCCCGGCGGCTTTGGGATCTTAGGTGTGGCAACCATCTACTGGTGGACTTGGATGGATCATTTAAAACAACTGTCAATTAGCTGAACCTTCCTGAACGTCTCCAAAACAGACCCTTCACATGTGGTTCTGTGTGACAACAACTTGACGTTACAAAAGGCCAAGGCAAATAAAACAACAGTTGCGTCATACATTAGACGACCAAACTAAATATATTTTGATGGATCATCATCCAGAGTAATAGAATTATGCTTGAACTTCCATAAGAAAGCCTGAAATATTTGTTTATACAACCCCTAACATGCCACAGCGGTAGACAAATGAGCAAAATTGAGAGTGAAATCTCCATATTGTATAACTTAAATGCATGATGTCTGTGTCCCAGCTTGTGGCCTGGGTAGCAAATCAGAATATCCCCTTTTTTAAGTATAGAACTAAACTGCTGTGGCATCTCCGTGTTAATGGTTTTAATATGAGCAGGATTGTACACTGGCACTGGCTCCCATGGAAAAAGGGGCATCAGTCACAAGCATGTGGTTGGAAATTCAGCATACGGGACAGTCTGCACATTGTTAGTGACTTGAGTGTTGCTCACTCTGCTGTATTGGTCATTTTACGGGTGAGTGACAGAGGTTGCGTGTCTTTGGTGTCAGACTGTTAACCTGCTTTCCATCGTTTTGCTCCTTAGCCAGTGCAGAAATCTGTGTGTCGGCTGAATGTGTCATGGACACAAACTGAAGGCATTTGTTAGGTGAGGTTTGTACAGGATCTGATTTCAGAGTCGGTAATTTAAAGGAAAATTGTTTGGAATGTGCTACAGCTGTGACTGGTGGGGCTCTAAAGACACTCACGTCACCAACTGTGACTATCCAGAAGAAAAGACTAGTTCATTGTATTTGCCTCTCTGGGAAAATGCAAGATTTAATTTGGTAAAATCACATAAAAGTATTCTCTGCCACAAAGGCAAATTGAACAAAGTACAAGGACAGTATATACTGTTCTTGTTTCTATCTATAAATATTTGTTTTCATTTTTTTAAACAATTGCATCGACCTCAGTGAAAGAGGGTGGATTTGTACCTTTTAAATTTATCAGTCAAGATCAATAATAATGACTGTACAGAGAAGCTGCAGGTTTCTTTGTCAATATCTATTTGAAATGTCAACTCCCATACATCACCAACATTCAGACAAAGATGTCGATCCAACAAAGATGTAAACAGAGGAAGGAAAGAAACTGAATTTCCTCCAGATCCATGATTCAAACACCCAGAGGTTCAAAGTCATGTTCCAGGGGCCCACCAAGGAGGGAACGAAGCAAAATAACATTCTGCAGGAGACCAGCTGCTGCCAAAGATTTGATCTGGTGCTTCTGTCCATTAGCCTGCAGTCGGTTCACTTGGCAAAGCTCATTTGCTCTGAAAAGATGGAGATGACTCATAATGTATTTGAGGAAAAAGATATGCTGCAGCAAACTAACAAGCTGTACGTTCAGGATACACCCAGTGGAATTTGGGTGCCACAGATTTGTAGCCACTTCCACAAGCAGTTTACCAAAGCAGTCCCAGCAAGGTTTGTGGTCAGGGCGTAGGTCAGCGCACGCTGGCCGTCCCGAGGAGGCCAGAGTGAAGAGCAACTCTGCACTAAAAGAGCGAGGAAAAGCCTCATGGACCATGGAACACTGGGACTCATCCTAGTTTTAAACTGTGGTACCTAATTTGACGAAGGCCCCACGTCGTCCTTACAAATGTTCAACTGTGAAAATGTTCGGCAACAATCACTTTGGAATATGTTAATTTTCTCAGAGAGGAGTTTGTTCAACTGGTACTTTAGCCCGGCTTCAAGAAGTCAGTGGTTGTATCCTTAAATAGCCGTGATAAAAGGCTGAAAGCAAATATGTTACACCAAAATTTACCAAATAAATATACAGTTTGAAAAGTATGAATAAATGCGCTTTTCTAACGGGACAGTAAGTCTGCTGTTGTCGCTACTGAGTTGCTTATGGATTTTGGTCTCAGTGACTGGTCAAAAAATATTCTTCACATCCTGAAAAACGTCTTCTGATCAGTGACTCGACACTGCAGCATATATTCAAAGTCCACAAAAGTATATTACATCACCGAGGGTCTCCTTGCTCAGTGTGATCCTCCCAGGACCCATTGTTTCCAAAGTGCTCGCCATAATCTGGTTCTGATTTGTACTATTATTGCTCCTGGATATCCCAGCACTCAACAACGTCAACATCCACCTCTCACAGGACAATCGAGTGAGGCTAGAAGCTACCGGCACACTGTCTGCACGTATGCTTGATATACGATTCCATTTATTCTACAAGGCTTTGTTATTTTTCTATTGCTATCATTGTGAGTCATGAATCATTATCATGTAGTCGCTGCACAAGCACACACGGGGACACGTACAAAACAAAGCTGTGGATCAAGTGGAAAGAATTGGAGCCTTTTGAACTCTATTTCCCAGAAGGCCCACTGAGTCAGAAGTCTTGCGGACTCAAATGATAAAACAGAGAAGGCAGCCCGAGGAACTGAGGGAGCGCCAGATGGACAGAAAGTAAAACCAGAAGTACACACACGTAACGAATGGAAGATGCTTCCAATAAAGACACACAAGATGGATCGCCATGAACGTGGTGATGACCAAGACTGTATCTACTCACTGTCATTTGATTTTTCTACATGCATTCTCTTTAGCATTTGGCTTTGGCCCAACAGAAAGAGAGATGTGCACGTTATGTTGTTTCTACATTCGATATATATATATATATATATATATATTAAAAAGTGCAGCTTCTGTTTACTCTGCACAGACTGGATTGAACTGACCTCAGCAGTCAAATAGTGCAAACACACCGTGGGAGATGTGGAGTGATGGGATTACGAGTCCTAAAATGTGGAATGCACTTCTGCCACTTGTCTTTGTATGGCTCATAAACCAACCATCTCCTCCATGGACAATGAGCCTCCTTGTGAGACGGGAAAGATGTTCAGGGAGAATGAGGCGCGTCTGCCAACAGAAATAAAGGTGGAGGAGATGGAGCACTCTGTAAAGACGTGGAAGCTTTCAAATAAAAGCAAGAATAAGATCCCTGCTCCGCTATGAGCCATCAATCAGAGAACGTCCTTTGCTTTTTGCTCGAAGAACAAACGTTGGATGAAAAAAACGAGATGATGCAGCATCTACAGAGTTCTAACTGCAAAACTGGGGATGAGGAAATACTTGTTTTCATTTTATTTAATATGCAAGAGCGTTTGCTTTGAACAGCCGAGTCCCTGTAGTCAGTCAAGTTGTACGTGATTATAACAACACGAACTTCACAATTTTATTCCACAAATTCAATTTATTGTTTTCAGGGTTGGAGTTTGAAGATAATCTGCCAGATTATCTCTGAAGTTTCAGGCGTTTAAGAGTTTAAGACAAAAACAAGCTGGAAATGGAAAAAGAACTGGTAGGAAAATTTGTAGTTGGACAGTCATGGGAACATATTGGCTGTGTTACCGGAGTTCCTCTTAAGTGTTGGAGAGTTAAATGCACTATTTAGTGGACTAAATAGCAGCTGACATGCTGTTATAGAAATAAAGTGAGCAATGCATGACAAGCTTTTTATCAGCACAAAATGTGGTTGAGGCAGCGCTCGACAACCAAAGCAGCATGTGAGCGAGTCGAGGCCGTAACAGTTAGGTCATCGTTTCAGGGAAGGTGCTGATACTTGGTGAGGTCTTTCCGTGAAGCCAGTATATTTTTCATTTTCTTTATTTTCGGTTTGGAGCTCACTTTGTAATCATTCATGTTTTGCCCAAACCACATGAAGCGCAACACCTGTATGGCACCAGTAAGGACAGATCTGAGCCTTTAATATAAACCAGTGCTGCATGATCCCAAACGTACTCTTTAACTTTCATCTGATCCTTTTCAGCCTGTTTTGAAGCCCAAAGGCAAAGAAATGTTTTTTTTAGAGTCTTTCAGGATAATTGTTGTTTCTCTTTTTATAAGTCTGTCAAATCTTTACTGTTATTTAATATTCCCTCAAACTCCCGGCGTCATCCAGAGAAATGACGCGGAGGGATTTCGAGCAGCCTCTCAGGAGCTCTGCTGTGTTTTTGCAGCGATTGCGGTTCCGAAAATTACGACAGTCCACTCCCGCTTGTGCTTTTTTATTAGCCCTTGTCACGCGTGGTCACCACCTTTATCGGTGAGCGGCCTCGCAGTGCATTGTCATGTTTTGATTGACTGGGGACAGGTAAACGGCTGGTGCCCAGCTCGACTGACTTGCTTTTAGTTCATCTGTTTAAAATAGAAACGGTTGCCGCTTTGCGGCGAACTCTTCGCCGTGACTGATTGCATGTGATGATTGTTTCCACTCGTTATTTTCCCTCACGGTACGTAACTGTAGCACCAAGGTAATGTCACTTTTTTTTTTTTTTTGACTCCTTTCTTACTTTGCCTCATGCTTTCACTCTTTTCAACTTTTTCTTGCTCACGTCATCTTGTTATTTCTTTCAGTTATCGCCAATTACCTTCCTGCCCATCAATCCACGAATCCCTGCGCTTTTACAGCGACGTCTAATAGCTTAAACTAACTGCAACAAACTATCCATTTCTCCCCTTTGAGGTTGGTTTCAATCTCGACATATGAAGTTGGAGCATATTTAGTGATGGAAACCACCAGAAGTGCTAAAAATACCTCTGCCAGTCTGGTAGCCACGAGGCTCCATCACACACTCATTACCACACGACCTGAGGTTGGGAGGAGAGGAGAGAGGAGGGGATGTGGTCAGGGGAGCGAGGCATATAGTGTGTGTGTGTGTGTGTGTGTGTGTGTGTGTGTGTCTGTGTTAAAAGGGTTAGCAGCAGCAGTGAAGGGAGAAATGAAGGGATGTGGTAGAAAGAAGAAAAGAGAAGTGTAGAGTGAAAGAAGAGGGGTTATATGTTTATGTGTGTGTGTGTGTGTCTGTCTGTCTGTCTACATCTGCACAGAGTCAAGAATGGTTGTGGTCAGATACATTAGTATTATATGATATTTCCTATGGTCTCCTGGCATTTCTGAATGATGGCACATATTGCAGCCTACTGGGCTATTATTGAAATATTACATCACATCATTTCTGAAGAATTTGTTTGGCTGGACAAATGTCTTTTTTTATGATCCCCCTCTCCTTTCCTCTCTCCTCTCCTCGTCTCTCCATCCTCCACACTCCCTGCAATCCTTTCCTTTTCTCCTCTCGTCTCTGATTTATTCCCCCTTTTCTCTAAATCCGTCCGTCCGTCTGTCTGCTGCTCTGTGTTCCAGCTGCCGGGTCCCTCCAGGACCATCAATCCTTCTCCTCGACCCATGCCTGGCCCTGGTTCGGCACACTCACACACATGCAAGGACACAAGTACACCCACATGCGCGCACACGCACACTATCCACACACGTGTACAAACAGAAAGCCAGGTGCAGACATAGACATAAATGCAGCATCGTGTATATATACACAGCCGCCTGCCAAAGAGCACACGCACGCGCGCACACACACACACGTATGGCAACCTGATCCATCAGTCGGCCTTGGAGTGTATCACATGGATGGAACTTCCAGGTTTGGGCCAAATTGTGAAATCTGGACTAACTAGGTGATCTGGCCTCTGCTTAATATAAACAGTGACAGGATGTAACTTTATTTTCAGGTACTTGTACCCCACTATACACATCAGCAAATATCTACTACGTTCTACTCTGCTGTATTTTATCATTCCTTTGTTCTACACAATGTTTTTTTTTTTTTTGTCAAGGTTTTCTTATATATTTCTTATAAGGAATGAATAAGCAGAGGTGACCAGTTCCACTGATCCAGTCAGAGCAGGCAGGTAACATTAGCCCCGCCTCCTGCAGCAGCAGCATTCAGTAGGGACTCAGTTATAAGGATAAGGTACATTAGAAAACTTACCTTTACTCAAGTAGAAAATGAATGTGGAACTTTTTTGTTTGTTTGTGTTTTTTTTTTAGTTGAGCAAGATTTTTTTCTTCACTATAAAAGACGTCTGTGGAGATTCTCATTCATCCAGGTCATAGTATCAGGTGATCGTTTAGTCAAGGCAACTGGATTTCTTTCTTTATTGATTGACTATAAAAGACCAGTTTTATTGGAAAAAATGGATGTTTTCTTACTACACAAATTCTGTCAGAAGTGAACACTAGGGTCCTAATTGTAGGGGCCCACTAATTACTGTTCCCGCAACCACATAATAACCCAGTTGCGAGTCAGTTACACTACTGATTTGACTCTCAGTCAAACAACAACTGCACGTCAGGTTTGCAGAACAAATCCACATTTTAGGGTTGTTACTGTTGGTGGTTCAGCGTCACGAAGTGGTCAAGGTCGGCTTCCTGCCTGACAGAACAGCCACGTCAACCTCAATCACACCAGAACAGATTTACCGGCGTGTTTGATGGAGGTGCAGTGGGGAAGGTGCGAGGGAGGCCCCTGGGATCATGACAAATATGACACGCTGCTGTATTCGGCCATAAAAAAAGAAAATCAGTTTCTTTTCGGAACGCGGTAGAACAGCCCGGGCGGCGGGGAGGAAGCATCCCTCAGGGTGTCAGTGCTGTTCAGGTTCAGCCCCGGAGCGGAGGGGCAGGGGGGACGTGAACCTTTTTTCTGTCTTTAGTGATTTAAGGTCAAACAAATTGAATTTGCACTTACAGAATGTTGGTTGCAGGAAGGGAGCAACCCGTCTAGTTCACGTTGCAAACCTGCCCCACTGTAACTACAGGAAATGAGATATTCATCTTATTGGCTTTGTGCTTTACATATGCAGTTTTGAGGGCCCGAGGAAGAACGGTGTTGTGTTTGGAAACCTTCAAACATAATAAAATAATGATCAGCTCTCTGGACACTTATCAATTAAAGTAAGACTGTCAATCAATTAGGGCTCCGTGTACTAAGTCGTGTACAGAAATTGAATATAAAATATTCCTCAGAATGTTTTCACTAGTTTGTTTCATCTAAATTATGTGAATTGTATTTGTCTTTACATCAGAAAAAGCCCTTTGTAGTGACATACTTTGAATTTAACACATCAAGGCGGTCCTCTCTACGAAGGCCACCATGTTTTTTACATTAGCCTTTGGGTTTTCGTGACAACCGAAGGCTACCGCAGGTTTTTGTGCTCTGGAAGAGAAGGGTGAGGTAAAGCTGCAACATGCAACTTCAACATCAGATATCACAAAATTCTACACACTGTCCCCAATACGTTAGCATAATTTACCACAAACAAATAAACCAACACACAAACAGACAGGGAGGAAAATGTAAACCTGTAATAATCTCAGTGACTCTCTGGGTTTATAGTTTATGAACCTGAACAGCAGCTCTCACTCACTGGCTCAGCTGTTGGTCCTTTTCCTCAAGAATTTAAAAGTGTGAATTATTGTATCTGGACATCTAAACAGACAATTAGGGATGTCTGTGTAAACTTTATCACGTTTCAGTCCATATACACGTCAAAGAGCGCAGAGCTACCCAATGCAAACACATTACATCAGCACACACACACACACACACACAGAAACCAGCACTGAGAGAGGCTGAGAGATGAAGTGTGAGACAACCGGGCAAAGAAAGGCAGTAAAAATAAATAGGCAGCATTAAGTGAAAGAGAAGAGGAGGACAGGAGGGAACGACAGAAACTGAGAAATACTGAGAAGACAAAGAAGTCAATGGAGGGAAACTGAGGCGAAGTATGAGATGTATTTCACGGGTGGTCAGCTGCTGCACGTTTTGTGTTGAATGCACATTTAGTGAGGGGCAAATGCGACAGCGACGAGAGAGAGGGAGCGATGAGGAGTGAAACAGAGGAGAGAGAGAGAGAGGTTGCGTGCAGGACGAGGTGTCGATGCAAGGCCGAGAAGAGAGAGGAGGACACGTTAAGTAAGGTCAGGGTATTAATACATTTAAGGGTAGATCCCAATAGTGAAAGATGAGAGGAGATGAATGGCCAGAAATAGAGGAGAGAAATGAAAAAACAGAGGAGGAGAGGAAAGAGGAGAAGGGAGAAGCTATGTGTATAGGTGGGTCGACTGGAGACAGTCTCCAATGTAGCAGCTGTTTAAACAAATAGTAGCTCACGGTTTATTGTGTGTTTGTGCTGCATTATTTGAAGCTTATTCTCCGAATATGAGAAACAGTGCAGCTGATACAGGTTTCACTCTAAAAGCCTGAAATATTAAATCAATAATATGTAAAGTGGGTTTACCTTCTTTTTTTTTTTTACACACCATTCAAAGAAATCTATTAATAACCCCCTGAAAGATACTGGGTTGCTCTTTGGATTCATCCTTACAACAAACTAACTTCCTTGTTTTGTGGAATAACAAAAGCCGGAATACATTTGGCTTCATCCCCTGCTCTGCAGACATGGTTTCCTGTTGTGCACAACGATAGAAGAAAATACACAAAGACACGCTTATGTCCAATGGTTCATTTCCCAATAAGTTGCTGATGAAAGTAAAGTCTTTGATTGACAGCTGAGACTGACTGTTGATTGGTCGAGCGCGTGCCTCAGCGGACCCCGTGACCCAGATTGTGACCCCTCGTCAGATTCTGGCTTCTGGATTCTGTTTTATGTTAATTTCTGGATAGCAGGAGAACACATGCCTCCTCACTATTATGTAAAAAACATGATTCCACTGTGTTTAGCAGCTGCCGGTCAGTTGAAATGAGCGTTTGCGCAGAAACTGCATCATTGCCGTTTCTGGTAAGAGTTTGCTCATCTCCTTTTTTCGTGTTCTGACTCCCTCTCTGCGCCTCTCTCTACCTCTGCTCCTCCAAGAACGTTTCCTCATCTCTCCCGAGACCCACCTGATGTTTCTGACAGAGGGTGAGCCGGAGAGCGGAGGCGCGTTGTGCTCGCAAGAATGTCGTCTTAACCTTGCCATACCACATCTTACTCGCAGACGCACGCTCGCGTTTCACTGTCTTTAGCGAGGGCCCTTCATTGACTCGGCCCGTTCGTCAAAACTTAACCTTGATTTTCACCCAAACCACTATACGAATGAACTTTTGCTCTTGCGCTGGATTCAAACCGCGGCGAGCGGTCGTACATACCTACGTACGCACGCACAAAGAAACACAATCCATAAACCTCGCGTGTGCACATCACCTCCCCAACTGGAAAACCAGTTAGATGTTGTACATGCACAAAAACAACACGCACTGCACGCCACACACGTTCAGTGCGTGTGAGCAACAGTTGTTTTTCCTGTCAGCGCCAAACCTTGTTTTGAAAACAACTGTTGATCTGACCTGATCCAGAGTGCTCTGACAGTCACCGCACAGGGACGAGGTGGGACCGAGGAACTGCACTGACGGAAGAAATGAAATGCATTGAAATGTAAAGATAACGAGACAGCCAACCTCTGCCAAGGCCCACCAGTTCCCTTCAGAAATCCCATTCAAATCCAAAACATCTGGATTTTTATCTGGATCTGCACCAAATTGCACACGCTCATAAATATCAGTCCCACACACGTCTGACTTTAGTTCATCAAAATCCATCTATCATTCCCTGAGAAAGAGTTTTTTTTTTTTAATGCCCCTTTTTACAATGTTATAAAAATTCAAATCCTGGATCCGTCCCTAGGTTCACAGTCTTCAAGCGGTCAGTGTCACAACAATTTCAGTTGCTGAATGAAATGCTTGAGTAGCCATGCTCTGAAATTAAATAGTAAAAATGTAATACAAAAAGATAATAGAATATAAAAATAAAAAATGCAAAAGCAATGCAAATATTGTCCAAATATGACGATTCTGATCCTCATCAGTGTTCCCGGCATCCGCAATCAGCACCATTTTACATTTGTTTTATTTGACCGTAGTTCAGCTTTATAAAGGTTCTCCGCTAGTGTTCTAAAGCCTAGATCTACAAACCGACTTTGACCAAGTCGCCTCAGATTATTGTGGCATCGGTTCAGCTCTGCTCACCTCAATCTAAATCCCTGTCTCTAAAGTCTCTTGGAGGATGTAGTTCTGTGATCAGAACAAGTCAAATCATTTGTTTTGCCAGCAGAGCTGCCTGTAGGGTTATAATCTGCTGCTGCCAGGTCCTCAGCAGCTGCAGAATAAACATTGTTTGCAGACTGGAGGATTCCTCACTCAAATGTCTTTTTTTTTTTACATATTTTATTACATCTCCATCTCTGTGGCAGCTCAGTGGAATCCGAGAGCCGTTGTGTTTCGCAATATCTTGGTTCGCCTCCACAACAAAAAGCGGCCAAGGTAGGGAAAGGTTAATGCTGGCAGGGTCCCACGCGGCGTGGCTGATTGTCGAGTTATTACAGGCAGCCGGTCTCACAGATAGACGACGCTGTAGGAAGGCCTGCGCCGAGCCAGCGGTGTTTGCAGGAAGCTGCCAAATCCAGGTTGAGAATTTCAGATCAGATTAACAGACATCCTACTGCCGCCTCCAAGGGAAACAAAACTCTGCTGTGATGAGGTGACACTTCCAGCCCCTCAGTGCCACGGCCAAAGAAAACATGGCGGAGTGGGAGAGGCTGGAGAGGAAGTGGAGGAGATATACTGAACACGGCACTTAGACAGGTTGGTAGGAAGGAAGATGAGAATGGAGGTGCGTCACTTTGGTAAAGAAAACTGAATTAAGAAGGCACATTTTATGCACGTTCTACATTTAGCCAAACCAGTTTAAAATCTAGAATGACACTCAGTGGAGCATATTCCTCTGTAAGGGCCCAACAGCCGCTTAAGTTGAATCAAACTGCGCCACAATGACCATATTACCATACAAATGTAACTTCACTTACTGTTCTTTTATTCACTGGAAAATCAGTGAACATGTTGAATCCTCCCTGGTGCCATGACGCAAGCGAAGTTGAAAAAAACATTCCGGGATCAGACCCTGATCCAAATCTACAACAAATTGTATGGGTTCCTCCCCGACCTCGACCACATCCTTCCACCAAGGGTCATGATCGTTTCATTCAGTTTGTTTGTTTTTGTGCATCATGCTCACAAACAAACAGACCGGAGTGAAGGCAGCCTCCTCAGTGCAAGTGATCATAAGAAAAGGTCGAGTCGGTTAAGACACCAATTCCCAATGAGATATTTTAATTCCTATTTTTAAGATTAATTGAATTTGAAATCAGAATAAGGTTTAAAGACCGATGTCCAACGGAACTTGATGAGCATTGGAAGTTCCTGCATCACTGCCCCATTATTCCTCCCGTGTGAAACGGTCCTCATCCTCTTCTTTTGTCCCTCACACTCACAGATTCCATCATCCATCCTGTTCCCCCGCCATGCAGCTGTTCACAGGTAGAACACTGTCCTCAAGAGGATCTCCCCACATTCTCACTTCCTTTGTCCAGCCAGCGCAGCGACTCAGGCCAGGGGCCTTTTACCCCTCCTCGCCTTTTTGGCTATGGTTGCATTTCACCATTTCTGGGCTAGACAGTTAGGAAAATTCTGGAAATTCAGCAGCCTGCAGGCATACACACGTGTATATGCTAAATCAGACTAAAGATGGCTTTTTGCTGTATTTCATCCCCGTCTTTCCTTTTATTTTCCACAGGATTCATACTTAACAGTCAGATATGCCATAAAAAATAATTGTTATAATGAATGTCTTAACTTTGGCTAAAACCTGGCCCTGCAGGCCCTCAATTCAGACGTTGTGGTTTACTGATGCTAAGCAGCTCTTGGCATAAGTGTAACTCTGCGATTAGTGCCCCTTTAAACACTTATAATTCACAGCCTATGAAAATATTATCAGAGAGGGCCAGCACTCTGCCTGAGGGGGTCAGGAGGTTGTTTTAATGGTGCCATGGGCTCAGCGTGTTGAACTGCTCCAGCTCACAGCATTAGGTTTGTCTTAAATCACTCGCAGTGGGTTGAGAATGTGAGGAAAAACTATATGAGATGTAATCATATGTGTGCGCGGTAATGTAAACGTGAAAATTAGCCATAATGCTGCGGCTATTAAAACCCTGACATAACTGGGACATGTGGAAATTATTTAAAAAGTCTGAATTATGATGACAAATGCTTTGTTTTTTCAGTGTTGTGTATGAAAAAAAAGAAAGAGCCAGAGTACTCAAGTGTTCACATCCGCACACCCACGCACACACCCACACACCTCTGCTCAGACCTAAATTTCCTGTTAAGTTGCGGTAGGAGGTGTATATGAAAGATTTGTCATTTGGCTAGGGGCTCATCTCAGCTAACAGTTTATACAAGGAAGTTTAAATATCAATAAATACCGTGTCCTGCTGCACAGGTGCTTTCTGCTTTTAACATATGATCGATGACGTGCAGGGGAAAGAAATAATGTAAAACACTCAAGAAAAAAGGACTTGATAATGGAAAGCAAGACTCGGCTTCACTATGGTATAAGTTCAACACATAGGGTAAAGGTTTGTATTCATCTGTGAGCAAATGTAATCAGCAAATAAATCTGCAAATGCAGGTGTTGACTTTTGATAGAATGGTTCCATTAAAGTAACAGGTTTAAGTGCAGCATGTGATATTTTCTGTTTTTCTTTTTCCTGACCACAGTGATGTATTGATTGGGTAAAGTTTTTATTTGTGTGCTCTCAGCAACACTTAATTCATAATCATAATTCATCATCATTAAGATGGCAGACCTCATAAAATGTAATGCTATGAGTTAAAAGTCTTTTAAAATAAGGTTTAAGTGTATTAAATGTAACTGTATTTTACACTTTATTTCTTTCTCTCTATCAGATTAAAAAAAAGAAAAAAAAAAAACTTTAAAAAACTTTATTCACTGCATGACCTGATGTTACAATCCGTAAATCAGATTCACCTCAAGGCGAATGGACAACAACAATAGTACGCAGGTGCACTACTATAAAGTCAGGTCTGCCCTCTAGTGTACACAAAATAAATTACAAAGAGTGTAAGTAATTTACCCCTAAGATTTAGTAGTAATGATGTTTCCTGTTTGAAATAAATATAAAAAGTGAAATGTTATAAATATGTATTAACCATAAAATAATAAAACACAAAAAAGGTCAACCCCCCACTCCTTCATGCTGGATACCTTCTTTGACCAAACTGGGATGCAAGCGGTGTGAGCGAGTGTTAGGTACATTTCACAGACACGTTTCCTGCCTTTTAAATGTCATACGTCATTTCAACATGTCATTTCTTATTTATCCTGACTGAACATGAATTGAAGCTAAAGCACTAATCCTGGAGTGTAAGAGGTTACTTTGTCCACCAGAGGGCGCCAGAGTTTAACTTCTGATTCTTGGTGGACCAATGACTCGAACATGTTCAGAATTATAAAACAATAACACATTTAATGTGAATTTAATGTTGAATTTCCACTGATAACAACAACCATAATAGTTTATAATTTACCTGCTCCTTTGGTATACCACTGAGCTTGTAAGTGGGAAAAGAAATGACATTGTTTTTATTTAATAAATACAATACCATTTCTGTATTATTTTAAAATTTGGAATGCAATTAAGTTACAAAGGCAATAAAACAGAACCAAGTGAAAGGAAGAGAAAGGGAGCTGCGCCACTGTGGTAAAATGATGGAGAAATCAATGACCGGTGATGACAAAACATAAAAAGGGAAATGTGTACAATTGTTGGTCAGTTACATTTCCTCCCTATTTACACTGAGGTGGGAGGGGTCTGTTTTCTGCCCTAACTGTCAGCTGCAGTCTGGTTAAACTGAGAGAGTCGTCTAGTTTTAAATAGAAAACACTATTTCATTGACCACTGCGGGCAAAAGCTTTCCTGGCAGAAACCCATGGAGGACATTTTCTCCCACGTGCACATCCATTGCACCACAGGGATTTCCCATGTTACACCACTGTACGCGTCCACCCTCACGTACACTCATTCTCACTGAGAGACATGCTGTGACATAAGGGGGGAGGAGAGGAGAGGAAAGGAGAGGAGGGGAATGCAACAGAAAATAAAATGACAGAATAGAAACATTGCAGACTGTAGATTTGTTTATTTTGTCTATAAACATGTTTAGCAAGCATACCAGTTTAGCAGCAGAACAGACTGTCACCATGGAAAGATGAGCTTTATGACCTCTTATGTAACATGCTGCATTGCACATGCATGTATACGCAGACTCTGCATCTATAGTGGACCCAGCCTGCAGTCATTCATAGATCAATGCATAATGTTAAACTGGCATCAGAACATTTCTGATCATCCAGTCTAATGTGCAGAGAGCAGCCATCGTATCACATGCACATGATCCATAGCTGGCACTGGGATTTCCTGTCACTGTCGTTTCAGCTGTGTTTTTTTAACAACTGTATTTATCAGACCTGGAAGATCAGCTTTAAAGAGTCACGTATAATCCTGAACACATGTTGACTCCTCCAGTCGTGTGTGTGATGACAGTGGAAAATAATTTGGTCAAAAGAGCTGTTTCATTACATTACCCACGTGCCTAGCAGGGTGCATGATGGGAAGCCTGCTGGTTCATCATTCCTCATACAGTGTCTCACAAGTCATGTGTGTGGTGAGCAGTCACGAATGGCGGCGTTCAGATACACTCCTACTTTACGATATGTCCCACGAACAGTCCTCAGGTGCAGGCTGGGAACAAGCTGTTCAACCGAGTCCATCCCTCCATCCCGGCTCGGCCTCGGAGGGGCCGTGACCAGACCCTCGTTCCGAATGGATCCTCACTGCAGAGGATGGCATGACGTCACGTCGCCATGGCGACCGGGCTCCCGGCGGCACGTGTCCCGTATAAAAGCGGAAGAGCTCGCTGGGCGCTGCGCACACAGACTCCAGAAGCATCCGAGAGGTAAGCTGCTCCCGCCGCAGAGACATGTCCTCCAGCGACGACTGTCTCACTTTACCCTGCTCCAGTTGTCCGAACTGGAGCCGTTCGCAATCCTCCTCTTGATTCAATCTTCCCTTTTCATTAACGTTAGCTTCCCTCCAGCGTTGTTAGCAGATATTAATGCTAAATTACACTTCCTTATCTGTTTACCGCAAAAAAAAAACTGCATGTACTTGTGAGGATGACGTGAAGAAAAGACCTGAGCGACCATCATGTCGTCTGGGTGGTGAATTTAAACCTCCGTCTTTGAGTCAGTGAGCCACGTAGCTAAGCTCTTAGAGCTGCGTTAGCATTGTGCAGATACAGGCTGTGTGCGTACGTGCACAGGAAGAGAGGGAGAGGCGAGGATGGGAGGGGATGCACACAGGCTGCTGGTTGTGTAATGACCTCCCTGCTTAGTTGCATCGTTTAGTTTCCAGCACAATCCAACCGAAGCTGCGAACGCACCCCCGGTGTTAAACAGCGCAGTGTCGATCTGCGTGTTTTAAGGACGGTTCATTCACAAGGCGTCGTCCATTCATTCCGGGGCCCGATGAGCGGGTAACGTGACATTGGCAGCTCCCGCTGCTGCATCTTTGCGGAAGTGGATTAGTCTCCATGTTATGTAACACAGCACGAACATATGAATTACCGCCCATACCGCGACACAACACTCATGGGGGGATTATATGATATGATATGAAGAGTCCTACAATACAGGCTGGTTGTAACACAGGAGCCGCTGAGCCGTAATAAAGCGTCCACGAACGCTACGTGCCTCCCCTCTTCCTCGTGATGAGGTCTGTCGTGGTTGCGCCATTACACTTCAGGGATGAATCGAGCGGTGGTACTGAAGATGGTGAGCAGACACCGCTGTGGTGTGAGGTGGGAGAGACGACGGGCGAATAACCTTGACTTTGTCAGATGTGGAAAAGATGGAGGAGAAGAGCTGAGAACTCTAATTTCCGTGATGCAAGTGAAGGGCACAGAGGCCGAGAGGAGGCGCAGTCTTGTGCCGCAGTTCGACTCCAGACCCGTCAGACCTGTTGATGCGGTCCGCCTGTCTGCTTAACACACCTCTCGTGGTATTTGGAAGAAGATCCTGACTATTAAACAAGACTATTATTAGAAATCTGAAAAGGCAAACAATGAGTTGCAGCCATGTTTGCCTCCTCTGTGCGTTGAAGGTCATCACTCCAGCTGAGGAAGGTCACAGCACAGGCCCAGAGCTGCTGCAGTGATGCCCCTGATCTTTATTCTCATCCTGCAGTTTATTATCTGGAAAGGAGTCATTTACAGTGGACATAGAAAAGGGGAGTGGCTCCCTATTCCTCAGCCTCTGGATAGCTAGGGGTTATTAATTACAGACCTCTGAGTAATACAGTTAAAATTCTTCTTTATCTGCAGATAAAAGAAAAATGGCAACCCCATGCCATTCATCAGCAGATTATAATTTTACAGTGACTGTCCACAGCACAGGTGCATCAGTCTAAGTTGATAAGGCTTTACTTTTCCTCGAGCAAGTCACCATGCATATATTTCATATTTACTTTGATTAAGATTATTTATTCTCGCCTCTGAGTAATACAGTTAAAATTCTTCTTTATCTGCAGATAAAAGAAAAATGGCAACCCCATGCCATTCATCAGCAGATTATAATTTTACAGTGACTGTCCACAGCACAGGTGCATCAGTCTAAGTTGATAAGGCTTTACTTTTCCTCGAGCAAGTCACCATGCATATATTTCATATTTACTTTGATTAAGATTAATGGGAATTGTTATTATTTTAGGTATATTACAGCAATTTATATTGGAATGTTCTGCATAGCATTATTTTATTTTACAGCCAGCAGGGACATTTCATGTACAAACATGCTTATCTCGCCCTGTCAGAGTGTCTGCGCTTGTTGCTGCTCGACATGAAGTGTCAGCTAAACGTCTGAAATGTAAATGTCAGCTTCTGTGTGTGGCCAACATATTGCCACTTTGCTGTGCAAGGAGGAAACTGTGAGGTGATGACAGTAGCTGGGTCACTCTAACAACACACAGGACATGAGATCCCATCCTTGCATGGACTACAGCCATCGTAATAAAGAGAACACGATGTCAGTGGATTGGACTGTAGGTTTGGCTAGTTTGAGGTCACTATGAGCGTCCTTCACGATATTCCTCTCACCAGGCAGGACGTGACCAGGATGTGTGTAAGACAGGAGTGACTCAGCACTTAAGTCTATGACTACTCACTGTTGCAATGTTATAAGGACATGCCACAAAGGGGAGGGATATAGCTTGGATATCATATTTATAATAATTGCTAATAATAACTAATAAATAATAAAGCAATTATTTGAAGTGTACAACTGTAGCATGGTATGGGGGGTTAGCAGACAAAACATGGTGTACTGTAGCATGCTAGAGGAGGTGATTCACAAGACTGCGGCCTCAGGAAGGATATCTGTCATCTACCTGCTGACAAAGCCTCACACAGCTGTGTGCGTGCATGTGTGTGTGGTCCAGTGTTTCCTCTGCAGAGTGGTCACATGTCCCACAAGTCCTCTGCAGTTAGACTAAGCACACTTTAATAATTCATGGGGTTGTTGGGGGTGCTCAGTCACATTATTGGAACACTTCTTCAGACAATGTGCATCAATAAATCTTGAGGTTAGGTCACATTTTTATAGTTTAGGGTAAGATGCAGAAACCATGCCTTGGTTTTAGAAGTGGTAGCTAAATTTGTGTGTGTATGTGGTTGTGTGAGAGTGAGTACAGGTATGTTTGCAGGCCTGAACCTGTCTTTCTAAAACCACAATAGCAGGATGCACCTTATTAATTGCATCAACCCATGTCTGTATTTAGTTGTAGAAAAACATAAAGCTTTAACATCAAGACACATTAAGTCTATAAATTTAGACAAAAACCCAGCAGTGGGTATCCTGAAATTGGCAGAGGTGCGATAGACAGAAAGGTCCCTGTCAGCAGGAGGCCGTGCCTGCTGGGTAAGACGCAGCCTGTGGTCTTGTTTGTTTGCTCCGGTGATCTGATGGTGTCGGACAGTTAACTGACAAGGTTAGGGCACCAACGTGACATTGCCTCAGTGACAGGACTATAAAAAGAGAGGAAGCAGGTACTTTGCTGGGGGGGGCGTGAAACAAAGTTTTGAGACTGGATTTGAATGTGAATAACATATTGTGTAAGTATCAGTCTTGGGTTTGAGTGATTTGATTCTCTAAATGGTGGGCAAGAGAGTACGTTACCTAATTGGATAGTCTGCTTGGCTTCTAGCCATCAACTCACTGCAGTGGAAAAACACTGGAGAGCAAGAGGAAGCTTTGTAGAGCCACTAACACAAGAAGGGTGGTGGAGGGAGGAACGCAGGAGAGGTGTGTTTAGTGGGCAGCAAAAGTTAGACCAAACAATCTAGCTTTAGTGTAAATGTAGTCTCTCAGTGGTTTTCTTGTTCTAGTTTTACAAGTAAACATCAACCAGTCAGTATACAGCACCCAGGGAGCAGACCAGTCACAGCTGACTTCACCATCATGGACTCTGTGAAAGGTTTAGTATGTGCCGTGCCTGTAATGATGTTGTAAAGAGCACAGTAGTTTCATAGTGACTTTCAGTCAGTGGTGCTGCTCCTCATCTCTACTCATTCAGTAAGTTTGTTCCCATGTTTTAATGCATCTTTTTGTCTTTTTGTCCTTTTCTTGTTGACTGGAAATAAAAAAATGTTTCTCCTTGCATAACTGTGATGACCCTGTCCTGCACCCCCGCCGCTCTGCAGTTTTGTGAGGAAAATGGGTCACAGCTCACAGGGAGGGTAGGGTGGTGGAAAATGAGGGGGACCCGTGAGACAAAAAGGACAGAGAACAGGCGAACAGGGGCATGCATTTTAATGATTAGGGAAGAAAAGGCATGAGCAGGGATAATACTCAAAAAGCAAGAAAAACATGTACCACTGAGACACATAGTTGGATTTAGAAGAGAACATTAAATGTGTTAGGATAAATGGATGTCGCAACAGAATTATAGATGTGAAAAGAGAGAAAATAAAATTAGTGTGTAGATTATTCATTCCCTTTTCACTGACCAATCAGGTCTCCAAAGCTTAATTCTAATCCTAAGTAGAGCCTGACCGATATTTTGGTCGGCCAATAATATCAGCTGATGAGCCTTTCAGAGTATTTGCCTTTGCTAACTTGCTGCGATGAAGCCCTTTTATAGAAAAGTTTAGGAGAAGATGTGCATCCATTTTTGAGGTTTAAAATCTGTTTTCTTCATTCAAGTTTCAATATTTTTTTGTTGTTATTTCTTTTTTATGTAAAGATCTTTGGTGTTATTGTTAATTAGTTTTAAAACATATCAGTCAACCCTTCAAACTGTCATAGTCCCACTTGCTGTCCAGCCTCTTGCAGGGAGAGTGCTGCACTGCAGGAATTTGAATTGTTTTTCTTGCACATGTCACATGAAGGAGAGAGCAACGAAGATAATTCACTTTGACAAAATTAGATTCTCTATAAATTCCTGGGTTTTAGCTCCTGTGCAGTACAGGACTCTTAAAGCCAGGCAGAAAGTAATTCTGCGATGAGAAACGCCGAGTCCTTCACTGCTGTTCATGTCTTGCCCTCCATCTGCCCCTTCCTCCCATCTTTTATTGAGTGTCAGCAGATTGCCAACTGCAGTTCACAACGTGTTAATTCTTTGCTCTGCTCTGTACAATAGCTCCTCTGTGAGCTATCATCATAGAGCGTGCACTGAAAGCCAGATCGGGGCTGATTGGTCCTCAGTCAAAGGGGCGGGGCTGTGGTTGAAAAGAGGGGAGAGCTGCTGGCGAGGGGAATCCACTTTAGCTATTGTGATGTAACATCGCATAGTTTACTGCACACAGAAACAATGGGTGGTTTGCCTTTGCTACAATCAATCAAATGTGTATGAAATCATGTAGCTATTCACTAAAAGTATCATTACACATATTTTACATATTTCATGACAGTGCATGAGAATATATGTTAAAAAAAACTATTCAAAAGGGAAGCATGAACCTTTCTAACAAAAAGTTAGTGCTGGAAATGGACTTCTTCCAGAGCACTGGTTACCCCTGGTAACCCCTCCCTCTTCTCCCATTGATTGGCCAAACCACCACACTGCTGCTAGGCAACAGTAACGGATATTTGAGGGGGCGTGTGAAGTATCTATAGACACACACACACACACTTTTGCTAAGTCTCCAATGCTTACCTATATGGTTTTAAAACAAACCCATTGATCATATTTTCATAGATTTAACCGAAACAGCCAAGCCCTGTCGCTACAGTCCCCAGATCTAAATGCAATGTGCCTCCTCTGAGCTCAGCCAAGCCCCATTTTTCAGCATTTCCTTTTTTCTTTAACGAGGTGAAATAGATCACTTTCTCGTTTGTCGGCAGCCATTTTGTGTTGGAGAACCAGAGGCAACTCCTCTATGGAGAGAAAATGGAGACATTTAAATACAGATGGAGAAAAGCACAAATAAGGCCGTGAAAAAAGTGCACAGGCCATGGGGGGGGGGGGTCACAGAGCTTGGTAGAGGCACAATAGCTAACAGTTGGAACCAAGTATAAAGGAGCAGAAAGACAGACACGTGAGCTCTTTGTCCCTCTCTCTACATGGCTGACCTTGTAATATGCTTGCAGCTGCTCTGCCCTTGATGAAAATCAAAATCACACAAGGATAATAACCACGCTAGACTACACACTAGACGTACACCAGACACGATGCATTTCATGAAATAGTGGCAGACGGATCAATGAATTGATTTTGACCCAAAACGAATAGTGCAACAGCTCCAGACCAGGCAAGTTGGTTATAAAAATAATAACCGTGTTATTATTTACCACTATTCAGTTTTGACAGTGTGTGGGAGAATGAAGGGAGACGATTTGTCCCAATCTAGTTGCCCCATTATGTTTATTTAAAGTGCTCCCACAATGCAGTTCACCAGATTGACAGCCTGTCCCACGTGCTCCCCACAGAGACACACAGATTAGGAGATTAGAGTAGTCTTAAATGACAGCTAACCAGTTTCAAGGACAATCCACGTTGCCCTCGTTCGCGCTACCTGTGCTTGCCACACACATACACACACCACACTGCTGCTCAGGCTAACTACTAAATACTGCTGAATTATCTCATCTGAGTGAATCTTAAATGAGCGTATATTAGGCAGCACTGGCACACGCCAGTTACTGGCAAGTTAAAATGGAAAATATTACCGGGATAACTTGAATTGGGATACATTTTCAGAGGCTGAAAATGATTTTGAAAAGTGCTTATACCCAGTATAAAGACCAGTGACAGCAGAGGAGGCGAAGGGGTGGCGCTGAAGTAAAGCTAACGAAAGGCCACGGCAAACGGTAAAAGGAATTGGTGCAAAAAAAAGTGGAAGGCGTGGACAGAGGCGATATGGAGGAGAGGGGATATTATGAAACAGAGGAGAAAGGAGGTCACATAGTTGAGTCCAGCCCAGTCTTCCTCTTTGTTCTGTCAGCAGACTCAGAAGTCTCTGTTTGTTGTTGTTACATATCTACAACTCACCTCTCTCCTCACCTCTTCTGCCAGTATTTTCTAAACATGTCCCTGCATGATGACACACCTACTTACCTTTCCTGCAGGGACATGAAAAACCTCTGGTTGCGTATAATTTTCCTTCTTCATTTATGAATCCACACTATCTGATTTATATTAGTAGTCCTGAAGATTTCTGCTGTTGTTTTCACTCTTTTGTGCTGAAGCTTATGGCTGTGTGCCCTGCAAGGCCTCTGGCACCAGTCATTGTTGTTGGTTTTGATCAGTCCTTACAGTTGACCATGAAACAGTGTAAAGAAATTATCGCTGTATTATGTACCCTGTGTACAGGGTATTTTAAAAATTTGATGATAAACTTACTGATAGACAAGATTCAATGGTACCACAAGGCACCCCAAATGTATAGTTTCCTCTCTAATTCTAACTCTACCAATGCTTAGATCATCACACAAATACAGACTTGTTGAGGTATTTTAGGACTGATAAGTGGAAGGTTCAGATCAATACATACGAAATACATACAAAAAACACACCCTCATCGTGTAGTCCCTACAATTTGATTAACCTGATTAAAGCCACCTCCTACTGTCAGGGCAACTGTTGGCTGCGGTCAGAGTGCATGTTTGTGCCTTTGCTGTCAGGCTTACTGTCTGACGTTTAACGTCCGTGACATTTTCTGGCACACAATTAGACTTCAGGGATTTCCAGTGCTGACAGTTTGTTTCCAGCTTGAAACCATTGGACAGTGAGATTACCATATGAGTCCATACTGCTGTTGTGTTTCTAATGTCCTCGTTTTGTTTTTTTCTCTCAGGTAACTCCATAACCCCAAAACAACAGCAACCATGTCAGACCTTTGTGTTGGAATCAATGGGTGAGTTAGACACACACACACGATTCACACAGGCGTGGGGCGTTCACTGTTTTCTCACTTGTCCTTATTATTGGTGGTTAGTGTAGGGGAAAATGCATTCGATTTGAAACTATAAGTAAATAGTAATGAATTTCATTAAATCCAACAATAAAATTCTTCTGTTAAAGACTGCTATACAATCCAGTTGTAGTCACAGGGGGGTTCCGACATCCTGGAGTTCCCTACAATGTTCTCAACATTCTCTCTGTCGCTCTCCTCACTGCAGATTCGGTCGCATCGGCCGTCTGGTCCTGAGGGCTTGCCTTCAGAAGGGCATTAAGGTCACGGCCATCAATGACCCCTTCATTGACTTGGAGTACATGGTGAGGAAACCCTCATGGTCATCTGAGTCTCCTGTGTTTAGTGTTGCAAGAGGCTGTTTACTAAATAAGAAGAGGAAAAACTCTCAGCCACAGTTACACATCTGGGGAAATTTTTATTCTCTATATATTTTAATTTCTCTTTGGTAAAATGAAAATAGACATAGTAGGGTGGTTGCTGTTGATTTTAAACTCAAGAAGCACTGCAAATATTGTTCTCTTCTGTACAGTCGCAATAAAGCTTTCTATTCTATTTTGTATTAAGACTGTATTAATCATGCCTTTATCTCCTCATAGCATTGCACTAATAACCCCTTCATTTTCCTCTCGCCTCCTAGGTCTACATGTTCAAGTATGACTCCACCCATGGCCGTTACAATGGAGAAGTCACCCACAAGGATGGCAAGCTCGTGGTTGATGGAAACCCCATCTCTGTCTTCCAGTGGTAAGTAATGAAGTAGTTGATAATTGGGTTTGAGTTGCTGTTGCTGGATAGAAATCAGAACCAACTTGAGCGTAGAGGTCAGTGATGGAGGCAGCCATCTACAAGTTCACATTGTATCAGGAATTGATTTTCCAGTTTCAAGTGTGAGTCTTTTTTTATCCTGATTGAATTCATGGCAATGGAACAAGGCTGTCTGTTGCCTCGGGCCTCACTCTGGCCCCCCTGTTTTTTTAGTCCATTGACTAATGGTGCCTCATGTCTACAAACTGCTGTACCAATAAAAAGGAAGCTTACACGAGATGCATTCCTTTCCCAGTTCCACAGCCCCTCATTTGTGACATTACAATACAATCATGAAGTCATTCAAAGAGGCTCTGAACACTAATTTACAATGTACAGCATGTTCTTATCTAACAGGATTAGCTCCCACCCCCACCTTTCATTCTACATCAGTATGTCCATCCCATTGAAAATTTATCGTGAACAGGATATCTCTACGACAGGAATTTCATCACATTTGTTTAAATACTTTAAACTGGACACATGGATGAACTGATTAGAATGTTGTGCTAAGAGGTCAAAGTCACAATGTCCTCACAGAACATGTTTCCACTCAAGAAGAACTGATGACATTTCAGTGGTTGAAAGTTATGACCGTAGATGAGTGGGGGAGGTAGAAGAACTTTTAACTGGCTGGCAGATATATATTTTACTTGAGTACAATTTTATTTTTTAACTAACTTTTTCACATTATAAGACAATAATTATTGAATAACTTTAACTGACATTTCTCTTTCTGTGACTCCAGTATGAAGCCAGCAGAAATCCCCTGGGGCGCTGCTAAAGCCAAGTATGTTGTGGAGTCCACCGGAGTCTTCCTCAGTCTGGAGAAGGCCAGTGTATGTGCATACACACATAAACAAATGTGCATGAAACTGACTTAGACTACTCGAGCGTCTCATTCCTAACCACTCCCCCTCGCTTTGTTCTGGCCAATCACAGTCTCACATCGAGGGTGGAGCTCAGCGTGTTGTTGTGTCCGCCCCCTCACCTGATGCTCCAATGTTTGTCATGGGAGTTAATGAGGGCAAATACGACCCCTCCTCCATGACCATCGTCAGGTAAGATACCCGTGGTGGCAGACATGCATGTTCAGTACCTTTAGATTATAAATAGATACAGCTAGGTTGAACAACTTCACCAGAACTCAAGGTTCAAGAGAGAGCACATCCTTTTTTTACTGTGTTTATATGACAAGTTCTGTCTTTCTGTTGTTAGTAATGCCTCCTGCACCACCAACTGCCTGGCCCCCCTGGCCAAAGTCATCCATGATAACTTTGGCATCGAGGAGGCTCTTATGGTAAGTCATGTTTAATCCATATAAGTGCTTCATACTGTAGCTGATGCTGTATATTTATGCTTACATGTTTGCAAATACACTGAGGAAAAGGTTTGTTGTATGTCTCTAATATGACATTGTCCTCCGTAGACTACAGTCCATGCATACACAGCCACTCAGAAGACAGTGGATGGTCCTAGTGCTAAGGCCTGGCGTGATGGCCGCGGCGCCCACCAGAACATCATTCCAGCATCCACTGGAGCCGCCAAGGCAGTGGGCAAAGTCATCCCTGAACTCAACGGGTAAGGACATCTACATTATATTATCAATCTAATAATCACCTTTGATATGTATAGCAAGGAAGCTGAGAAAGACCAAAAAAAAGACCCTCTTTCTATCTCTTTCTCTATCCAGCAAGCTGACAGGCATGGCATTCAGGGTCCCAGTGGCTGATGTGTCAGTGGTCGACCTGACATGCCGTCTGTCCAAATCTGCATCTTACGCTGAGATTAAGGAGGCTGTCAAGAAGGCCTCACAAGGGTCCATGAAGGGAGTGCTGGGTTACACCGAGGATCAGGTGAGACAGAATCACTTCACATAAATTGTAAAAAATTATGAAGTTAATTTATTGGATTCAAAATGTTTATAGATATATTATACAGCATGGCTTCTGTGTCCTTCTGATTGTGTAACTTATTGCCTGGCTACACAATATCTGTCTAACTGACTTTTGTGTTTTGCAAGGTGGTTTCCTCTGACTTCATTGGTGACACCCACTCCTCCGTCTTTGATGCTGGTGCTGGCATTGCCCTCAATGACAACTTTGTCAAGCTCATTTCATGGTGAGTTTTCATAGTGTGTCCCCACATAGGCAAACACATTTTGTCTTTTCAAAACTTTTAATAACAATTCTTCGCTCCCTCCAGGTATGACAACGAGTTTGGCTACAGCCACCGCGTCGCTGACCTGCTGTTGTACATGCACACAAAGGAGTAGACACTTCCTGTTGTCAAAGGAAGTCAGGAAAGGGACCACCTCCAACCATCCTCCATGCCCTCTGTTCTCTTTTACACACAAGCCCCACCCATAGCCAAGTCCTTGCATCACAGCCTTTAGCTTGACTACAGGATATGTAGGAAGCAGCAACAGTGTGTGTTTGAGTGTTTGGTTTGTTTTTCCTTAAATGATGAGCAATTGGACAGTGACAGTCTTTGTGTCTGTGTGCCCCCCTCTCCACCTCCCTCCGCCACATTAGATGTGTCGTAATGGCTCATTACTATGGTAACTACTGTATCCATCACCCTGTTGGTGTGTTTTAAAGGTTAAATCACCAGTGGAAGGAGGAAGCTGAGAGGCAGAGCTACTGTAACTCCACTGAAAAGTAATGAGACAAAGAAATAAAACTTGAAAACCTCAAGCTGTCAAAGTTTCTGTGTTATTATCTGTTGAATGTAGAGACCCTGTACTGACTTACTTTGAAATATGACTGGGCAATAAAAAAATATCAGTAATTACTGCAATAATACTGATTTGCATGACTCACAATGAGAAGCTATGGGTATAATGCACATGTAGTGTATAAGCACAAAGAGGTGCCATAAGATAATTGATCTATCTCAGATCTCCTATAGTGTCATTATAAAAGTAGAGAAGAGTTTAAAAACAGCCTGTTGTGATAGTTCTCAATATAAATCAGTGTGAAAATATTAATGTCATACTGTTCAGATAGAGGTTAGAGGCATCATAGCAATTTATAGATAATGTTAATCAAAATTTTATAGATAATATGGGTCGTGGACACAAGAAGTCAGGGCAGAAATTGTTCTTTACACCCAATTCTTGTGATACAATGCGTCCTATTACACCTCCTGTATATGATGGTAGTTCACAGATATGCGCGTAATAATAAGATATGACAAATACAGCAAGTCAGAACACAGACTGTGACCTAATATAGAAGAAATGCTTCTTCTGAAAGGCCATCATACTTTTACTGCTGCAGTGCCATCTACTGTTGAATTGAACATACTGCAAAGCAGTTTCATGCTGCTGCCAAGCTCTCCATCTCTCGAGCTGGGTTCCGCTAACCCTGCTGCCGCTCGCTCCTCTCATTTCTCCAGTCCTATAAGGCACGAAAAAAACAGTGGACCACAAATATGAAGCTAATCTACCTTAATGAAAAAAGTGTATTTACAATCGAGACATTTCCTGTGCCTATTAATGATCCTGTATTGCTTCTATCTATAATAACTACCCGTTTTGGTGCTTCCTGAATCAACCACATGTATAAATAAAGACGCTAACCAGAGTTTATTACCAAAAAAATGATTTAATTACAGATCATCTGGAAACTCTCTTGAGGGAGGACGTCATGCGGAACCGTTTATAAGGTTCCTACCAGTGACGCCGTCGGAAGCGTTTCCAGGTGGAACCTTGAGCACTTCCGTTTGTCATTCAGCGAGACCGCGGTAGAACAGGCTTCTTCTTCTCCTCGGTTCTTCTGACTCAGTAAGTGTAGACTTTTAAACCCAGACCTCCAGCCGCTGTTCGGAGGACTACATGCGAACTAATGAAGCGTAGATTGTGTCGAACCTGCCCAGCAGAGAGAGCCGGGATGTGACGGTGTCTGTAGCGGCGTGTGCAGGGGAGGGGGGTCACGGTTTAGCTAGCTGAGGCACGGGTTATTCATGAATTCCTTAATGACTTCTCATTCAGTAAATCTCTCTGTAAATATGGTGATCGAACATTTATCTCGACCGTGACTCGTTCCAAGAACCCTCCTGTTAGCTGCCGTGTAGCAGCCACATCTGACAGCACAGGAAGTAGTGCAACACCAATAGTTCAGGTTTTTCAGCTTTTGTACTGCAGAACATGAAGCTTTAGCTAGAGCATTATTTCATTTATTTGTTTTTCATAGCATTAAATTTGTTGACATTGTATTGTGTCATAGTATCTGAAAATCTGTCATTGTATCAAAACAGAATGGAATAAACCTGTCTCCTTGTGTGCCTGCAGGGGGCAGAACTGTGACCACACACCATGACACTGTTTCACTTTGGAAACTGCTTTGCTCTTGCGTACTTCCCTTACTTTATAACGTACAAGTGCAGCGGCCTGTAAGTATCTGTGTGGATCAGGGGATTTGGGACTTGGGTGGTGAAGGAACAAATGGTGGGAGGCACTTGAAGTAAAAATAATTTAAGTAGAAGTAGAATTGCATTGTCTGTTAATGTCATGTCATTGTTAACATGGTGTCTTGTCTATTGTAATTTTTTCGAGACATATGGTCAATGTTACTAACTGTTGATAATCTTCTTAGCCATGTCAGACATTTGGGAGGGGCTCGCATAATCCTCTTAGATGAATGTTCCTTAATTTGTGTGAGCATTTGCTCAACAGCAACATCGCATCCTGCTAATTTCTGCCTAGATTATTTGACCACAAGATAACTTAATGCATTCTGGAGGTTATCATTCTACAGAATATACAATTTAACCCTGGGTTTGTGTGTCCACTCTTAAGGTCAGAATACAATGCCTTCTGGAGATGTGTCCAGGCGGGTGCAACCTATCTGTTTGTCCAGCTCTGTAAGGTGAGGGAGCTGTTGTATGTTTAAATTATATTTTATATATTCCTGGAATGAAATAAAGTTAGTTCAAGCAGATTCTTTCTTTTTTTTGGTTCAGATGCTTTTCTTAGCTACGTTTTTCCCCACATGGGAAGGAGGAGCCGGAGTGTATGACTTTGTCGGGGTGAGTGTTGAACTGAACCTTTCTGTCAGTTAAAAAAAAAACAGACAACAACATCGAATACCAATTTGTGAAGGAGGTTGAATTATTGGTGAACATGTTATCCAGGAATTTATGAAGGCAACAGTAGACCTGGCAGACCTTTTGGGCCTGCACCTTGTCATGTCTCGTAATGCTGGTAAAGGGGAGTACAAGATCATGGTGGCTGCTATGGGCTGGGCAACTGCAGAACTCGTCATGTCCAGGTAAATAATTCCACAGATTATGCAGGAGAAAACATCAGCTTTATTTTTTTCAAGTTATTGTAAATATCTTAACATTGAATTTGTGTCCTGGTGGGGGTATTCAGGTGTCTTCCTCTGTGGGTGGGAGCCAGAGGGATTGAGTTTGACTGGAAATACATCCAGATGAGCTTCGATTCCAACATCAGTTTGGTAAGTGGCCATTCTTCCTCTCTGTCTGCTCCTGTGTTTCCTGTCCTTGATTCCTATTTAATGAGGTTCCTCGCTGACCTCCAATATATTTACTCGAGTGTTCATCATGATTTCAAGTTGTTTTGAACCATCCCCTGAACTGATGACAGTAATTGTCTGCATGGTCAGGTCAAGATGGATTTTAAAATGCTCATTCTCTTGTCTCATCATAGGTCTGTTATATTACTTAAATCTCCTGTTTTAAAAAAACATCCTAACCAGTGATTATAATGCCTGTATATAGGTCCATTACATCGCCATGGCAGCAGTGGTGTGGATGTTTACACGTTATGACCTTCCCAAGAGCTTCAGGCTTCCAGTCACTGTGCTGCTGGCCCTATGTGTCTACAAGTCCTTCTTAATGGAGTAAGTTAGCCCCCCCCCCCTCCCACACACACACACTGTAGTGGTGTACATGTATTCCCCATGTTGGTCTATTCTGCTCTGACTCACTGTGAAGTAACTGCACTTAACTTGGTAACACACAAGATGGCACTAGGCCACAGCAACACCACAAACAGTAGTACAAAGTACATTATGATAATTTACTGGTAAAATCAATAACAAATTAACAACTGTACACAAGCTACTGCATTAATTTACACAACTCTGTAAATTAATCTGAAAATCTGTTTGCGTAGATCTTTTGTTTATGTTGTTGATGGATCATAAGCATCAGTTTGCTCACTATCCCAGGAAACACTGAAGGATGTAGTTTCATAGAGAGTGAGAGGTCATCAAAAGGGCTGTGCAGTAATTTAATTGTGTTAAATTTTTATTGAGTTTGAGTTGTGCTGTTGTTTTTTGGTGACTTGAGGCGACCGCAGCATATGAACAATATGCCACCATTCTAGAGACAACGTTTTGTTTGGCTTTGTGCTGTAAAGTTGTAGCTTACGTTATGTTCCTGCCTGTGTCTCCAGGTTGTTTGTCCATGTCTTCCTCTTGGGCAGTTGGACAGTGCTGCTGGTGAAAGCCGTGCTGACTGGTGCCATCTCTCTCTGCTCGCTGTTTCTTTTTGTTACTCTGGTTCACAGCAACTAAGTTGCAAAGGACAAGCCTTCCATAGTCTGATGGGTTCTGAGCCAAACCCCTGACACCATATCTGAAAAACACTCGCTGAAGTTGCACAGTTTAAATCATCTGATCTACAAAAAAAGTATGAACTCAATAAGGTTGATTAATTGGTTGAACCAGTTACTTTTGATGAACCTGTGTGGTCAGATTATGGCAAACATGAACTCAGTGCAGCTTCATTTCAGGACAAATGGTGACATTCAAGGCTTCTGATTGACTGTGTTGGTTTGTGAAAGGGTGAGTTTTGTATCTTAATGATCACAAATTAAATGAGACTTTATAAATAACCCTTTTTTTTCTATTTGTTGTCTGATGAGCCAAGTTAACTCCTTAGATCAGATTAACTGAGGGGATTTCTAACATGTGGACAGTAATAGCTCTTTAATAGTTAATTGTGTGGCTACAAATGTATCAATTTTATATATATATAATATACATACAAACAAATCAATGTACAAGTAGTTAAATTATAACTGTAGGCAGTTTTGAAAGTATTGAAAACCAACTGCGGTGTGAATAAACCCCGATCTTTACACAGCGTCATGATATTACCTGTAGTTGTGATTGTGACATAAATGTCTTTCTCTTCTTTAAACTTCATGTCAGTATCTTGATTGATCAGACTGTTCATTTTCTTCTTGAAGCCTCAGCCATAGTTAAGAGAATCATCGGTACATACAGTATATTGCAATCACACAGCTCCTCCTGGTCCTGCAGCAGTCTTTGTGCTCGTGTGATGATTTTCAGCAATAATAATCAGATAATACACCTGGATCTCACCCTGCGTTTGTCTTGGCAACTGAAGCTGGAGTAAAAAAAAAAACACATGTCAATGTGCCTTTATTTATGAGCAGGATTTGCCATCTCCACGTGCTGACATCTTGAACCAAAGACTCAATGAAAATCTCATCTGTGCTGTGCTCCGCCTACCAAGATTTTAGTTCAAAAACATTCCACATACAAAAGCAGCTATTTACAAATGTAGAGCTACAATTTACAGGGATGAAGCCAGTGAAGATAGTGAGGTCCCATCATTGCACAAACTCAACCATTTGTAAGTCACTGTTAATGTTTCACATTTTTTTAAGCAGAAAAATAAACACCTGAAACCGTGTGAAACGAACTAAGCGACAATGCCAGAAGCCTTCTTTGAGAAAAAGCTTTTGAATATTTAGTTCAGTCCATGTCACATCCACCTGACTGAGTCCATTTTATACAAGAGCGCAAAGTTCAAACTGTTCCCACACTTACACTGTTACACTATGCAGGCAGTCCATTACTGTAGAGCCCTGGGCAGAAGGACACAGCGAGGATTAGTTCAATATCCCTTTCATTTCCTCCTGAGGGAGGGACTGAATGAAAACACATCCAAAGAATGTGCAAGAAACTACACACACAAAAGATGAAAGTTGCAAGAGTATTTCGAAAACCCCTTACCTTAAGTTCACCCCTGCAGCCAGAAAAGTCATTTCCTTCTGATGATGGGGAATGATATATATATAAGAGCAGGTAAATATATTTGCTCTTCTTCTTACAGCACAATATATCTGTAAGAAAGAGTGAAATCTAATCATCAACAAATTGGATTGCCCCGAATATCTCAAAGTGAAAGATTTGAGTCTGTAAGTCTGTGATGGGAAGTGTGGTGGAAATTTCAGCTGAGATATGCTGAAATGAAGAATTCCTATTTCTCTGGAAACCAAAACTATTAGCACACTCTGGGTGAATTGAAACACACCCACACATTTTTTCTGCCACTCGTCTTTCTGCCTGGCTTTTTTTTCTGATTCTTCTCCTTCCACTCTCAGCTGGGCCCCGCAGAGTCCAACAAATCCCTCATTATTCAAGCACCGCAATGGGTTTGGCTGTTACCTAATGCTACTTTCTCCGTCCACACACTGCTGTTGTTTGTGTGCGGCTGCGGAGAAATTAATCACGCTCTGAGCAGGGATGGAGGTGACACATTGACCTTGGATTCCATGGAGAATTAGAGCAGTGTGACTCCAGTTAACATTCCTCCCTCTGGCCCTCGAGGTTGGTTAATTTCAATAATAATCCCAAATGCGCTGTATCGAGAAAGGATGACCATTAATTGTCTGTATCACATGACATGTATCTTTAAAAGTCCAAAAGATTTTATTTTTTTTTTAATCATTTTTTTCCTCACCAATGGTTTCTTGCTAGCCTGTTGCTGACTGAGCTCATAAAGGTGCATGACACAATACTGCACGTCAGTTAGAATGAGCTGCGTTCAAAGGATAGGACAGCAGTCAAATCTAGGATAAAATAAGATGGCTGTCGTATAAAACAACAGCGTATAAAGTATAAAAAAGTGAAAATAAAAAGTTTCTCGTGTACACACAGTGAAAGCCAGTCCTGTGCCTAACAGAAATGAAAAAAACGAATACTACCACCATAAAGTATTTGTGACGATAACAGAATAAACTAACGTTGAAGTAAATATTGCAAGTAAAGGTTTGAAGTGAAGTAATGAAGTAATATTGCATGTAACACAGAAAAACTACCATGCTTAACAGTAATACTGCAAATTAAATAAGCAACTTGATGTGTCAAAACTGAGATGCAGAAAGGTCAGACCAAGCAAAAATGAGGAAGAGCATTTTTAACAAACCTGCATGATTGCATCCTGTGATTCACTCACGTGGCTTGGCAACATCTCAGTTAAGCAAACCCGGAAGAAAGGAGGGCTTGTTTAAGTAAGCAGATTGGAAAATAGCTGATGTTTTGCAGCAGGTGGTTTCTATTCAATAAGTCAATGCACACAAGGAGCGCGCTTCAGTCCTGGCAGCTGGTTGGGCAGATCGCGAGCCGCTCAGGTAGCGGGGATTGTGTGCACCAGGAGGGAGAAACTGGCAGACTGCAGCTCAGGCTCAGGCAGTGAACTGTACACCAGCACCGAGCCGCACTCACCATGTCCTGCGCCACAGATTACATTCGATACCACGGCCTGCTCCTGCCCGCCGAGGCGCACAGCTCGGAGAGCCTGGAGTACGCGGAGCACTTCACCGTGGAGGACACTGATGTGTTTGCTGTGACCTACCCCAAATCAGGTACGGTGCATTTCATTTTTACGCACAAGTTTATTTTTGTACGCCAACTTTCCTTTTCACTAACATTTTCCATTCCCATGCAGCGCATGCGCCTCTTTTTTAAAAAATCTATTTTTATATCAGTGGCCATGCTGACACTTGTAAGCTCCAAAGACTTGCACAGAGTAAATCAGGTGGACTGTTAGAGTGCGGTAAATTGGCACTGGGACCAGTCTGCAGGGGCCGTCTACAAAGGTGAACGCAGAAAAAGAGACACTTCAACAATGTCCAATAAGTTCTCTGGTATTTTGTGCCTCACCAGGATCACACCAAGGACCCCATGTTGGCTGTTGTACAATAATTTTTTAGTTTAGATTTTTTTTTAACATTGAAATCCTGTTGAAGGTGCCCTTTTTGTTTCACATGAACCAGAAATATTCTAATGAGGTGCTTTCATGAAGTGATGCCTAAACACACAATCTATCTTATTCATCAGAGCTACTCCTGGTTTGGTTTAGTTCCTAGTGGGCTACTCTCTGAACAGTTTATTGTTGCATCTTGGAGTTTCAGGTCCCTACATTTCCAGCAGACCTAAACCTTCCTAGATCTAGCAGGACCTCTAGCCTCTTTAGTTAGGGCTGGTGCACAGTTCACAATACCAAAGAGTACCATTGTCCGGCTCAGGTTCAGCAGAACAACATGGATTGTGTACAAACAATAACACTGCAATACGTATATTGTTGAGGATGTTTTGACCATCCTCACACATTACTGTATATGGCACTGTATTTGGGGAAATGGATCTCTGCATGAGAACATTTGTCGTCTCTGCTCTGTTGTCCGCCTGCTCATATGATGCGTTTATATGCGGCCCGGGAAAACGCGTTTTCGCATGTTCCGAATAAACGAAGTGGTTGTAATGGCTGTAAAAAAGTGGGCCGAAGGCAGAGACACGGAAAGTACGGTCACGCCCCCTCCAGTCTCCCCTAGGGGGCGCCCCTACTGTATGTCATGAGCAATAACACTTATGGGAAGTTGCGCCAGAGGGGGGAGTGCGCAAGGAACCCGAGCAGGGTTCTGAGCTGAACGTCGCTGTGCTAACCAGTGTCTCTCACCTGTGAGGGATCGATCCAGAAAGTGTGTTCACTCTAGTCGACTTAACATGACAACCTCTGCAGAGATGTACGTGCATTACCGTGGATTCATGCTTCCCACGGAGACTCATAGCGCACAGAGCTTAGCGTTTGCGGAGGAATTCTCTTTCAAAGACGATGACATCGTGGCAGTGACGTACCCTAAATCAGGTCGGTGTGTCTGAGACTTGCCAAAAAATGTTTTGTTTTGCACGTGACCTGAAACATTGGAGAATGGCGAACGTTCTGCTTTATCTGTCGCTGGTGTTTATGTGTTAGTGACACATTTAGAAAGAATGAGTGACCAGTTGCTCTAATGGTCCAGCTTACCCTGGTTCTGTTAGTAAGGTGTTGTCAGCAGCTATTCTGAATATGTACAAGGAATCTGAGGCACCAGTCAACATTTTAGACAGCATGGGTTGATCTTATCAAGAAAGATCAAGTACATTTTTTCCCTATTGTTCTGTAGGTACCATCTGGATGCAGGAGATCCTTCCACTGGTGCTTAATGGGGGCGACCTGACACCTATCCAAACCATTCCAAACTGGGACCGGGTGCCTTGGCTGGAGGAGAAAAGATTGTCCGTTGTTGTGGATAAGTTGACATCTCCGCGAGCACTGGTCACTCATTTTCCCTATCACCTCATGCCTGCATCCTTCCATACCTCCAAAGCCAAGGTAAACATGTGTAGACTTAGAGAAATATTTACCAGTCCTGTAGTTATCCAGTATATACTTCTAAACACTTCCCCCTTCTGTTATTTGCATTTCATAAGTTGTTTCTCTGCCCCAGGTGATCTATGTTATCAGGAACCCAAAGGATATCCTGGTGTCTTCATACTACTTCCACCAGATGGCTGGTTTCCTTGCTGATCCGGGGACTTTTGATGAGTTCATAGAGAAATTCCTGGATGGCAGAGGTCAGGGGTCAACTCACGGATGGTTTACATTTGAGCTGTGTATGAATATCAGGGCATATGTCACCACATAAGCAAACTTTGAATGTTGAAAAAAACATGAAAAACAAACCATGGTCTTTTCTGGCAGAGCAGTGGTCGATTTAATGTATGCTGCCTTACAACTTGCAGTGCTGTTTGGCAAATGGACAGACCACGTGAAGAGCTGGAGACACACAGAGCTGGGAGACAGAATCATGTACATCTCATATGAAGAAATGGTTCAGGTAAAATCCATAATAATGACAGCATGGTGGCAACAGATGAAGTATGTTCATTATTATTAAGGTCAGAGGAATTCTGCGTCCATGTGCTTTTCTTCTAGGACCTGCCTGCAGTTCTGAGGCGTATTTCTGGTTTCCTTGGCAATAACCTGAATGAAGACACCATTCAGATGATCGCGGAGAATTGCACCTTCAAGTCCATGAAGGCCAACACCATGTCCAACTTCAGCCTGATCCCAAAGGAATACATGGACTCTGACAAGTCTCATTTCTTCAGGAAAGGTGAGACTCCACGTGGCGATAAATCATAAAAAGCTTGTGGCGCTATTTAAAAAAAAAGAAAAAAAAAAGAAGAATGCAATTACATTGAGTAAATTCTTGCGCTCATGTTCTGTTAGCGTTTTGTCTACATCTTTATTTGGATTTAATATTACATGTTTTCTGCTGAACAGTTTCTCACCAGAAATCTCTTGTGTTAATTTGTGATCTCATGTCAGGTATTGCTGGAGACTGGAAAAACCATTTCAGCCCAGAGCAGCTGGCCCGGTTCACATCAGTCGTTTGCAAAGAGATGGAGGGTGAGAGCTTCCCTCTGCCATGGAGACTGGACTGACCAACAGCCACAGGGAGATTGAGGCACATACAGTCAGAAATTTGTTCTACTTGTTTGCTACTTTCCTGGAGTTTTTATTCTAGTCATTTTAAAAGTTTTCTTAGAAGATCTGCACCTGGACAGCGCTCAGGCTGTAAAAAGTGTAGACCAGATTTGAAGATGCAGATTTGCTCCCACACAAGCAGTTGTTGACGACAGCCAGCGCATTGTAGGCGACCTCAAGAGGAACAACATGCAGCAACACATGAGGAGCAGACAGTTCACTACAGGATGAATCTCACAGGGACAAATAAAAACAGCTCACACTGCCATCTGAAAAAACTCTAAAAATGAAGTGGGATGTTGTTGAATCTTTCTAAATAAGCACCAAACCTATATATTTAGACTGTGTCAAAAAACCTGTGCGGAAACACATGCATTAAAATGAGAGTTTAGTTTTCTCCCCTGTCTGTATTGAAGTAAACAGATTTCTATGAAATATGGTGGAAGGATGCTAGTGTGTCATTAAAAACCTCTGTAATGGTTTGCTGCAGATCCTTTGTGAAGTATGGCATGTTCTAAACATCCGATCAGGATTAATTATTAAATCCTGATTTTGTATATATTCTAATAGTTTTCATTTGATTTAGATCACATTATTAAAAGAGACTCTAAAATTAGACCTCCAAATCTTAAATGTGAAACCTTCAACACTCAGTAGCAATATGTATGTAGTAATTATAGTGCTGCCTAGTATGAAGCAATGCCTAACACAATATTGTGATTGAGTCCAAAGCTCTGGCATGTCAAGTACACGCCTGTGCCTGGCGTGGAAGAGCAAAGAGGCGTTTATGTGATCAATCTTGCTGATATGTAACCTCAAGTGGTACATTTACAATCAGATCCAGACATTACTGATCCCAAGGAGGACAATTCATAGCAGCTTATCCTGGTTATGATCGCACAAACCAGAAAGCACAGGTCAACAAGAAAACAGAGGTTGATCAAGATAAAGATTAAAGTAAGTTAAAGATTAAAATCAAGTTACAGTCACGCGTTTATATCATGTTGACTTCTGTCATGGCTTTGAAAGGGCCTTGAGAGTAATTCTTTTTTAATCATCACGAATGGCAACGAAAATATTTTTGTAAACCTCTGAATTGTCATGTTTATTTATGTGTAAAACTCACATTTTAAGACAGTATGATTTAGTGTTCATGTTACTAAATCTCTACTCTTACCCCGTAACTTTAGTTCTGGCCTCCCTGTACAGTGAGAATGCAACAGAAAAATGAAGAAGGAAAGGGTAATTGAAGCGACACATACCTGAAGACTGAAGGCAAATGTGTCCAAACACGTTTGTCTTCCCATCCATCTTGCTGGAGAAACATACAACTCAAACTCAGAAACAGACAGGTAGGAATCCTGACAGCTGAAAACAGCAAAGCCAAAGAAATCATGAAGAAGCTCTGTCCTGAAATTGATTCAACCCTTGCAAATACAGTCAGCCAGCCAAAGAGAGCCTGAGGACAGGCGCACACTGACAGGTATTATTCATATCATTCACATGTGGTCACTAGACTGTAATATAACTGCACTGCTAATGGACATCTGGTTAGAAATTGAAAGGAACATCCTGGCACTTCTTGGATAAAAAGACCTTTTACCTTGACCCTGCCCTCTTGATGACATCACAGAAAATATTAACATGCTGTATTTCACTGTTCAGTCAGTGAGCTGAAGTGCTGTTTATGAACAATCCTTATTTATGCATGTAATAATAGTTTTAAAAGAGCTTAATTATTCATTTTATGCTGGTCCATGTTGTGCACTCTTTTTGATTGTGTTTGTGTGTCCCTCCCATGACTCCATCCCCTGAGCTCTGACACCACATCAATTTCAAAGTGGCCTTTTGTGCCCAGGGGGAGTGTTTGGGTGTGTGTGTGTGTGTATCTGTGTGGGCAGACGATGTGGTGCCTGCTCCAGGACACCCACTTCGTTGCCGCCTTGTGCCCACTGGTCCTGCCCTGGGCTGCCCACAGGATGCTGGCCTGCTTTGATGCCCTCTTCTCATCAACAGACCATAGACACACACTTAGATAGCTCCTCAATAACTCCTCAGAAGGTCCCTTAATCTTTCAAATGTTTGTTGCATCCAGTCAGTTAAAGTCTTCTCAAGTCTGCGAGCAGACTTACTCTGCCCAGAGACCACATTTCCACATTTATCCGACGAAGCTTGATCGGTTGCATGGTTTGGAATCAGCTGTTTATGATCCAAGCAGGGAGGGAGGAGGATATCTGACATCTTCACCACATTAATCTTGATCCCCGCCTGGTATGTCAAGTGTGTTCCGCTCAGCGCTCTGTCCCGTAACCTGAGAAAATTGTCGTGAGAAAGATTTTTTTTACAGTTAAACCTCCTGTTATCAACCAAACATTTAGATCTTCACTTAGGGAGTTGTTGAACCATCTGATATTTTTAAGAAGGTGGGTTTCTCTGGAAATCTGTTCACTAATCTTTGGGAAATTGTGCTGATAACTTAATGCCCACATCCTTAGGAATAGGAGTGAATGTCCCATCTGGCTTTGTAATCCACAGTTTTATGTGTGCCATATTTCTACATTCTATCTATCTCCCTCTTGATTTGAAGAAATAATTACATAGAATGAGGAATGCACTTCTATGCTCTATTGCAAAAGAAAGAAATGATGCTGCCCGTATTATCTGCACATATACTGACAAAGTATCTGCTCAGCCTTGTGAAGCTGTTCATAATATCTGGTATCAATCTCCACTTCCAACTCAAAAGAGCTATTACTGCGTCCGGTTTGTTCCTGTATCATTCACATCGTTAAATTGTCCATGGTTTGATGTTGTTGTTAATACATAGCTGGCCCTCCCCAGGGTCATATAGCCAGCTGGAGACATCTGCAGATAGAGCAGCGATAACATACAGTGCATCTAACCACCCTGTTTCTGTGCAAGACACAGGACAGTGGTCAGGAGCTTTGATACAACGTCACCCTTGTAAATCCTTGGGTTATTGACAGTATTCATATATATAACAGGGTCTGTCTCTCTATCTCTGTCCATCTCTCTAATTACTGTGGTTTTATTTTATGCATGTTTATGTTTTCTTTGTAATTTGAGGACACTTGTTTGATGCTCCAGAATATTACCAAAATAATACAATTTGAATATTTCCATATTTTTTAAATTATGTTACTGGGGTTTTATCTTTATTTGACGTTGAATATTTGCATGTTCCATAGATCATATTTTTTTGCATTGCATCTATCCATATGACGTTTCTGTCTCCCTCAACAACAGATGACTCAGTGTTGTCCTGAAATCAACCAGCTCAGCTATTTAGCCAACTTTGATTATGGACTTTTCCTTTTCTGTTTTGCTGATTAGACACAGACAACATATTATGTCTGGATCTATACTATCTCTACCATCCATCCCACTGCTCATTGCATACCCTTCCTCCTCTCTGTTTGCCATGAATGAACCAGCTCAGACAGCCTGTCAACACGTTTCCCTAAGACAGTGGATGTATATAGGGACAGATACTGCATCATAAACAGGTAGGTTTAAATACATCGCACTATCCTACATTTCTCAAACACACAGACACACTTTTCTGTCACGCCCCACAGGGTGTCTGCACAGTTCCGGGCCGTGGGGCAATTAGCAGTAATGGCAGGAAGGTAGTTAACGTTATCTGCTGCGGCGGCAGCCTCCACTTGCACTGACCGACCCTGGGCTGGTCACGTAGTGACACAGACACAGAGCCTGGGAGGAAGGAGGTGGTATATGGGTCAGAAACTGGCAGGCACAGGGCCTGGAAGGACATCAAGACCAGATTATTCAGTAAGTATATGCTCCAGTC
The DNA here is from genome assembly GCA_016785235.1 of Pseudorhombus dupliciocellatus. Lineage (NCBI taxonomy): Eukaryota > Metazoa > Chordata > Actinopteri > Pleuronectiformes > Paralichthyidae > Pseudorhombus > Pseudorhombus dupliciocellatus. The sequence goes on from JAFBJW010000280.1 coordinate 7,679,220, forward strand.
CCACCCCCCCCCCCGTCACCCAGTAATGAACAAGCGGTTGAAAATGAATGAATGAATGATTGATGCATATTCCTAATCTATGGTCATTAAGGCCTCAAGCAAATTCAATAAGTTATTAATTTACTGAACCACTCTAACACTGTCGTCGATTATCTTTTCAGGTAACAGGTAACTTGGATGAGGATCGTGCTATGCCCTAGCATCGTCCGCAGAGTAGTTCCTGGCTACGGATAACATGTCTCTCCACTGTTTCAGGAGCACGTCTTTCTTTCTGTATGTGGGAGGGTGTGATAGCGGGGTAGCGACGAGGTAGTGTGTGTGGTGCAGGAGAGCGCACGAGGATGTGGCCCAAAACAGACCAAAGGAAAATAAACAGCAGAAATCCCTGAATGAGGCTCAGACACAACAGGCACGTAGGTCACATCGACAGACTGGCAGGCGCACTGAGCCTGCAGCCTTCACTGTGATTGTATTCAGGCAGCATTGATATCAACATCCGTCACGGTTGTTGGAGTACAACGAGCTGCTGGAGATCTACGGTGCACAATGAATGAATAAAAAAAAAAAAAACTAAGAGCGAAGCACATGCTTCCTCACTTTATAATGAGCTGATGAACCATTTGAATATTTGTGTATTTTTGAAAAATAGAAGATCTATAGAAGATGATTCTTCAGAATGAACTGACACTTTTGAGTCAGTTAATATTTAAAAGCCACACTGACATGCCCATGAGTAAAAGGTATCATTCGTAAATACTGAATCTGGGTCATATTGTATGTGCAAGGTAATGTTATAGCGTTAAAGTGTAGATGGTAGCTCGTTGTTGTGGATGATGTATATATCTCTATGAGTATTATGCTAATATATATCAGATTATTGCACTTACTTGATTCATCCATTTGTGTAGCCAATAGACTGTGAGCGTAAGTGTGTTAGTGTGTGACCGACAGTGTGTTAATTTAGAGGATTTTGCTGTGCTCAAGAATTAGGTTTTCCCCTTTCCCCTCATCAGGTCCCAGAGGCAGCAATTTAACAAAAGAAAAGGCCTCAGTCAACACCAGAGACAGAGATAAGAACAAATAACTTACAGTAATGCTGCATGGGAGGGATACGTGCTATTTTACCCAACACTGTGCTGCTGACCACCCTCTGTGACAGCTGCTGCCCCAAATCCACACGTAAACATACACGTGTGTTGCATCTGTTCTGTCCTTAAATTAAGGGAGTTGAAGTATTTAAACTTTCCAATCCAAAAAGGAAAAGACAAGTCATTTTTGGTAAGGAATGAGAAGCAGATGAGGTTTGACACGAAACACTCTTAAATGCAATTGTAGACAAATACACTCACATCCCCCTGCAGTGATTCAACTTGGAAGCAGTCACTCATGTGATGGCCCATAAACTTCAGTTTAAATAAACACGGCTCCATTCTGGTAAAGCACTGTTTGTATTGCCTGAATGGGTCAGCAACTTCCTTTTCTTTTCTAACTGTCAACAAAAACTCTAAGTGGACTTTCCAGCTGTAACAGATGTATGTCATGTAATTTGGTTTTAAATCGGCAGATTGCAGCTGAAGAAACGTTTGATAGGAACTCCAGTGTACGCGTCGAAATGTATCCACACGAAATACGTGGAGGGTGAGCACAGTGAACTTTCTACACTTGAAGAAGCGTATTTTCAACACATGCTGACAGCAGACTGGCCACCAGTCCGTCTTCCTACTATTGTTGATCCTGATTGCATTTTGGATTTCAGTGGCGTGCGGTTTCACTGACCAAGCCCATTCATTGTCTGATTGAATCACGCAGAGCTGCCTCTGATGACTGGCTGATGATGGACTGAAAGGATAAAGGAGCTCATCACTTCATTTTTTTTTGAAGAGAGAGTCCATCTTTTCACTATGGCCCAGGAATAGGGAGCTGGATTTTAGTGCGAAACAGTTCAATTTCAGTGTCATCCCAGCACTACTGACAGCTCCCTACTGTTTTGGGGGTAGCTTGCCAGAGTAGATATAGCTGTTCTTGATGTTCAGATGACAGATCTGATAAGAGGCGACCCTAAGGTCGATTTCATGGCAAAAGAGTCCAAGAAGAGCAGGAAATAGTCTGTTTCACTCCCTTTATAAGAGAGGGGTGCAGGGGGTCGGGAGAAGTCCAGAATAGAGTCGACACGGTAAACACACGCAAATTTGCTGTACAGGGCGACATCTCGGTGCAGTGTTTGTTTATTAGCTGTTTATGTGACAACAATGGCTGGCGAACATAGAGGTTTGATTACCTTAGGGCGTCCCCCTTACTGTCTTGTCTGTTTATAAATATTATCTGGATAAATATAGCGAGCAGCTGCCTCGCTGTCACTTTCGCGTTGATTACAGAACACTGGAGAGGGGAGAAGGGAAGTATTCCTTTTGTTTGGAGTTTGGTCTGTGGCTATTTTAGACACAATGTGATAATGTTACACACACAAACACTCTCTGTGTGCCAAGAATTCAGAATCCATGAAACTGTCCAGTTATACTACAGTACTTACCAAAATAATCAGACCTTAATACTGGAAATAAAGTGAATGTCCAGTGTCTTACTGGTTAGCTGCTTCGTGTAAAATGACAACAATAACAATAAAACACAAACAAAAATACAACGTAACAACAAAGATGGCTGAGGTTAAGTTCACATGATTGACATTTTTATTTGATATTTTACAACAGAATAGTTTGAGTTGTGTCAGTTTTAGCTGTTGTGTTTCAAACTGTTTGGCCTGCGGAGAGATCCAACCTAATACACGCATACAAACACATTGCATGGCTTTACTCTTTACGTGGCTCAACCCTTCTTTCAGCTGGGTGAAGGACACACAGTGGCTATTACATATGTACGCAGGAACATGAGCACATGTGTAGGATAAACACAGATTTTAATCTTTGCGTGTGAGCACTAAGTGCATCCTGCCTCTTGATGATGAGGTAATAATGCAGAGACGTCATGTTGGTTCTGCATAAGGGGCCACGGCATTTATATCCGCAATAGAGCACGCACACACTCACACACACACACAGTTTTGTTCAAACAAGAGGGAGAGTGAGGGTGTGTCCTCTCCAGTCTCGAGAGTCTGTCTCTCTCCCCTTCCTGTCCGTCTCGTCCTCATGTCTTCAGTGTGCGTGATGTGGATGTGTTTGTGTCTGTATTGTATACTCAGAAATGTGTGACCTTATGTAAGTATAATAGAATTGTACCATAGACAGTGTATTTTCTTCATGTATTTGATACATATGCAAATCATGTAGGTGTATATGAGAAGGCATATTGTCTAAAAAACATAAAACGCAAACATTGGAAAATATGTTTACATTGCAAATGCTTCGAGAGCCAGAGCTTGTGTGATGTAATAAAAGGTCAAAATCCCAGTTTGAAAACAACAGTGTTTAGCTGAGCATGTACCATGGACCAGGAGTCCCCCCCCCCCCATAGATACAAATTAAGCCGCACCACAGCAGTCATAGAAATCAGTTCCCTGGAAAATTAAAAGAGAATTACTCTGAAGAAAATTTGTCAAAAAACTTGTAATAGAACCATGTAATAGAAAGTAATAGGGAAAGAAATCAGATCCAGAACCACATCTAAATTTAACTTCTTTGTTTCTTTTCTGACCCTCAGCATATCCTACCACCCAGTTTCACACCATGTTTTTTCTGGCCTTTACAGTTAGTGTAAAATGGATTGTTCCTGCATGTAGTTGGTTGTGTATTTGTTGGTAGTGTATGTGTATGAATGAGTCTGTGTGTGTGGGAGAGAGTCTATTTTAGAATATAGAAATAGTGCAGAGGTTCTGGTTCTATGTTTATTTATTCACAAAGACAAAGAGAGGAACATTGACTGTTCACTGTGTGTATGTGTGTGTGTGTGTGTCTGCTTATGAGTTTGTGTGTGTGTGTACATGAGCATCATGCCTGTACATAATCCAAGGATGCTGAAATGATTGATTTGCAATTCATTGTTTGTTAGAGTCCTAAGAAACCACATTTCCCCTTCGGTAAGAAATCTGAAAACTAAAAATGTCTGGATCTTTCATATTTGGTGACTTATTAATTTAAAGTTCCTGCACTATCAAACAGTAATCACATTTTGTGGTCTTCAAAAAAGCTTAGACTGATTAAATGTGTTATTATTAAGGGATTATTTGTTTTTTAAAAGCCATAATTTTGTTAAAAGTTTGCCTTGATTGCTGCTTTGTGTTGGAACCGGTCTTGACCCTGTGTGGACAGCATCGGCATCAATAAAAAGGGTTTTTATACTGTAATGACTTAAGAAGAGAAAGGCGCAGCTCACAAATGTGAAGCAGTGTCCGCCCACCCTTGTTAATGGCCCTTGTTAACAGCCCTCATTTTGAGCACACTCCATTCTAATGAGCCATAATAGCACCTCCTGATAATCAACCTGATAAAAGCGCCCCCCTTTAGGCTCTCTACCCTTTGATTGGCTGGCTGGACGATGGTGTGGATGCACTGATAGGCCATCAAGAGGGAGGTGGGAGGCACAGGCTGGCTTTGGTCCAAGAGAAGTTATAGGACCCAGAGGAGTGAGTGGGCGCTGATATACTAAACGTTGTGTCCCCACTTGGCAAGTTGATTTCCGTGTCAGTGGTAGATCATCGCATAGATGTATGATGACCTATTTTGTTTTGCCAGTAGCTCCTTTTCACAGCAGGCATTTTGACTGGTCTCGATCAAGGACTGTCCATAAAAATGGATGACACGTCACCACTTCCTCTCATCCAGAAGTGAAGCTGTCCCATCAGTGAACATGGGAGAAAAAGGATGGAACTAAAGTCCATCTATGACCAGAAAAAGAAAAGTTACTAACACAACATATCATAGTGTCACACAACACAGCAGTGGTGTGGCTGTTCATGTTGATACAGCTTGACTTGTGTTTGACCTCCATGAGTATCTTGGACCATTGGCTGTTTTTCCAAAGCGTTGTCATCGTGTCAAAGAACAATTCACTGGAACTTGTTGAAACCAGCATTCTTCACAGGATGCATGTTTTAAGCAAACATGAATGTGGCAGCACAGTGCCTTTGCCAGAGCACATAAACCGTGATTTGAGTTCTTGAGAAGAATGTGACCCTTTCTAAAATGAGGGAGGAAAAACTGATGGGATGTATCTTTTTCGTCATCTCTTTTCCCCCTGGGAGCAGCTTTCTTTCCTCTGCTTTCATCCGGTAGCTGTGAGCGAGAGACAGGGAACAGGGTGAGGAGAGAGAAGAGGGAGGCAGACAGCAGGGGTGAGGAGGGGGGGACAAAGAACAGATTGCGTCAGGAGCGAGCAAATAGAGAACTTCATAATGAGTGGGAAGGGGTTGGACATCACTCTTGACAAATTACTGACAGGTTGGGGTCTCTCTCTCACTTGCTTCGGCCCTATATAACCTCTGACGCGGAGCATCTCTATATCATAGTCATCGTTGGCGTGTTGGTGACAGCAGGTGTCTGCATGTCAGCCTGATCCCGAGCTGAACATATTTGGGGCCTCTTTGCTGTGTGGAAGATTTTTAGTAAGTTTTGACAAGAAGAGACAACAACTTTATCATCTTATTCAGTTGTGCACTGACTGGAAAACCCGAACATCCAGATTCAACAGCACAAAACGGCAGATTTTTGGATTTGAAGTCTGGCAACTTGCAGTCAGGGGAATATGACGAACCAATCAGCTCTCTTGAGACTGGCCTCGCTGCTGCTCCTGCAGCTGCTGTATCGCACAGGTAAGATCGGTTGTCTTTATTGGGATTTACCCTGTTGTAATAATGTGTTTTGACAAATGCTGGATGGCTGCAGTATTTAGACTGTAAGATAAAAGAAGGCGTATTTAAGTTTAAGCAGGAAATAACTCAGGAAATACCCAATATGAGTGTTTTTGCTCAAAAAACTCAAGTATCCGTGTCTGTATCAACAGTGACAGTTTTGTTAAAGTAAGCATAGAAAACGATCTTGTAAACGAAACCTTGTATATGATAAAGAAGAATGACTCCTTTCTTTAAATTGTTTATCACCGATGGGGTCATCTATGTACTTCGGTAATATGCTGAAGAAGCAGAAAACATGAATTCAATTTCTCTGTTTCTCAAGAGGCAAAGATGTCCATCATTGCCAGCAGGGTGGACGTGCCTGTGGGAGAAGAGATATTGCTATTGTGCAAAGGTGAGTCACCGCTCTGTCATTTGGTTCTTTTGTCTATGTGACTGAACTTCAAACCAATCTCCACGTCCTCTTTCTCTCCTTCGCTTCTGTGATATTAGCTGGAGGAGAGGGAGATATAACGTGGCAGCGGAATGGGGAAGACATTGATGAAGAAAAGGTGAACAAGTTGGATGAGGCCTCCTCTAAGCTGACCATTGAGAAGGCTGTGATGGAGGATGCTGGGAAGTACACTTGCTTGTGCAATTACGACTCAGGACACGAGGACCAGACCTATGTACAGCTATATGTTCATGGTATGTATCAGCTGGCTATACACACACACACACACACACTGTAGTGGAAGAGAGAGTGGAAGTTTTATATTGTCATAGAAAGTATTGGCACATCAATTTTCTGTTCCCCTGTCAGAGGGTCCATCATTTGGAGGCACCAAAACCTACCATGAGTTTCTGGAGGGCATGACCGCGGTGGTGCCGTGCCTGGGGACTGGCCAGCCAGCAGTGGACGTTCACTGGTTTCAGGACATGCATAAAATCTCTTCTCAAGGTAAAACTTACACCTCCCCGGACGATGAAACAGTTATAACATGGTTTGAAATGGCTTTTTATAAGCATGCGTGTTTACATTTTTATTTATATTATTTTTTAAAAGCATCTACTGTCCCATTTTTGAGCGTTTAGAAAAAGAACATATATGTTTTCCAGTGAATTACAAAAGATATGAATGATTGATTAGATATGATATGAATTAGATTAGATTTAGATATGCGCTGCTCACTCAATGGTCTGGATGGTCACATTGTGACATTTTTGTGCTGTTGTCTCTATTGTCAGGGGGAGAACGTCTCCGCCAACTTCCCGATAACACCCTCCACATTGAAAACGTGAGGAGAAGTGATGCTGGGACGTACGTGTGTCAGGCGCAGATCAGAGGACGGCCAGTTTTTCAGAATCGCTCCATCTCTGTTGTTGTCAACGGTGCGTTGCTTTTAAATTGTATACTTTTGTTTTTACGTTGTTGTGCATTATATACCACAATTAGTCTTGAAAAACATTGTGATTAACATGTAATGTTATTTGTTTATGAAGATGCATTTGTTTTACACAACCTGTACATCACATTGATTACAATAAAATCCCCCTGCAGCTCCTCCTGAAGTGCATCTGAGACAGGAGGCGAAGAAAGTAATGGCTGGTTCAGAAACCAACGTGTCCTTGCTTTGTTTGGTGGACGGTCACCCAAAACCCAGTATCAACTGGACCATGTAAGACCTGGCTCCAACTGTCACATCGGTTATAATATGTGAACTCAGCAGCAGAGCTAAACAATCATCTATGCTTCAGTTGTTTAATTCAGTGCCCCTGAATCTCTTTATTGTGAATGTAGCAGTATCTGTTTATTTAATGTTCTGTAGCATCCAACTCTTCCTCTGGATCAATGAATGGAGTCTCTAACACATCACTGTGCTTGTTCTTTGCTCCCCTTCATTTCCAGGCCAGTGACATTTGATCCTTCCCGTCATCTGTTCAACTCAGACCAAAGCCAGTTAACTATACTGGGTGTTGCCAGAAGTGACTATGGGGAGTACATCTGCACGGCAACCAACAAGATAGCAGAGGACAGTGCTACCACCATGCTTCATGTTTTTGGTTGGTTCAGTTCTCCCACTGTGACTACTTGTCCTGTAGGGACCCTTGAGCTGCTGCTGCTGGGTATCTCGGGTGGATTGCTCAACTGAAATGTTTCATTTCAGAGGCCCCAGAGGTGTATGTGTCAGCAGAGCAGCAGAGCGTGTCAGTGGGCAAGCGTGTCTCTGTGTCCTGTAATGTCTCCGGACATCCACAGCCTGAGCTACACTGGCTCAACAAGCACAAAGGACACACACTGGTAAAAGAGCTGGGAAGATCATCAACATTGACTGTTTGTATGACAGCTTAACTTATCAGCAGATGAAAATGTTTCTAATGTGTGATATTCTTCTTTTCTTCATCCTCTGACAGGACTTGACTTCAGGTCGTATCCATGTGGTGGACGGAGTGTTGGTGATAGATGACATGATGCCCTCTGATGGTGGACTGTATTCTTGCATGGCTGTCGGCAGCTCTGGAAATGCATCTAGAGATGTTGCAATATACAGTAAGAGCCCATGTTGGACTTGGTATATTTTATTTAAGAAAATTGAGTTGATTGAAATAAAGGTAGATCTATGCTAAACTGCACTCTGTTTTATGCCATGTTCTGACTTTTTCTTATCCTTCCTCAATTCTCCACTTCTCCTCCTCACCCACAGCCCAGCCCGGCCCCCCTCACTACCTGTCCGTCTCCCCTGGCCCGACCTCAGTGCTCTTCTCCCTCAAGACCCCACCCGTCAATGGTGGACAGCCAATCACCAGCTATGCCTTGCAGTGGAGGCAAAGCTCAGCAGAGCAGTGGAGTGAGGTCACAGTGCCAGCTTCAGGTAGAACACCTGTGTGTCGTGATATTCACTGAAGAGAAAAATCACTTCAATCTGTAATATTGGTGCCTTTTATGATGAGGCTTTTTTTATGGTTGATTCCCTCTGCAGAGCCCCTCGCTATCACCAACCTCAGGCCTTACACGGTGTACGCAGTGCGTTTAGCTGCCTTGAATGCAGCAGGACTGGGACAGTTCTCTGATCCAAACAGTGTACGCACCCAGGGCAACCGTAAGTGTGACACATACTTTTCTGGAAGCAAGCACTAACAAATCAATGTCCAATTCAGTTTTTATGCAATATGTGTTATGTGGATATGCTGCAGCTTGTGATATAATGTGATATAAATATCGCACAACCAACGTTTTCCTCCTCATCTGATCTTTTTTTTTCTAATTTTTCTCTCATGCAATTACAACATTTCCATGACATCATCATCTGCTGCATCTGCTGCTTTACTCATAATGTTGGTGACTCAGAAGGTAAAGTGCTTTTATGGTTTAATTAAAACAATGAAATAATTAACTGCATTCATCTTAGATTCATTACAGTAACCTAATGATTAACTGTGGACATTAAGGATTGTGTCCCTCCCTGCATCCTGCCCGTAGGAGAACCTGACAGTCCAGTTCTGTTTCCCAATGAGATAAAAGTAAAGGGCAACACCTTCTCTACCGCTCTGAAGCAGACTGACGATGGGGGAGTGCCTCTGCAACACTTCAACATTCGATATAAACAGGTAAAAGACTCTCAATGTCGTTCTTTTCTTTGCTCCTTTTTGATTCCTGGCTCTGATCCCCCCTATGCTTCTCTGTTTCCAACCAGGATAAAGAAGGGGCCGAGTGGAAAGAGATTCAGCTGCCGTCTGATGCTGACACAGTCTCCCTTAAGGACCTGTCTTTTGGCTCAGACTATCGGCTGGAGGTCACAGCAGTTAATACTAATGGTTCCTCTATTCCTGCAACATTGAACTTCACCATTGCAGAGAAGCCTTGTATGTGGGATCTTACATACAATGTAACAATGTTAATAATGTATAGATGCCATAAACGCTCATCTAGACATTATCGTCTCTCTTCAAAGCGAGTACCATGACCAAAGGCAGCGTGGTTGGCATCGTCATGGTGATCTTCTTGGTGGTGTTCCTGGCGGTGGACGCCACCTGCTGCTACCGTAACCGCTGTGGCCTCCTCATGTCCATCGCTGTGAAACTTTTTGGACAGAAAGTTCCAGGCCTCAGAATGCTAGAGGAGGAATCGGGGAATACTAACGGGTGAGTTGGCGAGAGTATTTTTGGAAAAGTCTTTGAGGGACTGCGTGGTTAAGAACTGCTTTAACGTATTGCGTGTCCTGGCTGCAGAGACGTGAAGCTGAAAGGCTTGTCCACTCCGAGAGGGAGTGTGCAACAGGTGGGCGTTCAGGCAATTACCAAGGAGGGGGGGCAGCTCTCAGAGGTCACCTGCGACAAAGCCCCCCTCACTAAACACGAGTATGTTCATTCACTGTCATGCAACACACGATGAAACAGCAGGGACAGAGAGTAAAGTGCTACCATAATAAACATGAAACTAAAATGTTATATTGCACTGTAGAACAGTAAAGGGCCCTAACAGTCTCTACACTCATAAGCATCTATGTACAACACTGTTTCTATTGCACATTGTCAGCACAGCGTCAGTGGCAAGTTCTAGGTTCATTATCTCAGAAAGGAAATTAGAAACCAAAACAAATTCTTCTGGACTGAAATCTTTCTGACTTTTCAAGAAAATTGTATTGTTTTGCCTTTGTATTTTACTGATGGAATATTTCCTTCCTGCAGGAAAACACATCCAGATAGAAAGCAGTCCACTGCTGACGCATGAGGCGAGCGAGAGCTGAGATGTGACATGAGCGTGAACGTGTGAAACATTTTTACAGCCATAAAGCAATCAGCCAGAACACAAAGGCATCTCTGCATCGGATAGAAATTCCATGGGAAAGTTCAAACAGCCTCATCACACACAGAAGAAATCTGGCCTCTTACAAAACTCAGTGTCCTGCCAACACTGCTTTCTTCAGGCTACAGTCCTTCACAGATGTGACAGTTTGAGGTTCATTTTTGTTTTTTCTGTCTGCTCTGATTAATTCAAGCTAAACTTAGAGGACAAGAACAGATCTGGAGATCTGTGTTTTACAGGGTAAATGCTTAATATTTTAAAAAGACACAAAATTGTTTACCTTCTTCATTTTTAATGTTGTACACAGACACAAGGTCTTCTGTATATTTTCTTTAACAATACCTGTTTTGTGTACAACCATTTTTAAAAAATCCTGATCACATTTCAGATGTTTCACTTGTTATTTACATTGCATTTGGCTGCTGCTTTGTTGGTTATGTTATTTAATGTCTAAGATGATTGAATTATGTATTCTCATTTTGACCAATATTATTACACTTTAGACCTGATAACCTACTTTTACTTATAAAAACATTAAGTACCTGTTATAGTAGGCAAACAAAGTGGACTTATATTTCACATTAGTTTACATATATAGGCATAAAAAATATATAAAAAAAAAAAAAAAAAAAAAAAAAAAAAAAAAAAAAAAATAAAAAACTTTTTTTGGTCAAACACTTTATTTGGTTTATTCGTTTTTTCTTTGCTTTTATGGCCTGCATATGAACAAAGAGTTTATTATTTGTGTTATATTGTTTTTAACACTGTACATGGCTGTATATACATCATTTTTTTGATAAAACATGGATTGTACGATAAAGGGCTTTGCTCTGTTTTTAATTAACACCTCCATCATACCCAGTGAAATCATTGTGACAGGGCAAAAATGCATATATACTCCGTCATCAAGTACTGTAAGTAGTCCTATATTATTATTATTAGATATCTAAAGAAGCCATTGTCTCTTTTTCCCCCTGGCATGCCTATTGTTTAATATTGTGGTGTTTCTAAAATGAAGGGAGGGATCACACTTCCCTCACCTGACTGAAACCTAAATCAATCAGCGACTTCTCCACAGACGCAATGACAGTGGCGCTCACAGCTGTGTCAGCTCTGTCGGCTCCGCCCCCTGCTTGATACGTTCCTGCTGACTTACAGCACATGACCAGGCGTGTTTACACCTGCAGCAGCCCAACACGTACACACAGAGAGACACGCACACACGCGGCGTCAGCTCTGACAGGGACATCTGCAGTCAAAGGTGAGAGGAGGAGCAGCTTGTTGTTTCAAGAGGGAGTCGGTAAGCTAGCTTTATTAGCATGTATGTTAGCCTGTCAGTGTGCGATGTGAGGGCGCTAGCGGCGCTCTTCCTTAGCAGCAGCGGCTAGGTTAGCATGCTAACGTGACTGTCAGGGGTTAGCTCACCACCACCCGAGCAGCAGGTTAAAGGTGAATAACACAACCAACACCAGCCTGAAACAGACACGAAGCCTGGGGATTTATTAACTGACACCAGGCTGCGTTTATGTTTAATGTTCTTGTTTAGCCTCATACTGTCATGCTGTGCAGAGGCTTCAGCGTTAAAGGCTGGTGACAGAAACCACGAGAGCTTTTGATGCAAGACCACCTGTCTCATATTGTCTTGTCTAGTGAAGCTGTCATGGGGGTCAGCGAAACCCACCCTGTCTGTCTGTGTCTGTCTGGATCCATTCATGTGGCTATCCTCAGACATCACCTGTACTTTAATGTTACCAGCAAATCAGTTGCCCAGTTTTTTATGTGCAGTTAACAACACTGCAATCTGTGGATGGCTTTGTTTCCATATAATACATTGTTTTCTTTTGCCCCTGCCCATCTGATCCATAGGAAGAAAGCCCCGTTCTCAGCCACAGGCTCCAGGGAGCCAACCCTCCCGCTGTCTACCATGGATGGGACAGATGTGGAACGTGAGTTCTTCTCTTTGATTTGTTTTAATATATGTCTCCAATTTGACCCCTCTCAGACCTGGTATTTACATCATCCTGAGTGATTAGATCACAGGTCTGAACGGTCCCAAATATATCCCCAATAACTCCTGAAATCTGATAACTATGTCAGGAGATGTCCACATTTTTTTCACTGTATGAATGAGCTGACCTCTCGTGATCACATCTCACTGGACAGATGGACATAAACCTTATTTTGTATAGCCATTTGTGTGGACTTTCTTTCTCTCTACCCTTTTAAGTGTCCTCTTCAGATATCTTTCTTCTGTTTTGTTTTCCCTCTAGAAGTGACCCTGGCTCTACTGGACGCAGCCAATGATAAAGACCCAGAGGTCCAGGAGCAGGTCAGAAAGTCTATGTTAACTCTGGGAAAACAACAGCCAGACCGAGTGCTGGCCATGTGTCAGGACTACCTCTTGAAACATCCAAAGGTAAAAGCCCAGAATACACTTCCAGTATGTTAAACAAGCTAATAGAGTGTCTGTATTAAATCATATCAGGGTAAGCTGGTGTTGTTATCAGTATTCTCGCCAGACGTTGCCACAGAGAACGCAAATAGCTTTCCTCGCCTGTGTCAGAAAGTGGGATAAGCATGACTGAATGTGCACGCCTATACAGCCATTTAAAGTGTTTCAAACCAAGCGCAAAACATGTCACAGTTACATGCAATGATCCTTTACTGTGGCTGCACCATGTGATCGTTCTTAACACATTCAAAGGGAAAGTCCGCTCATGCTCATTTCAAAAACATTGTTTGTTTAGGTCTCCTCAAGATTTGGTCAGCAAACATTGAAAAGCTGTGTATACGTGGTGGCAATGTCTGTGACTTTATAAAAGATTTATTTTGACTCCAGTTAACCCAGCCGAGAATAGTCTACTGCCAATCTGTTACAGCTAGTCATAATTGAAAGGCATCTTAGAGCCCCGAGCATCGGGTTGTAAGCTATTGTATCCCTCTGTGCTGGTGAAATCCAGGCCTTGGAGGCATTGTTTTAGTATTTTTTTTTCCATCATTCATGTGTCAGTTGCCCTTTTTCCAAGCACAACATTCTCAATAATGCCTTGAGGGAATTTCTTCAAATTTAGTACAAACCTTTTGTTGGACTCACAGATGAAACTGATTAGATTTTGGTTGTCAAAGGTCAAGGTCACAGTGACCTTATGTCTGCAAATGTGATACATCAACAACCTGGCACAAACATCTCTATCGCTTCATATGAATGAGTTAAAGATGTATTTAGACTGAAACTGCACTGGTTTCGGTGCGAGGCATTCATCCGCAGGGCTGTGATTCTAGTTTTGTTCTTACTTTTAACACACTTCCTCTTTTGACTTTGCTGATGTTCATATTTATGATACTGCATCATCGTATCATGATTAATGTCACAGTGCCTGGACATGTGATTATCAGACGATATCATCATTCATCTGAGGAAATGTCTTAAAACGTCAGTCACAGGGCACATTAGATCCCCTTGGTTTACTGGGAAGTTGTTGAATGTACTCAGTATATTCTGCTCTGCATGTGACTATGGAAAACCCCCCAAATATTTAAATGATATGTACAATACAGGTTGCGATCTTTATTTAAAATATGAGGTGTAGTCACATATTTGTATTATTTCATTGTCTCTTTTTCTTTGTCTCCTTCCTCTCCTCTTTTAGCTGGTCGTGGGCCACAGAGTTGTGATTCTTCAGACTATCGAGCTGATTGCCAGCTGTAGGATAGAGGACATTAGTTCCCCCAGGATAAAAAACATTATCTCTCTGGCCTCAGATGAGATGACACGATCAAAAGTGAATACATCAGAGTTTTTTTTTAATTCATTTATTCATTCATTCTATGTGTCAGATGACAGATGAATAATGATATTCCTTCCTCTATTAAGGAGGTCATCCCTGACTGGCAGCAGGCAGCCAGTAATATTTTGGTTGCTGTGGGTAACAAGCATATCAACGACATCATGGAGGAAATATTAAACAAGTTTCAGCCTGGGGTCCTACCTCACTTCTTTGTGGTCCAAACATTAGCCAATCTTTCTGACTCCAATGGTAAGAAAATATTCACAAAGCACACAAACATATGTTGTCATATGGTATTAAGGGAGACATGAACCTCTGTTTTAATTGCTCAATGTGCTCTCCTTCATATTCTCCAGTTTATGGCATGGTACCCTTCCTGAATGCTATACTGGGCACCATGCTGCCTATGCTGAACATGGCCAAACAGGACAACATGAAGTGGGTCTTCTCCTCTGGTAAGCCTACTTTGGTAACATACACTTTTAAATGATCATAATTGCTGAAGCTAATAAGCCCTCTCATAAAAATCATAAAACACTAGTTCCAGCTACTCAGATCAAAAAAATGTCAAACCATTTTTTCCCCAAAAGTTGTTTTATTACTTTCCCTTATTTTCCATCTCTCTGTCTTTGTTTCTCTTCCTCCAGCTCTCTGTCATTTCAGCGACAGTATCTTGGAATACCTGGCCAACCTGGACAAGGCTCCAGATCCCACAGTCAGAAAAGACACGTTCTCCACTGAAATCTATGCTGCTTTTGAAATCCTCTTCAATAATTGGTTACAAAGCAGGGAGTCTAAGGTGAGATCTCAAGTTAAGTTACACAGAATACATCTGAACCTTTCAATAATTCCTATGTCCAGGAATTGTTGAATAAATTAATTACTGGATTCAAGTTAACTGTTTTTTTTTAGTTGATCTAACCAGAATCGTGTGTCCGTGTATGCGTATTTGTGTTCTAGTTGAGGCTGACAGTGGCAGAGGCAGTAGGCTCTATGTGCCATCTGATGGCCAGCGATAAGCTGGAGGAGCAAATCCCCAAACTCATTCCTGCCATGCTGTCCTTGTACAAGAAAAACAATGAGCACTACATTATCAGCAAGGTTTGTATTTAGTAAGGTATTTAAATTAATTTGGAATTCCTCCATTTTTGAAGCATATTCAGAGGTCTCAGTCTATTTTTTTCTTTCTTCTGCTTTCACTCAGAGTCTGTGCCAAGTGCTTGATGCTTCTGTCAACATGGGCAGCAGAGTGCTGGAGACACAACTTGACAGTTTACTCTTTGCTCTCCATCAGCAGGTAGGACATTCTAAAGTTTACCTTGAGTAAACCAGCTTATTGGTGTGTTATGAATGTCCATGAAAGGTGGAACTAGGCAGAAAACCTCAACCAATTACAATATTAAGCTGTATATAGCATTTGACAAAGTTTGCTTTGCAGAAATTAAAAGATGAGACCCAATGAACAGAAATCAAATCAAAAGAATCAATTCATGAAACAGAAGTGAACTGAATAGAGTTCACACAAAAATGAAAGCATATTACAACCTGTCATTAATATTTAAAAGACTTGAAGGAAGGATGTTTCCTGCCTAATCTCAATAGGCTAAAATAGGAGGGAATGTTAACAAGTCACAACTTGATAAGAAGGAACAGGGCTGGGCCTGGCAAGCACCAGACCTTAAGCAAACCAGAAGCAAACCAGAAGCAAACCAGACTTGTTTACACCTCGACATGAGCAATTGAGTTTGTACCCTCAACAGCCGTACCTTCCTGCTCTGATGACTGTCGCTTCCTGACAGCCTTTGCAGCAATCTTTTATCACATGACTGGGCTGCCCTCATCCAACCTGCTGTTCAGTCCTGGTGTCACTGTCTTCCTGTTTATTGCCACTGTAACCAGATGTTTTTCGTAACCCTGTGAGTCAGCTGACACTTGATCTGATGCTGTTGCAGCAGACTCTGTTCTTTCATAATCTTACCATGTAAAGATATTTCAAAACGTCTACCTGTTTTTAACTGAAGATTGTTAGGTCCAAATAAAGTGATAAGTTCATAGTTACTTGTATACCTCTACCTCTAGCCAGCTCCAGCTCCTCTGGATGATTTCAGTGTATCTGGAGTTCAGTGCATGTCTGAAAGCAACTCTATTGTACTGTTTAACAGTGTTTAACAGTTGCAACATTTCCTTTTGTCCCCCAGGTGTCTGCCCCAACTGATTACAATAACCCTCCTACTGTCAAGAACCACAATGAGGTCCTGCGATGCTTCAGTTTGCTTGGTACTGAAGCTCCTCCCCTGTGTTTGTTTCTGTTTGCCATATAGTTGTGTTGTTCAGAAGCATCGGCCCTGTTTATCTGCTTTAGGTCTATGGAGTCACGAGAACAATAATGTGATCATCCATTAGTGTGTCAGATTCCACAAGATAATCATGTTAACTGTGACATTTGGACTACTTCTCTCTCCTTCTCTGACGGTTTCTTTATTCTTCTCCTCTTCCTCCAGCTAACTCCTTCCCAGACCGAATGGTTATGTTTGTTCTTCAGAAGTTGGAGAACAGTAACGAGCGGAGCAGGATGGGCTCCCTGGCTGTACTCCGACACCTTATCAACTCCACCAGTGAGAAAAGAAAGACACACACTCAGCTTTATTTATCTCTTACTTAAACACACACTAGTATTCGCTATCCGGTCACATGTCTTGATTTAAGTGTTTGCGTTGCAGCTTCTACAATGGAGAGTAAGAAGCTGCTGATTTTGGCCAGCATCAGGCAACCAATGGCTGATCACAGCAACAAGGTGACACGTACACACACGCACAGAGAATATCTATATTTTCCTTGTGGCCTCTCTGTATTGTGCTAAATTGTTGGATATCCAGTCTTCAATTGTTTCTGCTCTCATTCTGTTTCTGTGATTCTCAGGTGAAGAAACGTGTGGTCCAGGTGATCAGTGCGATGGCCCATCATGGTTATCTAGAGTTAGAGGGAGGCGAGTTATTGGTTCGATTCATAGTTCAACACTGCGCCTTACCTGACACACCCCAGGTGACTTCTGTCTGTTTCATCTTGAAGTTAATATTACCTTATGGTTCAGATCCAATATTTTATTGAAGATATGAAAAGTCTAATGTGTGTTCTGACTGTGTGTCCAGCGTGGAGAGAGGCCCACAGATCCAGAGGAAGTGACGAATGAGTCCTTGAGAATGATGTGTGACAACACCCTTCATCTCTTGACCACCACTGTTGGTCGGCTTGCTGATGTATGTACATTATATTCTCACTACCCATCTATCTACCTACTTCTACATCTACCTTCCCAAATTCCTCTTAAAATCTTAAAGATGAATGTTTTAAACAGAAGTTGCTTGTTCATGAATCTTTATGTTTACATTTATTGGCAATTACATTTCTTCCTGTCAAAATCAAAATCTACTTCTTTAATTGACTAGTGCACATAAAATAGAAAATAGAATAGAATATTGCTGTGATGCTGTACACGTTTATTTGTTTTGTAGGTGCTGTGGCCAAAGCTGCTGTACTATCTGACCCCTCCACAATACAGCAATGCAACCACCCCTCTGTGTAAGAGTCTGATAGTGCTGGGCAACAAGAAGAAAACTAACCAGGAGTCCAGCTTCAACATTGACTTCACACAGGAAGGTAGGATGCATATTTACAGGGGGTAAATGTTAGTCAATAATCATAAAATGTATGTTTTGTTATCAGTCATAGAAAATGCAGTAATACATATTCAGTTTATTAAATGTCAAATTAAAAAATGAAATGTGTTCTCTCTCCTCCAGTCAATCTGCCCTCTCCACAAACTTTAATGATCAGACTGCTGGTAAGTAAAGTGAACTGAAATGCATGCCTTATTATTGAGCCTTACACAAAAAACTAAACTGATGCTCCCAGAATTTAAAATAATGGCACATTTAAATGCCATATCCTGGCAACAGATTTCAATTATAATTGATTTATAACAACCTATGCTGAAGATGAATCACCTACAGTACCCAATAATCTGTGCGTTCTGTGACTTCAGCTTCAGTTGTTTCTGAAATAATGAGAAGGTATTGGTTTTCCAATGAAAGTAGCTCATTTTAAATGAGATAAGTAAATAGAGAGCACATAGTCACCTATATCCTAATAATGAGTCTGTTTATCTTCATGCCTGCTGTGTCTGGTTTGTTTTGGTGGTTTTAGGTGAATGCAGCATTCCCGCTCAATTGCAGAGGCCAAGGAAGTCCGTCACTTTCCCTCCTACAAGTCCTCAGTGTCAACATTCACCCTAATACAGAGATTCTCTGGGATAAAGAGATACCTCCTCTGTTAAGTGTGCTTGAAGAGAGCCTGGATAAGAGGCAGTGGGACGAGAAATTGCTGAAGGTGAGTTATGTCTGTGGGAACATTATCTAATTTACATCCTAATGTGTTTTGCATCATCATCAGTGCACAGATAACTACACATTTGATTATCCAAATACAACTGAAATTCCTGTGAACAGATCATCTGTGTAACCAGTTACCTGTTCAGATGGTCTTTTGTGATGTAAATATTGAAGTCTGTCTTTATCTGACATTTTGTTTAGTTCCTCTCTAAAACCCTGGCTACGATTGATGATGACAAGTGGGTGTGTAAGCTGGCAGCTGAGGCAACACGCTATATCTCCACATATAACAACGCCCTAGAGGAGAAGGTAAGTGCTTTACAGCTGCCTCATTTCACTCACAAATCAACAGTGAGCTGGTTACAAGCTACTGCTTCAGTGTAGTTACGAACACCTGATATTAGATCAGTGCTTTGTGGAGCTGCTGAGCTCTTAATTTATCATAAACTCACACCATGGCTCCTCATCCTTCAACACAACCTCCTTAAAATATACAAACCATTTAAATAATAATTATGGCTTGATATCTCAAACATGTATAATGAACATTTCCACAGCATATGTGACTGTACTTTTTTGCGTATACTTCGTTGTTAAACAAAACGTGGTTGTCTTTGTCTTTTTACTGTCTATTGTAGAGTTTCCTGTATCAGTGCATAGGAGTGACTCTCCAACAGTGTTTCAACAAGGAGCTGGTGAAAAAACAACTGCAGGAAGTCCTCCTCACAGCACGGCACAATGATGCTGTGGAAAGAGAGGTACATTTAATTGACATAGCCACAGTTAATTGTGTTGTGAGGTGATAGTATGTGCAATGTCAAAGTTCAATTTCTTTTTTTTATCAGGGGGTTGCGATGGGCATTGGTCTGTGTGCTAACAGCCACCTAGAGGGAACTCTGGCTAAGCTGGATGAGTTTGGCAAATCGGATGCTTTCAAGAAGTCACCAAGCATTTTCAACCTCCTTAAAGTATGAAGTGTTTTACAGTTTACCCAGAATGACTCAATTTGTTTTCCAGATCTGTTTTGTCCTAACATATAAATTGCTATTGTCAATTGTCCTTTTTCACATCTCCTTCCTTTTCCTCAGGACCGTAATGACGCTGAGGTGGAGAAGGTGAAAAGCACATTAATCCTGTGTTACGGTCAAGTGGCTCTGAATGCACCTCCAGAGAAGATACTTAACCGCATAGATCATGACATCCTCCGCTGCATCAGCAAACACTTCAACACAAAGGTAATGTCAGCTCAAAGGTAACATGGCAGGCAGTTCCATAGAGACTGCTCTTGTAGTTTCAGGAGAGTATTTGCATGCAGTCCTTCAATAGTGCTAAAATGTAGTTTTTGTATATTATAGGTTACCTTTCCGTATTGATTATATAGGTATTAAATTGATTACGAGATTGCAAACATCCTGATTTGTCAGACCATTTCAATCGCACACCACAAGATATCTCATTTAAAAGTTACAGAAACTGTAAAAGGTTGGTTCAGCAGCACATTAGATGTAAGAAGGTAAGCATTCGGGTAGTGGCTGTGTTTCTGTGTGAGCTCACGACTGTATCACCTCTGCTTCATACAGGTTCTGGGGATAAAAGTAGAGACAAAGGTATCACCACAGGAAAACACAGGCTGTCTATCTCTGTTCTTCTACATGGCTCTTTTCTAACTTCAGCTTTCCTTTTCTCTACGCTTATATAAGATTGTCCAGCTGTTCAGCACACTTGGGGTGGTACTATCACTAAAATCTTAACTGAAAGTCTTCAACTCCAGAAAGAAGAGCTTTGATTAGAAGTTCCAGCGATTTCATATTTTTCTGCGACTGGAGGCATTTATGTCTTTGGACTGTCCATGCCTACTTCCCATTCCTGTGAATGCTTTATCTTAAGAATGCCTTGAGGGGATATCCCAGAATTTGTTAAAAATAGTAAATTGGACTCGAGGATGAGCTGATTAGATTAAGGTGGCCAAAGGTCCTGGTCGCTGTGAACTCAGTAAACAATCATTTTGCCTTGTGATGCAGATTTTCCTGGGACGCCATCAAAGAGTACTTCTTCAGCACAAAGATTTAATTGGAGTCAGAGATTACCTCAATTGATTTTGTTAGCAAAAGGTCAAAGGTCAGGGTGGCCTCATAAAGAATGTTTGTAACCCATACACAGGAACTGGTTGGCAGAGGTACTCTCCCAACTTGCTGTCTTGGCAAATTCTATCAAAGCTTTATTGACATTCCCATAATCATGAAGGACAGTGGCAGATAGGCTCAAATGAGTCTGTTCTCACCTGTGGACATTCTCCACTAATGATGCTCTGACTTGCTTTTCAGTGTGTTTTCACTTTAGCCTACTAATCTCAAACCTGTAACATGGCCCCTAGATTGCATTTACAATCTTGCATTTAAAGGACTATGAGATTCCACAGAAGCCTACCTTTTGTTTTCCACTGGGTTTTATCAAACCAGCGTGAACCAAATTCAATCTATAGACCTTTGAATGACCCATCTCACATACAGAATTATTTCCTGATCATCTGTCTCTTCTCAGTTCTTATCGTTCTGTCTTTCTGGTGGATTGTTCTTTAAGTGCTCACTGACCTCTCATGCTCAATATGAAAGGATTTTTGTAGATTTCTTGCAAAATCCTCACGGGTGTTTGGGACTGGAGGCCTCAAGCTCTTCTCTTACTTCTTAAACAGCCTGCTGATGTTCACTGTTGTACCAATCTAGTAATCACCCAGCTCTTTCTAACTGTTGCTATCGACAGGCATGGTGGATCAATCTGCAATATCACAATT
Organism: Pseudorhombus dupliciocellatus; assembly: GCA_016785235.1. Taxonomy (NCBI): domain Eukaryota; kingdom Metazoa; phylum Chordata; class Actinopteri; order Pleuronectiformes; family Paralichthyidae; genus Pseudorhombus; species Pseudorhombus dupliciocellatus. Next base: position 7,700,776 of record JAFBJW010000280.1, read on the forward strand.
GGTTTGATTTCATTGACTGAGTGGACTGAATCATTTTTATATTGCTGGAATGATTCTGTTTTTTTTTTGTTTTTGCTGTTGCTGCTCTATTTGTCGGGTTGCATCTACTAAGGAGCTGCTGTGTGCCTTGCTGTTTGCAAACCTGATGAATTGGAAAATGCAATTATCTAATTTTATTCATGTTGGGCCTAATTTTCCTCTTGAGCCTATACTGTATCTGTGTATATACTACCATTTTTCCTGTTTTATTTTTTGTCTTTTTTTTCTTCTTCTCTGCATTCTTTCTGTTTGTGTGTGCTGCTCTAATCCAGGACCTGACGATGAAGCTAAGTTTGATTCAGAGCGTTGGCCTCATCGCCAAAGCCATTAGCGAGTGTGTGAAGAAACAGGGCTACGTCTTTTCTCGCAAACAGGAGCTCATTGGCGTCATGCTGGTCAGTGTGAAGATGTATCAACAGAGAACTGTCATACTCTTTAAAACAGTTGATATTTGAGAAGTTGAAGCTGATCTATATCTCTCATTTCAACGTGTACTCTGGTCAGGATTTTATCAAAGCAGAGCCAGCCGACTCATTGCGGACTCCAGTACGCCACCTTGTGATGACCACATGTGCCAATCTAATGTATCCTTTGTGTCAGTAAAACAACTGAAATCTCACTGACTGGAAACTAACCCTAACTGGAAATGTTTGCTCCCTATTCTCTCTACGTGTTAAAACAGTACTTATGAGGCATTATTTGTTTTTCATGCATTATTCAATCCAGTGTTTTATCTTTGACCATATATTCAGCCCTCTGGATCCTGTGCTGAGTGAGAATGAAAGCTTTGACTTGCTGAAGGTTTGTGTGAACAGTGTGTTTTCTTTGCCACCTGAGACACAAACTCCAGAGAAGATAAAAGAAGAGGAGTTACTGGATCCAAAGAAGAGAAAGGTGAAAATAAATCAGAGATGATACCACACAAAAGTGCTGGTCATTGTTTTTTTTTTTCAACCACTGGTTTCTGATTTTTATATATTATGTATTATGTATTTCTGATATTTCTGTAGTTAAACAGTTATCTGGTCACATTACACCTTTAAATACTGGCTGGCAATTTCTGCACATTAGTCCAATATGTCCTGGTAAATCTGCACAGGCATTATATGGAGTAACCTTGGCTGCACTGCAAGAGCTGCTGATGAGTGTGTTGGCCAGGGACCCAACACCTGACGGCCTGCAAAATGTCTTCAAGGTCAAATATTGTGTTTCTTATCTTCTCCAAATCAGCTTAATACCAATAATATTGATATGTCATGATCCTGTTGTTTCTGATCAAAGAAGAATGAACATGAACTTTCCTGGCTGTGTTGTCTGAGAAATTATGTGTATTATTGTTCCATGCAGCACATTGAATCATGGTTGAGCTCCGGACAGGACCATGAGAGAGAGAGAGCTGTCACGGCTACTGCTCACATTTTGACGTACTACCTGGATAACCTGACTGTCAAGGTACACAACCTACTCACCTGGATAGAAGAGATTTGAAGTTACACATAACCAGAAACTTCACGTGTCCCCTATATATATTTGTGTCTATGTGGATTTTTTTGTTATTATTATTAATCTTCACCTTATGAAAACACTGATATTCAACCCTCAATTTTCTTCATTCAGAACATGGTAACCTTCCACAATCTTGGAGCTTTGCTGGGGCGACTGTCTCCACGTTGTTCGGACCCTTGCCCTTCTATACGAACTGCTGCTATTGAGTGCATATATACACTGCTCTATATACAGCTGCGATATGAAGGTATGTCCCTCAATAATTTTTCCTCATCAAACATTAATGAAGATTGTTTAGACATTTACTTAGATGGGTTTGTAGGGTTATGTGACTAGATGCTGCTCATGTAGCCTAGTCTGATTGTATTAAACTATAAAACATCTCCACTTTGTCTAGGTTTCTCTCTGGATTATAAGGATGAGGCTGTGGACAGTCTGTTGCCTCTTCGAGACCAACTAGAAAACCCAGACCACTCAGTTCTCTACAAAACCTGCTCTGACCTCACTAAGGTACAAAGTCAACTCAATTGCAACTTTAGATTTTAATTAATCCTTTAAGTCAAACCCTTTTTTTACAGTGTTCTGTTGTTGTGTGTCAATATATCCGGCAGTCCAACAACATGAACTGCACAGCAGTGTGTAACTATCTCTCTCTCCTGTGTGTGGGTCAGGTGATGAGTAAGCGTCTGCCACAACAGCAGCTGACGACATTGGTATTCATGCTGTTTGAGGGGCTGGTCGACAGTCAGACAAATTGTTGCAGAGCTTCATCCGTCATCCTCAACACACTGCTGAAGAACAGAGGGGCCGGACTGCAAGACTTGGTAACACACGCAGTCATACATCTAATACCGCATACTCCAGACGAAAATAAAGTAAACATCTGGGTTTGCTCTCACAAGTCTAATTTATTTGTTTGTTTGTGTTTTTGTGTGTAAAAGGTACCAGAGATGCTGGAGGTTCTTCATGTGCGTCTGCAGAGCATCACGGACGAGCAGGTTGGAGTAGACATGAGCATCAATTTACTCAGCATCAACTAACAATAGTAACAATATTACTTGTTACAGTCAGTTTTTTTTTAAATAATCACACAATATCTTTTATTATGTGTTTTTTTCTTCCACAGTTAAGTCAAAACTCAAGTATTAATTCACTGTTGTCTGTGTGTTTAGGTGAGAGTGGCTGTTGGACAGACCGTACTAATCCTGGCTTCACAACATCTGCAGACAGTTGTTAATGCACTAGTTAACCAACCACTTCCATTTGACAGGTATATTATTTGTATTTTGAAATCTATAAGCACATTCAACATTCAAATACAGTAAATCTCAAAGTCCTTCAACTGTCATATCATGTTTTTAACAATCTCAAAATATATATTCTATTTTTTCGTTTGCCTGTCCAGCTGGACCAGTGAGATGTGGATGGCATTGGGAGCAGATCCCATTGTAGCCAACCAGATCATAGAGATGGTGATGGAGAAGCTTCTCATCATGGCACCATATATCGACAGGAAGGACTCCATGATAAGGGGAGGGACAACAAAAGTGGCCACAAACCAGCCGCTAGCTGTAAGTCACAAACATGTCACTGACTATATTAATATTAAAATTGGATTGTTTTATGAAGTTTGGTGGGAGCCGGTGTTGATGCAAGGAACCAGATACAAAGACAGAAGAGCATGATGGCTGTGTGTCTGTGTCTCTTCTCTTTCTAGATGACATGTGGTCTCAAAGAGCTCTTACTAAATGGCCAGAGTCAGGAGCCGGCAATCAGTCAGTTTCCGCAGCTCTTCTCCTGTCTCACTGTCAGACTTGGATCAAGTGTTGGCGTCTCAGCACTAAAGGACAACAACGTTAAGAACATAGCCTCTGTCCATGTAGCAGGGTGGGCCTATTTGACTTGTTCTAGCAAAATCCGGATGAGGTTAACAACAGTTGGTTGTAAGATCTAATGGTTCTAATTTTTTTTTGTTTCAGGGTTGCTGCTGATGCCCTGAGAATCTTGTTAGCGCGAGCCCAGCTAGATGATGTAATGAAAAGACTGGATGAGGATAATGCCTGGGATGCAATGAGGGAAGCGAATTCACACGTTACTGGAATTACACTACTAGCAAGGTAGAAACCCACTCGTATGAAATAGTTTGAATGCATCACGTTGATACACCAGTTAAATGCTGTATCTGTGACATCCTTCCAAAGTCCTCATCTTCATTCAAGTAAATAAATGATATCAGTATGTATACTGGAAGATGCTGCACATTTTGGTTGGTTACAACAATTTTTAACTCCCTTTGGTAAATGTGTCGTGACCTCTCTGCCATATCTACAGCAAAAATAGACGTGTTCTGCTTAGGATACAGTGTGACGTGAGTATGTCTTGTCTGTAGGGCGATGGCTAAGCATGCTGGTCCCAGGTTGCCATCCATTGTCGAGTGTCTGTGTCCCTCCCTAAGCAACATCTATGAATGCCAGAGGATCACTGTCACTGCTTTCTTCTCTGAGGTGAGAAATCATGTTTAATCTGTAATTGTTCTTTGTGATGAGGAGGCTTTATGTATGAAAAAAGCCAGAACATTGTCAGAAATATCCATATTGTGACGTGCTGCTTCGTTCTCTGTTGTTTTCTGAGTGCAGCTGTTGAACCATCACGTGGTGACGGAGCTGATATTGATAGATGTTTTAATGAACAACATGATGGAGAGGATATCAGATCCCTGTTGCACCGTTCGTATGTTGGCTGTACGAGGACTAGGCAACATCGCAGTGGGATCGCCCGAAAAAGTAAAATCCACACATTCACACTAGATCACTCTGTTCTGCGCTTCTAAGTACACATACGACTGCGGCTCTAAGGTCACTGACAGTATTCTTGTCCTCGCCTCCCTTCTCCACCAGGTGAATAAATATGCAAAGGAGCTGCTGGCGGCCATGAGTTCAGGCATGGAAGAAAAAGATGATCCAGGTGAGTCGACAGCAGTCATTTACTTTGGGGCTCGAAGTTGAGTTACAGTCATGTATTTCTGATTCACCTGATTTATTGCACTTGTTCCTAAAGTTATGAAGTTTCATGAAATGTGCACATTGCTGGTTTACTGCTTCACTTTCCTCCACCACATCCTTCATGTTAAGTGAAACACATATTTAGCCTCTCTGACTGGATTAGTTCTCATTGATGGAATCAAATTGATGCATCTCTTTTTCAATATCTGGCCTCTGTTCTTGCTGCAGGTAAACTGATTACCCTTGAGGCCATGTCGGGTCTGTCCAAGGTTCTGCTCCACCTGGACAAAAAGAATGTCCACCTGCTGGTGGTTTACATCTTTATGAAGATTAAACCATTTTTAGAAAGTGTAGGTTATTCTTTTATTCTTTCAAGATGGAAAATTTTAATATTATAGCATTTGTCAGAATCATTTTTGCTGTTGGATTTTATGTGCATGTGTTATACAGTGCTGATGTTTAGACAGTACAACAGGACAGAATTCGTCCACCTCTGAATGCAGCACACAGACACAGCACTGACAGAACTTTGCCCTCATCCAGGAGAACGATGAGATCCGCTGTGCTGCCATCCACCTCATGGGGAACCTGTCCAAGTTTGGCTCGGGAGAGCCGGTGTTCAAAGACCAGATCCACAATGTTCTGGTCAGCCTGCTGTTACACCTGGTTGACCCAAACACCCAAGTGGTCAAGGTAGGAAACATGCACTCGCACCAACGATGCACTGGCAGTTACAGCATACGTATTCTCTTTCAAGAGTAACAATAGTTGTACAAACATTTTTCAAGTATTTCTGATTGAATTATTTTTAATTAAAATTAATTTAAATTTGATGGTCATTGAGTTCAACAGTCATGATAGTTGCACTGCTTTTATAATTTTGCTTTGCCTCAGCAAGTCAATCTCTTCCTGATTGAGTCACACACACAGTGTGTGAAGATTTACTGCTACTCTCTATCTTACAGATTTCTTTCTTATAGACTTCATTTTGTTTGTGTGTCCAGGCGTGCAAGTATGCGATGCGTGTGTGTGCCCCTGTGGTGGGATCAGAGAAGATCACCACCATGTTTCAGAACCACCTCCACGATGACAAGAGTCTGCACTATGGAGAATTCATAAATGACCTCACCAAGTACCTGGTGAGTCAGATCACAAGTATCTGAAATGTTTGTTAATGTATAGCCAACTGGGAAGTTCTGTATTTACTGACGTGTTGCTGGTGCTTGTCTTCTCTAAAGCAGTAGAGTGTGTAGTCCTGAGGCATAGTATTTGAGCTGTAGGTTTTTTTATGACACATATCGACACCGACAGACATTCATTAGTCATATTGTGCAGACAGGACATAATACTCACCGGATTTTGTCATTAATTGCATCGATTTTCAGCCGATCAGATTATGTTACAGCCCAAAGAGAAGATACTTGTACTTGTCGTGTGGTTTATAGATCGAAGACTTTCCAGGCATGTTGAACTTCTACCACATATCAGTCATCCAGTTCTTCAAGAGCAACTGGTCTGAGGTCAGAGCGGGAGCTGCCATGTTTATAGGTATGATTGCTGTATTTTAAGGGGGAAGTGCTTCACATTCAACGTTTGAATTGACCTGTTAATAAGGTGTGTGTGTGTGTGGTCAGGGTTTCTGCTGGGGAATCTTCCAGAGGAGCATCTCTCCCACCTCAACATGGGAACCATCACTAAAGGTCATGCAGTATCCACCTTCATTTCCAGCTTGTGAATGTTATTTTTCAACTGGTTGAAATTGTTAAATTCTTCTTGTGTTCACTAACAGGTTTAGTCATGTTGCTCCAAGATCCGGATCCAGTGGTCAGAGTGAAGGCTGCTGAGGCCATGGGACACTTCCACTGAGACCCACACGAAACACATTTCATTTTCCTTTAGTCCAGCGGAACATCTGCTCTGTACATAAAATACATGATTAAGTGCATGTTTTTACAGAAACATGCGGATCCTACACTGTGCTGTCATTTTATAAAGTTGTGAAATAACCAAATTACAATCATATTAATTAAAAGCAAGACAGAAAAAAAACAGATCGGGCCGAAGGGCCTAACTGTCACATTTACCAATGTTCCAAAAATCATACAAATAATAAACACACATGCTATTACACACATACACACACGCTGAATATTTAGCCGTTAGCAGCTTGAAAGGAAGTGTTAACTGAACTTTATTCTAGTGACCAAAGACTGTGTCTCTCCTGACAGATGGAAGTTACGACAATACCGGACATGTACTGTGTTGCTTTCATGAAATAGAATATACGTGAAGTAACACGCTTTTACTAGAGTTAGGAGTTGTTTTAGAATTAATCTACTGTTTGCTCAGATATTTTGTAGCAGGAAATAGCAAATAGCAGGAAGAATATTTTAAGTAATGTCTCACATGACTCTGGCTGGTACTGTGTGAATGTCTGTGTGCACGTGTACGAATGATCATTTCATTGAATGTTAATTTTCACTGTAGCTTTAGCGAAATGACAAACCTTCTCTAGTCTTTGTTCCAGCGAAGCGCTACCGAATTTTGATGAAACCTGATACATCCAATTTTAGTTTCATTCACAGGTTATGCTGACATTATTTCGTGAACCAGCCAGTCAGAGTTCCCAACGTGTTACAGTAGAACCGACCTGCGTAGCCATGGGAACAGTCTGTGCCAAATGTCTTTTGGTGTCATATAATGTAATAGAGCACTATAATGATGTTAATGATTTTCGCTCTCACTCTTTGAATGCACTTAAAGAATTTTTTCATCAGGGTGAGTTTGTAGGCAGTTTCAGGATACACTTGTTTCTTTGCCGGCCTCTTTAATGACATGTAAATATGTTGGGTTTGACTTTACAAGAGTGGGACACAAACACTCAGTGGAGAATTAGGGGAAAGCCATACAGTTTGTGACACTTTTTTATTTGATTATGTGTTTGTGAAGCTTGAATTATTCTGTTGCACTTTTACGCTTCTGCCCCCTTTTTTTAATACTGACACAAAAACAAACCTCAGCTGAATTGCTTCACAAGTCACAAGCCACATTGACTTTGCTCTTAAATAACTGCAATTTGCTGTTTTTTGTTTTTGTTTTTTTTATCAGTTAAACTTTGGTTAAAGTTTAAGAAGAAGGCTGGTGTTTCATTGATGATTTTCATCCCAATATTTATACTGCTTATGTTAGAAGGTGGTTGCAGGAAATCAAAAGCTGGTAAAACTCTAATTTATCCAGTAAATAGTCTGATCCTGCATCTGTACTTCTCATCTTAGACGTTCTTACAAACAGGGACTTGTCTCTTCTTGCACTTTCTAACACTACGTATGGGACCAGGGTGAGTGGAGAACAGGAATCAGCAGTGTTCTGAGCTCTTTATAAAAACCACTGATAGGATTTTTCTTCTTCTTCTTCTTTTTTTTTTTTTTTTTTTACACATTCAATGTTCTTCATATGATCATTTGTCAGATACATGGAGGTACGGCAACTTTAAAAGATCCAAATCTGAAAATGTGTGCACGCCACTTTTCCTATGTTACACAAGCAGAAGAGAGAGGAGAAGGAAAATAATGATGCAAATCGATATATTAAAAATGAAATAATAAACAGAATCATTTAAGCATACATGATTTTTGATCATTTCTTTGTTATAGATTAACAGTCCAGTGATTTTGGTGAGAGGTGTCTACTGGCAGAAATTGAATGCCTCTCCCTCTCTATTAATTAGTCTTCTACAATGGAAGATAAGGGCCACATTGATGAAAAGTTCAAGATTAATAATTTACGAGAATAAAGTTGTAATATTAAAATTTAAATCTCATAAATATGTGACTGTATTCTCTTTAACTTAATTCTAGAAGTCTGAATTATTTTTCTCAATGTGGCCCTAATACTCTGTTGTAGTCTACCTGTACTCAACCACTTCAGTTTAATTTCAGAACAGCATTTTCTTTCAAATTGAACAGTCCAATGTGCAGTGCATTTCTCTCTGTGTCCACTTGAGCGCAGTGAAGAGCCAGGTAATGTGGAGTCGCTGTAAGCGATGATGGTGTCTCACCAACACCAACAGAAAGCAAAGCAGTGTCTTTATTATCTGTTATTCTTGTAGTCCCCTGACATGTCACATCACAGTGTCCCTGGGTGTATTTTCCTCTCTGCTCTGCATCGTGTTCTCCACCCACTGTGAAATGTTCCAGAACCAAAGAACGCTCATCATGTTTTGTGAATTTTATGTTCATGTGAAGTCACACTGGAGCTCCTTGTCCCTCGGCCCTATCGCTCAGCCTTTGCCTGGACTGGCTTGTGCGAAGCTAGAGCAAAGCGGCATTGTGGGAATCTGCAGCTCCTGTCAGTAAAGTAAATGTGAGCCACTGGAGCTGTTATGTAAGAGCCTCAGTTACTAGACAGACAGTGAACCAGACAACTGTGTGTGTCAGACAGAAGGAAAACAGCATATACTGGCAGACAGCATCGTTCCATGAACCAAATGTTTTCGTCTTTTTGTAAGATAGATTTAAAAAAATATATTTTCAAATAGAGAGAGAGAATGGTGATGACAAGTGGAGCTGGTCAGTGCTGGTCGAGGCTGCCGCAGTAGATACAGTTGATTATTTTATTCCAACTTTATAGAAAAAAAAAACTTTAATCCAACCAGGCAAAATCATTGAGACGTAGATAAAAGTTTCTGTCATACACTGCGGCTGAGAACAAGGATAAAGCCATCATCGGCCTTTCTGTACAGAAACTACTCTATGTATGCCTCGCCACTCAAACCAGTTTTGCTTTGGCGGTGTTCAAGGATTATGACAACATGTCACAACTTTAGTCCTGAATTCAACAGTTTGATTAAGTTATACATACATCATCATTTATCATCCATCATTCCAGGACCACCAATTCTCATTGCATTGCAGGAGTTGATTTCTCCCATAGGCTCCGTCTCTGGCCCAGGTCCAAACCTCCTCTCCCTTGCTGAAGGTGCCCCACTATCATCACGTAGGTATTATATTTATATTTGTTTAGTTAATTCATCAGTGTTTGTGAACCAGTCTCCCCATAGTGACCTTTTCACAAGCTGTGACTATTTTGGACTCAAACCTTAAACATGTGCGTGCGAATGAAGTTTAGTTTCGTCCTTGAAGCAGTGAATCATTTTATTTTTGTATCCATCTTCATAAGTTAACGCATATGTTTTCCCCCTTGAATCAATCCACAGTATAGACTTTATCCTTGAGTAGCTTTCATCAAAAATCATATAGCCGCACATTTATATTGCTTCATACCAATTTTACAAACAAATTTACACGTGACCATTTATTTTCTCAGCATTTTTATATTTCCAAACTAAAGACTTGATTTTATTAACATTTTCTTTACACACTGGTTGCATTCATATTCCTGAAGTGACAGAACTCTTCACTTCATTGTCATGTTTGACAGGTTGGTGTTTACTCCTCATAAGCATTTGATGAGGTACAAAATCATACATGATTCATCATAGTCATCCTTCACTGTGAGATGTTTTGGCATGTCGTTACAGTTTATTCCCTGTCCCCGGAGACACTAATTAACTGGCAGCCACAGGATAGTGAGCTGATTCCACACAAATCCTCACTAATGAGGAGCAACACAGATGGCTGACGTACATCTTTTCAGCGTGAGTGTTATTTAAGATGTATTTCAAAGACTTACCTACGGCAGGATTCAATTTACATCTCGTTCAGGAAACTGGCTCATTATTAAAACCGCTAATCCTGGCAAATCCTGGTGTTCTTTAACAACTGATGTTGATGAGCATATCTAGGGTTTTTTTGGAATCCTTCAATAGGACCAAATGCTCATGAGGAAGGGCCCAGGGCATCTCCGTGACTACAGGTGCCCTGCAGAATTCATCCCAAAACAAAAGCTTTTTTTTGCCGTGGTCAGAGAGTGGAGCTTTATTTTGACTTGTGCTTGAATCTGAAAGTTTGTAGAAACATACATACTGAACCTGTAAGACGGTCTACAGTAGCACCAATTTGAGCGTTAACACTTTCATTTCTTTCCCTGACATGGGACTGAGATTCAATTTTGAAGCAAATTCCTTGCTTGAGAATCAGTTCTCTTATCATCCAAATGGTAGGGGTCAATTTCAAGTATATAGGTCTCAATTAAACATATTATTCATTACTATATAAGAATAATGTATTAAGACTAAAGCGCACATGTCTGTTGAGCATTCAACACAAATTCAAAGTCAAAGGTCACCGTCATGTAAAGTTCTTTTAACCAGCATTTTTTTAGTTTGTTTGTTTGTTTTAAGCCACATCATTATATATAGTTCACTCACATCCAGCCACCTCAGCCCTGGGTTACAGTAAGTGCAGTGTGAAAAGGGCTTGTTATTTCTGCGAACTTTTATTGGCGGTTAAGATTGTTGTTTTCTTGCAGCTCAGGTTTTATTTCAGTGGACGCGGGCCGTGCCTTTAGGAGGAGTATTCATACTCCTCTGCACTGCGTCTCCCAAAGTCCATCCAGCCAAGATAATCTCTGTCCTTTATCCTGTGGCCCGGGGCCAGACCACTGGCTCTACTGGTGAGGGAGGACCTGGTCTGGTGGGGAGAGCCTGGAAGACACAAATGGGAGGATGAGTGCATTATAAACAATGTATTTCCTAGTAGTGTAGTACAGTATCTTTAGTAGAGTATAGTGGCGGTGACCCTGCTGACTCGCTCTGTTTCTATTCCCGTCTTGAAGAAGCGTTAGCTCAGCGGGTCACACGGTGTCGACTCGAGCAAGAGACACAGATCCACAATGACAGAGGGAGCCGAGGGTGAGATCAGGAAAAAGGCCTGTGAGTAAAGGAGGGATGGGGAGTGGGAGCAGTGGGGAGCGAGGGGACATGGATGAAGTACGGAAAATGAGAGGAGGAGAGAGGAAGCTTGAGGGAGGTGGGAAATGCCAGATGGTTGGACTCAGGCGCAGCATGAGAGACAACAGATTATGGAAGGATGGAGAAACAACACGTCCGGGAGCGAACTGAGACCGGACGACTGATCTGTGTGTAATGAGAACACTGGTTACTCTGTGAGTCCGTCTCAGAGACGCTGGTCATCACGTGGCTCACCTTTCCTGGAGATGAGTCTGGCCAGTAGCTGGCTCAGGCTGTTTCGAGGGTCTGCGTCCTCCTGGTGTTGGTTGTAGTTGGCGAGCTGCGCTGAGGGTGGCGCTGCAGCTGAGCGGGCCTGACGTGTGTGGCCGGGTGAGGAGGGGGGGAGGCTGTCTGACATGGGAGCCTCACCCTCAGCTCTCTGTGGCTAATGAACATAAAAACAAATGAGAAGTGTTTTAGAGCCATAATCAGCGTATAGAAGCGTACGTTTGGGTCTCGCTGTGTGTCTTACCATGGACTGTGAGGGCAGACCCAGGGAACTGCTGGACAGGGCAGCCAGGAGAACACACACACAGATACCTACATTCATGACTGGACAGAGGAGGACACCACACAAGAGATTCAAAATAAATCCACTGCATCTTATGGGCTCATTTTCCTGTTTTATCACCCCCTCTTTACTGAGCAAGTCCATCCCTCCACTTTGTTTTTGATTGACGGAAAGAATAGAGGCTATAAGATGAGCTGCAGAAAAGAGAAATAAATCATTTCATATTGATTCAGATTGGTGGAGGAGGAGATCAACCTCCGATGGATCAGCTCAATCCTCGGGCAAACATGATTCTGTTTCGCTGACACACTAGCTCACTATTTTATGAGCTGCATACACACACACACACACACACACAGTGGTCTGGGGTGTGTAGTTGAGATGTGCTATTTTTCTTTTACAAGGGCGAGGTGATATCGCACTGAGAGAATAAAAAATACTACTTATCGATCCATGAGTTTTTCATTATTATAGCCTCAATAAAAGGTCTAAAAAAATTCATCAGATTCATCACTTAACTTAAAAAGAGCAGCTCCACATCAAATGAGGGACGATATGACATTGATCAGACTGAAGATCGCCTTTGTCAGCCTGATTGTTGCTGCTGTATTTTTCCCTGAGGCTGTAGCATTGTGATGATTTACTCTCTGGATCAGGACATTCATCCAGTTAATCAACAGCAGGTGTTTCCATAATTCAAACTCCATTTACTCCGTCTGTGTTTCGGTCACAGCAGGAATCACGTTAATTCGGTTCAGTCTCTCCGTCTGTTTGCCTGTTTGTCTCCATCACTTCACAGAGTGAAGAGAAGTGCTGTGACATCTAGATTTAATGAGGATAAACTTCCACCATTCGCTCACTCACTCACTGAAGTGAATTTGAAAAATAGAAACTGAGAAACTTGTTCGACCCTCAGTTGTCTGGATAATGTTCTTCCTCGGTTTTTCTGAAAGCGATGATGATGATGATAATGAACGTATCACATACATGATAATACAACGCGGTAAAGCATCTTGAAATAAAAATGTACTTTCAACATGAATTATTATAACTGAAAAGTAGAATTAGTATCAGTGGCTAATGAGGATAAACAGGACCTTTGAATGCTGCTTGTTTAAACAGTCATTCTGTCCATGTTAATATAATTCCTGTTTGCAGCTGGTCATTGTCTCTCATTCATTATTCAATGAGCTGGTAATGGTGTGGTATTGTGATGTCTGTGAAAGCCCTCTCCTCATCTCATCATCACCATTTTAGTGATATTTTACATTCTACTTTTACAAGCTGCAACTTCCTGAGCGACAAACTGAGATGGAAAAAGATCGGACACAATGATCGGCCTGTTTGAATTTAATTAAATGATGGAAAACAAATTCCCACATTTCTAATCCTTCCTCTTAACTTCAGAGAGGAAACATTCAAGTTTTGGGTGGGGGGGGGCAAAGCCACAAAAACAACATTGTAATACAGTTGTTGTACAACAGACAAACACTCTCCTAAAAACACTGCAGTGTCAGTTCAGGTCTTACCTGCGGCTGTTGGCGTTGACCAGGAGCGGCTGAGGATGCTGAGCTCTGCACGTCCAGGGTTGAGGCCGTGACTGAGGGAGAGCGACAGCAGACCGTACTTTATACTGACACACAGAAAGGGAGGAGGAGTCAGGGCAGAGGGGAGGAGCCTGCTGCTTGCGCAGAAACCGATGCCAGTGACGCAACAGCGGACGCAAACATGCACACAAATGAACACACCCCACACAACCCGGACATGAGAAAGTGAGAGAGGGTTGGGACAGAGGGGGCAGCTTTAAATGTGGGGCCCAATTACCCACCTCCATCCAAAAATAAAGACACACACACACACACACCATCTCCTTTGATGAAGAGAAGCTGAAAAGCTCTTCAAGTAAAATGTATCGATGTGTGTTTGAGCAGCTAAGTGACCACACACTCTCTCTCTCTCACACACACACACACACTGAGGCATTGGGTCAGGTCAGGAGAAAGACCGAGCCATTTACTGCATGCTTATTGTGTGACCACTTTGAACATGAATTAGATTAAATAGAGAGTGAAGCACTTTCTTCTTATCAGACCACAGGCAGCACGCAGTTCATTTCAATGCACCGGGGCCATGGTTTGATGGAGGAAGTCCATTTCTCCCCGCTGCTTTCCTCCGATGATCACTGATGCAGCTCTGACAGGATGAACGGCAGCTGGGACTCATCACATCTATGATTGTTCCCCTTTTAATACAATGAACACAGTGCAGCTAGTCCGGTTCCTGCTGCCAGTGTAATCACCAGACTAATCAATCAAACAGAGGGTGCTGCCATTAAGTGATGAACACACTTCACTGTCCTCAGCCTTCCCGCCTGGAATGGGCTGTGTGTTGGGCCTGAGGAGAGGCTGGATGCTGGGCTCTCTCTGGAACTGTGGAAGGGACCTGCAGGGATTTAGCAGCACCGCGTAAAGAGGGGAGCTGTTCTCCGGTTTGCTTTAAGTTCAGTGAAGCCCGAACTTAAAACAAGGACTTTTGTGGGCCCCAGGCAGACCCTGGACCCAGAGGGCCCTGCAACAAACCCAAACATTTTCACAGGAACACATGACAGCAAGTTGCAATGTCCCCAATTTAACTTTTAAATGCCTTAAATGCATCAGCCGGGGAGGTAGAACAGTTTAACTAACCTATAAAGGAGCAGACCTGTATTGAAATGTTGGAGTGCGCCACGAGCTACGAGGTCAAAGTTACATAAAAGATGTCTTGAATGACATTCAGTTTTTTTTTTTCTTCTTCTTTTCACTCGATAAAAAGCCGTGAAACTTAGAAAGTCCAGGTTATGTCAGAGAGTGAGAGTAATGCATGACGGTGTTTTGTGGACAAAGGCTGGATGGCATTCATCTATTAGAAAGGTACGAGCCGCACATGGGCGGAACAACACAAAGTGGTAATGCAGTTGGTTTTTAAAAGGTTCAGAAACGTCAGAACTGGCTTTTAACCGAGTGCTGAATCTACAGCAGCAATTACTCAGCATCGCCCCCGTGCCATTTAAGATTACTGCAGTATTATACCTATACTGCTGTTTGAGGTTAATGCTATTCTGTCAACTCATGCTGATCTCTGCCTGAATGAGCTGGCAATACACCGCATTCATACACAGACACACCACTGTGCTGCTTTTGCTTTACACAACTATGCACTGATTCCTTTTCATTTCTGTTCGAATGCAGCTTTGCTTGCACGGCTGGTGAGAATCTATTCACATTCTTCTGTTGTTCAGCAGCTGACGAGGTCACGGGAAGCTTTATTAAAAAATACCTTTCATTCTTTGTGCAGTTCAAGACGTGGCACGTAGCCTGCTTCCATTCAGGCTCAAAATATTACAGTTATGTCACGTAGGTCTCCTTGAATAGTTTTATAAAATGACATTCTTACTGTGTTGTTTCATGCAATGTCACGTCAGGTATATTGAGTTTTATTGATGTGGTCATGAAACCATAGAGGTGCCAACCATTCCTACAGACCAACAATGACATGTGTTTGGATTGCGTGCAATGACAGATGCTTTAAAACACATTGTGGTGATTGCACTGATGACCCTGTTGTCACAGCAACACACACTCTCATGGTTTTTTTTTCTCTCTGTGTTGCACTATTACAATATTCTTGAGAGTAACGTGCAACTGGCTTCTGGCCTTCTGTGATATTTGTGGTGAAAAATGTCACATGATGAGACCAGAGGGAAATAAGTAATGATGTAATGATGCGCATCCCTCATCGTGCCTCACTTTTCCAGTGCGAGTGTATTTGTGTCTCTGTGAGGACTCTGGGTCTGTCCTGCATGTGTTTTTAGCTGCACTCCACCATGGTGATGAGACTAACTTTAGCCTGTTTCCGAACACTGTCATTAGCACCTGCGCAGCTATCGATGGGGCTTCCTCCTCCACACTGTCACCTGCACCTGTCTAACTTCGCTTTTTCACTTTCACTGGCCAGTGGGGTGCAGTGCGACATGAATCTGACTGCACCTCATGTATAATATCATCTGAATGACACCTGCTCCTCCATGAAGTTACCTCCACTGGAATTTACAGCCAGTGTCTTCCAGTCTGAAATCCAAACGACATGGCATTACACATGTGTGTGTGTGGCTCATAGTGACTGCACTGCTGCCATCAGAGGAACCACACACACACACACACACACACATATATTTTTAAGGAGAGCGTCAGTGTTACTTGTCTGTCCCCCCTTCACACCAGTGAGTCACAGCTCTTGAGATAATTGCATTGTTGAGATTTGAGGGGCACAAACCTCTTCAGTAGATGGACCCTCTTTTCAGCTCTAATCAGAATTCTCACTGTGTATTGTCAGAGATGAATGGAAGGCTGGGGGCAGAGCCGGGGAGGACAAGTAGGCAGCGGCAAAACAATGATGGCATTAAACGCATGATTCAGATCGTCTTCAAAAATGCATGTCTCTCACTTGTGAAAACAGTTACCAACGGTAACTGGTCCAACCTGGGACCCTGAGGACATGATTTAGCATGGATGTTAATAATACTACTGATTATACAAAAACTATACATACAATAATTAAATTCAGCCATTAATGAATAAACTGTGTGGATGTAAAATGCACTCGAGATTCGTGGGTTGATTAGAGTTCATGAGAACAGTGATCTTGACCTTGAAGTTCTGAGGTTTCTCGGCATTTTCAGGGTTTAGGGTTCACATCCCACTCTCATCTGAGTCTTTCACTCCGGCCAGTCCCTAACATTAAGGCAGTTCTTCTCAAACAAGTCTTAATAATGTAATAATCATTGTCACCCTTTATAATCCACTTTTACCTTTTTATGAGCATTTTTATTTCTGAGCAGCCGGTTGGATTTACACTGATTCCTCTCCTGACAGTTTTATTGCCTGCCCGAGGCAGTCTGTCACCGGCTGTTTGAATGAGGAGTGTGAGGAGGCTGCACACACACACACACACGCAATTCCGTACCTATACAGCATATCAAAAGACAAAATCATGTCGACAACAATAGAAATCTTTATTTTATATTGGTTATAATTTGTTTCATACATAAAAAGCTTTTGCTGGAATATACTCAGGTAAATGCAATGCTTGGACAGCAGCAACGTGTGAGCGCTTTTCAGTTCAGAAGCTGACGCTGAACATGACTTGGGGGAAACAGAGAGACCAATTTGAAAGAAATCAATAACTTTTATCGACAGGTTTACTCCCCTATTTGAAAACTTGCTGAGACATACTGATTTTTATGCAAAATAGATGTATTTAAATTGTACCTTCTTAATTTCCATCCCTATTTTTGTTGGTCAAATCCCCTTTCATCAACACTTTCTCTCACTTTGCTATAATCAAATTAGCACTACAGGGAGCCTGGTAGAAAAAATACACTATACAGTAGATTTCTGTAGTATGGTCAGTATGTGATCCATCATCACGTGGATAATGAAATAACAGGCAGGACACATTGCTGACTCTCACTGTCACACACACACACACACACACACACAATTCTCTATTTGTCCTTATTGCTCTCTATGGGTGTGAAATCAATACAAGTCCCAACACCCACTGAAAGGGGTTGGAGAGATTCAGGAGAAAACACTCCATCCTGTGATTAACCAGCAGGGACTGGCTATATTGCTCACCTCCCACAGGGTGTGTGAGGTGTCATTGCTCCTAAATATGGACCTGGAACTGTGTGTGTGTGTGTGTGTGTGTGTGTGTGTGTGTGTATTCCTCCAGGCAGCACGGCACCAATAAAGAGGTGCTGAAAGACAGAAGCTGTTCGAAAGACGGACTGAAAAGGGGAAATGAAAGGATGACACCTTGAAGACAAGCCAAAGGGAGGGACAATGAGTTTCATCACCATGTGAGACATCGCTCCAATGTTATGACTGCACTTTGTTAAACTCCTCGTCCGATGTCATGTCAGCAGAATCCAAGTCGATAAGACACAGAACTCAAACAGCGTTGTCATTAGTGTGGCTTTGCTGACCGGTCATCATAATGCAGACGATGGTCGCATGTGAATCACTGGATCAACAACCCATTGTTGCTCTGTTGTCACTGTAATCTGAGAGAGAGCAGCTGGAGGAGCAGCAGCACGAATATTCCTCTCATGATCCTCCTGTTTTTTCATGGGTTCGTGGTTTTTTCATTCAGCATTGAGCTTCCGATTTTAGCGTCAGCGTCTGTGATGTCACCACAATGATGTATTTATAGACTAAAAATGTGTGTTTAGCATGTTTCCTTAGAGACAAGCAGTATCTCTTAACATTAAACATTTACACACACTATACAAATATTCACTTCCTCTCTTGTATGCAGTTGCTGTTAAACAGGTACCTGCACATGAGAAATTTTAATTTGAAAATTTGTGGGGTTTTTTTGTTTTTTTTTTTTTTAATGAGGTGAAGTGTTTAGTTGGAATATTACAGATTTTTTGTTCTCGTTGGATTGATTCAAAGTGAGCAGTGGACCTTTTGTGTCTGTGAAACAACTCGTTCATTAAAGAGAAAAGATTAAAAAGGAAGGCCCGGAATATTACAGATTTTTTGTTCTCGTTGGATTGATTCAAAGTGAGCAGTGGACCTTTTGTGTCTGTGAAACAACTCGTTCATTAAAGAGAAAAGATTAAAAAGGAAGGCCCAAGACGTGGACTCAAGCAGACAGCATCCTGTAACAGATTTGCATATTTCTGTCACGACTGAGTGGCTTTGATCATAACACAGGGCAACGAAAACCCAGCTGGTAAACTTCCTTTGACCCTTTCTCTCACTGCCAACTCCAGGCTGTCTCAATCACACCTTATGGACAGTTTTGTTCAAGGTTTTTAATTTGTTGAGTCATAATCCAGAGAATGCACAGCCTTGGGTTGTGATTGGTGAGAATGGCTGACAAGGAAGGTTTGAAATAAAGCTAGAGTGAAGGAAGAGAGGTTTAATTGGATCGGAGTCCCCGTGCAGTCTCTTTTCTTTCATTAAGAACGAGAAACACTCATCTGATTTACGCACCAAGAGTGATCCAAAGACACACGCTGTTGCCCTCGTCAGTCTTTCAGTTTGTGACTGTAAAATAGTCTGTGAACTATGAACAGGAAGGAAACAGTCTGGGTCAAACTATTGTTTCATTGATAGCTAATCACCAATTAGCCAAATTGTTTAGAAGAGAAAATCAGTGGCATGCTGAGAAACAGAGGAACAACAGACTGCAGTCACTGTTACTGGATACTGAATTAAATGAGATTGGAAAAAATAATGAGAAGTGGAGTTTTAGACGCCTGCAGGCATAGAGTACATTCTGTGCAGCAAATCAATAAAGCAAGAACACAGACAATACAAAACACTGATATGAATGAAAGTGTACAAATATTTATGAATGTGAGGTAAACCCCCAAGGTCCAAAACTTTGTGCTCCATCATCCAAAGGCTCATATACACTTATTTAAATCAGCGGCTTGCTGCAGTTTAGGATTCAGTGAGTGTTGACCATCAGCAATGTGAGCTCTCTACAGACTAGACACAGGAAATGGATTTTGTGCAGCATACAGAACACAGGAAAGGTACATTTAATAGTGTCTATAAAGCAACTACTAAACTGCCTTAGGCCAGGAGAGTTGGTTGTGCTGTATCTTGAGTCCTTGCAGTCCTCAAGGCAACACAAACTGTAGTCTCCCAACCAACAGTCTGAGGCTAAAACAAGAAACCTACTGTGAAAAAATAGTTTTGTGGAAAGACCCCACCTCTAATAAAGACCGCAGAAGTGTTTATTATTTCCTTTTGTTAATAGTTATCTGTTTTCTGTGTTTTAAAAATCCACTTATTGTTATTGAGCGGGGAATTGCAAATATGTGTTGCTTCGCCATTCTTCGCCATTTCCCAAAGCAATATCATGATTCTTCATTACCAACTAACTGTTTATTTGAGGTTTTATTTTCAGAGAAATCATTTGGAGTCCTTCCCACTGTGGTTAATGCAGGGTGTGTGTGTGTTGAACCACTCTGCTGATCTGAGAAATGTGGAGTTGGATACAACTGGATTTAAACCAAGACGAGCTTGATCCTGTTCTTTAAAATCCATGAAGGGATCTTATAACCCAACTGAGGATGCCTCCAGGCTGGTGTTCCTTGGAGCAAATGTCTTCACAACAGGCTGATTAACAGTATAGTTTTTTTCTGGCTGTGCTCGCTCTGCTGAACAATTTACGTGTTTTAAATCCGAATGTATTACCAAACTGGATCTATTCTCTCACATCTGTGAGTGGAGAGTAAAAAAACAACAAAAGGAAAGCCGATAGAAAAGTAAGGCTTTACATAATGAAGCAAACAATGTGAAGCATCCCTGAATAATCCTGGATTAATTGGATGTTTCTCTTTGGAAACTGGGTGAGAAACATTCATTGAATTCACATTTTGAAAGGGAACCATTTAAATAACGCAGAGGGAAACAACCCTGTGGTAATGATGTGGAAAGGTCAATAATCAATCAGTCAATCAATCAATCAGTCAATTATTATAGCCAATGTTCAAAAATAAAAATTAACTGTATGCAGCTTAAAAAGATTATAAACATTATCTGCAAGTAAAAGTAAATAAAAGAAAGTACATAAGAACCCAAGAAAGAGGACAGATGTACAATAGATGCGGCAATAGACAAAATACAATGTCAGTAAAATAATATTTACAACATTAATTAGAATGGAAGCTGTCTAATTGAAATAGAGATGTATCAAAGTTTAAATGATCTATACATTGAGAAAAATTACCACCAGGAAAGTCAACAGGATGTAAGTGGGAGACAATTGTTATCACTGATTTAGTACATTCTCAACAACAGTGTTTGATTATGTTGCCTTTTGTCAAAGTGCACTTGTGATGTTTTTGCCTCCCACGTCAATTTCGAGCCCCGGGATTTGGAATCCAACATTTGATCAAACCATCAATGGAAGATGTTGTTGTCATCAGCAGCTGTGGAATAGTGGATATGAAATATGATGGTCGAGACAAGGAGTCACTAAATGACAATCAACATATCTTATGTTGGTCAGTAAACATATGCAGGAGCCTCTTATCAACACACACACACACACACAGAGACACTTACATGCTAATGAGTCACTACTATTTACAAAACAAGATATTTGTATCTTTGCCTGTATGTGTGAATAATGAGCTCCATCTATAATCCCAGTTGACAAGAACAGACCAACTTGCACACACTACCTGCTGCTTCCTGTAAATATTACCATAATGGTTTCCTGTGAGAATGTTGAGCAGCATGATGGGTAAGAGTCATTAGTGGCACAGGTGAGACCATAAATCACATTTAACATTGATGACCTTTTTTCATTAATGATAACCACACTCAAAAATCAATATGCCACTGCATGTATCTGCTTAGGTAACATGTCCTCTATCTGACAACAGATTTGTGTTTTTTTTTTTTTTTAATTCACAAAAAAGGAGACACCATTAACATCCATCATTTTATACCCAGGGAATTTTCTGCTTGGACTTTTTGAGCGGATGAAGATGTTTTGATCACATCAGGCTCTTTGAACGTCAATACGACACAGCTGAGGGATTAATCAGACTCCAGAGAATCCATGCATGTCTTTCAGACACCTGTCTCCAACACAGATCCATTCAATTGCACATGTATCAATGTAATTGCTGTGCAAATATTGAAGTACTATTTATAATGCCATATACTGCATAGACGCAGCAATCTCCACCTGAAATAGAAACCTCGGGGAACTCTTCTGTTTTCTTGTCAGCACACATGAATATGCATGATTATACGTGCATGTGATGGTTGTTGCTCACCCTATCTGCATTAAGACCTCTGTTCTTCAATGCTCTCTAATCTAATGCAAAGGTGTGGAGTTTGTTTACTTGTAATTAACACAAATTAATGATAACAAATTCGACACCATTGTTTATTTTAATTAAATATTTTCATATATCACATTTACATGAATTTCATCTTATTGTCTGGATTTTGTGAATGATTAATCACTGAAACACAACATTTGAATTTTTTGCATAGTTCAAATTTTCAAAGAAAAAGCTGCTCGAGAGAAGTTCTTCTTATTTACCACTGGGCCATTGGAAAAGAATACACAATCCTGTAGACTGACGTCACAGAGGAGGCGAAAAAGAGGCCACTCATGGTGATTAACAGCCGTGTGGATGCATACCAACCAGTGACATGAACCCAGAGTCTAGTGGGCATGCTGAATGTCAGCACAAGCAGCAGCATGCCCCTCTATGTCTGAATCCAATGGGGTAGTAGTTTTAAGTGTCTGCGGGTGTGTTGTTGTGTGTATGTAAATGTGTGAATCACTGTGGGGGTGTTGGAGTCAGTGTCGTGAATATTAACATGCATGGCAGATGATGTCATGCTTTGACTCTGCATTTCGATTTTTTAAAACTTTTCTGCTTTGCAGTTAGGGATTGATTCCTGGACGAGATGTTCTCTCTTTTATATCGTTATACAGCCGGACTCTATGGCTGTCAGTGTTTTGTGTGTATATATATACACATTGCCTGGCGGTACAGCGATCACTGTGTCCACAACATGCATACAAATTGGAGGTGCAGTCTGCTCGTATGAAAGCAGACAGGTCGGAATAGTGACATATTACAGACAATAAGGTAGAACGGTGACACGCCTGCAGTCCTTAATCTCTCTTTCGCTCCTCTCTTTGCTCCCCCCCCGCTCCCCTTCTCCTCTCTGATTTTCATCTGTCATTGCCTCTCCTTCCCTCCGCTGTTGACCATTACAAGCAGTAATAAAGACATTAGAATACAACCACAGGAGATAGGAGCCATAAAAAGCACGCATGTACAGTGGAAGATGTGGCCCTAATGTGCTTTAAGTACACAAGTCCCTCACATGTTCAAACTGCCAGAGAGGAGGGCTGATAAGAGAGCCAACAAGTGTCGGTAATAAATACAGGAAATATAGATGGTGGATATGAAATCTGCATGCGCTGCGATGGTTTCACAATAAAAGCCAGCACCTTATCAGTATTAGTTTGTCAAGTCAGGATTGTTTAAATTGTGAACCATTCATTCGCCATTATGGTATGAAAATATAATCAGGCCAGGACAAGGTGTGTTGAGCTACTGTATTTAGACCTGAAGCCACCATGAGGGTTATTGGATGGAACATGGCAGCGGGTCATCCACCAATCACAAGGCCAGCGGCTCGGTCCTCCATTTTGGACTTTGGAGACACACTGGACCTCACATTGTGTCTTTGCTGCAAGTAGATAAAGTGTATAAAAGTGTGTGTGAATGGCCCTGAGAGGTAACGTTTACTCTTCACCACGCTGTCTTATTATATCCTCTTCATTACCATGTACTTATATTCAGCATCCGTGGTTGAGTCTAAGGTTTAGTCATATCCGTCTTGTCTGAAGTCATAACGACGAAGATGTGACCCGACAGCTGCGCCGTCATGACAACACAGTGACTATTCTGGTGAAGTTACTATTACTATGACGTGTTACAGAAGGCCATTGACCTGTTGCTGCTCTGTGCACGTTCTCTCTCTCTCTCTCTCTCTCTCTCTCTCTCTCTCTTGTTTTACATTAACATCCCAATGTCTGTCTGAGAACTGTTCATCTTAACAGCCTCACGGTCAGCATGTGTATTGTTAATGACCCCAGAAAGTGATAAAATTGGTGTGATTTGGACCTGTGAAACTTTCAGCTTCAACTGTGAATAAACAGGCGAAGCTCGACATGTCTCTTACATCCTCTGATAAATGATGCCATTGACTGTCAATCCCACGGGTCAGGATTGGTCACCAGCAGTACTACTATGTCCCTTCAGATCATTTTGGTGAGTTGATTGTTTTTATTGCACCAAATGGGACTGACACGGGCATTGGGGCTGCTGGTCTCCATCATGACAGCAACCCCTTTAACGAAGAAAGCAAGGATTACAAACAAGACTCAGGTGGAGCAGAGGCTCCAAAATAAAACATGAAAGATGATAAAGACTACAAAGTATAACATGACAGAATAATACAGAACATAAATAAACTGGGCAGCTGTTGCAATTTGATCTGTACAGTAATGGAACAAATCCAGTCAACGTATCTGTCTGTGCCTCATCACTGTAACGATGTGTCTGGGACTTTCCTCTGATCAAATTCTTACGTTGCGTTGTTGTACTGTATGTGGAGCTGTATGTGATCAATTCCCGATTCTGACGATCATCGTCCCGCCCACACACATAAATAAATCAGAGAGACAGCTCCATCTTCATGTCATGTCATCTTGCTCTACATCCTCCTGGTGACGCAGGTGAGGCAGGAGGATCCTGCTAAATATATCCCTCGTGCTGGGAATGTCATCACTGTCGTGTTCCTGAATAGAAACCTCACAACGGCTTCAAATGTGATCCGGTTACATCGTGACCACCCAAAGTAAACTTTCCAACTTCCGTCGTCGCCGTGTATCATCACGTCACTGTCTTCGCTCTTCTTTTCCGCTGATGTGTACGATGAAGAACGACAGTGGGAGACGTAAAGCATACATGAGAGTCTGTATGTTATTAACAGATGAATAATCATGACGCACAGGAAGTGAAACAACAGGAAACAATAAATCAACTGCAGAAAAGGGTCTAACCTGAGCACTGACCCCTGACTGCACAGCGAGGAGGAATTAACTGAACTCTGACAAACCGTATTCTTCAATTCAAACATTCATAGAAAATCACGAGTGAGTCAACGTGTGCAGAGAAGAGTCCTTTCAGGCATTTCGTCACATCAGCTAGAAAAATGGGTTTTAATAACATCTCTGTTGTCTCATTGTGCGACATTGTTGGAAATCTGCTGCCTGCTCTGATTGAGTGTGTCATTTTCTGCTTTTGAGTGTTTTTTTTGTTCGTATTTATTGTGTTGTATCACACTGGTGAGTCTCAGTTGATGCAACTAATTGCTTGTTGTTCTGCAACCGTTGTCAGACATATTTATACTCCCACCCTTGTTTCCTGGACGTCCCCAGAGGCAATCTGTCCAACACCTGAATACCGTGTTTTTGTGTATTTAAGAATATGAGTGCTTGGTGAAACAACGACTCATTTATTTCTCCTGTGTATTAACCCGAAGAGCACAAAGGCCCAAACTGCTTTCATGTTGTCTAATCGTTTGATCACATTCTAAATTGCAAAAAAACATTGGAAGTACATGAAAGACTAGAGTGGCAATATAGAGACAGCTTATAAATTAGATATTTTTCCATCATTTTATCTTAGTATAGCAGAATTTATTGTTTTTGTATGTTTATGTTTTTAGGATGTATTAGATTTTCAAACCTTTCACCTGCAGCTTTTCGGGATGACAGAAGAAGCCCCGTTGACAATAGCCTGTGGATATTAGTTGTATCCACAGACGGAACGAAATGAAATTTTGCATCAATAGACTTGATTAAATTTGCTGTCTGGCAATTTGTGATAATTGGATGCCAGTGTTGCTCGTTAAAAATGTCACCACGAGAGTGAAATGAGTGGAACAGGGGAGGGGAGAAGGAAGGAGATCTGCCTGACATTCACACAGATCACATCAGTGGAATATATTACATTTCATTTAGCTGTCCCTTCAGGGCCTGCTGCTAATCTCATGAAGGATGTCAGTGCAGAAATAAGCAATCACCACAATATCCCGGATGTGAATGACAAGACTATAACTTAACCATAAAGTGAAAGATTTTTGTCAAAGTTCCAGAAGAGGAAAATCAACCTTTTAATAGTCTCAAGAGGAACATTTCTTAGGTATTCAGTTTTCATGTTTGCATGGTAGCAATGCAATATGGGCGAGGGGGGGTAATTAACATGGGGGCACTACAATTGTCTTTGTACATTCAAACACAGAAGAAATGAGTGAAGAGGATGGGGAAGTGGAAGGGAAGGGAACATGATGGACCCCAGTGAGGCAGTGAGGGCGCTGTAGAACTTTGCACAACTTTATGTGGAGTTCTACAACTTCTGAAATGCCTGACTTTTGGTGTCACATGAGTCAGATGATGCATTCAGTGAGTCAGACTGAAAGAACCCAAAGTCATTGATAAACATCCAGCCAAGCTGTGCACAGATTACTTTGTTTTACTGTCTGTCTTTGGAAATCGCAAGGAAGGAAACTTTGCCTAAGGGCCTTCGAAATGTTAAAATTACCAGCTGCATCCATAGAAACTCACGTTCATCAGATAGATGCAAGACAGGAATATCATTAACTGTTTATTTTGGCTCTTTGTCACTCAGAGAGTTAGATGAATAACTACACTTTATCTGCAGGGAGATGAGAGTTGCACTTAATCATCAGTTGAAACACTGTGTATCTCACATGTTCACTCTCAGAGATTTATTACCTCCTGTTGACCAGAGAACATGCTTCAAATTGTATGTTCTCACTGAAGTAGAAAGCCTCTAATGGCCGCACTTTAAACCCTACAGCTGCTATGTGTCAGTGTGTGTGTGCGTGTGCGGATGATGGGTGATAAAGGAAGCTAATGTCCTGAGGTTGAAAAAAAAATTACAATTGATTTAATATTCTACAGAAATGACTGCTCTGGACAAAGTGGAGGTTTGATGACTAACTGTGGTAACAGTGAGTCCAAAAAAATTAAATGAAAGCATACACATTATCGACTTAGATGATATGTCTCCACTTCATCCTACTTTTTCAGAAATTGAGCCATAACATCCCAGATATGCCTGCCAGCTCTTGCACATTTGGAGGACGGAGGACGGTGCCACCGGCAGTAAGATCCCTTCGATACTTCACTCGACCAAGTGAGTCTCAGCTGGTGACAGATGCCTCCCATCAGCGTTGGGGACAGTTTGCTTTAATGCAAACTGAACGAAGAATCACGAGACAAATGCAAACGCTCCAACCACGATGGAGGTGACATACGGAAGTTTGAAATATCATCCATTTAGTTTCCTGCAGAAACAATAATATCGGTATATTCTAACGTCAACATGCTCAAAGTCACGTTGACAGCACAAGGGCAGCATCGCCTCACAGCACTTGGTTTCTTCCAACCACCCACCTCTTGCCCAACTCAACAGGGATTGCCTCCAGCTCCACCCCTGACTCTAGAAAAGAATGATCAGTGTGTTCTAGGTAACAGACAGATGGAAATAAAGTATTCAAAAGACATGTTCTAGGTTTCTTGCAGCATTCTGGATGGTTACTCACCTCTGCTGTTTGAAGGGTCATTGCTTCGCCTCCTGATGACGTTCATTGCTGTGAGTATCTTACTCAAAGGAGGCGATCTTTTTTCTAAGATGTGTTTTGGTCATGTTCCCCCATGAAGTCCTCTCATCTGATTTTTTTGTTCCATCTGATTAGCATCCAAGAAATCAGACGAGATCTACGGGATTGACCCACATGAATCAGAGCCATGCCAGGGAAGTTTCCTCTCTGTCCTCCATCATCTCATTCGTCTTCTATCTCTTTACTTTTCTGTCCTGGCTGACTCAACTCTACAGAATGTTCTCATTTCCCTTGGGGAGCACACACACACACACACACACACACCTGATAGTCCATGCAAGCATTGATAACCATTTCACAATAATCCAGTTCTGTGTATCCATCTGTTCCTTCTCCTCATTCTCACCTCCCTGTCCTCTCTCTCTCTCTCTCTCTCTCTCTCCTCTACTTTCACAACCTCTACTTCTGGACTCTGAGTGGTTCCTCAGAAGACAGGATTATAAATTACTTTGGTACATTAAGTCAGAGCGGTCTCTCTCCATCTTTTAGCAGTAAAACACACAAAAACATATTGTTTCCAAAATAATAATCCTTTTTTTGCTCCAGTAAGAATCTTTAATGACAGAAGAGAGTCTCAGTTGTGGGAGAGCGAGCCGGAGAAAAAGTTGTGCATGGCTTCCCTCTGATGCCAGCATGTATGGGTTTACTCGACCAACACTGGGTGCACTTGTTAATCTTCAGAGGCTGCCGTCCTCGCTGTCTTTTCCAGGCTTATGGAGTTGGCGGAAGTTTGTGTTTACACCAGCTGTCAGCCTTGTTCTTTGAGACACACTGCCCCCCTGTGGGATAAAGCTGGAATGGAGAGAATTTCTTGTTCTCATGTTCTTTGTTATTCACAGAACGAGTCACATTATCAGTAAATTATGACTTGTCTTTTTCTTACATTGCACCTTATCTCCATATATATATATATATATATATATATATATATATCCTCATCATCTCCCTGACATCAGTGAAAACATTCACATGATGTCAAAGCTGAATTAAAGTTAGAAAGTGAAATCAGCATTCTCTGAGGAATGAGGCCAACGAGTCATTGTTTATATATTTATTTTCTTGTTGACAGTACATCTGCTCTGTAGAATAGAACACTTCAGTCCCTGAACAGAAAGTTTCTTTCCCTCTTGACACAAAAATAAACAAACGTTTACGTTTCCCTAGTTACATAAAAACAATAGTTAGCATGGCTAAATGTGTTGCATACATTTACAATGTAAGCATAGATTCCCTCTCTGCTGAAAAATAAAAATCCATAGACTGTAGACAAAGACCAGCAGATTACAGTTTGAAATAACTTACATTCAGATGATTCAAGTGACACGCAAACAGCACACACACGCCTCGTCTCTTCCGTATTAGCACTGTATCATTGTTAAATACTGTAAATTGTTGTCTGATGTGTTTGTCTCCCAAATGTTCAGCTGGTATGAATGTGATGTTTAACGTGAAAAAACAACAAAAACTGTCCAATCAAAGATGAGTCAAAATGTGACAGACACACTTTGACATAGATATCCAATAATAAGTGTTCCTCTAACAATTCAAGTTAAATAAATATAGTTTTCATTTGCATTAATCTCACACAAGGTAAAACTGGAAGTTAAATCCCTTCATTCTTAATGAAGGGATTCGAAGAGATCACTGCCAGCGTGAGCACCAGCCATCCGTCCTGTCTGAAGGATAATCCTGAGGGTGGACACAGGAACTGGACCAAACATTCCCCTCAGCAACAGAATATCTTTCTCTCTTTCTGTCGTCCTTAAATCCATACTTTGAGTCACTTTTCCCACAGTTACATTCAGAAAAACACACGTCTCCCGATGCTTACAATAGTGCTTTACATTTCACCCCACGTCTTGCCCAGTGACAGCTGGGATTGGCTCCAGCCCCCTCAGCAACCCAGTTATGGGCAAGCGGTCGAAGATGAATGAATGGATGGGGTTGACAAATTGAATACATGACTGCATACACCAGTAGAATGGACATGAAAGGAAGCTTCTGGAGAGAAGGAGTGAATCTGTCTTCAGTTTGTGTGCTACATGTTTGTATGGCCTGTAAACGAAGGGGAAACGCTAAAACTCAGTGAGAGAAAAAAGATTGAAATTTAATAGCCTAACATTAGTGGAGGAACGAGTGTACAGCTCCCTCAGCAAGTTCAGACACCATTCATTAATTTACAGAATTATCCTCATTCACTTCCTTGACAGCACATCATCTAACGGGAGGCAAATATTCATATTAATCAGGTGAGATTAAGTATGTTAGCGTTGTTCAGGCACATCTGAGCATTCAGTCACATTAAAGCCCCAATCGAGATTTGAATTTTTCCCAAAGTAAATGTCACATTCTCACAGTCAGACAAAATAGTTGGAAGAAATTAAATCTCTAACCACTGTTTATACCATCCTTTCAACTTTAATGTAATACAATGGAGACTTTGCTAAATTATCTTTGGTTGATGTTGAGACAAGCCTCTCAGGTTGTTTCATGGACTGAACTCTGGATGAAGGTTTTTTTGTAATAATGACCGGATTTTAAAAAAAATTCAAAAGACAATGAACAAAAAACCCCCATCACGTCTGTTGTCCTTTATGTTTTAAGATAAGTTAGAGAACGACTCATTGGGCCTACATACCACACATGAAATGATTGTTTAGTCATGGTATAAACTATATTATATTCGGTCAATACAGTGGATTTAAAATACATTTTGCTGCCTTTACTCCAAAAGTGGACTCATTAAGGTTGAGGAGAGAAAAAGGCTATTTTGTATTTTCACTGGATTGGGCCTTTAATATTATACAATATATTTCTGTGACAATATATTGTGTAAACAATATACGTAAGTATAAAGACCACAGGAAGGCAACATTCTGCATCATCGTTATCCTGACGATAAGAGTATAACACAGTGCAACAGTTTCAGCCACTACTGGTTCATTCTTCACCAGATCACTGTTGTTGATCAGAGAGTGTAAATAAAGATGGATGACACGTCTCCACTTCCTGAAGCCAGAATGTCAAACACTGCCATTTAGCACATTTGTAGCAGTAGTGATAGGGGGAATGGATATAACTGAAATAATGACATTTAAACTAACTATTACGAATGGACACCTGATCAAACATAAGCGTGAATAATTATCTAAAATAACAAAGGGTTTTTGAAGAAATAAATGTATTTGGCTTTATGGTCTGTGTCCCAGCCACTAACATGGAGGAGTTAGCAGTCAGCTAGCGACATGGTGGCAAATCGTGATATTTTGGCTTCACGTTTAGAGAGGAGTCCTGTCGTCCATCTTTATATAGAGTCAGTGGTTTGAGACAATCAGTAGCAATGATGACTTCTTGTTTAGTTGCGTGTAGTGTAGTGTAGTGTGTAGTGTGTAGTGATGTATGATATTTGTGTGTGGTCATGAACGCGTGAGTCTGTGTGTAGTGACATGTAATTACGCTACACATTGCCCATTTATGTCACAGTTTCTTCATCGCTGTGTCGGTCATTGCTTGTCGGCCTGCTGTGTCTCTGTATTATTGTCTGTGGTGTAACTGTCTCCAGGGCATGTAGAGTCTGTGGTATGTGTATAGGCTTTGAGATCAGCATGTGATTCCTTTGCATTTTGCCCGTTTCTTGTATTTTTTCCGTTTCTTGTTTGTGCGCCGAGTACTGTGTATTTGGGGTTTGCATTGTGTGTGGTATAAGTATCTCCGTACTGGGGGGCCCTCCTGGGTCCTTCATAGCCATACTTGCCCCTACCATGGCGGGATAGCTTCGATTCCTCCTCAGTCCTGCGTTCAGTCCCGGGAGCCCCGCACCCAGAGCACTGTTCCCCAGGCCAGCGGAGCCAAAGGGAGCTATGAGACCATTACCAGAGGATGCCGCTGACGAGAGGGTGCGGAAACTTTTCAGTTTGTCCACAAGGCGTAGGTTCAGCGTCTCGGTTTGGCTCTGGTCATCTGTCTGGCCCCCTCGCTCCCGCTCCATCTCAGCCAGCACTTCCCTCAGAATGGTACGAGCTGGCTTCGAGGCCAGGAAGGTGTCGTAGAACGGATGGTCTTCAGTGGTAGGGCTGAACAGGAAAACCGGACAAGTGGTGGTGGCTGCGGCAGATTTGGAGCGAGGGGAGTTGGGTGGGGTGGAGGGCTGGAGGAGAAGGGTGTCTGGGCGTTTCCTCCTCTGTCGGACGTCAGCCTCCCCCGGTGCATCGGCGTTCCGCTGCACCTGCGCTCTTCCGTCGGGTGTCGAAGCTCCACTGGAACCCAGTCCTCTGTCCCAGCTCTGGGGGTTATACACCGATGCAGAGATCCCATGTTCCAGCAGGAGGCGCACCAGGCCGAGAGAGGTGCTGGTGGTCTTGGTGGAGTCCCTCAGGTTGGTGGAGGACTCAGCCAGGGAGAGAGACAGGGAGAGGCGCCGTGGGGTGCAGCAGGGGGTGTAGGAGGGGGTAGACGGGGCAGAGAAGGGGATCGGAGAAGAGGAGGAAGTAGGGGTGTTGCCATGAGTGCTGCTGTAACAAGATATAGCTGGGCTGCAGATGGAGGCGTGACCACAGAGAAGGGGGCGAGGGAGGGATAAAGGAGGGAAGAGGAAATGTGAAAGAGGAAGCGAAAAGGAGACAGGGCATTGGATGCAAAGAATGTGAGAAACAACAGGGGGGAGCAGGGACAGACACAGAAGCACAGACATTATCAAGTGTTGCCTTTCAATCATCAAAACATGCAGGAACACAATTAGCACACAGCACTTAGACCAACACTGTAAAAGGGCTCTGAGTGAAGATTAGTTCAGATCATTTCATTCATCAGTGCAGCCTAACACCACTCTGAGGAATCTAAAAACTGTACTCCACACTGTACCGAGCAACAGCGCCCTCTGCAGCCCCATGTGGTGACTACATCTTAGCTCATTAGCTCATCACAACTAATCATTTAATTCTGTGTAGTCTAACTTTCAGAACTGAAACCCAACTGAGCGGTGGATATTACCCGAAACCCCTGGCTCGCAGAAGCAGTGGAGCTACTGCCTGATTTTAAATTTCCTCGCCGATTATTGAACATAAACAATTTAAAATGTTAATTTGTTGAAATTGGCCTGAAAGAAGAGTGAAAATGAGTAAAAATAGTTGTAGTAGTAGTATTTCAAGACTAAAACAAGTTGCCCAGAGTTGCTTTACCACACAGTAAGTTTTGTTATTACATACCCTTGACATAGGCTTAAAGTCATGTGATGAAAACTGATCCAGCTCTGTTTGCTAAATGAAGACCATTAAATACACACTGACATTTGTTTGCCTCCACACTCACACCCAGTGCTGGTTAATATCAGATGTGTGATCCACGCTTCAGTGACTATCCTGCGTGTTAGAGCTCTGTTTCAGACACACTCCCAAGCATTTCCTCACCCAGGTGCACCGCAGTGTGTGCACTCAAGGTTTCTGCTCTACTCCGGCCATGACAACCAAGTGATACAACTCCACTTCGTCTTCCTCATCACCTGACCTGCCAGGGCCAATCAGACAGCAGGGACATTAAAGCACATGAGCCAGTTGCTGAGGGGTGTGTGAAAAATAGCTTGCTGCCATCGTGTGTTCAGTGTAGTTCCCTACAACTTGAAACATCACCAGGAGAATAACAGCATAACCGAGTACCACGGCTGTTTCTTTTTTTACCTCGGGGACACTGAGGTCAGCTGGTCAGACGGGTGGAGAATCCTGCAGGTGGTGAAGGTGTAGGTGGAGCTAGTGTGGGACATACACTTCCCTGGGAAATTAACTGCAGTCGAGGAGAAGGTTGGAAGGAGAGCACAAGGAAAAGGCTGTTAGTTTTCAGACAGAAGGAAACTGAACCACACTGCACAAAACAAAGAGGAGGACAAACAATCAGCCCCAAGAAAAAAGCAGCAGCAGCTAAAGTACTGACAGTGAAGCAGTGTTGAGGTGTGCACAGCTTAAACCACAGAGTTTGAATCCCTCAAAACATCTATTAGTTTGCTTTTTTTTCCCAAGAGAAATGTCCTGATGGGAAGAAATGTATCAGAGTCACGTCAAAGGAAATACTATGGGGAGGACTAATTTAGAAAACCTGTTGTTAACCTCTATATTGACCATGAACAATCAGGCATGTCTAGGGGACCAGTATTCATGTGGGGGTGCTCTTTGGTGCAGATCAAAAATAAAAATGCAGATTTTAATGAATAGTTTCTGTTGTGTTTGGGCCTGTCTTGGCTTAGACGAGCACAGAGTGAGCATGAAGGTGACCCCGCTCCAAAGCCACTGAGCCGAGGCTCGCTGTGGCCAGCTGTGGACGTCATGTGCTCATGTGACTTGGACAGCTGCTCTTTTAACACCTGATACAGCCACATGCAGACACTCATCAGTGGCCCACTGGGATTTAGGTGTGAGCTGTGACTGAAGCAAAACAATAAATTGTCCAAGTAGTAATGTCCTATCTTCTAATTTTGGATTCAACAAATTATGCCTGAACCCCAAGAAGAATATCTACTGCAGGCCACCACTGAGAGAATAGGGATTTTAAGAGAATCTTCAGGAAGTGAAAAAGATTTGCTGGAAAGACTCGAAAATTAATGTGATTGGTTGAAACGAAGCAACGCGTTGCAGAGACAGAAAAGTGTGAAAGAGGCTGAGGAGGACGTGAGTTGAAGTTAAATAAAGAAAAATAAAAACAAGTACTCAGTTTTGACGGGGTTCCATGTCTGCACACACACACAGTCTGCCAGTGGGACGGGTGGGTGTTGGTGGGTGTACACATGAGCAAAATCGTGCAGGAAGGGACGTCACATTGGGAAAGTGAAAATGTCCAATGAATGTCTGCCCTCCCACCCCTCCTCTTTAAACCCCCCCACCCCTTTTTCCCCATGCTCCAGGGTAATGGGGTCAGGGGGGTTGGATGCAGTGCTGTGTGACCCCCAGCTAAAAGGCTCCCTCACCAGGCATGCGATCCACTGTGGCAGGCTGTAAGACCTGGAGCTCCTTGAGAACCACGTGCCCATTCTCAGAAGACGAGGGGAGAGGAGAGGAGGAAGGGGAGAGGCTGGATATGGAAAGGGGCATGGCTCCAAAGTGTCTGTCTTTTCCTTCGAACGGTTCTTTCGCCCCACGCGTCTCCCCGTGCAACGTTTCCAATTGGCTATTGTCAGCGACGCCGCTATTTTTGTTGCAGCAGTTGGAGGGAGTAGAGGTAAAGCATGGCAGATCCAGAGGAGCTGCCCGTTGCTCTGACGAGCCGAGGAAGGAGTCACTCAGGACCTCGTCCTCCTCTGGCTGGTCCAGCTCCCACCTGTCGTCCTGTCCCTGCTCGTGTGCTAAAGTGCGGAAGCCCTTGGTGACCACGCCGGGCCGGTCGTCCAGCAGAGCGCCCATGTGGGGTTGAGCCAGCTGCTGCCATGCATGGAGCGTAGCGGAGCCTGGAACAATAGAGAGAGGGGAAGTGGATGTTATGTTAAGCTGCACACATGGTTCCACCAGGGCTGTCATTGCATGAGCTCTTTCCACTTAGCATTAGACCAAATGATTTCAGTGTTTGAAACTGATTGAATCCACAATGAGAGCAGTGTGTTCAATAGACCAATTCATATGATTATAACTTCATTTAGAACCTATGACACACACCCGCTATCCCTCTTGAAATAGTTAATGCTGAATGGAATGACTCTCATACAGTGCTTCAGTAAACTGCATAATGTCCCCAGCCTGAGTGACATCGCTCTCACTGGACCAGGCAGCTCTTATCTTATAATTTATTAACAGTGTCACATCCTGAACGTAGAGGATCACTAGACTGTATGCGGTCATATTCAGTGTTCGGTAAATGTCACTGCTCTTGTGTTAACAACAGACGAACGTGGAGTTCAGCTGCAAACGGTATAAAAACAGACACATACACAGGGACGTGCGTGATGCCATGTTTTGTCATGCCATGCACACAGATTCTTTCAGAGATGTGAGTACAGAAATATGAAATAAGGGAGAAAAAAAGGAAATTAGTATGATTTTATTGAAGAAACAGTCAACAAAGGAAACAGACAAGGTGAGCACAAAATGAAATGAAAGACAAACAGAACGAAGAACTGGAAAAGGTGAATAAAAGAAAAGTGGAAGGAAAGTAAATACAGCCGTACTCGTCTTAACTAAGGGCACATTAATCAGTTTCAACTCTAGGTGGAGCTAGAGCACGACAAAAACCTTGCTCTTGCCTTGTCAAGTGGAATATCCCATTTGTGCAGTTAAGGGAAATGTTTTATGATCCATCTGGTATAATAAGATGTGAACTATACAAACCCAACAACCAGTAAGAAAATACATTTATATGATAATAAAGCTCATCTATAAAGATAAGGCACAAAACAAAAAAAATACATAAAGTGCCATTTAAAATTGACATACTGCAAAGGTAGTGTAAAGTGCTGACTTTAACACCAGGGCATCCTTTTAACTCAGTGTACATTCATTTTATGCAATGTACAACCCTACAAACAGAACGAAGAACTGGAAAAGGTGAATAAAAGAAGAGTGGAAGGAAAGTAAATACAGCCGTACTTGTCTTAACTAAGGGCACATTAATCAGTTTCAACTCTAGGTGGAGCTAGAGCACGACAAAAACCTTGCTCTTGCCTTGTCAAGTGGAATATCCCATTTGTGCAGTTAAGGGAAATGTTTTATGATCCATCTGGTATAATAAGATGTGAACTATACAAACCCAACAACCAGTAAGAAAATACATTTATATGATAATAAAGCTCATCTATAAAGATAAGGCACAAAACAAAAAAAATACATAAAGTGCCATTTAAAATTGACATACTGCAAAGGTAGTGTAAAGTGCTGACTTTAACACCAGGGCATCCTTTTAACTCAGTGTACATTCATTTTATGCAATGTACAACCCTCTCTGGTATGTTTTTTTTTTTGTTTTTAATTTTTACTTGGAAGCCCACAGCAGGCACTCTTTCTAAATCATTCTATATCTCAAACCAGCAGCGTGGCTGAGTGTGTCTGAAGTAAAAGGAGTGCTGGTGGTTCAGACTGCCTTCCTGATGTTCTAACGCCTCCAGCAGGCCTGTGACCAATGCCAGCGGGGCTGTGAGGTGAGACTGGGAGCTCAGCTCCATTGAACTAGAGCTCTTACGCAGTGTTGCAGCACCCCGAGTGGCACTCACAAAGATTTTGGACTGGCGGCTGTTGTGAAAAATCACATATTGACTCTGTGGCTGCTTCTGAGTGGCCTGGATTAGGTTGTGTGCATGTGGTTGACAGATCTGGGTATAACTTTGAGGAGGAGCACAAATTGGATTCTGTGCCACACTCTGGGTTTGATTCTGTTCGTTGTCATTTGCATGCTCTTTTTCAATACATGGACTACGGGTTCTGTGACTCTGAGTGGAATCGTCACCTTCTAGCGGCTTTACGATCTGCAGCTTCTCCGGCAGGTAGGATCTTGCCGTGTAGGAGTAGCCCGACCAGACACTTCCGAAGGAGGGATGCGAGCACATCGACAGCAGGCTTTCAGTCGGGGTCCCTGGGCCTCCGCTGCTCTCCCCACCTTTTTCGTCCTCTTTGGCCAGGTAGGCCAACTTCCTCTCCCTCTCCTCTTCCAAGAAGCGTTTTTCTGAGTAGTAGTTGTCGCGGCGGAGGGACAGGCGCCGCAGGGCCGCCTCAAGGTCCCTGCTGCCTGGGGTCCCTGGGGTGCCAGGGGGGCGCTTGTTCGAGTCCTCCAACCTGAGGCAGGAAACGCATTTGAATGAAGTTTTGTCTTAAAGGTATTCAGTGCATCTGTTGTATTTTGTAAAACCCAGTACATCTGTGTTGACAGGGGCTGGAGCTAACGGCTGAAATCTGAAACTTTATGTACTTTGTTCCGAGAAACTCTATCCTAACATAAACCATAGAAACACGTCAGCAAACACCAAGGTTACCCACAAACAAAAACAAAGTTCTAACAGAGTCCAAAGTGAGTGGCATCCCATCAATTATTTGAGACAAACAGTAACTATATACCGTACGTACCCGTCATCTGGACCCTCCAGGATACTGCTTGTCCTGTTGTCCAGGATGATGCCACTTCCTGTCTCGCTACCATATAGGGAGCTGGAGCACGGCGTGCCCACCCTGCTGGAGCGGCCCGAGGTCAAGCACGACATCTGATTGGACCCTGGGATGTTGAGCGGGGAGGGGGCCAGCGATGAACGCTGCTGACGCATTATGTTGAGGTTTTTCACAGTCTGGAACACACGCTTTGGCTGCAGTCTGGACAGAAGACAAAGACGTTGGGCCCAGTCATGCTTCGCACCGTATTTGTTTAAGGTGAGGCAGGGTTTTAATCACTGGATGTACCTCTGCTCTTCTACATCTGGATCATCCATCTGAAGTTCCTTCCTCATGGTGCCCTCAATTTCTGCTGCCAGAGAGTCCTGGAGGAAAGTAAAGTTAATCTACAACGACAAAGGATCCTACTATAACTTACTGTGGAACCCTAGTGAGAATACTGGCTCATAGGCTGGGTGTTTACTCTCCAATGACAACAGCGCAAACAAGTGAAGTGAACAAATGAAGCTTCCCTGATGCTATCTGCATCCCCGCCTCTCTGATGCCCCTCCTCCCGCCGCCACCTGCTCCGTGACTCACCATCGCGAAAAAGCCCAGCGAGTGGAACCGCCGTTGGGTGTTGAGCGGCAGAGTTTTATTCCTCAGGTTCTTCAGTTCCTCCTGAGCTTCGTGGAGCATCTCCATACATTCTGCATACTTATCTTGTAACTCCTGCAGCTGGAAGAGGGAGAAGCAGGAGACGGTGACGTAGAGTTCACTTCGGGTGTAAGTTCATATCAGCTGCTTTCAGACGAGCACTGAGTTCCAGATAATCTCCTGAGATTAGTGGATGGATGTGATGACGCAAGCATTCAAGTTGCGGCAGTTTCCAAAGGGGAAGTTTTGGATAATGTTAACCACTCCAGGAAGGTCAGAAAAGTGTCCAAGCGTTGGCGGAGGCTGCTAAATGAATGAACTCACAGTCAGCAGGTTGTAGCTGGCCTTACCTCAGCAGTGAGTTGTCGCTGGGCGTCTTTGGCCGCTCCCAAGTGCTGAGTCAGCTCCTCGTTCTCCACGGCATACTGTACATAGAGCAACAACACAGACTGCTGTGACAAATACTGAAGATTGATCACAAAGTTTCCTCTGTTTAGCAGCCGATACATAACGTCTTCAGTACATTTGTCTGGCATGTGTGTCATCGAAGGCCCATGGAAGTACAGCGTGGCTCACATTCCAAAACCAAATTCAAAAAATCTAATCAACAGGGCTCTGTAGCAGTCAAGGTTGAATCTTATCTAGGCTTCTCCAGGTAGGCATTATGACAGATGTCGGGGTTTCCGTACCAGCTTGGCCTTCTTCTGGAGGTCTACTATCTGGGAGAGGAGGTGTGTGATCTCCTCCTGCTGTCTGGAGGCGTCCTCAGACTTCCTGGCCAGGTCTTCGGCCAGAGAGGAAATCTGGAGGTTGGCGTCACCTGGGAGCAACGACAGATGAGTCAGCGGAACTGAGATCCTGCAACCACAGCTGCATCTTTGCTGCCTCCGAGAGCCGGGGGAGGGGGGGATCCCGCACCACTGAGTGTACAGCTGCTGTGAGACAAATACTCACGTAGTTCTTTGACACAGTCATTGACAAGTTGTTGCTCCTTCTCCTCGTAGGAGATGGTTTCTGTCTCTAAATGGTTGGCCTGCGGAGAAGGATAAACGGATCCTGCTGATCGATACCACACACTGCCGACATTATCAGTCATAAAATATGAATGAATAATAGCAGAAATTCATAATGAGAAAAGAAAACAGTCAATTCTAAAATTGATGAAGGGGTTTCTACCTCAGATCGCAACGATTTGTTTTCCTCCTCCAGGTCTTTGAGTTTCTTCTGCAGGGAGTCCAGGGGGAAAAATGTTGGAGTAGGAACAGTGGTTTCAGTGGGATGAACACTGGAAACACACACATACACAGGAGAGTTGAGCTGCTGTGTTTTTGTTTACTTCACACCACAATTCATGAAACGCCTTTACGTCTTTGTTTACATTTGATTTAGATTCAGTTGTGTAACCTCGTTGCATAACATTCAGGAGGAGAGAGGAGGGAATGGGAAGCAAGCAGGGGATGTGAGGAGACGTGACGTACGGTGTGGAGGTGGAGGACTCCCCCTCGCTCTCCTCGGCAGCGCTGGCATAGAACTGTAACAGCTCATCTTTCATGGACAGGTCGTGACGCAGCTGAGACACCTGCGTGGGGCAAAACACAAGTGAATGAGAGGAGAGATGGTGACAGTGCAGAGCTAATGTTGTCCCTTGTAATGTCTTTAACATATGCAAATATATGCATATGCGTGAATATATTTTACTATTGACAGATGGACACTGTAAGTGCGTACCTCCTCTCGTATGTGCTCTACTTGCTCCTCCAGCAGCTCGTTTCTCTCGCTGAGGGTTTTGTTCTTCTTCAGCAGCGACTGCCCAATGCGAGCTGCTAACTCCAGGTCACGCTCTTTCTGCACGGACACAAAGTTTGGTTCAGTGCATAGACAGCAACATTGCAACTATTAGCATTTGGGCTACTTACTTAAAGGACAGAAAAGTCCGAGATTTCAAGAATAAATTCATAATATTGTGAGAAACTATAATACTGACAGAATAATTTAAAGTTTGAATATTGTGAGATTAACTTGAGGAATGTGGAACATCTTGTTATGGTTGGTGTAGTTTTCACAAATATCAGTAATACGTATCAGACTTCTTGACTTCTTTTCTTGCAGTCTCATCCATTCAACATTTTAAGAGATTAATGTTTCACTTTTTTTTCATGAAATGAAGGTCGAACGTGTTCAGAATAAACTTATAAAG
Organism: Pseudorhombus dupliciocellatus; assembly: GCA_016785235.1. Lineage (NCBI taxonomy): Eukaryota > Metazoa > Chordata > Actinopteri > Pleuronectiformes > Paralichthyidae > Pseudorhombus > Pseudorhombus dupliciocellatus. The sequence continues at coordinate 7,740,961 of JAFBJW010000280.1, forward strand.
GAGATGCAGCAGAAGAGCAGCAGCAAGCATAAAATGGAGGGATAAGGGGAAGGAAGAATTACATAACAGAGGATATGTGAAACAACGCAGTGTCCAAACTTCCCTCAACAACGACGTTCATGAGGAAAAACATAAAAATAAATTCTAAAGCTGAAAGGTAAATGTTATTATCATTCTTGGAAATTCATAAGAAGTGATGTGTTCACACAAATGGAGATAAGTACAGATATGTACAATCAGCTCAGTCTGAGCGGCCGATGTGAATCCGTCAGATTTGAATATCGGCTGCTGGTGATGTCATTCTGTTCAGGCCACAGGATAACATCAAAGTGCATCTGCCTGCACGCCTGGTTTCACTGGACACTATCTTACCTCTTCCAGCAGTCGAGTGACAGCGTCAATGTCGCTGTAGGTCTTCGTCATCTGGCCCACTCGGTCAGCACACAACACTGCACAGACACAGAGACAAAGAGAAGTCTATACGAGTCAGACAGGGCAGCGGCTAGCACTGTTCACCTCACAGTGGCCCAGAGGTCAACTCATCTGGAATCCAGCGCTGTGCAGCGTGAACACAGTGATTAGACTATAAATCGAGTAATGCAGAAGGTAATGAACAAAGTCGATGTGATCTAATGAAATTGAGGATTGCGTAGCCGTTGAAAATCAATGTTCTGCCCACAGCTGCAGTATCTAAACCCTGTAATAAAATATGACTAAGAGCTGGAAAATAACTGATATTCGCCCACTTTCAAACACTGCGGTGTTTCTAATATTACTCCACCCCACCCTCTGATAGAAATGAGGTGCAGTCGTTGTCAACCGATAGCCTGACCCTGTGTTGCGTAAGATTCTTGTTGTTTCAAACACACAATGTGGACACATGTTAGATTACATAGTGGGAGCAGCACAAACACACAGTCCACATTGATTTGTAGAGCGCCACACCCCAGGGCTGCTATTCCTGCCACAACAGAACAAGTTCATTATGAGCTCCTCAAAGACATCACGTTATCACTAGGCGCTCTTTAAGTCCCTGGTTCATTAGCCACATCACATATGCTGTGTGCCAGGAGTGTCAGTCAGATACGATGGTGCGTAAATGCCTTCGCAACACCAAGGTCTCGGAATGCAAACTAGAGCTGACCAATGCAAATGGATCTTATTTTCATATCTTCACTCATCACAGGAATCACATGGCAGCTAAAAACCAAGGCAGCAGACCTCGGCTGACTGAGCTTCAGTCAAGAACCATCCACATCATCCTCATCATTAAATAACACACACTTTTCAAACCACTGAGCACATTCTCGTTTTCATTGTTGTAACATCCAATGAGGTTGGGCACTTGATAGCTAAAGGTGCAGCCTGTCGTCCTGTCAGGCTTTCTTTTTGTCTGGGAGTTTGCTTTCTGTTGAAAAACATACCTATTAATTTCACCCGCCCTATTCCATTACTGTAGATGATTAATAAGAACACAAAAAGCCAGGCCGCAGCTCAACAACACAGGGAATGAAACTCAGAACAATTTCCTGGACTGTCAGTGACAGCAGAGGGAACTTTCTTTAATGATTGACTTTACTGGGAGGTGAAGGGAAGACTCCAGCAATCAGTGTTGTACAAGGTGGTGTAATCCAATGCTGGAAGATGATCAGGAGGTTTTCTTGGTCTTTATACTGCGAGCAGGTAACTTTAGACAGAGGCTCCCTCTCCTTTATCACATGGGGGAAAACAACAAGAAAAATGTTCTTTGAACCATGGGCCCAACAGGTCCTGTCACCTGCCTCAGAGCACCTGCCCAAGAGAGGCTTCAATTCAAATGTTACTGAACTTGAATGTGAATCCATTGGCAGACTCTCTCTCTCTCTCTCTCTCTCTCTCGTCTGCTTTGCAGCAGGGGGGCTGACCACCTAATAATCCCGACTGCTACTGGGCAACAGACAACACACAGTTCAAAGACAACAGTCACAACACGACTGAAAAGAAATTGTGATCTTTGTTGGGTCTAATCCTTCCCTCAACAACGTCTGTGGAATTGACCGTAGCTTCTTTATTAGACCTGGGTTGATCTTTATCATGACTGCCACCATGAAACCAGACATGAGTCTGCAGTGCTCCAAATACTTCTGGCATGCACTCTCAATCACAGAACACAGTGTACATTTATACTTTGTGAATCAAAAGTGAATTAAAAAAAAAGTGACAACCAGAGCAGGCACTGATAAAGAGCCAAACCAATATTTGAACACTTCCTATCGTCAGTCAAATGGCACTTGGATGAGCTCAGATGCAACACAAACATTAAGGACAGCCCCTGCAGGCTCAAGCCACAGGAGACACGACACTCTGCAAACAGAGTCGCCACTGATCCCGTCCAGATTTCATATCGCTTCAGAACAAATGATTAAGAATGATGGGAGGTCAGCCACACTGATGCCTGGAATCAAAGACGGTCATCTACCTTCACACATAACTTGTTGCTCTTCATCCATGTCCTCTTCCTCCCGCTCTGTGGGCAAACAGACAAACTCCTCTTCCTGTCCCACATTCTCCGTTTCATCCTCCTGCTCTGTGCTCCCATGACTGGACAGGCAATCATACTCCTCGTCCTCCTGGTAGGAGCCGTCCAGGTCGTCCTCAGCAGATGTGAGCAGCGCCATCCCTCGCTGTGGCGTCACAGCTAACCAGTAAACCACAAAGCCCGCCGGTGCAGTGCCATGGCTCCTACCTGTGCTGCGTGCATCTAAGGCTGTTTGTTTTTAATCTCTCAATCAGCAGGCGTGCCTTCATTTGAAGGTACATGACTAACTGGCTTGTGTGATAGCAGATAAAGTGTAGATAGTGTGTGTTTCATTGTCAAGTGTGTGTGTGTGTATCCGTCAGGTGCAAGTGCAAAGTGTGTGTATCATTTGTCCCCTGTTGAAGCTCTGTAGCCAGACAACTCCCCTGACTCCTCCCCTTCTTTGCTGCTACTGGGCAGTGAATGGACTGCACTACTTTATCACAGACAGGGGTGGTGGACCAACACATAAACTGAAAGCTTTTCATCAACACATAAAAATCAGTATGAATGGATTTAACTCAATAGAAAAAAAGTATCTGTAGTCTTCTTATTTATCCCTGAAATCCGGCCTTTTCTGTCGGATGAGTCCATGGTTCAGACGTGCACTATTTATTTACTCTGGAGAAAATACCTTGGTGCAGGCTGTTCAGCCTCTATGGTGACAGGGCAGAGCAAACAACAGCAGACGTGCACCTGTTTCCAGGGCGGGGCCAAACAGTCCCACCTTCCCAGGTCAATGGAGGCTTTACACAGATACAGTACTGACAGAGAAATAAGCGATAAACTATAAATTCTATTGCTTTCAGAAGTTTGTTTTTATTTTCTGTGTTTATTGTGTTATTTATTCCTCTTTCTTCAATTCCTACTGGCCACATTAAAGCAGTCAAACTTTCTGCTCACTAGTAACGGCTCAACTCTTATAATTACTGTAATTGGTGTTGAAAACCGATGCCAGCTCAGTGCTGCCCTGCATGCTTGAGAAACTCCATTCAATGGTCATATGGACGTGACAAAAGAGTCCCGGAACAAAAAAAAAAAAAACCCTGGTGCCCCAGAGCTGTGTTTTCCCACTCCCATTGCTTTTCTGGTCACATTCACTCTGTACACCACTTTTTTTCCTCCCCCTTTTTACACCACGTTCCTTTCACCACACTGGCCAATCAAATCTCAGTTGACTCAGTTTTGTTGTAGTTTGTGCACCACATTGAAGAGAGATGATATAGTATATGATTCCAAGGCAACATCTAAACTTATATACAGAAGCTAAAGTCTGCATGGGCATGTTTTGTGTCCCTGCCACCACCCTCCCCCAGCCTGTTTCATCCCCACCGAAAGAATAGCCTGCCTTGTTTTCCAGCCCCAGACCCTGTCGTGGTGACCCTCTGCCCAACCATTTGTTTTGAAGGTTTCCAAAAGGGCCAGAGCATATTTGGCAGACTGCTAATGACGAGAGTGGCTACGAGCAGCGTGCAAATCACTGAGCTAAATATAAGCACAACCTACTTCCACATCAGAATAAAACCAACCGGGCAGCTGCTGTCTATTTCTGCCTCTGCTTCAACGAGAGCAAAGATCCGTCACAGCCTTCTTCATTTTGGATTTGATCAGTTTGACATCGAGCACAGAAAAAACAATTGTCAGTGTCGAGCAGGACACATTTATCTCTAAAACAGTCAATTACCAACAGACTGGAAATCAACCCTGAGCTGGCAGCCCCAGCTGAATAACATTGCAGCTCTTGTGGCTGCACAGCTTCACACTGAGGAGGTGCTGAGCTGTCTCATACGGTTATGTAACTATTCTTCTGAGCATCCTGGATAATATGGTTCACATAACGGCTCTGTGTTCAAATCACAGTTCAGACACATGTAAAATAATTATGGCAGATACCTGCGTTTCATGGATCATAACAAGCTGCATCACGTGTGACAACAACGCCAAGACAAGATGGGATGAATGTGATAGGAAGGTGAAGAGAGGGAGGGGGGTGGAAATGACCCTATCACTGCTGTGACCTCCTGCCATTACATATCACATGGCCAGGCACCATTGGTCCACCACAAGCCTGTGTGTGTGTGTGTGTGTGTGTGTGTGTGTGTGTATCAATCTGTCGTGTTTTAAGTCCCACAGTTGCACAGTGTAGCTGCAAGACAATAAAACCAAGGTGTCATAACTTACAGTTGTTACATAAATGCATTGCACCAAAGTCTTTGAGAGATGGGTGAAGCCCTGTATGCAACGTTCCTCTAGTTATTACAAGATAATTTTAATCACAATTCCAAATGCACAGATTTGGAGAAACATCGAGCATGCCACCTAAATCAGCCCCTCGTGTCTATTCTTCCTATTAACATGGGAATATGTGATCTGTAGGACGGCCAGGATGGTCCAGAGCCAACAGGGAAGAGCCCAGTCGTACCTCCTACGCCCTCAGTCACAAAAGCTACTCCTCCGGCTCTAATTCTGGAAGCCGCAACTGACTCAGCTGCCACAGAGACAACACCTGTTACATCACCTCCTGTGTCCAGCAGCCACGCTGTCCAGAGCTGCGGCTTTAATTCTGCTATATTTATCTTCCCTGTAACATCTGTCTTTGGTCTGATGTCAGTCTACGGGGTCACACTCGATGGGTTGTCTTTGACGGAAGAAAGCCTTGTTATTAAGGGGTGAAAAAAGCTATACAAGCAACACTCAACTCTTAATGAGTTTCCACTTGATCTGCACAGAAGGTCTGATTTGGACTTTTACAAAACAAAAACCCTTGAGCATATCCTGCAATAGTTAAGCTCCCCGCATGAAAGTACATGTATAGTCCCAGTAACACCAGTCGAGTACTGTGACTCACATGTCAGCGCATGTAAGTGTAGCAGACTGTTGTCTTACCATCAGTGCACTCTTCATAGTACCAGTCCAGTTCATAGTAGTCTGCCTTGACAAACCTCTGGCCTCTGCTCAGGGCTCGTCTCTTCATCCTCACCGCTCGACACACAGCCCTACTGTTTCAAATGTCCCAGCATACTTAGCTATAGCATCCCCTCCATCGATCAGTCAGTGAGTGCCAAGTGCTGCTATCCCAGCATGCTTAGCAGTGGCCAGCTGGCGTTGTTGGTGGGAGTCTGCCCAGGCACAACATATGTTCTCTCTGTGCCCCCCTCTCATTAGCAGCAAACTGTCAGGGTGTGATGCTCCATGTCTGTTGTGGTGCTGGGGCCATCTTATTGTCCTTGGACGATCAGGAGTTCCTGATTCCTAACAGTCACGGTGCCGCCTGTCTTCAAGATCTCTGTCCTTCGTCTCGTTCCATCAGTTTCACCCAGTCACTCCACGGCTTCAGTCAATATCCAGTAATATCCATTTAGAGCTTCTTGTCAGTTCATGCTCCACCCTGTCCGAGTCTTTCTCAGGTCAAATTATAACTGTTGTCCTCCCACTTCTATCAGTCCTTGCAGTGAATGCACTGCCTCTGCACATGGATATCTCTTTGCAATGACTCAACACAGAGAGTGAGCAGCAGCAGCAGCAGCAGCAGCAGCAGCAGCAGCAGTCACGGGTTTTGCAGCAGAAGTGATGACAGTCATGACACAGTAGGGTGGGCGGGTTTAGAGAACGTCAGCAGCCAATCAGACAGAGCACTGTCCCCAGCTGACTCCCACCCACCCCCGTTCCTATGTAAGCATCTATCCCTCCTCTCCTCTACTTCGTCCTTCTGTGTGGTTGCTATAGTAACCAGCCTCAGCCTCCGAGGCCTGAGGCTGAGCAGCATGTAGAGGCGAGCTATTGTAGTGTTGGCGGGGGTGACGTGGCGAACCCAAAAATGAATGAGCAGAGAGGGATTCTGTGATTGGCTGTTTTATCAGGGGAGTGATGCAACAACCACATGCACAGAGCATGGCAGACAGAGCGCAGGGGGTGGATCACAGCATGAGCAAAATGCATGAATGTATGTATTTAATGTACTTGCAGATATGTATATACTGATATAGGTAGAGCAAGAGTCAGTTCAGCTCCAGACTATCGTGCAGTTCCATCAGCTCAACACTGAGACTTTCTTTTCAAATCACTTTGCCTCATTTGAAAGCATGAGCTGGTCCAAATTTTAATGTACTGTCTCTGCAAGAACTCTAGAACTACCCGAGGCGAGGAACTGTTTTAGTACGTAGCTTAGGCTCGAACCATCTGTGAGTTCCAGCCATTGTATTATATAGAATAAATGAAATTGAAATGCCTCTTGATTATGATGTATATTTAGATATGTTTAATAATAACGGTCACCAGCTATATAACAGTTGACAAACAAATGACAAACATAATATGATATATTTTGTTTATTTTATTAAAGCAGCCCTAGCACAATATCCTGTGTTTTTTTTTCTTATGCAGGCCTTGACATTGTCTCTTAGGCTGGCTGGCTGATCAATGTCAAGTCCGTGGTGTCCATGTCAGCATGGGGCCTCAAGGTGAGGGTACGGTTCTTTGTTGAGCCTATTTATAAAACACTGTCTATTTTTAGATCGTATTTTTACTCTGAGTCACTTTTTACGCTGCCATGAATTAGAACTGAATTATTTATAGTAAAAAAGAAATCAGTTCACGTTCCCTTGGTGTGTCTTGTGCAGCGTGCGCACTGTGCACGTGTCACGTGTGAGCCTGCCTGTGTGTTTATTTGCTCCCATTCGTGGCTTGAGGGCAGCCACCAGACAAGCTTTAGTTTGACCAGACACGTGCATAACAACACAACAGAGGAGTGAGAGCATACCAGCAGCCACCGGAGGGTGAGCCGTCAGGTGTGTTTGTTGCCACAACCTTGAGTGAGCAGGAATCAGAGAAGGATATAAAGAGGGATATGGCTATCTGCCGACACACAACCGTGACCGGTCGTCACAGCCACACTTTATATCCTTCTCTGATTCCTGCTCGCTCAAGGTCATGATCAAACATCTCAGTTTCCTGAAGTCAAATCTTCCATTTCTTGTCGTGCTTGAAGTTTTAAACATTTCAGTTAAATATCCATGAATATTCGAACAGTGTATGATGCTACTTACAGAAGTATTTGAGGGTCTCCTCTATCTGTTCAGTGGTCAGGTCGAGGGCAGAGTCGGGGGCCACCAGTGGCGTGTGCAGCCAGTCATCTTGGTCGTAGCCGAAGATGGTGTCAGCCCTCAGCTTGTACACCGGCAGCTGCTCCTCCAATAAACTGATGATTTCCAACTCTGGCAAATCAGTACTGTTACACACATCTGTGGAGAAAGACAAAGACACTGACTAGTTATTGTTGTTTTCTTTGGAAATAATACTTTCTTAAAGTGTCTATTCTGCTCATTTAAATCGATCAAATAATCATCTTTCTTTTAAGTGGAGGACGTCTCAGCGGTCTATCTGAGTTGAAAGCACGTGGTGCTCTCTAGTGGCCATCTCAGGAACTAGCCAAGCTTGTGTTGCAAATTCATTGCAACGGAAATGTACTATATGTCCAATTTCATTCTTAATTAAATCAAATTCACTTGGTAGCTGGTAGCTGCACTTTTCAAGACAGTTGTAAATATACAGACAGAGGGACACCTCACAGCATTGGTGGGGGAAATGTAAAGAATATATACATGTATGTATAAAACATCTTTGTTTCCAATTGTAGATGTTACTTTGTGTTAAATTCTACAGTATTTACTTCTCTTGTCTTCGTGTAGCTGATTCAGATTCAATATGAACATAAAATACGCAAGAGGGGGCGGTTGGAGGGGAAGTCAACACAATAAATATAAGATACTGCAGCCAAAGAAAAGTCATATTAATAAAAACAAGCTTCCAGAGGATAAGTGATGACAATAAAAAAAGAACTCCCTCCAGCAGTGTTTTCCTGACTGGGTAATAACAATGCAGACTAACTGTAATCCTGTAGGGTCACCAAACCAGTCTTCAGCCTTCTACCTCAAACCAGTGAGTAAACAGAACGTTTCCTAGCTGCTGTGGAAAACTACATCATCTTACCTCAGCTTTGGGCTATGTGCCTCACTGCTCACACATCACTTTGGTGAGAGCTATTAAAAGACGAGTTTAGAGAGCATATTCTCTCTGGTCTGTCTCTGACTTTTTCCTCAGAAAAGTGAATCAAGACACAGTCCTCCTCTTTTTCTCCGAGGCTCTCGTCGGCTGCCCGGCCCTCTTTCTTCGTCTGTCCATCTATGTCTCTCAAACAATGCTGTCTCTCACAGTTTGCTAATCCAGACTGAATGACCGACTGTGCTGAAAAAGGGAAGGAACATGGCGCGCACACAAACATATCAGCTGGTGAATCACTCAGTGAGCACAGCTGTTGCGGTTTCAACACAGGAAAGGGTTTCATTCTGAGATTAATCACATGAAATAACCCTTTCACTAACATGTTCATCTGAGAACATATTCATGACCCACAAACATTCCCATTTTTCGTATTCATTTCATGCCCATACATCTGTTGTACCTATTTTCGTGGAAATAACAGTCCATCAACCATAGTCCACAATCCATCGTCATGATTCGCTGCCACTATCAGGATCTTGATCCACGATCAGCTGCCACCTCGATAATGCTCCACCCCCACTCCCCTCAGCTGCCAGCACGATACCAAATGGCTTCGGGACAGACCTGATCCTGAAGATGTTACTCCTCATTCATAAGATGTCCTCCTGCTCTGATATGAAACATGACCTTTGCACCGCAACTCCTAACACCAGGAGTGATAGGATGTGAACGTGGATAATAATAGCACAAACTCTCCGTGCCGCGTGTTCTGACAAAAGGTCAGCGGAGACAGATAAAAGTGATATTTATGTGGGTGTGTGAGAGTTGAACAGGTTTAAGAAAAAAAACCCATAGTTTAATGAACTCTTTCTGTCACATCAATAGAAACAACATAAAAACATCTGTATTCCGCTTTATTTACTCAGCCAAAACATGTTGACCAAAACATGACCTCGACTGTCCAGAGAACAAAGTAAACAGACTGTGACAACAGGGGCACTGACGCAAGTGAATATTTATCTTTTTGCTTTTAAATGCTGAGTGTGGTATTTTCTCTGTTCTTTAATGGGATGTTTTCCACAATTTTCCATCAAATCATAGTTCTTACAGGTCAGCTTTACAAATGGAAGAAAGTTCAAGTTCAAATGTAAAAATAGGCCACAGTGACATTGTCACTCTGACCAATTACTGTACATGGAACAACATTTGCAGATGTCAACATAAAGATCAGTAATGGGCTTACACTGATGAAACAGTTTCTAACACTTTGGTCAAACCAAGATGAGAACTATTGATTTTCCACTTGATCGACACATGATGCAACACACAGCGTAGCGTAAAGTGTCACTACACTGAGACTGTGAACGAGGTCACCGAAGAGAGAAGACTCCACATGAGCTGAATTCAAACCAGCCCCTCACTGTCAGACGGCAGAGTCACATGCATGTGACTTTTCAAACGTTCCCGAGCTGAACGGCTGCATCCTGCCAGGCGGCAGAAGCAGCCCAGTCAAACTTTACACTTCACATTTTGACTGCAAAGTTCAATAGCCAAGCAGAAGTGGAACTTTCCGATTCATCTGGCTTTTAAAGACCAAATTCAAATGAAGACGCTGAACTTGAAAAAGCATTAACCCCTAAATACCCTCGTAACTTCATTGGACGGAAAAGGGTGGAAACATCTAAGTGAGTCACTGCAGACAAACACACACCAGAGGGAAGATTGAGAGATAGAGAAAGAGAGAGAGAACTCTGTCCCGCTGTTACTCACACTGGTCTTAAACCAAACAAGTGAGCAGCAGAAACTGGCAAAACAACCGGGCGTTCAGTGTACTCACTCATGGTGCCTGAAGCCCGACAAACGCCGACTCCCCTGCCCTCCGATCACATTTTCCACTGGTCCGGTAGACGGCAAGGTCGAAAGAAACAACAGAGGGGAAGGAGAGGAGGAGGAGGAGGGCTGAGGGATAGGAAGAACAGGAGAGGGACAGCACAAAAAAACTTTTAGAGGACGGCACTGCATGCAGGCGACAGAGAGAGCACGGGAACAAGAGGGACAGAGAGGGGGGGGGCAGAGGAAGGGAGGAGTGAAGAGAAGAGTCCCGAGCCAAACTGGTTCGTCATGCCTGACATGCCGATGATGGAATCCACATGGACCGCCCAGACCCCGCTCTGCCCCCCGCCCCCCCCCTTCTTCCCAACAGACCCAGCCGGTCTCTCTCTCTCTCTCTCTCTCTCGGGTAAATACAGTGTGGATAATATCAGGCCCGCAGCTCTTCCTAATGTTTATTTATCCATGTTCAAATCTCCTGTAATGTTCCTCTATATTAAACTCTTACATGGAGACATGGACCCGATGACGGATGAGTCTTTGCTACCGTTTCTGAAAAGTACACGTGCAAGTTGAAAGCTGCTGTTTCCCCTGCTGGGCAACAGGTCAGCTGAGCAGGTTTCAGCACATGACCTGCACGACACAAGCCAGGCTGCCAAAACTGCACTCAGTGGGTTTTCTATGTAATCCAGACAGATTCCAACATCTGGCACCAAACTGACGTCTAAGCCACCGCACAAAGGAATGAGATGAGGAGCAAAAGGTGCCAGTTACCTTTTAACTTGATATTAAATCAAATCAAACCCGCTGTAAGTTACACATTTCCCATCACACGTGTGATTCAGCTTTGTGGTGTCTGCTTGTAAGGTGACTTCAATATCCTTTGACCATGAACGTATTTCCACACCCAGTCCACACAACCAAATACTGCAAATACTACTATAAATGTAGCTCAAGCCTTTCCAGAATTAGACTGGACAACAGATGAAAGCCGCTGCCACTCACTCATCACACACACACACGACACAATGCGGTCAAATCTCGTCGCCTGCGATGTGTACGTGAGGACGGCTGCACTGAGGAGTTCAGGCGTCACTAACACTGGAAATGTCCGAGTCCAGTGTAGCTGCACAGCGTGTCTTCACCGAGGTGTTAGCTTGAATAAGGGGAACTAGCACCAGTCCAAGGAAAGTGCATTTCAGTGTTAAGACTCATACTATACAAATTGCCACAGGGCAGAACCCCTGACCTCCTGAGCCTGAAGCGTGATCGGATCGGATGTTTGGTCCTGAGCAGGGTGGAGTCCAGGGTTGTTTGGCAGGGTAACCCCAAACTGTGCCACTGACATATTCAGTGGACAACTAAACAGAAAACATATTTCTTTTAAATGAAAGCAAGGTACATTTTGAAATATCCTGTGCTATCCACAGATCCACAGATGTGGAGGCTGGAAACAATCGAGTGAGGAGGAGGCACGGACATGACAGGACATGAGGCTGCGACAGATATGTAAACACACAATGTCACAACACAACCTTTATAAGACAGAGGGGCTGTGTTATGGAAGGGCTAACGCAGACTTTATCCATGACAAAAGCAGAAATCCACGTGTTCAGGATGTTCATTTAATGTCCTGCAGAGTGACATCACCCCTCTAAAACTGGGGAAAGACACAGACACGTGTATGTAACAGCACACCGAAGTGAAGACATGAATCGATTTGCTCACTTTATCGCGACGCTGGCAGGTCGGCATAGTTTGACGTCGTGTAGCTGCGCCTCTGCTGTGTGTATGAAATAAAAACAGTCGGCACAAAGGCTGTTTCAGCACGCCACGGTTGGATCAGAGTCGGGCGGCAGACTCAGCAGTTTGGATTCTACTCCGCATGTCCCCTTACATAACTTTGCCCCTGTCTCCTCTCTGTCTGCCTGTTTGTTCCTGAGCCCTCACTTCTTCGCCAAGCATCCCATAATTTCACAGTTACTCAACGCTTTACATCACAGTTGGCCGGTAACCACGGAGAATTAACCTTACGCCCAGGAACTGCCCCCATGGCAAAGAGCTGCTCCATTCAGCTCTTTGTGTTCATTTTCGCCACAGACTTTGTGAAATGCTACACACACACACACACACACAAACTGTCAAGGTAGAGAACTGGGCAGAAATAGATGAAGAAAGATGAGGTGGGAGAGTTACAGAACTAACTTAGAACAGAAGGTTTGTGGTGCACTTCTGCTGTCACCAGCAGATGGCAGCACTGACCCGGCCACCTGAATGACAGTTCCGTGTGACTTTAAGGGTGTTGCCCGATTGGCTAATGCCCCAACACGCAACCACTCTTGGCCAGTTTGAATTCAACAGGCGATGAATTTTGCTTCTCTTGTCACAGAGTGAGGTCATACTAAATAAAAACTGAATTCCTCAGCAACCCCTCTGGGACCCAGGAATCTAAATATACTTTCAGCTCTTGACGAAAGTAAAAGGGACAGTTTGAACAGAACTCTGCAAAATAAGCATCAAACACTTTGCAGGACAAAGACTGACTGCCCTGTACTGTGGTGCACATCATCCTCTTTATTTGTCTGTCATCTACTTTTCAGGGTGACTGTATGTAGTGAGGAAACTAGATCGAGATGAGTGAAGTACACACCTTGAATACATGGATGGATGATGCACTGCAGGGGCAAGTACATACTGCTTTCAAGATAAGAAACACTGCCTGAGGGACTTCGGTTGAAAACAATACAAGGAACTGAAGTCAAGGAGAGGATATTTGCATGGGAGGACCTTTTCCTGCAATGTGTGGTAATAAACTGCCACAACCCAAACCAGTCTCCATTCTGTTGCTCAACAAGAGCTTTGAAATCCTTATGAGCCTCTGTGCCAGTGCAGATGTTGCTCATGACACTCAGTGGAGACATAAAGTTGCACTTATCACAAAGAGACTGAGCTAGAGTGATGCTCTGCTGACTTCAGAAGCTGATTCGAAAAACCGCGTCCATCATCAGTTTTTGTTTCCATAAATGTGCGCATTGGAACGATCCGGGCTGCTGCGTGATTCAAACACATTCATCTTTTCTGTGACATCACATCAGCTGTTAGAAGCGTCTGGCAGATATTTGCTGGCGACTCTTTCAGGCTGCGCAGAGAAAGCGGATGTGCCACAGCAGAGCTACATTCGGACCGCTGGAGACAAGACATTAGTGATTCTCTGCTCCCCTGGAGAGGAGAGGGGGGGGCGGTGAACAAAGAAGGGGCGTGAACGAAAGAGTTGACAGAGACTGTCCGCTGAGAGCTGAGGACCCACAGAGCTGCTTCACTGACAGGATGTGACACAAGACAGAGGGGTCACAGAGAGGGACAGTTTCTCACACACAATGTCTGTTATTGTTGGAAACCTAGAAGTGGATGAAATGCATCTTCAGAATTTTGATGTTATGGTAGTGAGGCACAACATTTTTTGGCAGTGGAAAATATGTTGTTTGCCTCTTGTGCTGATCCACCACCGCTCTGTGGATTCCTGGGCAAATGTTTACAAGAGGCTTTAACACATGCAGGCAACATTACCGGTAATGGTCTCTGCATCTCTGTAGGTGGCCTGGAACTCCTGGAGACCTGCCGGCAGACTCTCGGTCTGACTGACATACTCCTCCACCTCACTGGAGCGTGGGAGCCCTGGGTGGTAGAGGTGAGACGTGCATGCGGGGCCCAAAGGCCAGTCAGGGGGCGGGGCCGTGGAGCAGGAGCAAGTGTGGGGAGGAGGAGTCTTCGGGTCCAGCTTGACGCCGAGCGGTTACCGATGTGAGGATGGACCAGCCATGGACTCAAGGTGGACTCGTAAACGGGGGAGAATGGGACACACGAGGTTCTTCCAGAGCAATTCTTGCAGAACGAGAACAACGCACGTCGCTGAAGCTGAAGCTTTTCAATGCATAGCTGCAGGAGAAGAGAGACAAAACAGAAGAGCACAAGAAATAATGGCGTTTATTTTCAATCAGCTATTGTTAGGAATGGCACATGAGTGAAATACAAATGAAGCGTGGATTACTGGTGTACACGCACTCTCCTCTCATCACTAAATAAAAACAGCTGAGGTTTCTGTGGGCCCACACCTTCCTTTTCTGTGTCTCCTTTCCTCCTTTGTTTCCCTCCATCTTTCTTTTTCCACCCTCCTCCCTAGCTAGACATATTGAGTCAGATGCTGATGCCTTGTGGGAAGCGATATTTAGGTCAAGAAGTTTCCATTATTTAAGCGGACAGTGAGATGCCCAAAACACTGTTGCTAATGACAACACAGCATACATTCACCGCAAAGACCTGTGACGGGCTGTGAACACCGTGTCGTTCTGGAGGAACGGGACCCTGACGCAGATGTCCCACATTGTGTTTGTTCATAATCACAGGGTATGATTTCAGCTGAACTTTCCCTTCATAGCATGAATGAATGACATCGTGATAATTAGTGTGCTGTTGACCAAACAGTGCTGTGTTTACCCACTAAAGTTCAAGGTATCGGGAGCAGCAGCAGCAGAATCTAACATGTTACAGCCACAACTCTCCCACCCTGTGCTGTGCTGTGCTCACAGTGACGAGGCCAATTCAATGGCTTGATGGAGCAAGCGCTCAAGAACACAATAGAAGGTGCAATTACTCTCTCAGGGACAAGGCGTGCTTTCCATATTTCTTCAAAGGACAGTAATAGATTCTAGCACATTCTTTCTCGATGTGTAATGTTTGGAAAGCAGCATCCAATCACTAAATAGCTTCTGTTGGAGCAGAGACCCACATCTTTTCAGTCAGCAGCAGTGGCATGGATGAGAGATAGAACTTCCATGAGAAAGGATACAGAGCCAATTAAAGACCTTAGTTCCTTTTTTGAAGTTACACTTACTATAAACAGACGCGCTTCCATTTTGACTGAGAAACGCCATTAAAATGGACCTAAACAAAAATAAAATCATAACATTTGTGGGAATACACAGATTGTCTTTAAGGTCATTGACTCAGCCCACTGACCCTAATCCCATTTTTTCCATTGTGTATCATGTTTACATCACACGTGTGCCAGAAACTGACAGACCCTCTCGCCCCATGTGTTGGATCTTGTGTGGTACAAAGAATAAAATGACTGGTGCATGTTGTTCCCAAGATGTAAAAACAGTGAGTGCAGAAACAGTTCCCCACACATGGGAGTTCAATGCATCACACAACTTTGCACCAAAACAGAAGAAATGTTTCCATCACTGTAGATCTGACCCTGAGCCAACAATGTTTTGCAGACACAGTCAGATGGGAGTGGGGGTTGGTGGGTTTATTGACCAGTGGAAAAGGAGTTTAAAGGGACAGTTGACAGAATATTTAAAATCCACTCATAACGTACTACTACTACTACTACTTGTGCTTGAGTCCAGCAAACCCATTTAGAGAGAGATAAATGGAAATGCCCCTGGTTTCATACCCTCACTCACTTGCATTCATTGAACAATAACTGTACTTCAAAAGTACTTTTACTACAGAAAATAAAACATTTGTACATCCCTGACATGGGCACACAGTCTCAGTTCAACCGTGTTTACAGGACAGAAAAAAAGAGGAAGACAAAGAGAGAAGTCGCTGAGCGGTAAAGACCAATGAGACACTTGATCAGTCAAAGGAAACTGAGATGTCTTTTCCCGAATCACTTTAATCCCTTAAAGCGATGTCAGGACAGACACCTCAGGCGCTCTGTAGCAGCTGATGGACGTCCATGTGTGCGACGTGTGCCATGCGTTAGAATGCATTATAGTTCTTCCTTCACATGGTTGTACCGAAAGCAATTCCGTATAGACAATCAAGATACCCGAGCTTTTTACCTGGTTGACTGAAGCTACTGCTGGTGGAATAAATGGTCACTGATGTGCCAACATATCAGCCAAGTCAAGATAACGTCAACAAGATTTAATCCCACAGGAAACGCTCAAATAAAAAGTCCCTTCAAAGAGGAACAGCAAAGTTAATGTTCATTTAAAACATGATAATGAGACGTTTTTACTGTCATAATCTTTTGTAATTGTTGACATTACTCCAAGGCTCAGCAAGTCCTGAATCCATAAAGTTTCCTGTCAGAGATAGCGTGTTGTAAAAGGAGCCAAGTTAATATTGAAGGCACTGTTTATACAAGCAACCTTTGACCTTTCTATCCTGTCACAGACATTTCCACCACTGTCGGCGTTCACATGCTTTCTTAAAGATGCATTCAAGGCCTTTTTTACTGGGACAATGCCATGAACTTCAGAGACGCAGACAGGGGTTGATAACTGTTTATAATGAGAACCTGCTGACAAAATATCATGGAACGTGCGAGCAAAAACCTGCCGGTACCATGAAATACACGCAGCCTTGATCAGTCTTCATCACACTTGTATAAATGTCCAAAAAAGAATAGAGCATTTACCATTTTGCTTTATGAATATGAATAGATATACATACAACAATTTGAAACCATAATAAACAAATGAATGGACATTTCATTTGATAGGGGCAGTTAAAAATATGCTGTGAGGACACACGTCCGACAATGATAACGTATTTACCATGTGCTACAACTCCGTGTGTGTGTGTGTGTGTGTGTGTGTGTGTGGTGAAACAGAGGTCAGATAAGAGCAAACAAACCAGAGCTCATCTGTCAATGTCTCTGTCAGCCAGGGGAGATATCTGTTAACCAGGTTGTGTGAACGTTGTCAGAAGTCAGTGTGTGTGTGTGTGTGTGTGTGTAGTAGTTGTGAGACAGTACGCAGGCCTCCCTCAGATCATGTGCAGTTAGTTGGCAAAAGCTACTGAGGCCTTATTTAGCGTCTGAGAACTGTGAAACCCTCCTCCACTGCTGCACAGCTCAGATTCAGTGAAAATCTCTGAACATGAGACACAGCACTCCACTGCTTTAAAACCCTTCTCTAAAAAAAGACAATTGAATGTGAATCTGTAAAGTTAAAAACCACAAACCAATGCAGACGTCACAGATTCAAACCTTAATTTGAAGAGCCGCACAACAACAAAGTGAGCATGTGACCACATGTCACAGATTAAAGGACTTCTATGTGTACCATGATATTTATACAGCATGGATCATTTGTTGGTCTAATTCTTCTCCATGGTGTTGGGAGGTGATCACTTCTTAAACTCCACTCATTAATATGCTGATAGATATTTGACTAACCAGGTGACCTGTCCTCTGCTCCTGTCAGGGGACATTCATGGAAAGAGTCTGTGAGCCTAGGAGAGACTTTGAACGAGTGGAGCTTTACTGTGACGGGGTTTGCCACCAGTGTCATTACAGAGGAGCCCACCCAACATTTCCACTTCTAGGGTGAGACAGAGAAAGCAGAAGTAACCGATCCGAGAGTAAAAGCAGGAGGACACATGGTCCGGCTGACGTGCATTGATCCCATGGAAACATCCGCTGCATGAAGCCCTGCTGTGGAACAGAGAGGAGCGCCTCGAGTTCCCAAACTGTGGGACTCTCTCTCTCTCTCTGCACCTGCTGCAGTTTCCACTCAGTTTCTACTCTCTGTGAAACCCCTCCGTCCACGTGCTCTGTGAGACTCACCTGAAGACACCCAATTGTTCCGATTGCTCTGTCTGCACCGGGCTCGGCTCACTTCATTCACAACATAGGAGCCGAAACGATGCGCTGCCACCCGGATGTGGAGCCGTGATATCACCGGGCTCTGAGGTCGAGCAGCGGCCGAGCGAGGAGCTGAGTTCAGCGGCTGCGATTCACTTGGTCAAGCCCCGAGGATCCGTGGCTCTGAACTCCTCTGCCGATCACTTCGCCTGCATGTGGAACCAGCCGGAGAAACACTGGATGCAAACAAAGCGGCTGAGCGCAGCGGGGTCAAGGTGGAGAACACATGAGAGGGCATCCAGTGCGAGCCTTTTCAAAATAAAGCGATTATGAGCGTTGTCACCGGATACATTTCCCAGACATAATTATCTATATCAATCAATTTGTCAAATTGAGACAATGCAGAAGGGATGTGTAAACATCATGATGAACTCAACCTCTATTAGTTTATATTGAGATTAAGCAATTATTGAAGTTGGACACGGACTCAGGGACAGATCTAGGGAGTATTTGAGGCATAACATTAAGAGAAAAGAAAAATTATATTATATCATTTTAATTTGACATACAATACAGCATGACTTAAACATAATTATAATAACAATAATATTTCAAAATGAGCATCGCTTCACTGTCTTTCCCAGGAGTATTTTGCACACACGTCTATTAATCTGTATCTGAATTGACCATCATATATGAAATTACTGCTACCTCAGAGGTTCATGGAGTTGAAGGGAATATACCAGATTGAGTGTTTTCTTTATCTTCTAGCTCATATAAGGAAACTGAAACGTTTTTCACTATTTGAATTCTTGCTTTTATTTTGTAGCGTCAAACGTTTTCAGAGGAAATGGTCCTCTTAGCTTCTCAGCAAACTTTACAAATTGAGAACTTTTTAACTGCATTGAAGGCGTTTGCAGCGTTCATGGATTTTTCCATTTTCATGAACAAATCAAAACTTAACACATTTAAGGCAGTTAACTTTGTACTGGCTTGATACATACTCTTATGTATATTATCTATGGTTATTAAAACGCCATAGTTTAGGCTTATCTTGATTAAAGGCTTCTGTTAGTGTTCATGTTGAACATGAACTGATGGATGCTCTTGGAGCAGTTAATGATGTCGAGGAATCATCTGGTGGCCGAGCATTGAACAAATTCACAGCGAACACGAGTTCGATAGCAGAGCTGCAGCAGAGGGTCACAGGGGGGCTGTGTCCCACTACCGGTCCCATTCAATGAATGACGTCATTCCACTCTCAGATGCTTTGTGTGTGTGTGTGTGTGTGTGTGTGTGTGTGTGCATTTAGTTTGGTTCGCCACAGTGAGTAGCAGTTAATACAAGGTCCTAAGAAGGTGTCTTCTGTATGGGGGTTATTTTTTAATGAAAGACAAATAAAACTATTACGAATATATAAAAATAGAAACAGACAATACAGTGTGTTACATTCAATTATTTGTGATTTAGTGATTGTATTATCCATGTAAGGATTTATTTGTCTATATTTGTGTTTTCCATAGAACTTAGAATCCTTTTAGAACGTGTGTGCAGTATAAAATATTGAGAATATATTTAAATATATGATTTCAAGTTGTGTCGAAACGCATGAAGTTACACTCTGCTGTGTGCTGTCTTTCGTTTGCTCCCATGTCTCCTAGCAACGAAGGAATGTTCCATGTAGAGGGGGTGTACTTCAACTAATACACACTTTCTCTACATAAAAAAAAAAGTTTTTCAAAACAAAGAAAATGTAGTACGAATAATTTACAAACACATTTTTTGCATTTATACACATAAAGTAAATTATGTCAGTAGAGTTCTCCTCTCCTTGTATCTGAAAATTATTGGACCCCCCCCCTCTGTAACGGGGGATCGTATGTCCCAACACGCTGCCGCCAACAAACAGCGGTGAGTTTGGAGGTAATTCGACTTTTAGAGTTGATAAAGACCAAACAATGTAAGAATTCGAACTTTTCCAGCGCGATGAGTGTGAAGTTTTATTCAGTTAAAATTGTCTATATTTGTGTTTTCCATAGAACTTAGAATCCTTTTAGAATGTGTGTGCAGTATAAAATATTGAGAATATATTTAAATATATGATTTCAAGTTGTGTCGAAACGCATGAAGTTACACTGCTGTGTGCCGTCTTTCGTTTGCTCCCATGTCTCCTAGCAACGAAGGAATGTTCCATGTAGAGGGGGTGTACTTCAACTAATACACACTTTCTCTACATAAAAAAAGTTTTTCAAAACAAAGAAAATGTAGTACGAATAATTTACAAACACATTTTTTGCATTTATACACATAAAGTAAATTATGTCAGTAGAGTTCTCCTCTCCTTGTATCTGAAAATTATTGGACCCCCCCCCTCTGTAACGGGGGATCGTATGTCCCAACACGCTGCCGCCAACAAACAGCGGTGAGTTTGGAGGTAATTCGACTTTTAGAGTTGATAAAGACCAAACAATGTAAGAATTCGAACTTTTCCAGCGCGATGAGTGTGAAGTTTTATTCAGTTAAAATGCTTAAGAGTTCATTTGCAGGTTTTAACTGCTGTCCTCTTGTCCTCACGTCTTGAATTACATGCAGTGTTACAGCCAGCCATTTTTTACCTGGACGCGCCAAGACAACGTCAGAGAGAGGATTCATCGCCTGTGAGTAAACTCGACCTCTAACACCGTATTACTTTATTTAATATGATAAGACAACATGCACTGTTTGGATGAATGTCTCTGGTGTTTCTGGGGACAAGTGTCCTGCTGCTCATTAACTCTAATTAGTTGCGCACGTCGCAAGCAGCCATGTGTGCTTCCGTCTCATTTCCTCCCGTGGTAAACCTTCAACACGACACCGAGCTCTGTGAAGTATTTTAATGCCTGTTTCTATTTGTTTCGAGCCTTGATTAAAAATGACTGAATGAAATTTGTCGTCAATCATTGTCTACTCATCTCGCCACACTTACATTTTGATCTATTGAGTATTTCCATGTTATTTTAGGATTCCTTTAAAACGAGCGGATTCAGTTATCAGGTTTGATTGCATGGTGTCTATGACCTGTATTTAGTGTGTCTCTTAGTGTGTATTATTTCTCTACTTTGTTTGTTGTGAAGTATTTAACAAATAAAGTTATCAAATGTGTTTGTCTTTTTGTTTGAAGCTTTGATGAGGACAATTTGTTGTGCCCATTTTCACCTTGATGCATTTCATTTGTGAATTAATGTGTTTGATGTCGGTCAATATTAGCATTAGTATTATTATTATTATTATTATTCCCTCCTGCAGAAACATAATATTATGCTTCCTCGTGCAGTAAATGTTTGTATACGTTACCACATGTTTCACATGGGAAAACAGTTTGCATGATGTGCTTGTTTTCAGCCTTGATACATTTGTGTGAGTGAAAGGTGATGTTGGTCAATGTCAAATAATGTATGCCTGACTTAAAATATAGTCCTCACATGGTAAATCTTGAATAAGAAACTGTGTATTACACTAAATGCAGTTGCTCTTATAAGACCTGTCATTCTATTTTAATGTGTGATGCTTTTCTACTTCCATTCCTCATTGAAAACAAACTTGTAAGTTTTCATCTTTTTTTTTTTTCCCCCTCTGCTCAGTAGATGGAGAACTATATCCTGTACGAGCAGGTCGGGGGAGGCAGCAGCTCTGTTGTGTATAAAGGGAGAAGGAAGGGCAGTCTGGATTATGTGGCCATCGTCTGCACTGACAAAGCCAAGAGACTTGAGATCACTAACCACGTACAGTATTGCTTTAAACCTTCTATTCTCTTAAGATGTCCTCTGCATTCACACATGACTTTATGTTGTCAGCTTTCTGATTTGGCCTGAAACCCTTGTTTAATGTACAGTGTGTTTTTTGATGACGTCTGGGAGTTCTACTTGTACACGTCCTGGTATTTGCATAATGTTTTGCTCATGGTTCCACTTCAGGTTCGTCTCAGTAATGATCTGGATCATTCAAACATAGTGTGCTTCTATGAGTGGTATGAGACGAGCAGCCAGATCTGGCTGGTAGTGGAGCTCTGCACAGGTCAGTCATACTGAAGTGTTCATACAGCTGGTGTAGTATCATTCTAATTTTATTTGTCCCTCTTTCCTCCTTGCTCCTTTTTTTTTTTCCTCTCTCTGTTTTTAAGGTGGGTCCATGGAGTCTGTGATTGGTCAGGATGGATATCTGTTAGAGGATGTGGTGAGGAGGATTGGATGGGACCTGGTCAAAGGACTGAGGCACATCCATGAATCAGGAATCATTGTGTCCGACCTGACCCCTGCTAAGGTTTGCATTCATATAATTTATAATGGTTGAGCAGAACATTGATCATCTCTTGAAATCCAGTGAGTTTAAATTCTGTCACCCACAGATTTTACTGGACGGCAGCGGCACCCTGAAGTTCAGTAACTTCTGTCTGTCTAAGCTAGCGGGAGAGACTGTGGACGAGTTGGTGACCTTGCTCTCTACGTCTGAGGAGGCCACGGAGGAGAACTTTGACCACTTGAGGAAAAGGTTACAAGGTCAGATGAACCTCCTTTTGGTGGCTCCAGTTGAATTGTGACACAGCTTAAATATACTGTTTGTGGGGCACAAATGCATACAAATTGATTTTCTGTGATGACCAAGAAGAGGATTCCTCATCTTCTTTACTACTTGTCTTTTACTACTAGTACCATGTTTGTGTGTGTTTCTAGGTTCTCCCACCTACTGTGCCCCGGAGGTTTTACAAGGAACAGAAAGTAGTGTGAGCTCTGATCTCTGGGCTCTCGGCTGTATACTCTTCTACATGTACACCGGTACACACATGCTTCCACATGTATTCAGCAGTGTCTGCGTAGTTACTTTACAGCGGCTGCATATGGATTTTGAACACTGATTGGAATTCTTTCAGGTAAACCTCCATTCTCGTCTGAAAACTCGACCGAACTGACAGACATGATTATGAATCAGGAGCCGCCACCTCCCAGGCAGCCGGGTAACACACACACACACACACAGATGCGATGTTTGACATATTGGCATGTAGCAAAAAAACGAATGAGTAGTTCTATGATGCCTTGTGTTTATAATATCCTCTTGTTTTAGTTTCAGTGTTGCCAGCCAGTCCTCCCAGTGAGGAATTCCAGAGTCTCCTCAAAGCTTTGCTCAACAAAAATCCAGAGAAGAGGTCAGCTCAACACTGTAGTGAGAACATTGCTGCTAATTTACAATAAAAAATTGTTAAGTATTATCAGTAAACAAACTGCCTGTTTCAAAAACCTTTCAACATTTACTCAAGTAGTTATTATTTGTTCTATAGGATGTCCTGGCCAGAGTTGCTGGACCACGCTTTTTGGATACCGGTACTGACGGAGGAATATGATGTGGATGAGGGAGTCGAGGAGGGGGATGAAGAAGACGATGACTTTGTTGCCATTGCTGCGTCCTTGTGAGTCGTGAAGCGAAGCCAGGGACAAAAACAAGCTTAATCCAGCAGTTTAAACTTTATCAAGTTGTTTTTCCATTTCCTCCACAGCCACGCATGGATTCCTGATCCTTTGCACCCAGCACACTCAGATGAGCCTCCCAAGAGCCCCTCATCGCAGCCACCCGCTGCTACAACTGACAGACAGACCCATGTCCAACAAGTTGTGAAACACACTTTCTGTGGAGCCTTAAGGAAGAGCCGAGAGGCGGGGCAGGTAAAGGTCACTGGTTCCCGGCAGAGATGGCGCACGCTGCAGCCCCATGAGTCATCCACACTAGGTAACACACCTGCTGGTGTCTGTGTGTTCTGTGACATAATTTACATGTGTGAAATGAATTGATTGGTCTTTATTTGTTGAAGCAACTTCTATCCTCCTACCTCTGAGCAAGACTGAATCACAGAAGGAGGAACATTTACTTTAATTCTTAACCACCACCTCTGTTGATCTGTGTGTTTGAGCATGATTATAATTATCAGGTTTCATCCGTCCCATTGTTATCCTCTAGTGCAAACCAGCATTTGCATTTCTCACATTTTTTTTTCTATAGTTTCTGCTAATTCAGTTTCTGGTTAAAATGTGTGACTTTCACTAGGCACGTGTCACACAACGGTGTTCTCAAGGAAATGTGCCTGTATGTTTGTTTGTTGCCTCCTCTAGGTGCAGTGTCCCAGCTCAGGCCGGAGAGTGGTGTGGATGAGGACGACGCTGACGCAGTTTTCCTGACCAGGTGCAAACTTAAGTCAGTTTCCTGTCTGTTGACCTGAGAGTCCACATGCTTAGTATGTACATTTCATTGTAATGTATTTTAATAGCTTTAATATTGAAATAATCCATTGCCTTCCAGCTCCTGTGCCGACTCCCGAGGCAGCTGCAGTTTCACAGACTCTCTGGACCAGGACCTAGCCCCCCAGGTGACTGTCACCAACGGATGATGCTGCCATGCCTGGCAAATCATTCACTCATTTGCTGTTTCCTTTTCTTTGCTCCTGCTCTAAGGCCAGTACCGACACTGACGTCACATCTTGTGTGAAAAGTCTCCTCCACACTGACGCTGACCTGACTGTCACCCCGCTCGTGGACAATCCCAAGGTAGATGCGACATAATCTGACCCAGTTTGAGGGATGTCCAGATTTTTAAACTTCATATTTTTCGGTTCTAAACTTCAGCAAGTGTCCTTGTGAGCAGTCTGTCCTAAGTTTTTATTCTGAGTTTGTTAGTGCTAAGTTGGTTATTTGTTAGTTTTTCACTTTAAGAATGCAAAACAACACTGGGACTTGAAAGGAAGGCAATGGGAGTCAGTTCAGCTCTGCTCTTTCTGTTTACCAGATTCTCAAGAGTCCTCCTGTGCGATTTGATCCTAAAGCACTCTGTGTTCCAGCATATTCAGGTACTTTTGTTGAGTCATTTGTTAGAAGTTTTTTTTGCAAATAGTCTGCGTGTATGGTTACTTGCTAATGTGTTTATGTTAAAGCTGCCTTCTCCTCTCTTCTCCCCCAGTTGAGAAGCTGCAGTCTCTGAATGAGGAAGGCTGGGACGTCTTCCTCCTCAAGCTGTGTTCCTCCCTTCAAGAACAGACTCCCTCCACTCCTCTGTCCTCCTCCTCCTCCACTGCTACTCCTCCACCTTCTTCCACAGCAGCCCGTGCCAAACTCAACCTGCTGTGTTACCTCTGCTGTGTGGCTGGACACAAAGTTATTGCTAACAGACTCATTAACTCACCACTGGTAGGTGAAACGTGGATTTTTTTTTTTTTGAGGGTCACTGTGGAGACAGTGTTGTATCCAGGGATGCCTTTAAAAAAAAAGATACTTTCAGAGTGGGAGTCCTTGCTCTTAGCTGAGTGAAACTAATATGAATGTATATTTTCCACCTGTCTGGAAAGGGCGTCATCAGGAAGATGTATCATGCCAGAGTTTCTTGCTCACAGCAAGTCATTAGTCAAGTGGGAGTCATTACCGCTGTGGGACAGAGAATCATTCAGCAGCAAATGACTGTTCCTTCATCTGACTTTGAACATGAAATGCGTGAGAACTTTTCAAAATTAAGAATCTACTCTTTGGATTCTGACTGCTTTTTAAGGATATGTCACTACTACTACTGTAATGGGATGTAATCATTTTGTCTGTATGACCCACGGGCCTTAACATTTTAAAAGAAAATTAGAAACAGAGTTTTTTTTTTAAAAGATCTAACTGCAACACAAGCAAAAGCTCTTATACATTTAATATCGATGTTCTGCTCTCACTGATTTTACAGTGTGTTTCTTTCTCTGTGGCCTTTGCTACATTTAGCTGTCAGCGTTGACCCAGCAGTTACAAGCAGCTCTTAACTGGGATGTGTAAGTATAGTATTTTTCTTTTAACTGTCTTTATACCTGGGAGCTAGATTTTGCACCTTTTGCATTGAACGTTTATTAAATGGAAAATTAATTGTGTTTTCCAGGCGAAGCAAGGTTCTCAGAGTGATGGGCCTGCTGGCTCTGCACTGCACGGAACTCGGAGAGGAGACTCCTGTTTCTGAGGTCTGCAACACACTCACTCACACACAGGATATAAAAAATCTACTTTTTTATCAGAATGGGATATTAAAATTCCCTATTTTGTCAGTTAAACAGGGAATTTCCAAACCTTTCCTAATTAGGGAACTCGCATCTGCACTACCAGATTACACCACAGGGTGGCAGCACATACTAACTGGAACCCACCTCATGTACATCACAGACAGGATTTAGGCGTAAGAGCAGACATAAAGAAATTAAATCAGTGTAGTAATGCAAACAGTTTGTATAATTTTTGATCTTTCTATATTATGTTCTGGCTTATGATGGTACGCCCATCTTTTCTTGGACATCTTAAGGATGTCATGTTTGTCTGGACGTTGTCCCTGCGTTTGTTCCGCTCGTAGGTTTATCACCACTGATTTAAATCCAACACGAAGTGGCAACCTTCCCTAAAACAAGATCAGAGAGGGAAGACTTGCCCCACCACGCTTACCTTGTAGTACTAGTGTGTACCAGTAGGTGTCCTTAAAAACCCAAAAGAAGACATCTTTCTTATGCCTGTGATGAAGGCAAATTTAAGACATAACGTGTAATGTTAGAGTTGCATTGAAGGTGAACAGCAAGGGGGTTGTTGTTTGTTAACTTTCCAGCAATGTGTTTCAACACAGTAGAGATTGTCAGTGCTCGGCTGTGGCGCTGCAGACAGTCCTGAGAGTCACAGTGGGCTCTGCTGGGCAGACGAACACAACATTACTAAATGACCTCAAGCATCTTCCTCTGCATCAAGTTTGTAAAGAGTTTTTTATACTGCTGGATGATAGAGACGAGTGAGATAGAGAGGTGTTTTGCCTCTGAAGCTTCTGAAGGTGACTCATCTTGTTTTATAACCACTTAGGTAGGGTTAAGTCTTTAATGGCTTCCTCGTGTGGAAGGTGATGCAGCTGAACGTACCTGCTTATGAAATAATCAAGCCTGCATATATTTGTAAGATTAAAATACCCCCCCCACACACACACACACACCTGAAGACATGTAATGTAAAAGCAGTTTATTATAGAGGTGAGATCTTGAGACTCTCTCCTTTCATCCCGAACAGATCAAAACACCTTTTTCTGCACATGTTTTTTTATTTGTCACGTCGATCACATCTTTTTATTCTGAATGAATTCCTTCTGGCTGTATTAGTCTTGATCCCACATGCTCCCTCTCCTGGTTTGTCTCTTTCCTCTATATTGTCCTGACACTTTACTGCTACTTAGTCGTCACGGCAATTTACAAAATGGCTGACTGTGGCATAGCAGTATTTTTTATTTTTTTTGCCTGTGCGCCTGTTGTTAAAGACAAATGACAGAAATGTTTTTTTTCCCAGCTACTCCCTTTATTTCCCTGCAGCTACCATAGGATGACAAATTGTTGCGAGAAGGACAAAGCTGTACATTTGTGCCCATGTCTATTTGCGCCTATCACACCATGTGTCCATCTATAGTGTGAGTGTGTGCGCTCTCAGCAGGGGTCCTGCACATGTAGTCTGCTCTGTTTCTCAGTTGGTGTGTGAGTTATTCTTGCGTCCCACTGCTGCAAACAGATGACCAATAAAAGTGTGTGTGTGTGTGTGTGTGTGTGTGTGTGTGTGTGTGTGTGTGTGTGTGTGTGTGTGTGTGTGTGTGTGTGTGTTCTCTCACAGCAGGGGTTCTTCTGCTGCAGCCCTGCTAGTTGGCATGATAGGGTTGGGCTTAGTTACCATAGTAACAACTATATGCTTCAATCACCCCACTCCACCCATCAAAATGCACCCGCCCGCGTGTGCACACACACACACACACCTGTCTGTATTACTACCATTTCTGTCTGTCCCACACCTTCCCCTTTTATTTTTTAAGTCTGTCTTGCTGTGGCTCTCTTTTTCTTTTCATAAAAATAAAAAGCAATGTCTGGGTCGATGTTACTAACACGCGCTTGTGAGTTAGAGAAGCTGCTTTCCAATAGATAAAGTGTTCCCCTTCACTTATCATCACATACATATAAAGTCTAAGTTTTGTGCAGCTTATCCAGCAGTTGAGCCGGTAAAGCCTTCAGAGCGGAGGCTTGCTATAATAATAAATTCTAAAAGCTCACAGCAATCTATAGGAACCAACAGTCGGAGAGCTCTGGGTCCAGGAAAACACAATTCAAATCATTTGAATACCTCGTGGAATGAGTCTGAATAATGAATTGTGTAATTATTAGATGACAAAACAGATTTGATTTAAAAAAAAAACTCTTTTGAAGATACTCTGGTTGAATCTAAATGCGTCATTCAAGTTTAGTCCTTCATTATCAAATGCAAAACATTTCTCAAGTGTCATTTAAACACAATTTGTTTTGCGTAAATGACACTTCAGAAATAAATACCTTTTTTGAAAAAGTCAGTTTTCAAACATCTTTGTAAAAAGTGAACATGTAACTTTATGGATTTGAGTCAAATGAGGTGGGAAGCTGTGTGCTTGGAGATAAGAGGGTTACCTCTGACTGCAGTGCTGCAACACTGCTTCACACCCCAGACTCCTCTGTCACCTCAGCAGAAACAAACCTTATAAGTTATTAAAGTCATGCAGAGTGCGTTTTATTCTCTGCACCACAGTAATTTGGTGTGTCTATGTGGCCTTGATTTACTGTAGCTGTTGTTTGATTCCCTCAACACCTGTGGAGTCTGACGGCTAACATGGGACCCCACTGGTTTAAATGGCTGTCGTTTGGTCCTGAATATTTTGGCGTGAGGGTTGGCCACTGTGTCCGTAATGAGTCCCTTTGAATGAAGCAACGAGTTTGTTGGTGAGGGAATTTCTGTTTGCTGGATCCGCAGCGTTGCCTTTCAGCAGCCACGTGGTCAGTTTCAAACGCAGCCTAGAATCTCAGCCATTTCCGTCATTAGTGGGTTCAGCTCAGGAAGGCAGGGAACAGAGCAGTCACACAGGAAAAGAGCAGCGGGCCAGAGCAGGTTGTTCACAGAACAAGTGCACTGCAGTGTTCTCACTGGCATACCATGGTTTCCGTGCTTGTAAATGTGTTTTGATGAGGTAAAGTAAATCTCACTGTCCTCATTTCCAAAGGATTGTAGTGGGAAGCTGATCAGCTGACTCGCCATACACCATATACTGTGGTCGGGGTGAAACGGGGGATATTTGACGAGGGACGATAACAAACAGACCGTCCGCACCTCTGACCTTTCAATGAGCAAGAGAGATGGGAGGTGAGAGAGGAGCGAGGGAGGGATGTTCTGCGATACATCGAGGGCAATTCAAAGTGGAGCAGGAGAGAAGACACGAGGTAGAGAGCAAAGCAACAGAGGGAGGAGAGAGCAAACTGCAGGAGTGAGGCCCAACTTGCATCAGATCACGGGTTGGGGGGGGGGGGCATAATGTCTCTGCATATCTTTAACTGTATGTGTGCGCACATTTATTACAGTTGCATTTGATTGCGTGAATTTGTGCATCTAGTTATGTGCTCTGTGTTCTTTTGTGGTTTTTCTGTACACATAACTTTCTCCTTTCTGCTCTGCAACCCATTCCCTGTTCAGAGGCAGAATTTTACAAATACCCTAACCTTTAATCTCAGACCCCTGGAAGCTACTTTTCATTACTTTATCGTCATTTACTATTGTCTGACTTAGATTATTTTTTGTGCCGTCACTACAGATGTTTGCTTGTACAGTCAACCTGTATCTCCTTCTCTCTTTCCAGGCTGTGTCCACGTTATCGGACCTGCTGAGAGATAATCTGAAGAACACTAAAGCAAAGCACGTCCTGCTGCCGCCACTTGGGGAGTTCCTGTACCTCATCGCTTCTCAGGTAGGCTCTGCAGAAAAACGTTTTCACAGAAAGAGACATAGGGATACTGCAGATAGGCCCATTCCATTGTTTTCCAGCCCACTTAAAGGGACTCATTTGCACATTTCATAAAGGTTTCACATGTTTGACTAATGGCCAAGTGATGTGATGGAAAGGCTTGATTCAGAGAAATTCAGTAACTAATGGAATACACAAATGTGGTAGCAATTTCAACAGCAGTATAGAAAATGTGCTCATAATGTTCCTCCAACAATAAACCACCAGATCGCTCAAAAAAGCCTCTAGTTGCTTGATCAGTCTGTGGTCCCTTGATGGACAGGCAGGTCAGCTGTTGGTCATCGCTAGTGATCCCCGACTGGAAACCTCTGCCTCTGTTCTCAAGGGTTAGTTATAATTTACTCTGTTACAAACACAAACGTTTTCACTGGACTTTGGACAGTCTTTTTAGGAGATTGAAACAGTGAGGTTATACAGAAGTCACACAGAGGGCAAAGTGAAACTAAGGACCACACGCTGAGGATCATACAAATGAAATTCTCTGAGCCGGTATTTACACCATGTACAGCTTTAAACGAGAGCGCACCGTTCCAGCTGGGGTTTAAGTTGCGTCTGCGGCATTGGTTGTGGCTAATAGTTTCCCACAGCCAGCTCTAAATCCCAAATACAGGCGGTGGAAATCCTCCTGATGGGCGGAGCCACAGCGGCTGTTAAATGTCAGGAGAAGAAACGGTTTTATCGGACCCATTTGGAATGGCCCTTAAAGTGTCCCCTGGTAAAATCACATGTTCCTGCTCTGCAGCGCCAGTCAATGACAACGATTAGCTATAGCCTCCAGTGCTGTCTTTATCCTCAAGGTTAGATGTGGCCCAGAGCAGTGAGCAGCAGCACTGGAACAGAGCAACGTTTCACGAAAAAAGACCAAAATATTGGTTAAAATAATCAGTTTATTTTGGATGTAATGACAGCGCTGATTTATAGGGCACTTGGTATTTTATTAAGAGATTTGCTGTGATGACTAATGGAAGAGTCAGTTTTGGTCACTCAAACCATTCATCAGGCAATGATGCCAAACTTACTCTAGGTCCAGTTGGTGAATGTGAAGATTTGCATTTTGTTTTCTTCTTTTCACATATGTTTGTCAAATATGACAAACTAAGCCCATTAAAGACACAGGCTAAATCATAAGGAATGTTTCACCACTATCCAGCGGGGGATTAATGGACTGTTCAAGTAGCTGAGAGTTTAGGCGATACTGAAAATACTTGCTGTTAAAGTTGTTCTTATACAAAAATAAAAATGAGATTTTTCAGTGAAGTGTGTTCACCTACATCATGTAAAACCATTTGAGGGGAAAAAACGCATTGAAATGGTCGCGTTGGTATGCTGACGTGCTAACCAAATATTCAACATGTCCCATCTCCTTTCCCTAACTTGGCCCTTTCTTGCCCCATATTCGTACCTCTCCTCCACATTATGTCTGTGCCTCTCTCCCACTCCTACTCTACTCCTCCACTGCCCCTGCCCCCCCCACACACACACACACACATACCCCCTCCTCTCACCCTGTCTCTCCTATGCCTCTCTATCAGGAAGAGAAGAGAGGCTCCCCAGAGGGACTGTGGTTCGTTCCCACTGCCGCCTACACTGGCTTAATGAGGAGCCTGCGGGAAGGGGTGAGTGTCTCTGTGTATGTCTGCGTGTGTCTGCATTTGTGTCTGTGCTTGTGTAGCTGTGACTAAGTCTCTCTCGCTGTGTGCGCCCGCGAGTATGTGTATGTGAAAGTGTGTGGCAGGGGATCCCTGTGAACAGTAATGATGAGGCAGCTGTGTGGGCCTAAAGCGTTGTTTGCCAGCTGCAAGTCAAGGGCATGCAGAGCAGTCACACACACACACACGCACACACTCTCTTACCTGCATCAAACACAACCCTTTACTGCTCAGCAGCCTGACCTCAGTAGCAATTAGGACCCTGCAGAAACGCATACAGTGGTAGCACAAGCACAATAAACACGTAAACGCACGTAGCTCTTTCCTGTTTGCTGGCTCTCCGCTATTTTCTCCCACTAATCTCTTTTCCATTTAATTAAGTTTCCAATCTCATATTAGACTGTCACAGAAAGTAAAACTGTCTCTTAAAAAAAAAAAAACCTATTAATGTTGGCATCATGCTGCAGATAATTAGAAATTGATTGACTTATTGTGGTTTGGAGCTCGTGCTTCTTATCTTTTGCAATAATTACCTGTTTGTTTAAGGTTCGGTGTTCTCACATGGAGGGCCATTGCTGCTGAATAAGGGATATTTCGGTGGGAGTGACAGATGCAGTGGACAGGCAGAGGGAGGGAAAGGAGATGGATGGCTGTTGTTTTGTCTCTCATGGGTAGAAGGGGTCTCACTGTGGTGGCCCACTATAGCGGAATGAATATAGATGAAACTGGTGTGCACAGTTGTCAGCTAGTACCTACTGTTGCTTCATTACCACTGGGAGTGTAGTTGGGGGGTGGATGAACAGAGCAGGGGGGCATGTGACAGGGAGAGGGGTTGAGGGGAGGGGAGAGGATGGAGGTTGACTTATTTATCATTATTGAGCTGTGAGAGAGCACTGATGGAAACACACACACTCGCACACCCGCAGCCTTAGGGACCAGACACTCATCCTCCGACCCGCCCTGCCTCCGTCTTTCCATTTCTTTCTCACCCTCCTCTCCCCTCCCTCTCTCAACCCTGTCTCTCTCTGACTGGCTGTTTTTTTTTTTTTTTTTTCCTGTGGATGCACAAGTATATTTTGGTATTATCATTACAGAGCTGTCTAAATAGTCTAACTTTGTCTCTTGGGGATTACATTCCTGCCGTTAACGAGAGGGTGACAGTAAACTGTAGTTTACTATACTTACACAAGCAGTAGAGACTCACGGAGATATGATGATATCATTCCTTTGCAACATCTCAGGAATGCAGACTAACTCGTGTAAGCCAGTCTCAGGTTGCAGTTGCGCCACCATTTATCTCTATCGGTCAAATTCATTACATTGCAACGGGATCACCGCTGTCATTGGATTTTCTCCCCGCGTCAAAGAAAATCCATAGAAAGCTTTTTGCATAAAGTTGAGCTTTAATGAAATTTTTTTTGTGGGCCGAATGCAGATTTGACTGGGCTGACCTTCTCTGGAATAGCAATCCAGTGAGAGCATAATATTGGAGGCCTACTGTGCCATCCTGCGTATCCTTGCCCCACCAGAGGTTAAATTCCAACACAGATGGATATATTTGCAGACAGAAATGGAGAAGTGGCAGGAGTCAATGTCCCACGTTACTCAAATAAATTACTACGTACGTTTTGCTTTAATATACAGAGCCAAAAAAGTTCACGAGGACAAATGAAAATATAGAGGCTTTAATGTAGTCTGAGAGCTCACTGTGACAGTGCACGCTGAACGACATGCAACCTGCACTCATTGGGCGATTGAGTAGCTGTCAATCACACAGTATGTATAGCTGATGCATACGATGGTTTAACTGTTTTATCTCATCTATTTTATTCCAAACAGTGCCATCATTTCTATGGGGAATATCATTCTGTGTTAACGAAGACTTGAAACGCATAGAAAATGTTTACTGACATTAAATTGAGTTAGAAGTGGGATCGTTGGACTTCAATAAAAACAAACTTAAATTTGAAATCAGCAAATTTGCACCATGTTTATCACAGGTTGGAGTAAACAGGTTGCAGGAGTGTCCATTTTTATATATAGTATATTCTATTGACAAATCCATGCAGACTTGTCTTCTCCTAAATGAAATATGCAGCTCTTGATCTGTTGATGTTGTATGTTAGGTTGAATATTTAATATGGAGTTTCTCAGGGATCATGCATTGGCTATGTCACTTGTGATGAAGCAGAAACCCATTAAATAAGCAGACGAGGCTGAACTTGAACACATGAATGAGAGCTTTTATCAAGAAAAGGATTCTGCGTGGAAGTACAGTCTGTGAGAATAAAACATAGATATGCAAAACTTAATTAAAAGAGCGTGCATCACACAGAATTCTCTGATAGGATCAGACTCCAGAGGCAGAGGTCTTCATCACCTCAGCATCGCTTTACATTAGTCTGTTTTAAATCCGTCCACCACAGGGTGAGGGGGCAGTTGTTATCGAGTCAGCTGGTTTGGTATCAATCATATATGGCCATTCACGCGTGCTTTTCTTTCATCATCCTTTTGATTCATCAAGTAAAAGAAGATGCAACATGCGTAGCATAACTCGATAAAAGTAAAGGTGAAAATGGAGCCTTGATTATTGATTCTACACAGGGCTGTTGTCGAGCAGATGGAAATGCCTTGTAAACACAGGGATGGTTTCATATCACAGGGTCCTACTGTATGTAAACTTCTAGCCTGCAGTAACTGCACATATTGACAACATGTCAGTCTTATTCACGGTGTGTGTTCTGGCTCTGTGTTTGTTGCAGTCATCGAAAAATAAAGAGTCAGAGAACACGTCAGGCTCTCCATCCTCCACTGACCTCCTGCTAAAGGCGAGGGAATCCACTTCCAAGGGCTGATTGACTTATTAGAGGCTCAGCAGCAACGTCTTCAGCTTGTTGGACTCCATTACCATTTTCAAGAGCAGTGTTGTTAACCTTAACGGCCACTCTGGTTCTGTTCTCCATTAATTCACCTCAACAGCCTTATTCAATTATGATGAAAGCCTGACATTCAGTCCAGGGTCAGATCGCTCATTTGTGTTGATAGTCACCGTTAAACCAATCGAGCCCCGAACAGTGAGGAGTGATATTGACACGTTATTTAATTGAACACAAAGTCCATTTTCGCATTGCTGGTTATTTTCATCAGTATAAATACAAGTCAGTCATTATTGATGGTATACTCTCTATGTGAATTTGAAATTGCAAATGCAATTCATTTCTAATTGAGTTATTAGCCATTGGTTTGAGTCACATCTATCTTATGGTGGCACAATATAGTGAGGGCAGAGGCTTAATGAATGTTTTCAATCACAGACTGGAGGCATGTATTAGTGTTTTTCTGGTCCACTGTGCAGCAATTGGGTCTATAAGCAGTATTTTTTTTGCCTGTTTTGCTTAAAGGGGAGGTATGGGAGCAGTATGCAGAGTGAGAGCACAAACTACAGAGCAGTGGAGAAAAAGATTAGATACTGACAAAGAGTCCGCAGGATTTTAGATGAATATTTAATCAAAAGTTATTGATTTAAAAAAAAAAAATGAAGTTATGTTTCTTATAATTCTAATTGTGCTTTAGATTTAGCTAACGCTTGAAATACCAGGTCATGGTAAAGAGCTCTGCTATATGTATGATTTACTTGCCCTCCACATACCAGTCTGATGTGGAATGAGGCTATTTAAGATTCAGGAGCATTGATTATCTCTATTGGGTTTCACGTGACCTTCAGTGGAAAACGTAATATTTGTAAACACACCAAGGGATGTTAGGCCAGTAGCGGTTCACTCTGGCCTCACTATGCTATTTTCAAACCATATGCCTGATTTGAAAAGTGAACAATTGAGTCATTGTTACTGGTTTATTGCAATAATTGTGCATCAAGTCCTTGGTGATGCGTGTTTATTAGAGATAGTCTTACCATTTGCTACATGTAAATCCTGTGCCACACACTTTTCCTTGCATGACAGCAATGAGATTCGGTGCCAAGACCCTGTCTTTTACGCTCCAGGCGATGTGGTTTTGATGCGTTTCCTGACCCACTGGATCAGCCCAGCCCCCTCTGCTGCTGTTGAGAGTTTTCCTGATTTACAAGTAAAGCACTGGAGAGAGGGATAGAGATCACTGCGCGAGAAGGAGGGTCACGGGGTGGGGAGTGAGGGGGTTGGTGAGCGGGCCAGAAGCCAAGGAGAGCATGGTGGTATTACCAGTGGAGGGGGGGGGGGGGGGGGGAGGATGACGGCGAGTGACAGAGAGGGAAAGAGCAGAGAGAGGGATCAGTGTGCCGGGCCGGTGGAGGGGGGGGTGGCAGGGAGTCAGGAGAGAGCGGCAGTGGATGGCATGGAGTGAAAGACAGGTTTCCAGGCCAGACTTGAGCTGCAGGAAATTATTTATGAGCATAACCAAGATGATGCTTCTGCTGCCGACAAAGAAAAAGTCTGCGTGCGTGTGTGCGTCCGTGCGCGGCAGGAACTGGGTGTGAAAAGTATTAGAGTGTTAGAAGCCAAGGGGCAGAATGCGCGCGCACACACTCGTCAGTGGTGAGCCTATTAATGATTTATCACAGTCTTCCTCAAAGGGAAGGAGAACAGAGGAGGACTTTTTTAAAGACGGTCATGGGTCCTACCCTTGTGTCTCGAACATTGATGTGACCACTACACGTGCGTGCACTCTCCGTCTCACAGACGCGCTGGATCGATCCCCTGCTCCTCTAATTCTGAAGTGTCCTTGGGCAAGACACTGAACCCCCAAATTGCTCTTGATGACTATCGACCGTGTTCCATGAATACCGTGCATTTACCTTTATGC
Source organism: Pseudorhombus dupliciocellatus (assembly GCA_016785235.1). Lineage (NCBI taxonomy): Eukaryota > Metazoa > Chordata > Actinopteri > Pleuronectiformes > Paralichthyidae > Pseudorhombus > Pseudorhombus dupliciocellatus. The sequence goes on from JAFBJW010000280.1 coordinate 7,777,268, forward strand.
GGGCCAGTATGTTTAATACACACTATACGAGTAATCACCATCCATGAGGATGAATACCGCAGTGTGTCTGTGTACCTTCTCCTCTGTTTTGTCTGGATGGATAAATGGATGTACTTTATCGATCCCACGCTGAAAAAGAAAACACTAAAGTTTGCCTGTAAGTTTTTAAACTTTTGTCTGTGTGCTGAGCTTGGCGCTCTGTTGTGTCCACAGCCCCTCGTCTCTCGCCGCGCCTCAGCGTCAGGGTGTTGGTCTGTTAATCAGACCGTCTGCCTCTCTCTTTGACTGTGGTTATTAGTGGGTTTAGAAGTGCTCTCTGAGGCTGATAGATGGGTGTCTGTGTTTTGCCATAGGGGCTCATTCAAAACCAGGTGCACTGGCTTCTGTGGGACTTCAATTACAGAGGAAAACCACATCAGTCAGGTGAACACGCACGTGTGTGTGTGCGCGTCCTGTGTCAGTTCATGTGGTGTATTTTTGTGATGTATATCTCTTTCTTCTTGAGAGGCCAGGTGCAAACATGTTGGGATATAAAACTAATCTACTGATCAACACTTGGACAGGGTTTTATTGCTTCCTGTCCGCTACCCCCTTTAAACTTGATTCATCTCAAATCTATAAGGGGGATTTTTTTATTTTGAACATTTCCTTCTAAGCCAGTTAATCATATTAAAACCTGACCAAAAAGACATGCCTGATTTTTTTTTTTTTTTTCAACAAGATCCATGAATTACTGTCACGGATTCTGTAATACCTGTTGAGCAGTTTCACTTCAATACCCAGAAAGTCAGTAGGCTACATCTACCTATGTGCGACACTGATTGGTTTGTAGCGTAGCATGGGTCATTTGCAATGAGGAAATGAAGAACTTGGTGGAATCAGTTACTGCACACTCCTTCACATTAGTTCATCGGCACAAAATGAGAGTCCTTGCCATTGAAACACAGTCAAAAGTGAAGAGTACAAGCAGTCCTGTGAGCTGCTTCAGCCTCTTTCCTCTTCCATTGTGTAACGCTGTCTCTACTTTCTGCGTTTGGTCCAAAAGGCTGAGCTCTTTTTTTAAAAAATGGAAAAAAAAAAACCCCTCTCACACCGCAAATGATCTGAACCATGGTTTTTGTAATCCAGGCTGAGGCCATCTCTTTATTCCAGATCTAGCTCTCAGTCCCAGCTACAGTCTCAGTTACCTTTCTGTTACTTTGACTTGGACTAAACTGCAAAGTCTGATGATTCGGACCAAACAAGCCTCATGTGAGCGCACCCTAAATCTGATTGCTAAGCAGTTCCCTTTGCTCTGAGATTTGGTTTAGTGAGAAAAAAAGTACTTGAATAACTCCAGTTGTATAAACAAATGGTACAGATTTCTGATCATTTACTCTAAATTTTGCCTTGTGTTTTGTGGGGGAAAAAACCCCAAAACAATGTTGGATGACCTTGTAGTCAAAGCATTGTGAAGCCATTATGAACATTGTTACTTTTATTTCTTTAAAGTTGACTTTCTGGAAATGTGAGGTTTAAGTAGGACACTGAATATAATATAATGAGTGTGTGAACTTGTTTCTCACACCAGGAGAAATTATAATGAGAATAGCTTACTCTTTCCTCTGTCTCCTGCATTTCTCTCTCTGCATCATAATGATGGAGTTTCTCGCATGAACTACTTGTTTCTCACCACATGTAAGGATATATCTCATTCTGTCTCTCTCTCCTCCTTTCAGTCTCCCCCCTCACTCTCTCTCTTTCTCTGTGTAGTTCCTGGCAGGGCTACAGTCTGTTAAACACACAGGCAGTGGGTGCTCCCCCGTGGGCTCATTAGTTAGCTGGCCCGCACAGCCTAGGGAATGCCGGAACAGACCATTCCACTGGCTCCCAGAGGGGTGCCAGAGTATTAATTTTGTTGTCGCGCTACGTTGTCCCTTGGTGACGAATGCACAACGTTATGTTCCACATTAGATTAATAGGTAGGTGTTTTAAGCTATCAGTTATGATCACAGTTCCCGTGCGGATGAATAGGAAGTGCTGTTAAATAACTGCAGTTCACAGCCTGAACGCTCATGCATTATCTTTTTTTCTGTACCAAAATTTTTTTTGAGATGTGATTTCATTTATTGAGGTATTAATTTATTTGAACATGTTAAAACAGATGATTTAACTGTTTACATGGCAAAACCTCGGTTCACTGGGTCTGATGTAGACAAAATAACCACAGGACATATCACTTGAATTACTGCATTCTTATATTTTGTATGCTGTACAGTATGTATACAAACGTACAGCAAGTTCAATTATTTCTGAAATTAACTTGTAATAATGGAATAATCTGCCACGTGTGCCACCCTGATAAATCCCCACAGAGCTGCTATTATCAACCTTTACCACAAAGTATAGTTTAACTGGGATTTCTGAATAGGCACTATTGTGTCCCATATCTAGGCAGAGTAGCATCACAGTGATGTAACACAGTGAAACACAACAATAACCCTGACAGAGACAATCGCGTCTCCTCCACTTCCTGTCTTGCTCCACAATGACTTTCCTGGAAACACTCGTTTTCACCGCCATGCAGATTTCATTAGTCAGGGCCCATTGTCTGACACAAACAACTATTCTCCGCTCAGGCCAAGGTGTGTGGGTCTATGCACAGTACACACACGCATACACACAAACTACTTGCGCACTAACTCGCGAGCTCACTCGTGCGCACACAAGCTCCCTCTCCTCTTTGTGGCGACGCGATGCGGAAAGCTAATCTAATTGCCAGTTTGTGTTTTCAGTAATGTGTTATTCATCCGTTTCTTTTGCTGTCTGACGTTTTTCAGTTAACTCTGTAACTTAACGATGAACCAGAGAATATGTGCCATTAGAGCACCGACGACGAGTTTGTTGGCGCTCTGTTATTAAGATGGATGTGCACATCTACGCAGCAGTATGGAAGCTCATCCTTGCATGGGTTGTTACAAACAGAAGACACCCACCACTTGGCTGTTCTAATAGGAATAGGATTTGCACTGGGCCAGTCTCTGCACTCTAGAGGCATTAAGCACATACTGCTGTACTTGTATTTGTTCATTCTGTCAACAGTATCTCTCTGCATATCCCTTATTATCCCTTATTATAAGTCCATGTTGAGGAGGGTCACTGTCACAGTGCTGGTGCTGCTGGTGCTATCTGAGCTCACTTCCTGGACCAGGACAGCTAATGTTTCAATAGGAGATGCATCTCATTCCTGGTGGTTAATTCATAATTCAAGTAAACTTGTGAGAATAACGTATGCTCACTTTACCATGAACGTGCATTATTCAGAAGTGTTTGTGTCTGCCCCACAGGATGATTCCGTGGTTCATCACATTGCTGCAAAGGCCATTGAGAACATCTCCACCACTGTTTCTGGATCCTCCCGCCACCTGTCCAGCACAGAGATGGGCTCGGCCCTGTGGTACCTGTTCACTCACTCCACTGTGGAGGGCGTCAGAGTCACCGCCATCTCTGTAAGTTCACACAGACAAAAACATCTTCAAACCACATGGGAAATGTTTTATACCTCACAGTTAGGATTTTGGAAATTTTGGCTTTGCAAACCTAAACATCTGAGCTGATGAAGAGTTTGATATTTTTAATGCACCTTTGTCAGAGTGGAAATAATAATATTGGTTAGCAATACGTTTTTCTTGTTTCATTTTGGGAGCCTTTGTCCTTTTTCCAAGGTATATTGGCTGTTTCAAGAGGATGGGATGCGATAATCCACAAGTGACATACGCTACTGGTGTTTATCTGTCTCACTGTCTTTCCAGTCTCTTTCCAGACTCACCCGGGTGGTCCCAGCAGTTTTCTTGGCGGTGATTGACACATGTGGCCCTGCGGCCATCTTGGAGGGTGTGGGTGGAGCATCAGCCAGGGTCCAGCAGCACCTGCTCACTGCTACGGCCGCTGCCTTAGTCACCTCACGCACGCAAACACACCGCGCCACCCAGACCAGGGTATGTATGCTGAATCTAAGAATGTAAGAGTATGTTGTTTAAATAATAATAAAAAAGCCCCATTAATGCAAATACACTGACATTCCATATCATCTGAGAAAAGCAACCCCAGATGCAAACAGTCCTTTATTGTTTTCATGTTATATTCTGTTGGTACTGCTATAGACACATTCTAAAGCTTTTGAAATAACATCAGTGCTGATCAGGGTTGGATTTTTTTTTTTTTTTATACATTTATGTGGGCATGATCACTAATGAGGACCTTTTTACTGAGGGATGAAAACAACGGTTAACACCACAGCATCAGGAACAAACAGAACTGGCTTCAAACCTTTACTGCCGGCATTTCTCTGCCCCCCTCGGTCTGTTTGCCTTCACTTTCTCTCTCTCTCTTCCGTACAGTTCATGAACTGGTGATGAACTGGGTGCAAACTAATTTGTCAGGAATGACTTATTTAATTTTTCATGAGACAGCCATGTAGTGTGTATGTGAAGTGCTAATCTTGGCGAGGCAGGGGGCTAAAATTGATTTGAAGGTTTTAACTTGGAGTCTCGCATTGGTAATTGACTCTGAACTGAATTTATTTGCATTGAGCATTTCCAATTTAACACCAGAATACAAACTTAGTACTTTAACTCTGCTCTAATTATAACCTGATATGCATCCCCCCCCCACACCCCCTCTCCCCTGGCACAAAGACAGACAGTCCAAGAGTTTGTTTACACAGAACTCTGTCTGTCTAAGTGTGTGTGTGTGTGTGTCCACATGCGCGCACACTAATTTGTGGAGTGTGTCAGTATCTGGGCTAATTGGCTGAATGAAAGCACTGCAGCCTTCTACTTCAGCAAAGCATTGTGGGTAGTGGGGAGGGACTTATCAGCCAGGCGCACACTACTGGGCTTTGAAATTAATTAACTTGGTGTGCCACTCCATAAACACACATGCATGCACGCACACACAGTGTGGAGTGTATGGTGTTGGTGATAATGGTAATGAATGTTGGCCAGTCAAAAATGTTTTTCCACCAGTTACAGCTTCTAAATGAATGAGTGTCTGCTTGCAAGTTTGTTTGCATGTTTTTGTAATATAGAGTCTCAGCTAATTAAGATTTTAGCCCAGTAGCTTATCACGTTTTTCTGAATGTTTTATTCTTCACACTAAGGTACATTTTAAATTGAGTAACTCCCTGTTTCTCCACATAGATTAATTGAATACAGGAATGTCTTTTAAAGAGAGTGAAATATATTTCTTTTCATACTCTGAATCTGAAATTTCTTAGTCGGGATGTTGCTGTCACCAAACACTATCTCACTGTGTGTGCGTGTGTGTTTGTGTCCTGTAGGATCTGGTGATGAAGGTGCTGCGCTGTCTAGAGAGTCCATCGGCCTTGACCAGAGCCAAGGCAATGCTGCTGCTGCTGCCGCTGATCCAGGACAACCTGCACACTCTGCTTTACTGCTGTCGTCACAGGTGAAGTCTTGCTCACACACAACTGAAAGTGTAGAATAAACCTTTTTGTTGTAAAGATAACAACTGGACAATACGTCAGGGCAATATTCAACAGTTTCCTTGCATCGGTCTGACTGCACTGAGATTTGGTCCTATGAAGCTTGCGCTTGTGATATTGCTCGTTTTGCAGAGATTGGCATCAGTGCTAACTACCACAGCGAGGAGTCTACATGGTTAAACTGGTGTATATTGCACGTGATCTGATTCCAGCCAGGTAGTCTTGTTGGTCCAACCGAACCAGCCGGCGGTCGGCCACGATCAAGGGATTGCTGGGGAGAGGAGATGGCATTCTCTTTCGCAACAATATTATTATTTTTTCTCTGGCACAGCTTTGTGAAGGCTAATCTCCGCAGACAGCCCTTCAATCACTAATGCATATGCAGTTATAGCTGTAAAGACCGATCAAGGCTTAAAATCAACTAATCAATCAAATACAATGCAGCATACCCTTCCATTCTAACCCAGTTCAGCTTGCTCAGCAACTCTGCAGATTTAACAAGTCTTATTGTTTTACAAAAGCTCTGTCTCTTTCTGTACAGAATGAAGACACGTTTCCTCTTACAGATGTAATTACTCTAAAACATTTTTAGTGCAACTGAGAGCCATAGAATCCTATTCATATTCAATCAATTCAGTCTGGACATATCCAAGAAACTTAAAGATGTATCGGATGCTCAAACCAACGCTTTCTTCTGCACAGAAGTAATTCATCGTTAAGCACATAAATCACATTCAGCACAGTTGAAGCAGACTGCTTTAAATAACGTGAGACTTCCTTTGGGGTTGTTGGCAAGGCACTTGTACTCTGCGTAACCTTTGCATTAACTAGCACAGCAGCTGTGGGAATTCTAATAGAAATGTATGTACCCTGGACATTCAGATTGTGCTGCTGCGTGATGTAACTTTACTGGAACTTCAGATGCTTCATTAGAGCTGGTTGTCCTGTGTTTCACCCCTCTCTGACTAGCAGTGCAGCTGCGACTGTGCATCGCTCATATGATCAGATGCATATGCATGATATATATATATATATACACACACACACACACACACCCAGTTCCCCTGGTAATTTATGACCAGTTGGTATTTTTCAGCTTGAAAAAGATGCCCCAGATTACTGACATATGGTTCCCTGTAGCAGTGTCTCTTCTCATCGCATCCCTCTCTCTCCACTTCTCCAACTCTTTTATTCTCTCTGTTTGTTTTCTCCTTTATTGAAATGCCTCTTGCTTAACCTCTCTCTCTCCCTGTCTCAGAGTCTTTTCTTCTGTCTCCGCCATGGTTGTCAGCCATTGTTCACATGCGAACTGATTCATTTTACGAAAGGATAAGAGTAATGTTAGTTGGTGTGGGGTTTGGAGACTCAACCAGTGATTCACTTGATAATTGCTTTTCATCACCAAAAATAATCCGTAACGGCTCCTTGGCAGCTGCTGAAGAGCATGAGTGAAGTTTGATATTTTACCAGACTTGTGTATATGAATCATATGTATAAACGATAATAAAGAAAATGAAGTTTTACCAGTGAAAGACACTGCCTATAAACTCATCATTGTAGACGAATCAGGTAGGATGAATACAATGTTTTTAACTTCACTCAGCAAAGAACACTTTGAGGTGGACTCGAAAATGAAAGCGAACAATTTGTGAAGAAGATCTGGAGACATTAACACAGGTCCAGCAAAACGGAACGTTACGAAACAGGCAGGTTGAGAATGTCAAATTCACAAGTGCTTAAAATCTGCTGAGGTGCCCCAAAAGAAATCTCTTGGAATTGTTGTGTGGTCAAGGATAGCTCTGAAAAGTCAGTAAGTTCTATCATGTTCTAAAATGCAATATCTTTCCACATAGAGAAAAGTGATACAAAAGTATGAGCTTTGCAGTTTGACTGATGCAGTAAAATGTTACAGTAAGTTACTTCCAGAGAATTCAACTTTCCATGTGCAAATGATACTGTATTCACTGGACGTGGTACCTGTACACTGACCTGAATCTCTGGAACTTAACGTGGTTTTTGCTTCTTCATGTTTAGGGATGAGGGTCAAATTCACGGATAACAAAACCAAACGTGACCCAACAATAGAATTACGGTGTTCATAATTTAAACTCTCTCTTCAATGCCTCCTCTCTGCCTGCCTGTCTTTCCCCCCCTCACACAAATCAGCGCTCTCTCTCTGTTCGCCGTGTTAGAGCTGTCAAATCTGACCTGCCTGTCTCTCTCCCACTGAGCTCTCTGCCTGACTCAACCCCACACACACACACACACACACGTCTTTCCCTCGGTCCTGCTTTAACCCAAGCACGTTGTGTTTAATTAGCTCCTCAGTGGTGTGATGTTTGTGTATGGGCTTGTGTATCTGTTTTTGTGTGTATATGAGATAAACTTGTGCAGGGCATTCTGAGGAAGTGTCAAGATTGCCATTGGGAGTGGAATGAGATGGCTTTATAGAGAAAGAGAGACGGGGGGGCCTCTTGAAGGTCAGCTGTGTGTGAGCACTTTGTGAGACTCCCATAGTGACTGACAGAGAGGTGGCAAGTTTCGTTTTTTAACAATCTGGAAAAATGGCTACATGACGAACAGAGAAACACACAGGCAGAACTCAAGCATGGAGACAAACCGTATACAGGCACAGAGCTGTGTAAAGAGACAGAGACATGCGTACTTGGGATGGTAAATGGTTTATCTTTATATAACGCTTTTCCAGTCTTGATGACCACTTATCTTGGAGGCTAAATAAAATATTACACTGACTGCTACTCTGCCCATCCGTCTGTTTCTCTGTAGGTTCATCATTTACTTGGAAAGAGACCTACGCAAAGCCACACCTCTCAAAGGGACCCCCCGTCAATCAGGATACCTGTCTCAGTGTCTGGACGCACTGGTTGTATATCTGACCAGTGTTTCACCACTGATACTGGGTACAGACACAGTCGTACTGTACCACTAAAAAATAGTAAACAAAATTCAGAAACATTGTTCTTGGTGCACATCAACCCATCAGCGCTCAACGTTCACGCCCTCTCATCTCGTCTCCTGTCCCCTCTCCAGAGGACATCGTGTGTGCATTGAGAGATGTGAACGGCAGGAGACACCCATCAGCAGCTCAGAGCAGACAGCTCAAACACACCTTGCCGACAGTGTCTGTCGTGCTGGAGCTCATGTCGTCACAGGTAACTCCCACTGAAAGGAATCTATCCCACAGTTCACACAATAGTCCTGTTTGCCTGGTTATCCTCAAAGATCATTCAATTCACTGACCATCGATCTTTAGTCCTTGATGGATTCTTGTAGTCTAACAAATGTCGTTTGGCTTGTTGTTGGATTAGCCCCTGATGGTTACATTAGGATTTAGTATTGACACTGTACACCATCTGAATTGTGCAGTACTAATTTTTCTCCTAACTCACTTGGTCGTCCAATCGAACCCTTCTCTATTGACTGAGTCTAACTCTTTTCACAGGTCTTTCGATCTCGAATTGTTACGGATGAGTTTCTGGCTCAACTTGGATTGCTTCTCGTAAGTGCACTTATCACAACCAAGTGTTATCTGTCTCCACTCAGCTCGCGTACCTCTGTGAAGCATTTTGAATATAAGCTTTTGGACATATTCAAACATGGGCCGACTTCCCAGCAAGTGTAAGCTGTTGAGAAAATTATAGCAGTATAAAGAGATTCCCTAGTTTCCAAGGCAGACCTGTAACATTTTACAGGGATACTAATAGAAAATAGTATCTTAAAGACCCATAGTGTCCATTAGTTGCAGCACAGTTAAAGTACCACAGGTTTTTCATTGACGTAACATTTCTACTCTTTCTCTCAGAACTATGTCACCTCCATAGAGTCCAATGAAACAAACCTGGCTGCTGCTGTGGGTGAGTTGCTTTTAAACTGCTTTAACAATAACATGCATCAGGTGCTTATGCAACTGTGCAAGTGTATCCACATTATTCAATAAGGGGGTGAACATTATGATTTTTTCAACAAACCTCACAGTCTGCACAATTACTTCATTCAGAAACAAACTAAAGTGAGTCGTCGATAACGCTGTTATTTTTCTGCCTGAGCCAATGAGAGTGTTGGTTCTCTTCTACCTGGAAGCAAAGAGTGGGGTATCAGATGTGAAATTTAATGTTAAATGTGTTGTGAGTACAGGGTGAGCCACTGTATATACACTTGAACTGCCGGTTCGTGAATAAAAACGCCCGCATGTGGGTAAAGACGGTTCAGTTTCTGGCCGAGAGGATTCAGAGGAGCTGAGTCTAAACTGACTCGATCTCCTCTAGGTGCAGTTTTATGCGAGGAGCTGGTGAAGGCATGTCTGTCCATCGTGTCAGTCCTGAGTCAGCACCACACTCTCATCACTTCACATCAAAGTGCTGTAAGTATGCAAGCAAGCAACGGTGCAGTCAACTTTCTGACTCTATAAATGTTCCAGTGTACATGGATGCATGTCTGTTTGTCTGACTTAGGTTATTTTTTTGCAGCTTGTTTCATAAAGTAATACTTAGAAGGGCATCCCTCCACCAAACAGTCTCCTTATGAAAGCATGTTTACATCCACTCTGCTGCTAACTGCAAACTGCCTCGGGATCTGGTTCCACACCATATTTAATGGGCTCTTCCTACTTGACCCATATTTCTTTACACAGAGGTCTGTTGTGATGTCTCATCAACTTAGTATTTTTCGGAAAAATTGTAATAATTCCCCTGTGAAATCAGGTGATGCTTTAAAAAAAAAAAAAAAAAAAAAAAAAAAAATGTCAGAATGTGGCCAGTCTTTGTCCATTTCCCATGGTAGCTTCTAGTTTGATATCCACTGTGTGTTCCAGTCCACTAAACCTGTCTTAAAGAGGCAAGAGGACAGAGGGTCGACTCCTGGGCTATTAGGCAGGACGCTAATCAACTATTGAACCAGCAGGGTCTCAACAGATCCTGTTTGTCTGTGTGTGCGCATGTGATGGGACGATACGCCTGCGTTTAATGACTATTGACAAATGGAATAAGGGGGAGAAGCAGGAAGCAGACTGGATGGAGGCAGGGAAAAGAAAATGAGGAACCGAGGGAAAGGAGCAAAGAGTTGTTCTGCTGCGACTGAAAGTCAATAACACAGGAAGACATTTTAATTACCATCAGCCAGCCTAGATTAATTGTTATTGCCCGCTGGTCAGGGAGACGCAGTCGGCGGGTCTGAATGTGTCTGAATTAAGTTTGTTTTGCCCACCGAGACAACTGCTGTGCGACTGAACTGCTTCAACACAAAATATATTTCAGGTTGGTTTCAGTCATGGACCTGATTTTATTGCACTAAATGTGCAGTCAGCGTCTAAAGGTGGTTCATTACGTTTTGGGGTATGTTTACATATGTAGTGAGTCACACCCAAGGATGAGAGAGAACTCATTCCTGACTAAGGTTTTATATATATATCACCAAACTGATAAAGTCAGTTTAATAACTTGTGTATTTTGATCGAAGAAGTTGTTACTTTGGCAAACCCAGTAAACCACCATTTTCGTTTCAACTTAGTCTGACAACAGTTCTGTTGGAAAGGAAAGGCCAACAGATATTTTGAGCATCATTATAAACTTCTGTCTACAGAGGCTGTTTGCTAACAATACAATCTTGTTAAATTAATGATATACAGTAGCTCCAGCACAGCAGGTACTGTATATTAACGACCGCGTAGTTGGATGCGCTGCCTATCAGCTGCGTACACATGAGGTTTGTTTACCAGCACCGTATTTCAGAAGACCACCTGTTGCCTCTGATTTGCAAAAAAATAAAATAAAATAACAAGAGCATAACAATATTGCATCTTTCCCCGTCCTGTGAGAATACAGATGAAAAAGCGTCATACTATTTTTGTAGTGGCTGCAAAGCAAATTGTATGAAATTCATCGGCGGCTGCAAATACGGTGGAAGGTATTTTTTTTTGCCCCACTGTACAGAAGCAGATGGATTACTTTGCTAGAGCGCAAAATCTGAAAACAGTGGCAGAGGAACACACCCCATCCGGGCTTTTGATGCTTGTGATATTAATGCAAGGACTATTAAGTGGTGCATCACATCCTTTGTACTTTTCTTTCTCTGGCTTTCAATGTAATGACCTCACACACACTCACTCAGCATTAGTGTTGTTTCTATGGTAATATTGGTAATCATGCAAATTCATGCAATACAGATTCGTGCCTAAATAAAGGCTTAGACGGTTGCGGAAGTACATGGCGTGTGTGAGAGTGTGTGGGCGCTTGCGTGCGGGTGAGATGAAAGAAAGCACTCAACAGTGTATTTCCATAGTAATTTGATCTTCTGTGACAGTGGTCTATGGTCGATGGCCACTGAATTAATACAGAACAGCGTCTTCTATTCAGTCTCATCTAAATATGTCCACTTTTAGATTTGCTGTATAACAAGTAGGATTTCAGAGGGCCCAGTTTGCGTTTACTTCCTCTTACCCTGAACTCAAAGGACATGGGATTGAATTTAAATTTTTGCAAATAATCAAACCAAGTTTATATACCAAAATTGGATCAAAGAGTATATTATATAAAGTCACAATTCATTCAGCCTGATTCAGCTGGGAGTGGCAATGAAATGTGGTCTGGTCTCTGTCAAAGAGAAGGTGCGGAAGCTAATCCAAATAAATGTGTTGTTTTGTGTTTTTACTGAGCTATAGTCAGTGGGCTTCTGTTTGCTCAAAGCTCCTCTGGTAACAAGACATTCCTTATGGAGCTGCTTCAGATAATCCTCATTTTTAGGATCTGTGTTGTTGAGGCTCTCCAGAGGTCATGCCACACAAACTCTACTCCACTTCTGCCGGTTGATTTTCTTAGTTTGTCCATGTTTATGCTCATGTTCCTGCCTGCACCCCCTGAATTATACCGAGCGCCGACTGGCGCACGGCCACTCTGACATTATCCCGTATGATGCCTCGCAAATTGATTTTCCCCTCCATGATGGCGAGCTGTCTAGGCCCGGAGGCAACCAGGCTGCAGCTTTCTTCCGCCGTCGGGATGACGATTTAATGTTGGTCTGAGCAGTTTATAATTAGTTTCATCCGAGAAGAATAACACTTTGCCAGTCGTGTTGTGGAGTGTCATGGTGCACTTTGGTAAACTTCCGCACTTTGCTTTTGGAGTCAACTTATTCTGACACCGCCTGCTCGGGAGGCTAAATCATCTGCATTCCAACTGTGGACTGATGAATATCTAAATGTTTTGAGATTACTCCGTAACCTCTTCCATCTTTATGCAAATCAACACTCCTCGACTGAAAGTCTTGTGAGAGCTTTTACTTTGTAAGGCACAGTGAGATGATGCTGGCAGTTAGCACAGTGTATTTGCTCATGATTGTAACCTACATGAGGATCTGACTGGTTCACAAACTTTTTATGCAAATGTCGCTCATCAGCCTCTTCCAGAGTATCGCGGTCAAGGACCGATGTGGTGTGGTGCGTTCATTTTTGGTTCTTCTGATTTCTCTAAAGGTTGTGGAAGCCATCCTGCCTCCTCTGATCACACTGGCTTTCAGCAGAAACGGTAAGAGTTGTGGTGAGACGTTTTGAGGAGTGGAAAGAGAGAGAGAGAGAGGGTGGAGACCGAAGGGATATGGAAATACAAGTAAATGTCAGAGTACGAATATGGATGAGCAGAGCAAATAGCAGAGGGGAACAAGTGGCAGAGGCGTTTATAACGATAGATCCAAATGACATTCACCTTTATTCCATGCTGTACTTTGATGTCTCCCTGCTACATTGATATTAGCTTGATGTTAAAATATTCTCTCTTTCTGCTGTGTTCACGTTGCAGTTGAGTGGTCTGTGTTTGTTTTGAGGGAGCTGTCCGAACTCAGTCTGGCCCTGTTGGTCCAGGATGGCGATGGTTCTAAGAATGACGAGGAGACCAAGGAAAAATCAGAGAGCAAAGTGGAAGGAGGAAAGGAAGCAGAGGAAACCAGTGAAGAAAACCCTTCCAGGCAAATTCTAGCCCTCATCGCTGACTCTCTCCTTCCAAGGTTGGCCTGAGTCTTTCTGTTTGTATTCACCGTGACACCCTGGTAGACAGCAGCTTCCGAGCCCTTCATTTTGTACGGATTATGAAAATGTATTATGCAATATTTTTTACAAATGGAACACTCAATATTAAATAATGATGAAGTGAATACACGTTTTTAGATATTTTGCAAAGTGATTTAAAAAAACTGGAACATCAGAAGCTCTTTTATAAATCTATTCAGGTGATCACTCTGGCTCTGTGTTTGGTCAAGTGCATTGCTGCTTTGATTACCCTTGAGATGTGTCTGGAATTTGTCCGAGTTCATCCAGTATGTAGGAATTTGAGTTCATCCAGTTTAATTAAATTGATTGGGCATCGTTTACAAAGGCAAACATCTGTTTATGTCTCAGACTCAATACGGTGCGCTGTCACACTGAGTCAAGGCTTTGAACAGGACAAGGGCATACAACTTTTTCCAAAGAGTTTCGTGTTTCTGAATGCCAATTGACCTCAACGATCAGTAAATGGCAATCGTGGGAACCAGCGGGACTCTGCAAGATATTCGGAAACCCAGTGGTCACTCCAGCAGGGCCTCAGATGTATTTGCAGAGATGAAAATAAAGACGACCAAGTCAGCCAAGCTCCATCAATCAGGCCTTAATTGTAGAAAAGCTAGACTGAAACCACTTGAAGTGAAAAACATCCCACGCGCAGTTGGCCAAATGGACTCTGAGAACGTGATTTGTGGCTGGTGGTAATAAGCTGTGGACGCATTAAGAAGCAGAAGTGGTGAATGCCATGCCATTAATGCTGCAGCATTGTGATGATCAAGCGGTGTCCCAAGGACGTGGCGAGACAGTGAAGCTGATTGTACATAAGACAGGATAATCCTGGTGTTAAAACAATTATTCAAATCGCGCCTCAGTCCTTCATAAAAGCAGAACATACAAACTTGTTTTGTTCTTCCACGGACGTGTGGAAAACGAGCATCTGTCTTTATGAGCGTTGACACGCAAAGATCATACAATGCCGTGGACCGCAGAGACAGTCATGCAGGAACAAAAATAGACATTGACACTTGTGGTATTTTTATTTCCACAATACTTAATGTCTTTTATATGAACCCATACAGGCTCTCCCTATGTTCCCATTATTATCCCATTAGTGTTTTACTCTCCCTCCCCATCCGCCCTGCTGAAATGCCATCATTTCTATCAATTTTGTCTTGTGCATCGCTTCTTGTTCACTTTTATTCCCGCCCCCATTTTCCCTCCTCCTTGTCCTCGCCCCTTACCTCTTCTCAAATTCTCGCCTCTGCTCTTCTTCCCACATCTCCCTTCTCTCTCCTCCTCCCATTATGAAGCTGGTTTCCCCCTCCCCCTCCTCTTCTTCTCTCTGCTCTCTCTCTCTCTCTCTCTCTCTCTCTCTCTCTCTCTCTCTCTCTCTCTCTCTCTCTCTCTCTCTCTCTCTCCAGAGCTGTTCCAGTTTGCACCCTCTTACTAATGATCACAACAGTGTATTAATAATTAACAGTAAGAAAGCCAAATGTTGTACTCATCAATGTTTGTGTTTAGGTTTGAATCTCTTCTTCAAGCTGCAGAGCCTGTCCCACTCTACGCACTCAAGCTGCTGGTGTCAGTGACGGAGTACAGCAGGCAGAGCTGCAGGTGCTGTACACAAAGCTGCGTCATGAGTATTATCAACTTCATTTAGTGCTTCATCTATTCATGAATAATGCTGGTCAGGCACTTCTTAAAATCCATGATCCTTCTAGAAGCAGCAGAGTTGATGTGGACATGTTCCATTATTATTCTTCTTTATTTAAAAATCAGCTCTGGTGGTGTTGGAACATTTTGCAGCACAAGCCTGATAAACACACAAATATACGCAGGCCCCTTTCTAGGCTCTCAGTATGTGATGTTTTCATGCCAAGGCCAGTCGCTCCCAGTTCAGCCCTGTGAATCACTAATAACTGCTTCAAATTCAAAACCATGCACTCACACCTGCACACATGTACACACACACACACACATCCCTACCATTTGTACTGATTTATTTACTCACTAAACTCCAGTACAGCGCAAACAGATGTATACAAATAATCATTATTTATTGACATCAGAGATGCACTTTCACTGCTAACAGCAGCATCAGCACGGACACGCCGATGTACAGTGAAAACGCCAATGTTTTCTACATTAGTAATCAGTTTAGTGGCAGGTGTAAGCTGCTGTATCAGCTAAGATGTGAAAAGACTTTGACATATTAGGCAGATATATATCTTGGCACACTAGCTACTCCTGAAGAGCTTTGTGGGGGAAAAAAAAGTGCCTTGAAATATACGACATCCAGGCAAAATTAATTGCTTCTGTTAAGATTCACTGGTGCACAATGCTGAGGTAATTCCAATAAAATATGTCCTAAGGACACAGCCTTCTGACTCCAAGGTAAAAATGTAATGTGTTACAGAGAATTGGCTGATCCCCATTCAGGCCATGAGACGCGTTCGTGTGTCTGCGACGTGCGTGCAGAGGTGGAGTGTGTGTGTGTGTGTGTGTGTGTGCGCTTGATCGATGTGTTTGATCGATGTGTTCTGACAGCAGCTGTCAGTAAATCGGGATTCTTTGGTCACCTGTCTTCTCTTTTCAGCTGCTGATGGACACAAAGTGAGGGTGAAAATAAAGGGGCAGTGAGAGACAGATAAAGTGTGAAAAGCAAGTGATGGATGGAGGCTTGACAGAAGGATAGCGAGAGGAAGTAAGAAAGAGAGAGATGTGAGGAGAGACTGAGGCAGCTGAATGGAAGTAAGAGCGGGCGATCGTCCTTTGAGTCACATCATGATCTTATAAATGGACTCGAGTCGCAATCTGGGTTGTGATCTTTGTTCAGTGTAAGGAAATCCAGACTCTGTGAGCATCATTTAAAACCACATTACACTTCTGCTTGTTAAATCCCACGGTTTCTGACGGCACCAAGCATTGTACCACCTGGCTCGTCCTTTTCTGATATCGTGCTTTTATTTCAGTTTACAGCTGTAACTGTTAACCATGTGTTTGTGGCTCCTCTTCCATCCACCCATTTTATCTACTTCAACCATTATAACTAAATAAACCTCTTATCACCGATGCCATACTCTCCATCCGTCCCTCCCAGAGTTCACAGTTCACCCACAGAGGAGAGTAGGCCCCTACTTCTCTTATCAGTTATATTACCTCTTCTCATCTTTGTCCTTCTCTTCCTCCCTCTCTCCTCAGCCCCTCCTTCCTTGACACAAGTAGAGTGATGTGAACTTTTCAAATTGGTGTCAGCACACTTCCCTCTACATCTGTTTTTTCCTCTGACATTATTAACAATATTTCACTCTTTTTTTTTTTTTTTTTTTTGCTCCCTCCCTCGTTCTCTTTCTCCCACATCTCTAATATATTAACATTAGTCCACATTTCTGTCGTTCCCTGTGCCCTCTCTCCACAACTCTCCCTCCATCACTGCGGTTACACAATCAGAAATTAAATTGCCTGGGTCTTGGTTAGATAAGTGTGGCTATGAAGCCAGCCGTGCGGTAATTAGATGGTAAATTGGGGACATTAACGTTGGAAAGGCAGCCTGCTGTCTCTCTATATTATCACAGCCCAGACACACCTTCAAACAATTGCATTTACTCTGACCTTTAGCCAACGAACCTCGAGCGTGCGCATGCGTGGCCACGTGTATGCCTTAATGTCCTCATACTTTATCTGTCAGTTGGATATGGATGTGGCCTTTTTTCACACATTTCGATATAAACATAGTATGTTTTTTTTTTTTATTTTGTCATGGTTTACTCTGCTTGGATATTGTGTTGGAATTGTTGGAAGACTATCTACTGTATCCTAAGCCTTCCTAACTCTTGCCTGTGTCTTTTCTTTCTTCATTAGTTAGTAACGTGGCACAGACTGTTACATCATGAAATTGCTCTGATTTTCTCTTGATACCATTCAGTCATTAGACACCAAGGTGCTCATTTTCACATGATAAACACGTCATTACATATATCAGTCTTTTTTCTGTGTTGCAAATAAAGAAAATATTATTTAGATGATCAAAATCAGAAATGTGGCATCATGCTTTTGAAAATGGCTGAATGTGACCTCCCTCTGGTAAAATACAACCTCATCGTTTTTACCACATTTGGTGTAACTAAAGCTTGCACTTGAGCGTATTGAGGTTTCACGCTGCCCTTTGAAAACCATCGGGATACAGTTTGGGATCTATTACTGTTTAATTGGCAACAGCAATATCTGACTGCAGTGGAGCACGGGTTAATCAGGCTTTATGCTATTATGCTCTCTATTATAGAGCTGGTGATGTATGACTAATACAGTGAGGGTCATCCTCTGTGTGTGTGTGTGTGTTATGTTGGGTTCTGTTCTGTGTCTGGTGTTGTGCACACTGTCTATTGATGTATGGCTGGTAGCCGGACAATGGTCCACTTCATCATGTCATGCTGGCCTGGCCTGTCCTCTCATGTCTCAGCCTGTCACCCTCCTAATGGGAGTTCATCCATCATATTTGTAAACACGTACGTACACACACACTCACAAGCGCACAGTCACCAACACACACACACACACACACACACACACACACACACACAGAGGCCTTCATACAGACCTAGAGTACTGAGCAAAATATAAAGTACCTGCTTAATCTCTGCATTCATTAAGTGATAAAATGAAGAACCTCCACGACCAATGGTGTTCTAAGTCAAATGATCACTTTGAGCAGATGAGATGAAGGATCAGATGCCGTCGTGAACCTCTCTGCACTGTTCTCGTTCTGCTGCCTTGTGGTAAACTGCAGATAAAATCTGGACCCAATTCTCCTGAATTTAGGTCATGTCTGAAAAACAGCCGAACAAGACATGTTCGCGGTAACAGACTTGTCAAAGTGCGCAGCAAATCCCCCGGTCTAACACTCGAACCGCGCTGTCTCCTAGTTTCATCAAATTACTGTTATAACTCAGGAGCTAAAGTGAGATACATGATCCCTGAGAAGAGTGAAGCAGCCTGCTCTTGTCCATTAAGTTTCTATTGCAAGTGCTGACTGTGAGCTGAGCAGTTGTATTCATGTGGGGAATATTTCAGCACATGCTTAGTTAGTAAAAAGCATCTTGAACTGAAGCAAACAAACTTTGATTCAACAAAGTTGAAGATATAATCAAAATAATGTTTTCTTATATGTTCCAAAAGTCTAAATGTTGAGGGAACTTAACATTAACAGAATAAAATCAGAGGTGAACACCACCTGTTTCTAGGTATAAGCAGCTATGAGAAAAAAAACAGTTCACTGGAATTTCACTCCTTATCCAAAATCTGAGACCAGTCTCATTCTGAAAGCAAACCTCTTTGAAAAGCAGATGAAACCATCGATATACAGTCAGCCCCTGTCAATCATTTCCTCTTCCACAGAAGAGATGATTGTCTTAGTCTGTGTGGTCCCTTCTTCAGAAGTTCTCTGGTGCGTGTGAACGTGAGCATAACTTCAATCATGCTCCACCTTCCTCATTTTATTTTGACACACAGCCTTAAAATTATGACTCCATTCTTGAAATCTGAGAATGTGGCCCTTATACCCAGTTGTAATAAAGTAGGGAATTCACTTCTTGAAGGAAAATAATTATTAAAGCTGTAAAAAAAAAAGTCAAAAGCTACTGAAAATTGTTAGGGTTGTTAAGTCCCTTCTCAGTTAACATGAACTATGGTTCTGATTGGTCCCATTTCGTTCCATCCCAAAAGAGCAGCCTCGTGATGAAACCCGATGTTGAATCGGCTGGTTTAAAGGTGGCCTCCGCGAATGGTCTGACGCCTGTCAGACAATCTATAAATCATAGTTAGAGTGAGGACGTATTTTTAACTCGGTGGTCAGGCTTTGTTGCCTTTGGTATATTAACACCTGTCTGACTCCAGGCAGCTTTGTTCCCACTGCAGTGAACGCTGCCTTCTACTTCCAATACACACGGTGTGTGTGTGTGTGTGTGTGTGGACACTCAAGCACCGAGCAGTTGGTTGTGAACCTCAATCAGAAAGAGAACAGACTGTCATTTCTAATACACTGCTGACATTCACATCTCTTTCTCTTCCTCGCTCTCTTTCTCTCTCTGCAGTTTTTAAGTTTACTTTTCTCTCTCAGTCCCCCCCTTCCCCATTTGTTTACCACCTCCTCTCTCTGCCCTCTATTCCATGTCCAAATCCTCTCCTCGACCACTCCACCACTTTTCTCCTCATCACCCAATGTAATCTTCTCTTACCTGATCTCCCCCCCTTAAATCTCATCTCCTCTACCCGTGTCCTTGCCTCGCTCCGTCCTCACCGCGTCTCACTTCATCTGCTCTCATCATGTCTCCACTCGCCGCCTCGACTCTCTCGCCAATCCCACTGGTACCAGACGGGAGTCATTGTAGCGGAACTACAACCATAATGAAGATGAAACCTCCCAGCGTGTGTGCATGTGCGCGGTGCAGTGAATTGCCGCTAAATTAAATTAATTCCTCTCATCCACTCTGCATTTTCTCTCTCCCTTTTAGGTTGATCAAACGCAGTCGGGTGCTACCAGCAGTTTTTCAGCTCATTATGGTAAGAAACCAATCTCAATAAATCAGTTAATCAATTAGTCTCCATTCAAACGATCAGTAAATCACTCGGCCATTCAGTCACTCTGCAAACCAAACCCAGTTATCACAATCTGCATCATTCGTGTCTGCTTTGTTTTGCTACAGCCCCTTCCTCCTCTTACTCTCGCCGACGCCGATTATGTAAATGAGTCCGCGTGGCGTTGACCTATTAGAGGGCTTGTGTAATTGACTGGCAGGTCAGCAATAGAGAGGTAGAAGGGTTGATAGAGTGGGAATGTGGACTTCACTATTCAGAGTGCACACACACGCACCGGAACTCCCCAGCACTTGTCTGTTATCAGTGAAGCATAACAACGTTTCCAGCAGACAATTTATTTCACCTGACCCTCTTTGCATACACGCACAATCTAATGTAGCGGCCGACCAGCACCACGCAATCTATTTTCAGAAAACCAAAACACTTGTGCAGCAACAAACATCCTGTCCTTAACACACACACAGAAAAATGTGCTTACACGCTCTCACTTAATAATCAGTGTTCTGCACGGCTGCCCGTCCAGCCCTGACTAGCTGATGCAGAATGTTAAACACGGTTATCCAGCGGCCTGATTAACTTTCCCCCTGATTGTTTGGCCCTGTCTGAAGCAGTCACGTCAGGATCCATTAGTGCTGTCTGTGTTTGGAGCACGTGGATTGATTTATGCTGCCTGAAACACTCTGATCTGGATTGATTGCGCCGTCACTGGTGATCACACTTGTCACGGGGAAACTCACCTAAACGTATTTGTCTAGATGATGAAGTAGTTCTGCTTCAGACATTAAAGGGCCTCGGGAAGCCAGTTAGACCCGGCCTCTTAATTGGTTGGCCGCTGCACCCGGAGAAGGCGGACTGTTCAAATACTTTCGCAAATGTCGCCTCACTTAAACCTAACTGTAAGCACACCCCTTAAGGCTACCACGCCGTAATGCTCCAAGTCGAGGGGCAGGACATCAAGTCATTATGTTAAACATCATTTTACTTTGTCATTCTTTGTTGTTCTGTGCCGGGCGTTCTTCTTTCAGTGACGCGCGCGCAGCCTTCCCGTAAAGATCACGATAAATGAGCTTTGTCATTTGTTGGTACTGACGGGCAAGTTGTGCTAGGTGCGGATTGATGTCGTTGTCTTTCAGCCCCAGGCTACAGCGCATGATGAGCGCCAGTCAGGCCTATCATACCGTACACAGATCACACCGATGCGCACAGACCCTGCAGGCAGAGCTGGTGCATCCCGGAGAGGATCAAATAGTGAAATGAGGGCAGGAGAGAGAAGGAGAGGAGAATTAGGAAGGCGAGAAGATTTTTGAGGAGGAGAAAGAGGAGAGGTAAAGGGAGTGAATGAAGGAGAGGCAAATAATTAGGAGTGCGCGCGAGTGGGAAGAAATAGAAGTGCGAGGGAGGTGGAGACAACAGTCTGGCTCCCTGTCACAACTCCTCCCATCCTCTGATGGGTTAATTAACTTACCCTGCAGTTCACTGTAGATCAGTGATGCAAATACATCACAACAGTGTATATACCAGACAGTTCCTCTGTCTGCACCATGTGACCACTTGACCTTGCGCGTGTATTAGCCCTGGGAGAGGAAGCCACATCAACTTATTGACCTGTACTGTGGTTAAACTGACTGCACATCTGCTGACATCGTAGTCTTATTACCCAGTTTGCTGCAATTTTCTCTCTCGTTTTAGGCCAACAGAAGCAACATCAACAGTGGGATGGTCCAAAATGCCGTTGCCTTGCTGTGTAACCTCACTGAAGATGTCGTCTTAGACCTGGAGCCACTCCACCAGCAAGGTTCAGTATGACCCAAAGTTTCTGTTGAGATCAACATGTTTGCATTACTCTCTTACTTAAGTTGGATTATTTGACTGGTTGATATTCAGGTGTGTGTGTGTGTGTGTGTGTGTGTGTGTGTGTGTGTGTGTGTGTGTGTCTTATTACCCAGTTTGCTGCAATTTTCTCTCTCGTTTTAGGCCAACAGAAGCAACATCAACAGTGGGATGGTCCAAAATGCCGTTGCCTTGCTGTGTAACCTCACTGAAGATGTCGTCTTAGACCTGGAGCCACTCCACCAGCAAGGTTTAGTATGACCCAAAGTTTCTGTTGAGATCAACATGTTTGCATTACTCTCTTACTTTAGTTGGATTATTTGACTGGTTGACATTCAGGTGTGTGTGTGTGTGTGTGTGTGTGTGCATGCTGAGTGAGGACATTTTCCAGAAGTGTTCAGGATCATTTGCAGAACAAATGCAAATGATTTGGACGGAACAATAAGCAGCTGGAATGTGGTTTTACAGAATACATCCACTAAATTAAAAATGTTCACAAGACTAAAAATACAAACACTCTCTCTCTCATAATTTAGTTTCTCATTTCGTCTATGTGTTTCTCTGCACCTCTCTTTCCCGTCGCCACCCAAAGAACAGCATAAACCCCTCCTCTCCCTCCATTTCCATTGGGTCAGCAGTACAGCAGTTCAGTAGTCAGCATCATTATCGTCCAATCACCTCTCCTCTCAACACGAAACTGTCAACCCAGCACTAATACTGGCCAGGCAATTAACACTATCTCTCTCTCTCTCTCTCTCTCTCTCTCGCTCACGCTCACTTTTTCTCCTCGCTGCTCATCTCCTCCTCTCTCCTCTCCTCCTCTGTTACCCTTTGCCATATTAACTTGTTCCCATCCTTTTCCTCATCTATCTGGTTTTCTAATCAGCTCACATCTCGCTCCCTTTTCCTCCCCTCCTCTGGCTTCCCTCCATCCTCATTTTTACCTCTCCCCTAGCCTCTATTTTGGGCTCCTCTTCTATCCTCCTCTCCCCTCTCTCCACTCTTTTTGTTGTGGTTCACTCTAGATCGGTGTGGTGATGGCAGAAAGGAGGGAGAGGGAGAGAAGAGGAGAAGGGAGGAAGCATGTATAATTGGCTTTTTAAGGTGTGACAGAAAGTGGAAGGGGAAGGGTGGTGTGTGTGAGCAAGTATTTGTGAGTGTGCGTTGGAAGGCAATGAAATAGAGAGTGAAGATGCACACTGTGCTGGTGTTAATATATATGTGTGTGTATGCTTCTGTGTGTGTGTGTGTGAGAGAGAGAGAGAGAGAGACAGAGGGAAGAGATGACGCTTATAATTGGGTAGATTTGCCTCTGACTGAGATAATACCCCCTGGGGAACGAATACAGAGGGAGTAAAGGGAGAGACACAGAGATAGGGAGGAAGAAGAGAACAAAGAAAGAAAGAGAAGAGAATGGCATGACAGACAAGAAGGAAAGCAAAACGGGAGGTAAAAAGGGCAACACAGAGGAAGGCAGGGAGGTGGGACGGGATGATCGAGGAGAAGAAGTGGAGGATGAAGTTTGTGACAGTTTTGATTGAGGGAGAGGAGGAGTAACTTAATTGGGGATTCAGACACAACCCCCTGAACAAAGTTGATTGCGTAATTCTCCATTTCCATCAGAGTAATGTACAGTGTCCTGGTTATTATCTGGTTATATAATCACATGAAGCCTCGCCTCTCCCAAGAGTGAGTTTGAGACATTTTGTAGGTACGCTGGCATGCAGCCTGCATGATTTAATAGGAACACGAGCACACCTAGAGCGGGTGGAGCAGCCGAACGCTGTTTGCATCCCAAGCAAGCCCTCAGTCCGGGCTTAGGCTCCTCCTGACAGGGTGTCAGTTAATTAAAGCATGTATGTCCTTTTAATTAATTAAAGTCTTGAGGGGCTCTGTGTGTCTTCACAGTCCTTCAAGGTCTTTGAGGTTCCTCATCAGGTTTGATCCATCACCGATCTGTGTTATTGCTCCTGACCTCCTGTGAGAAGCTCAGAGGAGTTTCTTGGTTAATTGCTTCTGCGCCGTCGTTTCTATTCATAAATTGCCATTTGAAATCGCGCTCAGGTTATTTCCCGAAGGTGTTTCAAAGTTCCATAATGATTCTTCCACACCGTGTCCATATGTGTCCAATCAATAAGAAGCCCTCTGGCATCATTTATACCACAGCGATCTTCTATACTAATGTTTTTTAATAATTGGAAGCATCCAGTGTGAATCCACAGAATAACAATCGATCGATCAATAATGTCAGATTAAATGTTCTACTTTTTGTCTCCAGTTTATTGATTCA
Source organism: Pseudorhombus dupliciocellatus (assembly GCA_016785235.1). Classification (NCBI taxonomy): domain Eukaryota; kingdom Metazoa; phylum Chordata; class Actinopteri; order Pleuronectiformes; family Paralichthyidae; genus Pseudorhombus; species Pseudorhombus dupliciocellatus. Next base: position 7,801,514 of record JAFBJW010000280.1, read on the forward strand.
ATGGTTTCCATGGATACTCTGAACACATAAGATATAAGAAAACCATCCCAATGTGAAAACTCAGTCTTATATATCAAATGTGTATTCATGGTTTGTATACTCACTTTCACCATTAATTATTCACTTCAATGGCCCCAAACAATTAAGGGTTTCTGGGTACTTTCTGCCACCAAACTTCATACAAACTATTTTAATTGAGCCTTTTATATTAACCAAAGCAACATCCATTATTTATTGACACTACATTAGGGTTAAATCGAGGTTGTGCCTCTTCACAAAACTTTTCTTTGAACTACTTGATTTGACTGTAATGCTCTGAGCCAACCCTCATCATCCTCTGCAGCAGAGAGCATTTTACAGTGGTTTATAAATAGATGATATTGCAAAGCATTGTGAAATGTCTATTTTTAACCTAGTTAAAATATAATCTCCAAAATAGGACAGGCCTCAGTAGTTTCCAATCACTCACCTGTCAGTGGAAGAAATATTCATAATTACATCATGCACAAGAAAACATCTCACACCGGGTGTGCTGATGCTTGATTTATGCAGCTACCTTAGAACGATGCAACGGGCTCCTCAGCCAAACGCATTAAAGTAAGGCTGCAGAGAAACGTTCTCATCACATCCAGCTGCAGCCTTGGTGTTGGGCCATAACACTCAAGGCAGGACAAGCTGGTGACAATAACAGAAATCCTCTTTAGACCACTTTGTCTCATTTGAGCTCAGCCTCCGCCATCTACGAGGCCCACACACCGCGTCCTTGAGTGTCTCGCTCAGCTTGTTAAAAATATGCCCCTTGTTTCTTGAAGGTTTATCAGACTGTTCAATAGCAGCTTGGTGCTTGTTGAGCATTATTTTCTCAAGAGTAACCACAGTGGTTTGAGGAATGCATAAATGTGCTTTTGTTTAGTCTGTGTGCGGTCGAGGAGGATGAGTGCCGACTTTGCTTTACTGACAAAGCTGATGGAACCACATTTATAGTATTAATATGGAACGAAATGCATCTTCCGCTTTGGTCACTTGAATCTATTGATTCAGTTTGCCAGAAGCTGCTTTCTGTCAAGTGTGTCATGGTGTTAAGAACCAAAATGGTCTTTGGTTGTTCATTTTTAATCATGTATGCAGCCATGTTGTCTTAATGGCTATAATCATGTGTCAATAGATGGCTCGTGTGTTGGAGTCTATTTGATGAAACATTGAGGTTTTTTTTTTGGTCTTTTATTCACGACATGTTGCAGATGGGAAGTATAAGGGTGACAGCTGTGCTCAGCAGACATTAACTGTATGATGCTATCCACATACATTATACATGAGACAAAGTCTATCTGGAGCAGAGTTTACTTCTAAACAGGCCTGCGTTGTCAGATCACATTAACAGAAGAGGGTCTTTGTTTGACTGAACAGTCCAAAGTAGAGCAGCCAGTTTATTTAATTTATGAGGTCGCCTGACAAAGTAACAGTACATCTCACCGACAGAAGTCTGGCCCAGTAGCTTTCTAGTGTCTGTGTTGCACTTCCACTCACAAGAATAAACACACCCAACATCTACATTCTAAATAAAGATCTGTGGGAATAGAAAATAACCTGGCTGTACTTTCCCCAGTGAAGACAGTGAGTCTGTTCATTTGTGACTGAACTCTTATTTTCGGTGAGCGGAAATGGAACTGAACTTAAATCCATGTGTCACGTCAGTGAGCAGAATCCCTCCTGTCTCCGCTTCCAGAGACATGTGGTGAGAGCACCTCAGGGACGATTACCCACCGCAGCTACCTACACACACAGAGACCTGCACAACACACAGTATCTTCTGTACCACGTTAAAATTAATGAGCAGAAGAACGAGGGTTTTCACTTTAGTGAGTGGTATTTATTTATGGCTTAGCAAGAGTAAGCAGCTTTAAAACCTGTTCTACATCGGCTGGTTTTCTAGGGAGAAACAGAGGGAGGTGAAAGATTAAAAAAAAAAAAAAAAAGCAGGACAGAATTTTAGTATATTTTTAGTTGCGCTCTGATGTTGTTGCTTTTGCATGCATTGATATGAATTGATCCCTGTACAGGACAAGTTCTGTTTAAATTGGTACTCTTTAAAGTCCAGTATGTCCTTCTAATGGTGACATCTTCTCCGCCCTCACAGGCCTGATAGAGTTGGTCGTGAATACCTTCTCGGAGGCTGCGGCGGCCTACCTGCACGAAGACCGGCATGCCACAAGGAAGATCGGCCACCTGGGGTTAAAAGCTCTTCTGGAACTGCTTCACAACACACTCAAACAAACATCATACGTCGTCCGCTCGGCACTGAAGGTATCGGCACACAAGCACCTCTCAGTGCAGCATGGATTAGATCAGAAAACAAGAACTAGCCTCTAGCGTGATCTTTGACTGCTTTATGAGGGATTAGGTTTGGTCACTTGCACAAAATAATTTCCAAGAAGCATCAATAAAAACCTGAGATTATAACATTTTATTTACAGATTTCAAACTGAATTGCCCATATTTTTTCATGCCTCTGCAGCAAACCCTGCTGTCAAGGCACATTGATTAATTGCAATATTAATTATTCATTGATATTAATATGAATTATCTTTTGAGAAAATATAGATATTTTACTAAGAACGCCCTCAAGTCACAAACCAATATCCTTGCATATTTATAACTCTGGCTCCTGCATTGCTGCATTCCTTGCAAAGAAATGGCCTCTCTTGTATTTTCGAACATTTCTCCTGATTCGATCCGTTTCAGTTGTTTTGCTGGATCATGTAGTATTGGCTCTTATGGTCTGGTGTATCTCCCACATTGATTCACTACTATTTATCAGTTTCATCTCTGCTGAGCACAGAATCACAAAGTCAGCTCCCTAAAAATGATGTCCTTGTACCATGTCCCTGAAGGCAGGTAGGTGTGTGTGTGTGTCCATTGATGTGTTCAGTGGAGGCTAGCAGGTCTAAGCAACTGCAATATTGAAGTTGCGAACTCAGGAGGAGGCAGATAGGGTCCCGAGTCACTGGGACACACGTGTGCATGTGCACACACACACACACACACACACATACTCGTACTTACAGGCGTGCGTAGAGGGGCCTGTCTGGCTATGTCCCTGCGGCCTCATTATCACCACTGGCTTTGTCCTCAGCTTGCCTCTCTACACACAGATGCACACACACTCACATATGCTCACATACACACACCAGACCCCATCTCCCCATAGTGTGCACCCCAGCCCAACGCATACATATTAATGCTTGGGGGGGGGCTGGGTGGAAGAGAGAGGAGGACAGAAGAGGGAAGCATGGAGAGTTAGCAGAGACAGAGATGGAAAAGGGAGCAAGGCAAACGCCGAGCGGAAATCAATTCTGTGCGAAATGCAAAGCTCATTAAAAAGAAAACTTCTGCCCAAACCAAATTCATTTGGGTAATAAGGCCTGATAAGGGGAGAGGACGTGACTAGACCACTCTCCCCAAACTAGCCCTGTGTTGGTCAAGAGAGAGTGAGAGGGATTATACATATACTTCAGAAAAAAAGAAAAGGCAAGAGAGCATAACGGAGGAGGAGGAGTGACTGGGAGAGAGAGAAAACGTGTGCCAATATTAATCTTATTCCGCTGCTAATTGGTCTGAAGTTCCAGTGGAGCCATGAACTGAAGAAAAATAAGCCATAGTGAGGGACAGAGGGGCTAAAGGGGCAGTGAGGGTGGGGTGAGAATACAAGGAAGTCATGGGAGGACTTCAGTTTTAGTGGCTCATTTTTACAAAGTCTGTTCAGTGTGGGAACGGTGAACCTCAGTTCACTGTTTCTGTTTAGAAGCTGTTGAGCCTCCTTGTTTCCAGCAATGTACCGATGCTGTTGTCTTACACGCCTCTGATTGGTAATGTGCCAGCTCGTCCAGTTCAGTGTAAATACACAGAGGAAGTGACAAATATAGGAAAGAGGCAAATGCGTGTTGTCCTGAACGAGGGTTAGAATAACAGTGTTTGCAGGAAAACGACTTCCTCCCTTGGTCCATCTATCAGCGTGTCTGTCTCAGTCTGTCAGAATCTGTCTTGGCAGGTCTCTGGATCCATCATTATTGACTGTCAAATCTCTATGAATGATTTAACGTCTGTCTGTCTGTGTGTGTGTGTGTGTGCGTGCGTGCGCGCATGCGTGTGTATAGAGCCAGAGGCTATCTTGTCCAGCAGTAGACATGGAGGCAGCAGAGAATGTGCTCCAAGCCAACAGACCCCTGAGCCAACTCAGCACACACCTCATTCACATGGTGAGACCAACACTCAAAGAGGTGTGTGTGTGTTGTAAGTCCTTGTTCATGTGAGTATACATATTTTTCCACATTCTGAGTGAAACTGAATTGTCTCCATGATACAAGTTATAAAAAAAATTACTCAAAAAAGAACTCATGAATTAAAATCCAATCTTTCAGCTGTGATTGAAAGTAATATCTAAAAAAAGGACTCTTCACCAACCACTAATTACACTTTCAAGTGTAATTGTGAGTGTATACTGGGGTCAGCCTAGAAAATAAAGAGTCAAGTCATGAATCCTTGCTGTCTCATGACAGACTGACATGTTCCTCCCAGTCCACAGCCATTTTTACTTTGTGTGTGTGTGTACTGTGTTTATTTTGTTCATTCTGTCAAGAGTAACCCTCAAGGAACTAGAATTGGGCATTCCGCCGCCCAACAGTCCCTTAAATTCAGTGAGGTTGCACCAAAATTTTCATACTCAGATAGTATTACCATAAAAATGCCTACATTTGTGTGTATTCCCTGGGTATTTTTTTTGGAAATATCATAAAATCTCACAGGTGTAAAGAAAGAAGAAATAAAAAAAAGGCTCCCCTTGGTCTGGATCCTTTTAGTAGTTCTTCCTTACTACCAAAAATTCGAACAAACACATGGACAGGGGAGAAAACGTAACCTGCTTGGTGGAGGTAAATACAAATAAGAGTGGTGAGTTGTTGCCACAGCTCGATGAACCTTACAGTCTCACAGCTCCGTTTCAACCCCATCATTCTGTTTGGTGTTACTCATGTTTGCATTCATCCACTGCTTCATTTTTGCCGGGAGAAAAATAAAGCAGTGTTCCTATTGGTTAACATCACAGAGGTGATTAAACCTGTCAAATAAAAGAGTCTGTGTGGCTTTCTGTTTCCCACAAAGGCTTCCATGATGCAGCATCCATTGTTGTCCATGTATCGTGTCAGAAGCCGACACCTTCCAGTTCGGACTGAGCTGTTTTTTTGTGGTGTGATCCCATCCCAACTCAGCTGTTCTCTGAAGTCTGTAATGAAACGAATCAAGCAGCAGATTAGTATTGTTCATGTCCTCCTCCAGCTGCTGACTTTCACCTCATACTTTGCTTTGTTGCTCAAATTTAATTATTCAAGAGGTTTGTTATGAACAGAATCCCCCTACAAAAGCCTACAAACTGAGATGACTGAGATGCAACTGTTCATCTTTCTTCATCATTTTGTGAGTGGGATGAAACAGCAGAATCCTTTTCCAGCCCTGTCACAAGTTGGCATGAGTGGTGTGGGACGTCACCCTGGCCGTTTTTAATCCTAATTTTTTCAGTCTGAACTTGTTTAGAGCATTGCAGTGATTTAGCTGAAGTTTTTTTATTTTACCAATATCAAGGCTGTTAATCTATAGAAAATAGTCTTATAACACCAGAGAAACTGATGCAATCTGAAAACAGGAAGATATGACTGAGTAAATCAAGACTATTCTGCTGAGAGTAACTATTCAAACATCCACACATTCTATACTCTCTCTCTCTCTCTCTCTCTCTCTCTCTCTCTCTCTCATATATACATATATCTGTGTGGGCACTAAAATTCTTTGAACAGTGGTTTCACTACGATCGTGTTAAAATCAAAAGGAGGAATTGATCAGTGGTGATTTCTGTCCCTTTTTACCTAAAAACAACAAATGTGATTTTTCAACTCAGTGGATATTATTGAACGGAATGGAAGGTAACACGCGAAAGACATATGGGTTAGATGATGAAATGACATGTAAAGCTGGAAAGAATCCATTCAAAAGAGAGAGGGTGCTGTGAAGCATCCTGGGAAGTTGAGGACACACAGGAGGGAAGGGAAAAGAAAGGCGAGTGGGAGGAGGAGAGGATGGGGTCCCAAAGGACACAATAGAGGTTTTTACTTCAGCGAGAGTGAGCCGTGTGTGTGTCTGATTGTGGAGGAGAGGAGGGTTAAGGGGGCAGCTGACACCCCCCCCAGCCTCTGCACAGGGCTTCTGCCCCATGGGGTATTATGGAATAGAGAGAGCAGAGGTGTCAATATGAGTCTTACTCATCGGCAAAAGCGGCTCTGTAGAGTAGTGGACCAATTACTGATGCCTGGTGAATTATTATGATTTACTGAGTGCAGGGATGCTTTGCTGCACCGGGTTAGACACAGACTGATCTTATTCACACAGGGGGATCCCAGATGTCTCATTTTTAATATTTACTTCATATGGACTTCAAATACATTTTTTGTATCACTTCTGTGCATTAAAATCTGTCTGTTTTTGTGTACATCAAAGATTTTATATATGGTGGAGAAAGTGAATTACTTTTTATGAATATTATATGGGATGAGTTATTTTGTATAAACAGATTTTCTCTTTGTGTAGTTGTCCACGGAAAACCAAGAAGTGTGGGAGGAATCTGTCCAGTGCCTGTCCATCCTGGCTCAGCTGTACAGTGGAGAGGGTCACGACTGCCTGTCACCTTCGTGCTTGCAAAGCTTCTCACGCGTGCTCAGCACGCACATGCACACCATGACCCCCAAAACACAGCGCACGACCCTGAGGATCATCAAACGGCTGGTGAGGACCGCGCACACAGAGAATGGCACACAAACATAAACATCTGCAAATATATATGTCAACATTAGTTGTGACGTTGGGCTGATACGTCTCTGTACTCAGTGTTCTTAGTACTGGTCAAAACACAACCCTGAAACATGTTTGAGGTAAGAATCTCGTGCCACTGCAGAATGAAAATAGTGGAATAATGGGAACTGACTCAGACACACACAGTCAGGCCTTCTGTGCTGCCGTTCTGAAAATAGAGTGGAGTTTCACCACGGCGTGACTGACAGAGGGAGCAAGACTGAGAGGGAGAAACGGTGTTGGTTCGTATCAGACTGTCACTCTGTGTTTCGAGTGCCTGTCCAATTTTGTCTGATAGTCAAAATGATTTGTAGTAAAGGCCAAAGACGGCTGACTTCTACAGTCTGCTGTGGTGGAGCAGGTGGAGATTCAGCCAGGCATCTATCTCCCATTACAAATAACATTATCTTAACCTTGAAACACAAACAGCATGGACGCTGCAGCAGCAAACTGTCACCAGGAGTCGGCAGGTGTCAGCTCGGAGGCAAGTTCTTGTCCTGATAGACACCATTTAGGCCCCAAATTAAAAAAAAAAAAAAAAAACCCTGTGAGACAGCTGAGGAAACTCAGTTAAATTGAGAGCAGACTCTCAAACCACTTCAGACAAATTGTGCTGGGAGGCACTCGGAACACAAGTTTGGTGTACATACTGTTGCTTTCCAAAGAAAATAAATTCATATTGGAGGATTCCACAGCACAAGATTCACAGTCAGCGCCAGCACTCAGTGGCAGTGTAGAAAGATATGGCTGTGCCATCTGGACAAGTGAGCAACTTGAACACCAAAGACCAGGGTTTGCATCCTTTCTCAGGCCAGCAATTGAGACTTTGGTAGCAGTTCTCTAACCTGAAAACTAGATGCATTGGTTACCTATATGCAACCATGATTCAGTAGCGATGCAGCAAATTATTCAGGAATGACATCTTTAAACAGGTGTGATATCGGATGCCTAGTAATGCAGCTGTTAAGAACAATCCAAGGTTTTGCTGAATCGTACAAGCCAGTGTGAACTGTCAGGCTAGAGGGAGGACAGGCAGGGTTGGAGGGGACAGTCCTGTGAAACTACATCTCAAAATCAATATGACCAAGTTTGGAGAAACGGCAGATTTTTGCTGTCGAAAACGTATGAATAATGTAAAATACATTGGTAATGCTCTGACATGGCTGCAGGGTCATGGAAGAGTAGCTGTGCTTTGGACACAAGGTCAGCTGTCACCCGGAGATCATGTGGTCTGACTTTGTCTGGAGGCTAACTAATATCTGGGGTGTGTGGGTGTGTGTGTATTTTTGATTCCTCTTACCAATTACATCGAGCCACCTGAACCACCCACACGCTCGCTCACCCTATCACACACGAGCTCACAAGTTTTTCTCTCCCCCTGTGTACTGCCGCAACACTCTTCTTCCACCTCGCCCCCCCCCCCGGAGTCCAGCAGCTAAACATAAAAAATAAAAAAAAAATAAAAACTCCTCTAATCATCTGCTGAATTTAATTTTCCTGAAACTCATTGTCAGTCAGCAGAGAGCAATGTGCAGCTTTGAGAGGAAGCAACAGACATTCCTTATCCGCAGCACACACTTTTTCACAGCCGCACTGTCCCTGAAACACAATGACTCACATATTCTGTCTCAAACGCACACCTACACGCGCAGACGAGTGGCTGCCCTTCAACAAAGGCTTTTTAATTATCTTTCATTGATTTCAGGGCTCTGTTAATCTCAATCAAAGATCCCACTAATAGCTTGGAAACTGTCGAGGAGGAGTGATGGAGAATGAATCGAGCGAAGTAAAATTTACTTTCACTTTTTTTTTTCTCCAGTCACAACTTAGAAAGACTGAAAGCAGAATACTAATTTAATGAAACAGGCTTCAGAGGAAGCTTGTATGGAGCATAGGGTTAATATGTATGTTACAGCAGACCTCTCAGTCTCAGTTATGTTTCTGTGTCTGTGTCTGGGGTCGGTCAAGTCTCTGGTCTCTGCCTCTGGGCAGTGATCGTGTCCATTTCTCTTGGTTTTGTGTGTAAATGTTGTCACAGACAATGTGGCGACAGGGTTGGGTGAGTGAGGGAAGGCACACTGCTGTTGTGGACATCCTGTCTCTGTGCTTGTTAATCTTTCTCCCTTCTCATCTCCATAGGCAGAAATATATCAGCATAGTCCCAAAAATGTCAAAGCAGACGTCCAATTATTGTGACCTGTCCCATGTTTGTGCTGCAGACGTGAACGTGTCCCACAGTTATAGTGATTCATGTTTCTGCTAGGTGCTCAACCAAACTCACCTCTTGACAGGTGGCATGAACTAAACTGAAGATACATTGTTATGTGTATTATTAATAATAATAACACTGTGTTTTCTGTCTCAGACAGACAACCATTCATTTAGATCAGACCAGTTAACCTGACATGCATGAATGTACCACTCTCTGTGTCTGTTGTCCGGAGCACTCAGACCACAATGACAGGAATCCTGACGGTCCATCTGTTGGTCAGTATTTCAGAGTTCCGTGTTACAATCAGGTGCTGATACAGTAGAAAGCAAGAATCAAAGAGATGGACAGTGAGGGTGGAGATGGGATGATAAGAAAAGGTGCGTGTGTGCATCGGTGTGTTCAAAAGAGAGTGAGGGGAGCATCACTGGCCCTTACTTCGTTGCCTAGCAACAACCATGCTGTGTCACCACTGAGACAGAGGTGATGATACCACTGGAGATCAGAGAAAACACATTCAAAAGACACTGGCACACACACACGCACTTACATGCACACACACACATACACACACACAGGCGCTCACATGCACTCCTTAAGCAAACAGATTTCTTACAATATATAACATGTTTTATTGATCCATAGGTTTTATCCCTGTAATATTAAAATTGTATGTGTACTATTACTAGCTGCCAGTTCAAACAGTCGGTGCACTGAGTGTGAACCATTGTGAACACACAGCAGTGGGAGGACCAGGTGTGTTGCCCTGACATCAAGGTGTGAAGAGACATGTCAGGTCAAGTGGAAAGAATGTTTGATAGAGAGCCATGGACTTTTATTGAGAATGTTTTTGCAGCTTCAGCCACAGAATGAGAATAAATAAATGGAACGCCACAGAGAAATGAAGTGCAGGAATAGAAATATATAGAATAGATATAGAAACACAGCCGTAGACCATACATGAAGAGTCATTGAAACGAATGCAGTTTCATTTTCTGAAAGTCATTAGTGAGAAAATCCTCACCGCAGATAAACCATGTAGGATGAACGCAGAGTTGTCTAACTTCACTCTGCACCACAGTGTTGATAAAAAGCTCCGCACACAATGGCCAACTAACACACTATAAAATGTGACAGTAAAAGTCATTTTGTTCTCTCATTAAAAAGGAATAATTCTCAAGTATCCCTGGAGCATTACCACAGGACAAGCAAACAGGTTTAGAACGGACGCTGCTCCAGCATGAACAAAGAGGGACAAATAGCAGTGAGTGTGTGTGCACGTATACGTGTTTGTGCATTCAACTGGATTTTTGGCACATTTGTATTTACATCAATCTCCTTTTGAAATGGTATTGACCAATTACTGGGATGTCACTCAGCGGTTGTTAACGGCAACATGCGGGATGATTGTGTGATGATAAAACAGAGCAGTGTGTCTTATATGTCGTGATCAACACAATTCTGTGCAAATATGAAGATTGTGAATATTGGGGCTGTAATGTCCAACATACCACTGCTGTTCATCATTTGCGATACACTGGTTGCTGCTGCGTGGCTTCCTGCTGAGGTCCTCAGAAGCCTGATTAAAAAAAACATTGTGCGTGTTTGCAGACCATCACGACTGGTTGGTTATTTTGAAAGATGAAAGTAAGACGCATCGGTGATAGGCAGCTCCGTTATATCAGCCACCCCCCTGGTTGGCGAAATCATACAAAGCAACTTGAGGATTAATGTTTTTTGAATCAAAAGCAGTATCGAATTTTGGGCTTGTAAGCTTGCATCATGGCCCAAAGTGGTAAGATTTGTTTTTGTTCGACTACTTAAACGGGCAAAAAGGAAACACCGATTAGGATTACGGGAGATTTTCAGCGTGGTTTTGCAGAATCGCAGGTCATGCTTCACATGTGGTCAGCTTTAAAAGGTCATACCTGATTTGTAGAGTCCTGCGACGGTGGTGCTCTCACCATGTGGTCTGCTGCCATTTCACTACATACTAAGCGACTGTGTTGTTTGTCTCACCTCATTCATTTGCCCTTCCTCTCTCTCCCCATGTCTTCAGGTGCAGACTGCAGACAGACCTGATTGGTTAGAATGTCCGGAAGGGGGGGAGTTAGTGAGTCGACTACAGGATATGACCACGTCGAAGAGGTGAGTGTCTCTGCTGCTTGTCTTTAGCCGTTTTTGATGACGTGAAATCTCTCGGTGTTGTCTTTTGGGTCATTTAATAAAGCTGCCGTTTGTGTGTGTGTGTGTGTGGATGAATGGATGAATCATCTCTGAGTATCTTGGCTGAATGTTTTCCCTCTTTGAGCCAAGGGTTTTGTCACCGTAGCCACTGACCATGCTTTCTTTGATCTGAGACTAGTTTCTCTCTCTCTCACACACACACACAACCCGTCAGATCAATAATAAAGGTATATTGTTGTCCAGCTATAGAGGCCTCTGCTTCCCCCTCCCTCTCTTCTCCTTGGTCTCTTGGTCCCTTTTCTTTTGCCTTTTTGTCACCCTAAACCCATTTTAACTCCTCTCTCCACGTCCATTTTCTTTCTATTTTCCTCACCCCCACCCTCTCGTGTTTTCCCTCTACCCTCGTCTCCTCTCTCTCCCCTCTCCCTCTCTGGCACATGAAAGCAGAGATCAGCTCGAGCTTTGAAGTAGCGGAGACTGGCACACTCCCACTGGTTTAGTGGTAGGAGGAGGGGAGCAGAGGTTTTTCGGAGAAAGGGCAGGAGATGAGAGGAGTTATGAGGAGAGAGAGAAGAGGAGAAGAAGGGTGGAGGGGGGAGGGCTGGAGATTGGTATTAATTGAGAGGAGGAGGAGGAGGTGGGCCAGAGAGTGAAGATGGAAGAAAGTGGGAAGGAGAGGGGAGGTCTGGGCTGAGATCCTAACCTAAATGATGTCATTCAGCCTTCACCATGGCAACCTGAGGAATGCTTTTTCAAAACCTCAAGCCTGAACAAGTGTGGAGGGAGGCTGGGAGGGGGTTGGCCGTGAGTCCCAAAACCCGATCCCGAATTTATTGTTGCAGTCAGTCACCGTCAGCGGTGTTGAGCACTAATGTGCGCTCAGGCTGCAGAGCCTCAATTACTGAAGCCTTTTACCAGAGTGCATGATTACTCTAAATCTGCAGAAATATCCTGAGCTGCAACACCGTGGTGATCTGCTGGGTCTTTGAAATATAAATTGTCTCGCAACATGTCTCCCCTGTGATTTCCGAACCATAAAGTATGATGTGCTGTATTTCGAGCCTGAAGAGAAGTGTTGATGGTCTGAGAGGCCGAGGGAACATGGAATCCCACTGTTTCCACTGTCTTCTGGTAGCTGCTGGTTTTCACTGTGGAAGTTTCATCAGTGACCAAGCTACATTTTGGGCTGAAGCCTTATGGAGCCAATTGATTTCTTGCTTTATTTTTCTTTCAAATCCACAAACCTTCAAGGAGTTCTGAGGCCTCTGGGAGCGCTATTTAATTAGCTTAATTATGTCAGGTTTGAATGAACTAATGAGAGATAGTGGGTTCATCTGCCGGCTTGGCCCCACAGACACCTGGGCGATCATAGACAGCCGTGAGGGAGTCTGATATTTTTAGTAAACCATAACACATATCTAAAGTAAGTTATAATCCAACCTGTGACATCAAATATGCCCCCCCCCATAGTATGCCCTATATTTCACTTTGTAATATTGTTTGATATGTTTATTTAACTGCTGTATTTTAATGTCTGACTCATCAGCTGCTCTTGGCCAGCAGGGCGCCTCCTCCATTTTGTTTATGGTGTCATGCCCCTAGAGGCCCAGTGCAGTACTGCATGCATTTATCCTGCACACCTGTATGTGTTGGTGTATTTGTTTCAAACCCATCAAGGTGGAGGCCTTTTATATTTTTAAAGCCACTCTGGGCCTGGGCCTGGATTCTTCATGCTCTGTGTGTGTGAGAGAGATTTCATGAGGAGCCTGTTTGTCTATGTTCAACAACACAGTCTACCTACCTACAGTTTGTACATTATGTGACGTTGTTCTAATTTGGGCATAGGAAAGAAGGACGTGTACACAACAATAAAACATCAAATGTTTGGTTCTGTCCCAGGTGTCACGGGGGTGTGGTTCCACTGGCTGCTGAACTCCTGCAGGAGCTCACTGGATCCTAGAAGCTTCTCATCTTCACAGTGGTCCACAGAGCGCAGCTCTTTACCACCACAGCTTCAGTAGATACTGATGATAACCCAGTTATTACACAGTTCACTTCTTCAAATAGCTTGTCTTCAATAAACCCTTTTAGTAGATAGATAGATAGATTTCTGTTCTTTCGAGAGGACTAAACAACCTTGAATATGAACGATTTTGATAAGTTAACTATTTAGATATCAGGTGTGATGTATTCATCACACCTCTGGTCCACAAAGCCTTGATTTAAACCGTACCCTGCATCGCTGGTTTGGTTCTGTGCCCTGCGAGGCACGAGTGTATCTGTCCGCGTGCTACCAGAGCGTTCACTCAACTCTACATGACTCTAATTACATTCACAAATTGGATCAATGACAGTAATAAATATTGCCCTGTCACGGTAATAATTAGACAGCTCAATCAACGCATCCATCCAGTGTCCGTCACACTGCAGAGGATTACAGCGAGGGTGTTAATTCGGCCTGTCAAGGCATCACAGCTCCAGCCTCTGGGTTCGCCTGGCCTCAGCCACTCAGTATTGGAGGCAGAGCGTCTGAGGCTGTAGCTGTAGCCGAATTTCAACCGCCACCAGCTTTCCTCCCTCCCTGTGTGCATCCCGCACGGAGACCGGTTGTGATCAGGAGATAAGATACCACAGAAATGAAGCAAGCTGACAACAGGGAGCAGAGCTGCCAATGCAGAGACTGAGGGAGTTCTCAGCAAGGAACCGGTCAGACGACTTTATGTTCCTGTGAAACCAGGTCATGGATGGGTCTGTTGCCTAACATGACATGTATTTGATTTCTGATGCAGCAACAAGAGTCTTTGAGAAGACAGGAGTCCCAGCAGTGGAGGCCTCACCCTCCTCCAGACGCTGGAGCTGCTCTGTTCGACTCATTAATTATACTTTCGGTCTACAGCATAAGTTTCCTCCATATGTGCCAGATAATTGTCTTGTAGTTGTCGTTCTGCAGCTTGATTTCCACCAGGATGTTTTTGATCCGCCAGCTCTCAATCAAACTGCACAGAAAAATGTAGAGGGGCATGTTGTAGTTCCAGCACACTGCCAGGGGGCTACTCTTTAACATGGTTCAGCGCCAGGCAACACGGGGAAATGAAGCATTGCTCTTTTCTATATTCTATGTTATTGTTATTGTAAGAATACAAAGCTGGTTGTATATGAGTTTAAGATAACACTAGGAAATGTGTGTCCTCTAGGTGACACCACGTCCTCGGAGAACACCCATAACCGTGGACACGGTCGTGGTCACCACTGGCAAAGCTTTTAGTACTTCACTCCGGGCTCTAATTTCATATGCAAATCTGCCTAATCTCTAGAAAGCTGCAGCGAACAACTAAGATCATCCACTAAGTTTAACTGACTGAAATTGAGGACACAGGCTCATGCAGGGGACAGTGAGCTGAACTGATTTTCTGGCAAACAGCAGGTGGATGTGGACGTTTGTTTTCCACACCCTGCCACCAAGCTGTTTGTTGGGAAAAACTCAGGGTGCATTTAATGATGTTATCCTGTTTTCATTGTTTGATTTAAGTTGTTTATTTAACACTGTCTTGTTGATTCACTTTATGTTTTCTGGACCAATCACCAGCTGTAGTGCTGTGTGCCTTGATGCAATAGTGGATGTCAGATGGTGGAATAGAACACAGTGCACAACAGATTTCCTGATAGCTCAAGGATGTTTTGTTTTCATCTCTGGGTAGTTAAAGCAGAGAGGTGTTGTCCATATTTTTTTAGTTGGTCATCTGACTTTGTCAAAATTAAAAAGGAAACATATGACCCATTGCATGTCTACGATAACCCATGAGCTCTGATGTTGACTCACTTAGGATTTACTCGACGGATCGGTAGAAATGTTTTACCTCATATTGCCATACTCCTGGATTTAGGGTGTAGTTGAAATGAGACGTGGAGGCGTCCAGGTGAAATGACAGTCCATTTTATTGTTTCAGAACACAGCAGGCTACAGCAACCAGCTCCTCCCACTACCCCTCCCCTTAGTAACAGCAGACCAGTAAAAGCCCTCCTCCACCCCTCCAGCTTTAGTCAGCTACACCCCCTTTGGAACAGCAGAGACACGTCAGTGTCCACCTTTAAAGCAAGAAAATAGCTTGATATTTGGACCATGATTTCCAATTCATGTTTTTTATACAAAAGCTACACAATGTTACACTTGATCATCAGAATACAATTCAACTGATTAACTTTAGTGTTTGGACACCATTTAAAATGCGATCAGATTCTTTACTTTAATGGAGCATTACCACTAAAAAAACTCAACACTATCAGACTTAAAATACAAGGGACTGCAAAAACAAGAGATGAGTATCATAATTCAGAAAAATGAAAAAAGCAAACTAGAATCAGTTTGTACAATTACAGACTTGTGGAAAATAATAAAGTAAAACAAGTGAAAGAAGTAAAAATGAAAAAAAAATACGTAAAAAGGGTTTTTTTCAAAATCAAATTGTTGAGATCAGAATCCATGTGTCATGTCACGATTTGATGTCAGCCCCTGTCAGGCTGAGAGACCAGAACAGAACCGCACTTAAATCTTGTTTGTCCCAATGGAGTTCCCATAGACAGGAAACTCTGCTTGCTGTTGTTGAGTCATCTTCAGGCACTTTCTGAAACCCCGCCTCCTCCATGTGGGCGAATCACAATGCAGGTTCATCCAGATCACATGATACAGCTGAGAGAGGAGAGGCGTGAGTGTGACAGACAAGAAGGAATGAGGGGAAAACCAGAGGTGAGAGGAAGGAGACAGAGCGCAGACTTGGTTAAGACCACACACATAGATCAAAACACCCCAGTAACATCACACACACCACATCACACAGCTTTGCAGTTAGGAGCAGTGTGACCATGCAGCAGCCTCGGCGAGTAAATCCACTCTCCTCCCCCCTTAGCCATGTTATCCATACACTAAACCTACCTCCTGTGCCTCCACTTTATCCAGACAGGAAATGATTACCACTCATGTCATCTATAACAGGGCCACCGAGGGACTATAAATATTCTTACCTAGTAGAAAGAGTAGTTTAATTGTTGGTCTTGGTATTTACAGGTCGGTATCAAACCAGGCCAGTTGGTTGGAGTCGCCGGGTGGCAGGCCCTCTATCAGTTCCTGGGCGTGTCCCAGATCAGGCAGCCCCTCAACTGGGGCATAGTCCTGACCTGGGTGGTGGCCTCCACCCAGATCGTGGTCCATCATGGGCTCCATGCCCATCGTGTCAGCGCCGTAACCCCCTGAATGGAAGGAACGGTAGCTTGGGTCTGGGGGAGGAGTGGATGGAGGAGAGGCAGGGGAAGCAGAGCAGTTGTTAGAAGCATGTTAACAAACCAAGCCGTCACACAGTAGTATGATCATTCAACACTACACAGCAACACAGCACACCGCCCTTCCTCTGATCTACTGCTCAGCTCAGTTCAAAAAGGCTTTGAACTCAAGTTAGCTGAACTGGTGGTCTAGCGCACCACGTTCACTTTGGTTCCTCAAACAGAAATAACATCTGCAGTGACCAGGTCATACTCTGACTCATCTACAAGTCTTTTCTTTATTAGTTGGACTGAGAGCCAATTAAAGCTGTGGGAGAGCGCTATAAATTAAAAAGCTAACACAGGCCCCTCAGCTTCTTGAGCAGTATGCAGTCCAAGGTCCTGCTTTGCTGCTAACATCCAGTTGACTGACTGGGACAACTAGGAGCAGCAGTATTGCCTTTTTTAGAGCCACCTGTGTTCTGCTGGGTTCATGGCACCTCACAGGACAGTGTTAGCCAGCACACAAAGGCAACGGCTGTTTGGTCATTTAATGTCTCTTTATGTTTCTGACATCCCTGACTTGTGCCTCGTGTTAGAGCGACCCCAGCCAAGGGAGAGACGACTTACCTTCCTGTCTGTAGCCCAAATGCTCTCCCTGTGCTCCGATGTCCAAACCCAGGTCTCCAGTCTACAGAGCAACAGACAACAGACATAGAAAAGATGACCAGGAGGGAACCATTGTAATAGTGCACAGACATTCCTGCACCAAAATTAACTTTTAAATATCTGAGCTTTTTGGGCACAATCATGCTACTTTATAGAGCAAAAGTGTTTATGAGCATCACACCTCGTTCCAGGCCATTGGTTCTGTCCTGAAGAGCGAACTGGTGAGTTCAACAGAGAGGCGTTTCTTGTAGTCCTGGGGTTTGTCCTCAGACATGCGGAACAAAACTGCTGCAGCGTAGGTGGCTGAAGGAAGACAGAGTTTATAGATTAGTCACATTTCTGTGGCATGGCCAAAATACGCTCGTTATAAATACAGAAATAATAAAGCCATCATAGCAACAACTGCCATGAATGCTGCACAGTTATTGCAGTAAGTGCCATTTTATACAAACATAACCAGTCATTTCTCAGTTAGCCTCACTCTTCTGTGGAGTTCAAGAGTAGCCATTATGTGAATGACTGCAGTATGTAAATGTATTGTTCACTTACCAACTCCTTCGTTGCGGCTGTGCAGGAGCTCTGTGAGCGGGGCTGTGGCTCCCTCTGCCTCGATGGCCTCAGCAGCCTCTTTGTCCTGAGCCAGCTCGCACAGAACGCCTGCTGCTACACGCTGGATGTTCTCAATGGGAGAATACAGCAGCTGCAAATAAATTCAGACAGGGTGCTCAGCAAAACTCAGG
Organism: Pseudorhombus dupliciocellatus; assembly: GCA_016785235.1. Taxonomy (NCBI): domain Eukaryota; kingdom Metazoa; phylum Chordata; class Actinopteri; order Pleuronectiformes; family Paralichthyidae; genus Pseudorhombus; species Pseudorhombus dupliciocellatus. The sequence continues at coordinate 7,819,466 of JAFBJW010000280.1, forward strand.
CTGCTGCAGACCTTGTGTTCAAGATGCAACAATGCGTGTGATGACACAGCAGATAGCTCAAGAAACTGTTTACTGACCATGGAAGAATTCTTGATTTTTACAACAATCCCAATGTTACAAATATTTCAACTATTTTACAACATCTGTGTGTGAATACAGCTTGCATGTACCTGTACAAAGAGTGGAATGGTGTTTAGTCCTCTGATGACTATTCTGTTGTGGACGTCTCTGGCCAGGATGTGCAGAGCTCCTGTGCAGCCCTCCACTATCTCCTCCATACGAACTCCCTCCTATAACACAACAAGTCAAACACTTTGATGAGACATGGCAGCGCTAGATTGTGTTCCAATATGCCATGCTGATTTAATTATGGACGTGTGTATTTGTGTGAGCTCTCACCACAAACTGCTGCTGCGTGCCTCCCATGCTGGTGCGTCTCTGTGTGTCTTGGTGTGCTCTGACCAGCAGCTGAACCAGTCTGGGGATGGCGCCCTGCTCCCTCAGAGGAGCGTGGTTTGCAGGGCACAGAGCCAGATTACGGATCAGACCGACTGTCGCCTGATGGAGAAACATTCACATTGTAGTTATTTAAGTGCTATTTCAATGCCAACTTTGGGTAGTTAACGTTACAGCTGATCAGAACAAAGTGAAATGCTTTTTAATACAGGTTTCTTTTCAAAATATTCTTAGTTGCAACATCCTAATTATTTATTCCCTGTGACAGACCAGAAGGGAAAGAATTTGTCTTGACCAATACTGATTTGAGTCTAACAGCATATATTTTAGATTTGTCACTCGGGTGCATTTTTCAGTCTCTCCATTGGACTTGTCACAAAACGAGCAGAGATTTCCAACTTACAGCAGAAAGGCAGTGCCTTTATACAGTACAAAACATTCAACCCTGAGAGGCCCAAAGGAGATCTGCTGCCAACATGGGTCAGTAGCCAGCTCCACTACAATGCTGTGCTTTTAAAGCCAGGTTTGGCCCATTATTTTGGCTTGAATGTTTGGTTAAGTGTAAAATGCTTCAGTGCACTAAAAGTACAGCCAAATAACTGCCTGACAGTACGAAGAACAGCTTATGTGGCAGACTGCTGCTGGCAAGTCTGTGCGCGTCTGTGTGTGTACCTTAATGAGTGGCCAGTGTGACGGCGGATGTAGTAATTTGACAACCACAGGCAGACCGTAGTGCAGCCTCACGGCATTCTGTGCCATCTCAGCATCCTGGTGTCGAGATGTGAGGTGACGCAGGGCACAAATTGCTGGCTCTGTGATGTCTTCTCTGTCTCCTGCTCGAAGCACTGTGCGCACCAATGCCTCAATACCTCCAACCTACAGAGAGACACATTAATGACACATCACACATTCAGTCTTACTGTCTCAATCATATTTTTTAATGGAAGTCTTTTCTAAACTTCAGAACAGATTAATTTTACATTGGACTGTACATAAAGTGAACTGTGTGTGAACTCACCTGACAGACCATCATCTTGTTCTTGTAGTTGTTGCAGGTCAGGTTAGACAGAATACCAGCAGCACAGGTCACCACATTAATGTCGTCACTGCCGAGCAGCTGGACCAGTGTTCCCAGCAGACCCTCCATTCCCTCCTGCAGCAACACACAGTTAAATTAACACAGAAGAAAAGACTGGGAAGTTGTGTGTACATGTATCTGCTCAGCATGGCTGCCTGATTCCCCACACAATGAAACTCAACTCCTGTGGAGTTGTTACTGTTGCTACAGCTAACCGTCCTTTCACTGACTTCTGCTTCAGTGTTGGTAAAAGAGTCAGTTCTCGTCACCTGTTTGGTGGCAGCATCTGATAAGTTCCTGAGAGTCCAGAGACAGTTCTGGACCAGTCTCTGGCTGGGATCTGTCAGGTGGAGTCCCAGAGCCTGCATGCCTCCTGGACACAAAGAATAGTTAAGTGTTAGCTTCATCACAAACCAATATACAGTATTTCCTGTTATAGTTGCAAGTTTGAGACATACCAGCTTCTACAATGGCAGGCTTGTTACTGGAGCAGACTGACAGCACTTTGAGAACTCGGCTTGTGGTCCACAGCAGCTTCTCGTAGGTGTAGGTCCTCATGATGTTGACCAATGCCTGAGGGCCACCGCTGGCCAGGATTATCAACTACACAAACAGAGCACATGTGCAACATTAGGCGTTTAAATATTCTCACTGTGGAGAGCTGTTGTCTTTAAGCTTGAAGCTGCTGTCCTTAAAACCTACTACTTACCTTGCTTTCCTGGTTGCCGTAGGCCAGTATCTGGAGACAGTCGGTGGTGATGGCCAGGAACTTGACATTGGTCTTGTTGAGGAGAGCCACCATTTTCTGTAGACCTCCAGCTAGGCGGACAGCCATCTTCGCACCTTCCTGGTGCAGGAGGAGGTTGTGGAGGGTGGTGATGGCATAGAACAGGACAGAGTCCACTGGTGAACTGCAGGACAGACAGATTATTAGATTGCTGAGCCAATGGAAAAGACTACAAAATCTAGAAAAAATAAAGCACATTGCTTCCTGTGCAGATGGGCACAACCAAATTTAATATGAAAAATCCAACTATCTTCCCATCATCCTTTCACATACCCAAGCATTTTGACTAGAGCAGGTATTCCTCCAGACTTGAAGATGGCCAGCAGACCCTCTCTGTGATGGGAAAGGTTGTGCAGTGTTCCCGCAGTACAGCGAGCCGTCTCTACATCGTTTGTGTTCTGCATGGTCCTGACAATAGCAGACACCATCTGTGGGGAGCGCATGATGGCGTGGCGAGAAGCCTCTTTCTTTGAAAGCTGGTGGACCATCACTGCAGCTTTGTTTACTACGACCTGGAGGAGACAGGCACACACGTTGTGAGATGATTTCAGGATAAGACGAGATAAGGGCCAAATCTGAGATATTTTCACAATGACAAGTACCTGGTCCTCATCGTTGAGTAGTTTGGTGAGTTCTGGTATGGCTCTGGTTGCCAATTCAGCATCATCTTGATAATTGATCAGGTTGACCACGGCATGTTTGAGCATTTGCGATGGCTCTGCCAGCCTCTGGACATTGGTGGGGTTTGCTGCATCGAACTGTGTAGAAGGGATCTGCATGCCCTCCTCAAGTGTCTCTGGGAACATCGCTGCACGCACTCGCTGTGCACGTGTCATCGCGTACTGACCATCTATATCTGGAAAAATATGGAGCGCCAGTTATTTTATTATATTGGGTTTTAAATGCCCAAATTACAAGTGCATTGAATAATAGTGAGTAATAACTTACCTTGTACTTGTTCCTGGGAGAAGTTCTGATTGAAGCCCTGCTCCCACTCATACATAACCTGGTTGTCAACATCATCTTCCTCAGGGTTTCCCTTTCCACTGAGAGAGGGAGCAGTTGTGGTGGCACCTGAATGGATGCCTGAGTCCAGGTAGGACTGTTGTTGCCAGTGGCTGACTGCTGCCTTGCGGTCTGGCTCCATGGCCATGTCCAGCTCCATCAGATCAGCTGTATGAGACATGGAGTATTAGGGAGTGTTCATCAAAACATGGAAAAATAGCTTGTGATTTATCAAGGGGAAAACACTCAGGCTCATTAGAATCTTTAAAATAATCACAATTATCTTGAACAGCAGCCATATGTATGGTGTTGAAGAACAGTCTATGGATGAGTGAGATTGTATGTTACATATTTATGTCCAAATTAAATTGTTGTTTAATTGTTTTCCCTGGTGAAGGGAATTTGAAAATGGTGACAGGCAGAATCAAGACATGGAGTAGAATGCAACTCAGAAATGCAGCCAATAGGCAGCTTCTTCCAATGAGCAGAGAATCTATGTGGTTATAATATTAAAGTTCCCAATTCTTGACAAAGAAATTAAATGTTATTCTGGATTAACAGTGCATGTTATTTAAGAGCAGAGAAACAACAGCCTTGAACAACCTCAGAATGCACAGGATCAGGTCTTAAAACTTGACTGCCATTTCTCCTTTTGAGCATAAAGTTTGATTTCACTAAAATCAATAACTAATTCACTTTGCACTGGGATTAGGGGCAGCTTGGAACAGCAGCAAAGTTTAACACACTGCTTACTCTGTGTGTTTGTGTGGTGCAGAGAAATGATTAAACAGAAGCTAGAGTGCAAAAAGGTTGTTTCTGAAAAATATTAACTCACCCTGGGAAGCCATGTTCCGTTCTCAAACCGCGACCAACACAGCTTCCTGATCTGAAACAGAGAAAAGAGGCAATTAGGGCAACTACCCCAGCCACAGCTCGCCTTCAGTCTCTATGCTGTCAATCTACTTTCCTTCCAATCACACATGAGCCATTTTATTTTAAAACACAAAGCGATCACAGCAGAGATTATGGCGGAAACAAGTTTCAAGAGTTTCCTGGGCCTTCTTTCCTTTCCTGCCTCCTCTCTTTCTTGGGTTCCTCCTCTGTTCACACTAGCCATCCAAACAGCAGCTAGCACACAAAGCCCCCATTAAGTTTAGCAGCTAGCTTCTATTTAGGTAAGGAAGGACGGGGGCAGGGCGGGGGAGAAGGCTATACACATTCCTGCACTGGCTTTGAAGCTGAAACCACAGCAGGAAAGTAAACACTAGCAATGGCAGGAGAGAGGCAGTGCAAGGAATAAGGGTTTAAGTCAGAAAAGAGCTTATTTTCAATTCACACTCAGATATGACATGAGAGTAACACACAAAAAACACTAGAAAAGTAACTCAAGTGAGAGAAAGTGGGTCTTTGAGTGGGTCTCTGAGTCAGACATTCTTTAGGCAGACCGATTCAAGAGGATCTCGAGTTACTCAAAGATGAGTCCTCTATGATGAATGTAGAAAAAAAAAACCTTTCAGTCTCAGCATACAAGTTTGGTCTTGTTATAGGAATTAAGAAAAAAAGTTGATTTCTAACTACTTCTACTCGAGAGGGAAAAAAATGACAGAGACAATTTTCCTGGAACTAAAACCCCAGACCTGCCCTCACAGAAGACTTCTACGTAATTTACAATTGTAAATATATACAAGAGCTCCAGGTATTCAAATTGAGAAGTGACTGCACAGATAACCCTGATTTTCACACATGCGCAACACAGTGGGTTGTTTCACTTCACAGATGCAGTCACTACAGGACAAATCTGCATTTGTTCAGGTGACAAACAGGCCAGTTTGGCACAGCTGACAGAGACAGGAAATGACTTTTTAACTCTGCTCTGTAGATCATGTGATTGTATTTACATCACACAGACAGTGGCTCGAGTTTTTGTTTTTCTCATTTTTGCATTGGTTGCATGGTAAGAGGTGTCAACCCCCACACTTGCTCTTGGTGAATCCAGCAGGGAATCCCCACTGTGTTCGCCGCTAACCTCCTCTGGAGAAAATAGGGAGGGGCTGCAGAGTTCAGTGTGTCTGAAGCAGCTTAAGAGATTCACATTCTGAGCAGCCACTTTTTGCCCCAAGGCTCACTGCTGCTGTGTTAGTGCACTGAGGTCAGATGTTGTTAGCGACAGCAGCAACTCTGATGTCTGCATCTGTGAAATAAAAAAAGGTGTGAAAACTGCTTTAAGAAATATTATTTTGTAGGTCAGGTAACTCTGGTCTGCAGAACTGTCACAGTCAGGGTATTATTCCTGTTTTTGCTGCATGTACAATATGTAGTACAATGTAATACAACACACACCTATCCCCAGTATCCCCAGTGAAGTTATATGTAGGGGAACAAGTATATTTCTGATGGATGAATGATAACGTCCCCCCGAGTCAGTGTCTACACATCAGTCAATGACAATTATGACAAAATAATGCCCAACAATGTTACAGCGCATCAGGGAAGTCTATTGTCTTTAAAACAATCTACTTATGGTCTAGTTTCAAATATAACCAAGGCTGTGAATAGGCTGTCTGAATAAGTCATGTGATCAACACGATCAAGAGTCGCCCCTCAGGTCTTCTCACATAGCACATTCTGCATTTCTCCTCAACTTGACAATAACAGAAGTCCAATAGATCGATACGCTTTTCCATGAGCCAGCACAGTGAGGAGGTATAACACAAAATTGATCTACCTCAGATTTGTAAAATTATTGCTCCTCTGAATTGAATGATATAGAAGACTCCTGGATTATATATTAAGTACATTGCTCAAGAGATCCTGTGGAGGGAGGACATACAGTATGGTGATACCATACGGAACGTAGCAGAAACAACTTGTACTGTGTAAAGTATTTACTGACGAGCAAAATGAGGGCAGTTAGAGGTTCTAAAAATTTGTTAAGAAACATTTGGTTAAATTGCCTAGCTCTGCTTCTGTGTATTAACAACATCAACCTATGTTAAATCATCCGACAGCCAGTGAAAATGAGACAACTAATTTAACATGCTGAGAAGTGAATTTGACTTCCAACATAAAAATCTTCTCCATTGGAGTTTTTTTTGAGCATCAGATGTTTCTACATTTCCACCATCTGAGTGATGTCTTATTCAGTGCTCATCATTAGTTTTCTTTACTCAGTTTAAATAGCTTATTGGCGTTTAGCTTTGCTAAACAAGTTTTTTTAGACAAAATTGCAATCGAACACCTGCCTCTAGGTCATCTGATGGCTTCAGTGAGCTGCTAACACCTTGTTTGTGTAATGTGGACAGATCCTGTTGCACAAGATGACTGACTATGCAACGCTAATGATAGTAAAGCTCTGAAGCCTGTAACAGTCATACATTTCAAAAGATCCATCTGAGGATTTTATGAGTCAGTGTCGGTTCAGTTAATTGAGGCTCAATTTAAAAATAAATAGTTTTTCATTTTTTAATTGAGCCCTTCTAACCACTTCAGATTCAGTCTCTCATTTTCTTTTATCTCTGCTTAAGATCAAAAGTGATTTGGTGTTTGAGCTATATGCAAATATTTGACAGTTTTAAAGATGTTTATGAGTATATGCTCCAAAAGCAAACAGCCAACAAATGGTTATGTAGACACTACCGTGATTTAACAGTTTCAATTTCGCCTTCTTCAGGCCTTGTTATCTCAGCTATTAAATGTTCCATGCGGTTTGTATAATATACTATGTCTGAAACAAGAATATAATAGAGCCAAATAAAAAATGATAAAGCCCAAAGAGAATATTAAAAGGCAGACAAACAAACATAAGTCTAGCACATAATAGTCCAAATCAGTCTGGTATGAGGAAAAGTCGATGTGGGAGAGTTGGAGGTATTAAATGATCATTAATATGCAGATTCATTCAAGGTCACTCAGCCTGTGCTCCGAATTACTTCCCTCGTCTTACACCCACACCACTCAGCCCGGCTGTGTCATTAAAACACTATCTTGAGTCAGGCTCCAAAACTGCTGCTTCCAACCACAAACACACAAACTCAAACTCGCTGTTCACACGCCATCCTCCGGAGCTGTGCAGGCCTGCCCTCACATAACCCAGCCCTGCCCTAATGGGAGCCATATGTCCCATACAAGGCAGCACAAAAATCAAACATACAATCAAAGTGCACAGTGGAACCATTTATCATTCAGGCTGGTGGAAAATGTGGTCTTTTACATCTGGCTTTTGGAAACTCAGCTGATGATAGTTTTTTTGAAGACTGAACGAGAAAAGTCTGGTCTTCAATTGAGAGTCACAAATGGCTGCCTTACCCTAAAGTCAAGAATCTGACTCCTAAAAGAAAAAAGTCATTACAGCAAGATTGTTCCTAAATATCTGGCTCGCAGCCGAACCACAAACATCTAAAAAAGAGGTTTCTTTGAAGCCACATGTGAAATTCAATATGCAGTTGTGCCTGATCTGGTTTCAGCCAAATGACTCAAACCAGATGAGTAATAAGTAGCATACCAGTCACAAGAGTCAGATAGAGTCAATCTTGACTTGTGCAGTATGGATCATTCTAAGTACAAGTACCAAATGGGAGCCCATAGATAGATGTACCAAAAACATTAACACATTGGTTTTAACATTAGCCCAAACAACAGAAATGGTTAAACAGTAATTTAGTTTAAAAAAAAAAAAAGACTCACAGACCATGGCTCTTTGAAACATGTGGATTTCCCATATCGCATAGAGGTCATCGCTGTGAGGACACTGGCACAGACACTAAATGAAATGACTGAGACTTATAACACAACTTAATTTAAAAAATGTATAGGTCACCAGCTTGTTATTACAGGTCCACAATACTCCTGCAAAGAGTTCAGATATCTAAAATCATCAGCAGCTATTAAATAACTTTATACTTTAAAAAGTATATGAGCTATGAATGACATTTTAAATTCTTGAACACCTTCAGGCACAAGTAATAAAGACAGATGCTGTAACAGAAATGTAAAAAAAAAAATCCTCATCCCTCTGAGTATTGTCTTTCTATTGTTTTTCTTTTCTTTTTTTAATTTGAGGGAACTTTAAATAGACCGATCCTGGGAGGGTTGGAAACCATATTTATTCAGAGCTGGCAATCAAAACAGCTCAGCACATCTAAACAGCCCAATCCTATTTCCACTTTCTAAACAGAAAAGACAGCCATTCTGTCAGCAAATTTGAGCTTGGCTATCACAAAATGAGTTCTGTTAGGTTCCCATATTTACCTTTTGCAGAGACGACAGTATTTTATTCCAATTTCAAAAAAATAAATCACTCATCTGGCCTGCAGACATTTGAGACTTAATTTTGTCATCCTAGTGAGTGGTTGCATTTAAATAATTTATGGAAAATAAATTTCTTAGAGGTAATTGAGTTTAAAAAAAATTGAGAAAGTTCAAAAGACTTTCAGAAAAATCTCATCTAAACTGCTGCACAGCCTATTTTCTCTCTAGTGACAAAACACATAAAGTGGCTTCAATACAATCCACCTGGCATAATGACCCAAACAAACTGTGTTATCAGCACAGGCCGGCAGACAGAGCTGCACCAGGATTCAGTGTGAGCCACGTAATGTGCAGGGTCAGCAGCACTCACTGCTGGCTGCCAGCAACACAATGAGCTCAATGCCTGCAGCCGCTGCAGTGTTTGGTCTGTGTCTCCACTGCACAACACATGCCCATGGAGAAACAGGAGCCCCTGGAAGCATGCAGACAGCGTCCACAGTGTGAGGATGTCTTGTTCTGCGCATACTGCCATAAGAAGGCTTTAAAAAAAAAAGTGGAAGGGGTTTATTATATATGGACGGAAAAATAAAAACAGCAAATCTAATCACCAGTTTAAACAGAACTTGTATTAAAACGAATTGATCTGAATTGGAACATAAGAGATTTATTAAGTGATAATAATTTCCGATTTACGTGTACATTTAAAAATGTGCCTCGGAATACAAGTATAACGACCACAGAAGGTAAAACCATGACACGTAAGAGATAAGAGATAGGGAAATGGAAATGCCACTCAAGGGGTGCATGAATGATACTTCTCCTTGCAAGTGGATCACCTCAAAACAAACCACTGCCGGTCTGTGATGTAGACTACACCCACGCTTCCATCTTTAAAAATGTAATGCACCTTTGAAGAGATTTTTGCTGACAAGGTGTTGTTTGTCAGTTTTTGTTCCATAGTGTAATCGAATGGATTTTTCTAAACCACGTTTGAGGGCAGACCTACAGTCTGTTCTACAGGGGTTCTGTGGTGGTTTAATACCAGACATTTGTGTTACAGGTTCAGTAAATGTAAAGAAAAAGAATCGACCCTGCTCCGTCTAAAATAATATTGTTTAGTTTCAGGGCTTGGGGCGTTTTAACAAATGTGGAACCGCCCGATGAGATGTCATCATCCACGCTGATAAATCTTTCGAAATCATCATTTCCGATGAAAGTAAAAACATAATCACAGGCGTGAAATAAAATAATCCCAACCCCGAGCTTCGTTAAACCACATCTGCATTCAAGATATTTTACCCACAGAAGCCCCTAACCGTTTGGTTTCTCTATCGACAGGACGGCGAGGAGCAGCGAGGTCTCCAACTTTCCTCCGCGCTGACCCGCCGGCCCGTCCCCAGCTGCTCAACACACACATCTGGATGAGCAGCTGGAGCTAACGTGAGTGAATAAACCAAACAGCCAAATGCAGCCGATCGACACACACCATCCAGACGATGAACGACACACACGCGTGGTTCGCCCCTGCTCCTGCACAGCTGTCCCGGACTTTCTTTACTCCAACACCACCGACTCAAATTTCACACCGTGGCTCCTCCTCGTCTTCCTCAGGCTCTGCGAGGAATGTGTCGGTCTTTGTTTAAAAGGACGAATGGAAAACACACTCGCCAACATTTCACGAAAAACTCACTTTCGTCCGATCGTTTACTGAACATTTCAACCAGCTCCCCCCAGCAGCGAGCTTCATTTAAACCCGGAGTTTCGAGCACTTTCTTAATCGAAGTTCAAACTCGACCAAAGTTAATGTTTGCGTCCAGGTCAGCCAACCCCTGCTTTGTCTGACCGGACTAAATGAGTTCGTGAGTCGGTAAATGTGAACACATGGCCACCGCAGACTGAGCCCACCGAGCGGGTGTCTCTCTTAAGCGTGCCTAACCGAACCAGCTGCAAAAACAACCCCCGAGTCCGCATAGACCAGCAACACAACTGGGCTCATGTGGGTTAAGCTAACTAACCCGGGCTAACGTTAGCCAACTAGTTAAACAAGCGAGGACACAACATGTTGAGTTCACCCATAAACCTCCGTAAAAATTTAGAATAAACCGCGAGGCAGTAAAAACTACTAGCTAATGGTGTCTTTCCTTCCAGAGCTTTCATAAAGTCATTGAAAATTGATGGTAAAATGTGCATGTTCCCTTTAGGCGGTGGCCGCCGGCAGAGCCCCAATATCTGCCGGGAGAGGCTCGCCAGCAGCGGCGGCGGCGGCGAGCATCATCATCCTCCCCGGCCGGCCCGCACTCAACCACCCGTCCGTCCCCCGTCCCTGCTGCTGCCGCTCACCGGCAAGGCAGGAGGCACAAAGTGAGCGGAGCCGAATAACTGAGGAATGGTGAAGCCTACCCTTGTCAACAAATGCAACTCCGTCCACTCGGGTCCTGGAGGGTAAAAACCAGCGAGAAATGGAGACTGAAAGTCGAGCGTCAGCGGGGAGCCCACGTCCACTCCCTCCTCGGTCAGAGTCGCACTAGCCCGGAACAGCAGAGACTGGGAAAGGTAAGATGGCGGCGTAGTTATATACACCGAACAACACCCCCCGGTTGTCGCATATCCTGCCCTGCGATCTAATAAAATAGAAACCCAAACCTCAACTAGATCTTTACATTCACATGGCTATTACACGTCCACACGCGTGTATTACCTAACATGAAACCACACGGCTGGGATAAGCAGTTTTATTTCATTCAGACAATGGGAAGCAAACGCAAAAATAGCCCCAGCCTGCAGCAGAGTATGAATACACAATTGAAAGAAGTTCCGGCCGAGTAGAAATGGGGAAATCCGATTCCAAGTGAAACTTCACGGGCTGAAATCTTCTCCACCTGTGTACAGAGACCCCTGCACAGACTCCTGTTTATCAGCTAATTACCAATAACCCACACATTTCAAATAGTCCACACTATTATCTTTATACAAGGTAATAAAACAGCAATTCTTAGTAAAAATGTGTCATTAGAGCTCCCAAACAATGAAATCACCTTCTCAAAGAATATGCACCAAAGGTCAAAGTATGACTCAGCCACTTAAAACCTGTTTTTTTCCCAGGTCAGCTCAAGTTAAAAGTTACATGCCTGTGGTTACCATTGTATCTCCACAGCTACAGGGTCTTGGTGAATAATCTTGATATATACTGTATGTAGAAGGTTTTTGATCTCTGATGAGGTGCATCATCAATCATCAGATGCATCCCATCAACGTATATGTTGTTTGACAGAAAACAAAGATGGACCACATAATGCGACGCCCACCTAAAAAAAGGAAAAACAATTGAATATCCCCAAGGCCAGCACATAGTAATAACCTCTGAAAACAAGCAGGTTTCCTTCATTATGTTGGCGGTCGATTCTTGTAGAATGTCAGCAGTCTCTGGAGCTGACCTGTTCACCGACCCCTGTTCCCTCAGACATTCAGATGGTTCTTGTAAGCATTTCATTGAGTGTTGGTTTCCTGAACCAGATCAGTTGATCAGGGCTCTGGACATTAAATCAGAAGTCCTGTTGACTCAGTTTGACTCAGTGATTGAGTTATTGATGAATGAGAAACATTTGTCTTTGTTTCAAACCAAAGACATTAATGGGAGATATAAAAGAAGTGACTCATTACTACAGTTTTTTCATAGTTTGAGTGGGTGAAAATCTGAGTTCAGGCAATTAATTGTCTTGTAGACTTAACTGATCAAACAATGTGTCCATTGCTAAAGGGATTATTTCTTCAAAATAGTATAGACTTAGATTAATCATATTTCCTGACTCTGTTAGAAAGCGGATTCAGTCATTAGAATTATTAATGATCTATGGGCACGGCCGAGTCCTTTTTCTGGGAAAAGTGTGATCTCTCCTTTATTCTAAGATCACAGAGTTGTGGCTATTAATTTTCAGATGACTTTTTTTTTTTTTTTAATTTCGTTCCATACTAAGTGAGTCAAACCATGTAGGAAATTTAAATACGCATCACAAGTCCTCTAGTCTGTGTTCAGTCGCTTAATGTCTGTGTAATAAAAGATGGAGAGCAGTAATGCACTGCCTTCATACTATCCCTTCATTCTACAGGTAACACTGTCATGGACAAACACAGGAACAAGTCTCTCTTCCCATCTGTCTGCAGGCCATTTCAGTAACCTTTATTTACAGCATGTGGGTGGAATAAGTTAGTGAAAGCCAAACTCTAATTCTAATAGAGCGTCGGTCGTGGGATAGAACATATGGAAATGATTACATCACCTTGCGTGAGTCTACCATGTGTGATTGCATTGCAACACTGACATTTACAGAAACTGTGAGTGATTCATATGAACGTGAACAGATTTCAAGCCACAGTGCGAATGACTGCTGTCACTCAGTTTAAATAACAGCCTCGGTTTGTGAAATCAATGCATACAGTCACGTGATCTCTCAGGAGCGTGCTGATATAACCAGACTATGAGTGGTGGCACAGCAAGGTACTTGAAAAACAGGATGACGTCACACCGCATGTGAGAGGTTTTGATTATGTTCCAACACATATGTCAGCAGAAAGGAAGTGCAGTGGTTTCTGGGTGAGGTGTGTCATATTTATGGCTACTGTCCATTAGCAAGGCACTTAGCTTCCATCTTTGCTCAGTATACGTTCCTCATATCAAACACTTTGCACTGCAGTTGAGGGTTCAGTGGGCTCTAGGATAGGATTAAAATACTTAATCGTGAAAAATATATATCTGAACAGGGAGAATGGTGCGCTGCCATAATGATGAAATCATGTTCTACGGTGATTTGTTAACAGTTACCCTGCTTATAACAACATCAAACAGATTATTTATCGGATTATAATCATGCACACTTGTCTTTCTGTTGGTTAATTAATGCTAATTTAAAAGTATTTCTAGGAAATGAACTGTGTACCTATCACTTTGACCTTGACACCACATAAATCTAATAATTTAGATCATACATCAGAGAAACAGAGTGTGTTGCTTTTGTTACTGCTTGCATTAAAATTGCATTTCGACAGCCTTTTCCAGTTGGACATGTGTTGGCCCATCACAAGCATAAAATGCAAATATATATATATATATATAAACATCTTTTACTCAACTGATTATTACAGCCTTTTCAAAATGTAAGTGGCTCTCTGACAGATGTATAATCAATCAAAACTGTGTGTTTCTCCTGTCACACAATGCAAAAACATTGGGAATAAATAATGAAACAGTGCTTAAACAAAGGCAGCAGAGGATTGACAAGGTTTCAACAGAGGGTGCTGCACTGCAGCTTCAGAGCTGGGGTTTAGTTTCAGCAAAGTTTTTAATCAGAGCCACACTGGGAGCGTACTGTATCATTATGTGACCAGGATCAAGAACCAAGGTTTAAAATACAAAATGACTGTTTGTGTGAATTAGTCTGTGACTCATTCCGCATCACTCAGAATGTATTTGCGCTCACCCTCAATGAAAAAACACAATCAGCTTCTGTGTTCATCGTGTGTGGTTGTGTGTGATCGTACAGAAAATAAGACCACATTCAGAAAATTCCATTCATAGTTAGTTTCTGCCATTTCCACGCAACCAGTACCTCTTTTGTTACATTACAGTTATTCCTGCATGTGAAGAGTTAAATTTAGACTTGTCAAACTGAACTATTTAATATTTCTACACTGCAGCCAAAATAACAAAGAGGTTATAATAAGTAAGCGAAGAGATGACGTGTTTTCAGCTGTGAATCTATTTGTGTGAAGTATGAGTGAAAATAAACAGGAGTAATACCTACTGCAGTAAAACTATGAAAATCTTCTACTTCTAAGTGTAAAAATAGAGAGGCAGCAAGTCAGAGTTGAGGAAACAGGCTACAGTTCTTACAATTTAATTAACTTTTTATTTCTTAATTAATTTTATTTAAAACAATAGACAATAGACAGACACAAAAGCGTGTTTAAACTTTGTTGTGTTAAGTGATTGCTATTTTTAAACACAATGCAATTTTATTTCCTTGAATGACTCACCTGGAGAAGGATGTTGACTGTTCAGAGTAACTACATTTCCATCATTTCATAGGGAGGCAGGTAATACATTTAGAAAAAAGATATGTGGGTCAGTCAATCCTCTCTATCCCGGTTTATCAGAGGACTCTCAGCTCGAGGACACGTGAGGTTAAACATCCAATTTGGTTTGATCCTGGAGAGATCCTGCCAGAGATTAATCCATAATGCCTGTGAAATGGCTCTCCATCCAACAGGCTGTGCTGAAATAACACAGATAGTTCTGTGCCCAAACACGCTGCGGCTCTCCAATGACCGGGTGTTTTGCCACTTCAGGGAGCCCACACACCACTTGTTCTTCCAGCTGGAGAGGCCGATTCAGGCTCCATCGTGGCAGCAGGCTATTTCGCCAGAGGACTGACACCTGCAATTTATTGATAAATGCAAAACGGAGCAAACAATGAGATGGAATATTTTATATCACGCACACAGTGCCTTTATAATTACATTGTTTGTAGTACATTCATACGTTCTAAAATGTAAAGCTAAATCAACGTAGCGCAGAATTTCCTAATCCTCCACAGTGAAGACACGTTTGTCACATATTGAATTGCAGTGCAGGGCACGACAGGGGACTGCTTACATTTACCAACTCGCTGTGCACAAATAAACACACACCTTGACTGAACCAACAATTATCCTGACTTGTGCACTCATCTCGCCTAACGCACGACTGTGAGGGGACTGTGTGCGTGTGTGCGCGGGCTCCTGCTCTCACTAGAACACAGGACGAGTCCACGATAGCACAATCCTCAGGATAACACTAATAACATACACCGAAGCAGGAGGGTTTTGGTTTCCCTGAGGGTTTATGTTCACAGGAGGCACAGGTCAGACCCAAGCCCTGTTTTTATTGGCTCACGCCATCTCGGTGTGCTTACATTAGAGCGCATGTGTTTGTGTGTGCTGCCGCATTGACATACGTGTGTGCCGCAGCCTTTAATGTATTCTACGTGTCTGTGCGTGTTTTCTTTAAGACTCTATATATGACTGATACAGTCATGCATCTCTCCCTCACACACACGAAACACGTTTATGGTGGGGAGTGTGCATTTATATATGTACAGGCCCCGTCATGAATATTGGAAGGGCCAATGCCTTTGTATTTGTTGGACACCAGGGATATTTGGATTTAGATCAAAAGATGACTATGAAACGGGAGTTCAGATTTTCAGCTTTTATGTATTTACTCTGCGTCTGGGTGTTTTAGGACCCAGACCCTTATCTTCAAATCTGTGCATTTTTCATGTGAGCAAAAATATTGTCTGACTTACAGGAGATTCTTGTTGCGTAACCAGATTTATTGTCTAAATATTAAATAATGTGAATAATCTGGATGTTTATGCCCTTCTTGTCATCCTCTTTTACCTCTGACAACTCTGTTTGTTGTTAAAAAGGTAAAACCAACATAAAGAGCAGAGAGCTTGCCATGGGAGAAAATCAATCCGTTGTGAAGTCGAGAAAAGAGGGAAAGTCGATCAGAGCCAATGGACAAACACTCGGCAAAACCCAGACAACAATTCAGGATGTACCAAAAATCTGCACTGGTGTAGAAGAGTAGCCGTCACAATATAGTCGCTATGGCTGAGAGAAACAATAGCTGCATGTTTCACCTGGTCTGGTCGGTCAAGGACAACAACACTATTTGAAGCGGAATCTGAGAGCAGGGACATCGAGCGCCAAACCACAAAAGGCATCAGAAGGTCAGAGTGGAATTAGCAAGGCGAGCTTTGGTTTCCTGGACTGATGAGAGCAAGATTCACCATTAGAAGTGTTAGAAATGCCCAAGTGTGGCGAATGAGAGGATCTACTCATGATCCAGTACAAACAGGTTCTGTGAAGCCTGGTGGGAGAGATGTCGTGTCTTGGGTTTGAATAGTTTCCTCTGGATTGGACTCACTTATCTTTACTGAAGATAACACACATGATGTTAAGAGCGGAATAAATTTAGAATATTTATAACTTACAACTTGCTGCAGGAAAAGCATCACAAGGATATAATATTGCAAGCAAGGGTTATACAACTAAAAAATTGATTTTTCTTTAGAATTAACTTAACCGTGAAGTATCTCACACACATATATATATATATATATATATAGGCTATGTAAAGAGCAAGAGAGCGTGTATATAGATATTCCTGAGGTGACCTTAAGAGAGTGTTAAAGAAATCCTAAAATCCCAGGAGAGCAAAACACCACACACACATACACACACACATACACTGGGCCGAGGTCTGAGGGGTGTGGTTCCTTTCTCTCGCTCTGAAAGAAAGGGGCAGGACAGAACTATAGATAGGGGCAGACAAAACAAATACCCCCTCACACACACACACTACCACAGCAGCACAGGTCAAAGATGCGGCATGGACAGGGGAAAACAGAGATTCAGTGTTTGTTTTGCACTGACACGTTCGTGTCAAGGGCTTTAACTTGTGGCCTTATTGAAAAATGGCGCCCATGCTGCCAGGCAAACCAAACATAATCTCTAAAACACACAGTGGGGCCGGGACTGCACAGGTCTCAGTCTGTGACCAATTTCAAATATATGTATATTTAAGCAG
The DNA here is from genome assembly GCA_016785235.1 of Pseudorhombus dupliciocellatus. Taxonomy (NCBI): domain Eukaryota; kingdom Metazoa; phylum Chordata; class Actinopteri; order Pleuronectiformes; family Paralichthyidae; genus Pseudorhombus; species Pseudorhombus dupliciocellatus. The sequence continues at coordinate 7,836,668 of JAFBJW010000280.1, forward strand.
TGTATCCCCTTTTTATATAGGAGTATGATATTTTTAAATGAGGCCTTGTGTATTTGATATCAAATATAAAATACCTTGAATAAGAATCCAATGAAAACAGAGGTGAATTAGCTTTATCCTTTTGTATTCCGTTTAGTTTGCTGAATGCTTAGAGGCGCACAAACATGACAAAGTTGCCGCAATGAAAATTCTAGGTGTCATTTATCAAACACGTTCCATTTGTAATCCAGCGTGTGAAGAGAGGGAAACAGAAATCCTAGGAAAAGGTGAGGTGACACTGCAGGGACCAGATATTTGAGTCCGGCTACAGTGGGATTACGAGGATTGACCAGTATAAGCCGATATAGGAAAACAATGTGAAGGAGACACTTGACAATATTGGCAGAGCTAACATGAAAAAAAATGAAGTGGCGCTGTAATGCAATACAGGAGGCCATCTACAAACCGCTGGACAGTGACCGGATAGAAAGGATGCTGCGGTGCTGAACTAATAGGAGACAATAACCTCATTTCGACAGCGGAGACCAGTGGGATTTTAGTGGTGACCGTTCCAGACATCAAAAGCTTCCCTCGCTCACAACCGCCCGCATGACATTTCACCTGCCTTCTATGAATCCTGTATCATTACGGCGGCAGCCAAGGCTCAGTCTCTGCATCTATACTGCATTAGTGGTTGCCATGGTAAAAGTCCCCCCCATCCCGCATCCATCCTGTGCAGACAGAGAGGGAACACTCATGCTGCTTACTGCTGGAGCAAATTGAGGGTCTGAGAGTGAGAAACAGCTGAAACCTGGAGACAGCTATTTTACGGTTTCAGTGCAACTGTGTAATTGTGATCTAACTTTAAAATCACGCTGAGGTGTCTTGCGCTGTCTCCATCCCACGTTAGTGGCACAGCACAACATAGCCACGTGCACAAGCCTGTGGATACGGGGGGGGGGGGGCCGTGCACTGCATTCACAGTCACCTGCGCTTGTTTTGACTCCATATCGAAGGAAAAAAAAATCAACCCGCCTGGACAGACAGACAGACAGTCAGGATGGGAGGGAGGCCATGTGCTGGATTACAGTCAACATGACACTGATTGGGAGGAGGATGCACCAGAGCGATCATGCTGCTGCCTGATATTCACTTACTTATCATGAAGAGATTCAACAGCCGAAGGGTTTAAAGCCGCTAAAAGTCATTTATCACATAGATTATCGCTAACAGCTGCTCATTAAAATCAGCCACATCTGGATTTATATGCTATTTGTGTCACATTCACTGCAGCATCCAATGGCCGTCAATATTATTGTCACGTGACTGCGAAGTCAGAAATCATTTTTACAAGACGTGAGGGCAGAGCAGATGTGTTAGTTTCAGGAAAAATAACAAATGTCAAATATTTCTTTACAGTGATTTTGAGTTATTATATAAAAGATGTGGTTTGGGTTGATAGACTAGAAAAATCAAATCATCTGATGCTAAAATAGTCAGAGGGAAGGAAAAAAAAATACATGAAACATAAGAAAAACAACAATTCTAAACAATCTCACTGATTAATATTATTTAAATAATTGACTTTCAGTTTAAGGGAATTTAAATAGGGTAAATGAATGGAGCAATACGTGATTTTAATTATACAATGACACACACCTTTAAACAGAATGGGTTGAACTATTGCTAAGATAAATGTTCCCATACATGCAGAAAATGAAGCAGGCACAGACAATATGATTTTAACAGAAAAAGCAACTAATCTGAAAATCAGCGTCTGACGAAGACATCCAGAGTCCTTGACTGAGACTAGGAGAGCGATTACATTTAATAAATCAATATTGAGCACATATTCACACTCCTATTGTTACACGATAATTTAATCATCATAATCGGTTCAGCCCCAACACATTTAAGCATTAAACCTGATATAAACAGCTCTATCAGGTTTATATCAAATCATCATTTCATAGCATAACACAACATCCTGTACGGCTGGCTCCAGTTCACCTCCAGCTTAATCAATTTAGGAAGCCAATTTTCTTCCAAACGTTTCCCCATCGAGGAGGACAAGGTTGTCATATCCACCTTATTAGGACTGAATACTCTATCATTAGCAAATCAATTGCACTTTCTTTGCACATTTGGAATGGGTTGAACCGAGAATGTGTTGAAATGAATTGATGCCCTCCCCCTTCTGTACAAAGCCTGGTTCACGTAGCTAAGCTATATGTGAAGCGAGAAAGCCTTTTCTTCTGCAAACTATTTGGAATTGTCCTTTAAAGTTCTCCACTCTCCCCAAAGCAGCTTAAAGACAACAATGTCAAGTTGGCCCATAGACGACCTCTAGCATGACTGATCCTCCCTATGTCTGACAGACCCAGTGTGTGTGTGTGTGTGTGTTCATGCACGGATGGAAACAGAATGATGAGAAAAACAGAGAGAGTGAGAGTGTATTGTTCAATTTAAAAATCAACACACACACACACACACACACACCATGACAGTGATGTGTTTTCTGTCTATGTTGGCGGTTGGACATGAATAGCCGCCTACATCCTAGGCCTCATCCAAACATAGTGAATGGAGGTAACAGATTCAGTGGTCACAGGGAAAAACACGTTCGTGTTAATGTTCAATATATATATGTGTGTGTGTTTAACGTGTGTGTGTTCGGAATTATACAATTTATTGAAATCTTATAATGAAGGTATATTATCAGTAAGGTTAAGTGTATAGATAGAGACGTGCTGCAGATGTGCAGTGATGTAGAGGGCATGATAATCAATGTGATAGATGTGAGTCATTTTTACCTGAACAGATAAGAAGTGCATAGTGTGATAATAAATATGAAAGAGGATTCCCTTGCAATGATTTTGCATTAGAAGTCTGATCAAAAGCTACAATTCTATATCATTTTCATGTACATTTTTCTTACGATTTTTAATTCCTGTTATAATATAATATGTGGCTTCCCCATGGTGATGCGTTGATATATAGTATGAGACTATTTCAGAACGGAATATGAGGAAATTTAAATCCAGTACGAAATGAAACAGAGTTGTTTCAGGAGATTGTTCAGAGCCTGAGATCATGTGGTCACAATATTCAATTGTGTTCGGACTGAGGTCTGAGCTCAAGGTCAACACTCTTATTTAAAACAATATCATATTAAAGAGTCAACTGCCAAACAAACAGGTTAATAATTTAACAACAAGTAATTAAGAAGATTGCCACATCTGAGTTAAGCTAAGTTACAGTGAACAACAATAATAATAATCTAATGATTTTATAACTGTTTTCAACCAATTAAATTATGAAATCTTTTGTTACATTAATCATTTTCTGTCCAAATGGTAACCAATATATTTACAGTGATAGGTCAGACTAAAATCTAAACCAAGCTCTGGTTCACTGGTTTATTTCATGTGCTAGTACTTTTTAAATATTGTGGAGACACAGCTATGGTATAACAGAACTGATGGTGGTGCGAAAATGTTTTACTTGTATTTTTTCTGAATGATACAATTGTTTTAATGGTACTGAAAATGGAAAGTTGTTATGTGGCATTCATAATACATTTTGATTTTAATTCATATATACATGTATATGAATATAGTGTAAACACAAAACATATAATTATGTGAACATTGTCGTGATTTTGATCACTGTGAAACTTTGCTTTAATCCATACAGAACATGACTAATGTAGGCTTTTTAAATTATATAGTGTTATCAATACAATTTCAAATTACTCTTACATTACTGGAATTGTATTTGTGGATTACAAAATATAATAAAGCTGCAGTTGGTTTATATTTTAAAAATAATTTGGACATTTAATATTTTCTGATGATAACTATATTGTTTTACGATGAAATATGTCATGTTCTGCTTTACCAGAACAATAACGTCCTATATGTTTTTAGCATTCTAGAATTTGAAATCCTGTATTTTGCATTTAAATACGTAAAGTAAAGTTTAGGTAATGAATCTGTCATAAAACCACAGTGTGAAAATAACAACCTATTACTAGGTAGGACCCGGGTCTTCCATGCAACCACACTGAGGTAGCTGTGAAGGTGATAACATGTCTGCAAATACGTGAGACGTCACTGTGGCACCTTCCATGCTTTTATCAAAAAGATTACACAACGATTTTGCACAAACTCCGTGCAGCCATTGTGCGAAAGTCTAAGACAACGAATCAGCGTCGTATGAAAATGTGAAGCGACAGAGGCAACACAAGCTTGTAAACAATGGCTATGGTTGCCACTTTGGCTGTGTGTCTCACTGACCGCACTGTTAATCCACTTAGCACACAACAGAGCCACTGATCCAGTGGATCACTACCTCGCACAACACATTCCTGCCCATTTATGACTGAAATCACTTTTATTTCACTTCGCTTTTTCACTTTTATTTACTGCTAATTTCCAAATCTGGAGTGTTTGTGGTTGAAAAAAAAAACAACAACTTTAATTTATCGGAGCTGATGTTTGTATATGAAGAAAGCTGTTCGGGGTCATTGGGAGTTGGATATGGTCTGAGTAATTTTTCACGGTGTCTTCTCCTTCACTCTCTTCTCAGCATTACCTTAACAAAGGCCTCTCTCTCCCTCTCTCTCTCTCACACACACACACACACACACACACACACACTCGCACACGTACATCTACTCCACTAGTGTGTCAGACAGAGAGACAAAATGGCTGAATAGTGATGGTGGGGCTGTGTGTTCCTTTATGTGTCGACTAACCAGCCAGCACTAACATGTGTCAACACTACACTCATTGTCCGGCACACAGAAGGAAAAACTAACACTCTTTTGATAACGGGACAAACGAATGAGGAAAAATAAATAAAACCTCATTTGTCGAGATCGAAAATGAAAAAGTGTATCGGGACAGTTTCCCTCACAAAGGAAACACGTCAGCTGCTTTCTCTTTTCCGTCCACAATTTATTGCTCTTCTTATTCGAATAATTTCTTGCAAAGCCGTTCGTGAGCGACCGGGGCAGATTTTGTAATGGCAGCTGCAGCGTTACGGCAGAACGGTGGCTGACGGCAATCTTTTGAAGCTCGCTGCAGCAGCAGCGGCAGCAGCGCCGATATTCTCCACCACATGTACGCATACAGTGTCATCAGTATTCTGCAACACCCGCCTCTCTCAAGCTCTGCTGTATTTTTATTAATATAATTGACAGCTGGCATCATCCTTGAATGCGTAAATAATGTTCCATAGATCCAGAGTAAAGCAGTTGTGAATAATATACCAAAAGAAAAGATAGATAGATAGATAGATTGGGTGATTTCCCTAAATATTACATAAAAATGTAAGAACATATTTGATAGATGGATTTATTTGAAATTTGTATTTAGAAGAAATACTCTTTTGCTTCAAATTCCCCCTTATCTACCATTTCAAATGTTTTTGGGAGCCTTGAAATTTTAGTGAATCTTAAGGAAGTGAATCCTTTTCACTCGGCCATTGTGCGTTAACAGAGGACAGAGAGCGAGAGAGAGAGAGTAAAGGAGGTGGAGAGATAATGAACCTGTGTCTGCTACTGCTATAGGCAATCAGGAACTAACCTTGTGAATAATCAAGGCTTGGCAGGCTCGTGAGGGAGAGGGGGTGAGAAAGGAGGAGAAAGAGGGAGCGAGTGAATATAGCACCAGTCTCTAATCCTATCAGTCCGGTCCATGGTGTGTGTGTGTGTGTGAGGGTTGTTTCTTTAGGACGGCTCCCACTGTGAGCAGTGAAAAGCAACCTGGATTCAAACCCTAAATGCATCTGTGTTTGTGTTTATCACGCAACGATGCCCTCTCACCGAGGCCTTCTATACCTTTGAATCATTCTGCGTCTGTGCCCCACTCGCGGCTCCAGGGTTTTATTCTGTGCCTGTGTGTTTGTGTCACATGTCGATGGTTTCCTCTTGAAACGGCTCTTTCACTTTAGGCAGTAGGACCTTGACAACTGAGCTAAATATGAAGGAGAATCAACATGTATTAGCCCTTACGCTGCTGGTTTTAAAGAGTCAGGCATGGGGGCGGGGGGTGTTATTGTCTCTGCATCAGAGTTGGTTGTGACTCTGATTGTGTGTTTGTTGAGATGGGTCGAGTCAATGGAGCTTGAAATAAGATATATAGCTGAGGATATAGCAGCCATGACAAGTTGTATTCTGTCACCCAGTAAACACGATGAACGCCTCACTGTACACTGAGCAAAAACAAACACACAGAATCGAAAGACAATGGCTATTGGAAGCTTTACAGAAAACATTATATTCAATTCTAGTCCCATTATTTTGACTTGTACGAGCATGTGTGTGCTTGTGTAGCAGTAGTTCTTTTGATAAGAATGGTATTAGAACAATTTTACCTTTCGTGTGTGTGTGTGTGTGTGTGTGTGTGTGTGAGCGTCCGTGTAAGAGTCCACACGCTAACACAAACCTAATGTGTGTTTAAATTAGTGGGGGGTTGCGAGCCTCTGTCCACCTGTCCACATGAAGCGTCAGCTGTTGTTTGTTCAGACACACACACACACACACACACACGATGCCTCAACTTCTGAGCTTACATAAAGTGCACAACTGGTAATTGTAGTCAAAGCATTGTTCGACGTCCAAACACACACAGTGACACCATCCTAGTACACATAATCAGACACACACACACACACACACGCTGTGTGTGCACGATGGAGGAAAAAGAGCAAATCGAAAAACACCAAACGGCAAAGTGAAATCATCGTGTGACAGAAATCAATATGACAACAATGCGGTACAGAGACCAAAATTACAAAGCCGAGTCCTCTGTCTCCTGAAGCTGTCCAATAAAAGCATATTTCTCGCCCTCCATCTTACAGCTGGCTGGCCGACAGGCAGACAAAGAGACACTACTGCAGTGTGAAAATACACTGACGTAGCTGGCTTCTCTATGGCTGAGATGTACTCTCGTGTGTGTGTGTGCCCGAACGAAGTCAGAATGCACGCCACATAGGGTGTGTCTGCGTGCACAGATGTTCCGTGTGATTTCACGTTGCACCAAGTTTGTCTTATTGTCGCAATGATCGCGTGTTTGTCTTTCGAGTGTGTTTTGTTGAAATGCCATCTCTGATTCTCACCATCTCAGCTCTTTGCTTCCCCCTTTCTCGCTCACCCATCCCCCTCTCCTCTCTTCCCCTCTCTTCCTCCCCCCTCCTCCTATCTCCAAAAAAAAAAAAAAAAAAAAAAACCCAGATACTATATATATAATTGCAGCTCTACAATTTTAATGACAGTCTTCCAAGTAACAGCCTGGATAGACGCACCGAAGGAAGTCGAAACAGTGGCTTTTGTGGGAAAACTACACATGTTCACCCAGAATACATTTAGACATACATTAAAAAAAACCCAAGAGTGCTGAAAATACTTCAAATTAACTGTATGTATACCATTACAATGTGAGGATTCTGATCATAGTAACAGATATCAGGCCTTTCACCCCAGTACTACCAGTGTTAACAAGCTGATACTTGTCCATCCAATAGCACATTCCTAATTATTTCAAAGTACCTGAAGTAATACACAAGCCAAGTGGAGAACACGCGGCAGAACTCACAAAGGCGTTTAAAAGTTGCGTGTTGCAGATGCTCACCTGTCTGAGGCAGTTGCTGTCCACATGATGGGGGCCTGCCGCTCTTTTCTTCTACTTTAAGCAGCCTCAGTGCCACAACCCTGCTAACTCTAAAATAGCTCAACTTAACTCTGGGTGGGAAACAGGAGCCAAACTGCACCGTTGCACCCATCTTTAGTGTAAGATTCAATTAAAAAAGTATTAGAAAGTAGAGAGATGAGGACAAAATCTGCGAAGGACAGAAAGGGGAGACGTGCTCACACTTCACTGATCCAACTTTCAACTTTGTGAACAGCTAGGAGCAACAGATGCAGTGGTGGTGTATTGTGGAGGGTATTAGGATGAGGGACACCCCAAAATCTCCCCCACTGTGTGTACGCGCTTGTTTGTGTGTGTGTGTGTGTGTGAGTGTGACAGCGGGGAGCAGCTCAGTGCAGGACGCCGCACGCAGCAAGGGGCCATTAGACATGGTGGGGTGACCCACATAAAAGACACACACAAGCACGGACCTTTCCTTTTTGCCGCCAATGTGCCATGATAACCATAAAGCCAGGATTCTTTAGCATGGCCATTGTGACATGGTTCTCACAGTGTAGGATTTGGTGGCAACTGCTGGCGCACTGAGCCTCGGCATATTCGGTGGAAATCAAACAAACCCTTTTCACTGATGAAACACATTCTTCCTGCTCAATTGTCTGAGTGGAAGTTTTTTTTTTTTTTTTCCCCACAGTGTCCGTGTTCTGCTGAGCTTTGGCCTGTGGTGCCGCTCTGTGCATTTAGTTTCAACACATAGGGAGTGTGTGGTGGGATGCACTTCAACGTAACACGTGCACCTGTCATGCCGCCGTAGGTGAGGATGCTTGTTGTCAAGGCCCTATGTCCCCTATGTCCCCTCCGTGGCCCTCAAAGGATAGAGGGTGGAGACAATGGATGGATGCACATTTTCTGCTGCAGATCAATTCAGTGTAGTGGAATCTGTTATTGCGCAGCGTGCAGGTGCTCCTGCTGTTGTGCCCACATCTGCAAATCCCAGAGTTAAGAAGAATGTTAAAATACAACGAGTTGTCTTTATCATGCAGCAACTGATCTGCTCCTGCGTAGGAGGCCGCTTCTGTTAATTCACAAGATTTTCTGACACATTTTCGGGCAGTACGTAAAATGTTTTTAATATTTGTAATACTGTAAAATAACATTCAGCCCACACCTGGAACTTCATTGGGAAGACATTGTGATTGAGAGGATTTTTGATGATTTCATTAGTTTTTCATTTGCTAATATTGGACGTCAAACTGTGGTCGATCAGAGGATTTCTGACATTAATGTGGTGTGAGTAGGTCTACATCCATCATCAGCAATGGATGACATATTATTAGTAGTACAAAAATCTAGTACATGGTAATTTTGTGTCTATGGGGTACAAATCTGAATCTCTGTTGTAAACATATGAAACTGTTATATTTAGGCCTGATCTGCTGTTTCATGTAAATGCTCCATTGAAGAAACTACTGATTAGCAACAGTGTGTCCCCAGTGATCTCTGTATTTGTTTACCTGTGCTAAATACTGCATGGACAATATGGCGACGTACTCTCAGTACGGCGCGCCTGGTGATTAATTTGAATAAGTTAAGGCAGCATCAGGTTCTCCGCTAACTCCAACACAATCTTTGTGTTCTATAATAAATCTTGAGCCATGTCTTTTTCCTCTCAGATAATTATCATTTGCCTGCACAGCTCCACTTCCTCACAGCAGACAGATTGTTGAGTTGGTGAGTTGGCCTGCAGTTCTGAAACTCGCCTTCTTTCATTATCCTTATCTCTCCATATCTCTCTCCTGCCCCCACAACACACACACACACACACACACATACACATGCACACACTCTGGCAATGTGTGTGTGTGTCTCTGTGTGTGTGTGTGCGCGCACGTTCACAGCAGGGAGTTGCCAATTACAGCAGTGATTAAAACCCAGTAGTGTGGAAAGAGAGAGGGAGCGAGGGAGGGAGGAAGAAAGAAAGCGAGGAGGATGTGGACGGAACGACAAGCAGATAGACAGAGATGCACTGAACAAGGACCCAACCATGTGTCCCCGTATGCCACACAGTCAAGGTGATCTTTGTCAAAAGGTCAAGAAATAGGTGTAATGGATAATTAAACTCAGTGGATGTATGTGTGGAGCCAGCATCATGGCTGTAAGGGCTTTACTCCAGATACCCACAAGCAAAGTGCATTACCTCAAAAAGAAAGAGAGAGAGAAAAAAAAGAAGGAAAAAGTCCATTGAAGGCCACATTGACTTACAGTAACAAGCCACCAGCCGGTCCTGCCATCTGCTGAATAAGTTCTGCCTCCACATTAAACATTTTGTGTTTTCCTATGTGAAGCCATATAAAGAGATATATATAGGAGGAATAGGATATTCGCAGCCTGTCCTCTCCTCCCTTCTGGCGCTTTTCATGGAATAAATAAATGGGTGAGAGCTCAACCCTGAAAAACTCAGATCTTTAACATTGTCTCCTATTCACCTAAACATAAAACCAAAGCATCCTTCTTTCAGTTCTTCACCCTCATGTGTATGGGGGGAAGAAATGAAGACCAATAGAACAGAATATGGCAGAGAATGGGAGCAGAGGTGGGATGAATGGGGGACAGGAGTGGTACTGCATGCATCACTAATGCTTGGATGATCACCTGGAAACTTATTTTTTGTTTTGTTTTTAGTTCTGGTTCCCTGTGCAGTCACCATCACAAGTGCTGGGGCGTGTTTCATGTTTCTTTCTCACTGATGACAGTGATTGGAGGATGTAATCTATTTCCTCAGTCTTTCAGAAGGCAGATCTGTGTCTATGTGTAATAACAGAACTGGAAATTAATCCACTCCTCTAATTGACGGATGCAAGGCAACTGCAACCTGATCTTGGAACGGTGAAGCCACCGTGGCGCCGCACTTTAAAGAAGCTGGAGGCTGAAACAATGAAAATGGAACCAATCGATCATCAGGTCGCTCTGTGCAGGGTCGGACAGATGTAACCAGCATTTCCCCGACTCATCAGGCGAAGTCATGCACATTTACCAAAACACACGCTCCCAACCATTCATGTCAACCCCCTGTTGCATGTGTGACCTGAGCCTTTGAGTCACCGGCAAATTGACATGGGCTACAGAAACAAAACACCAATTAACACCTGACTTGACTGCGGCAGACAAGTTTTATCAACAATGAGGAACATAAGGCCCCCGGATGAATGATTTGACAAATACATTTAAAATTCAGTTTATCCACATTTAGAAAATTGTAGAAAAGTTTCTCTTTTCGTGAGAACCACGACCACTTTTTTTGTCCTTAGTTCTGGGGTACGGTGATGTAGGAAATTAGCCTCTCTAACTGCCACCATAAATGTTAGTGTGATCCTGTAACTGAATCAAATAAAATCCAAACTGACAATTTTCCCCAAGACTACTTGCAAATATATCTGCTGTGTTCAGTGACCATTTGAAAGATCTCATGGACACAGCAGAAGCTAAAACTGCCATTGTTGTGGGTTTATTGTGTGGAGATGTGGGTCTTCGTGAGCGCCTGCTTGTCAAACACATCCTCCATCGTGTGTCTTGAGGACAGAGCAGTGGACAGGACACGTAAACAGACTTTCATACAAATTTGATATTTCGCAGCTCAAAGCTGAATTTAAATTCCTTGATTTTTTTCATTCATCATATTGAAAGCCAGGCAGCCTCTTTCTAATGAAGCCAGTGGACAGTTTGATGTGCGTCTGTGTGTGTGTGTGTGTGTGTGTAGTGGATGTGAGGAGTGGCAGGTGAGTGAGCTATCTGCAGTGCTCACACACTCACCCCCTGCTGTGTTTAATCAATACCACACACACACACACACACACACACACACACTTCGCAATATCTTTCCCTAAGACACCAAGGGAATACTAAGTATGAGTAACTTCACAGTCAGTGGTAAATTGTATACACACACAGTATGAATGTGTGTGCGTCTTTTCTTTTGGATGTAGAATAAGTGTGTGTCCATAACGGCTAGCTAATTCTCGTCCACCTGTCCCTTGGGAGACAGGAAAATCGAGATTGAATGAGCTGTGTGTGTGTGTGTGTGTGTGTAGAATAGCTTCTGGAGAAGATTCACAGCAGCGACTGGATCGATTCGAGTTCGCTTAGGAGGAGAGAGTCAAAGACAATAGGAGAGAAAGAATAACAAACCTCAACAAACCTAGTTTCCTTCCTTCATTTTTATTATTAGAACTCAGTGTTTATACAGATAAATTAATTGTAAACATGATTTAAATGTCAGACCTTTAAAAGCTGCCTCCTACTGTTGATGCCTCAGTGTGAATGATGGGAGGTTAAATGCTCTGGTCAGAGGCATCGGCACAGTGGTTCACGAAGGACGGAGCCCCACCCACATCTGCTCAGTCAGGGTTGGGCCTAAAAAAGCCCCAAGTGCCCATCGGGGTAAAGATGTTAGGGACAAGTTTTGTTTCGCTTGTTCATTTGACCATTTCTGCATTTTTGTCCAGTGTCTGGTGAAACACTGTCCCAGTGCTTTAAAACCAGAGGGTGGTTTCAAGAAACACTCCTTGATAACTATATGTTTCAAGATGTTTTCTGTATTAGAGATTAGAGCACAATCCATGCTGTTCTGGCCAGAAGTCTTTTAAACCAGCAAACATATTTCTGAGAATGAATTCACACAGTAACGACCCTGGGGGGGTCACAGGGGGCAGAGGTGTTTCAGCTCTGTGGGTTAAAATAAGACTCGCAAGCTGTTTACGAGCTGTTTCCTCAGCAGCTAGTTAGAAAAATCTGAAAATGGGCCGCATCAAGACGAGGGGATAATTAAGGCAAACATGCATCCACCCTCGCCTCCCTTTTCAGGGCGTTTTCTGTCCCTCCTGACACCTTGATTTCCCCTCACACACACGCACACACACGTTACCTCCACCACCAACCGGCTCCCTGCTGTGAGAGCAAACACTCATAGCACATGATCATCATGACGATATGGAAATATGAATTATGCATAAAGGCAGCCTCGCCTCGGCTGTGGGTACAAAGCCGTGTGGGTGATACTCTCCTTTCAGATGATATGGGAAATATCCCCTTAGTATTAATAATATAATAATCTATTCTACCACATTCTTCTCTGCCGTATTACTCCCTCGTAGAGCCGGGCTTTGTTAGATGTCCCACGCATTTCACACACGCCGATCTCGGAACCCTCAACCCGTCGAAGGAAACATTTTGTGTGCTTATAATATTGAAAATTAGCATAAATGATGAAATGTTGAATTCACATTTCGAGCGTCATTACAGAAACAGTCCAGGAACTGGGGGGGGGGGTCAAATTTAGCTGACTTTGCGTTTCTAAATGTTCCTGTGTCATTTCAAGGTCATGGTGCAATTAAACATGCTCAGTGAGAACGTACATACAGCATTAGTCCTGCAGGAGGATGTATTGTTTATTAAATTTACTCCGTACCGTGTGAGTGTATTATTATATTATTTCATCTGCTCAGTATTCAAGTGTTCTGCGTCTAAACCTGGGCAGGAGCCCTCTGTCTAACACACTGGCTATTATTAGATATTTGTCTAAAACAAATTTGACGTTGAGGTTATTAAAGCAGCACCAGATCCAGTGTTGACAGGCAGACATAAAAAAGTGCCTGACTGTATTTTCTCAAAAAAAAAAGCTCAGTTCCTGGAAGAATAAGAAAAACAGTAGAGGTGCACAGAGGCTCTGAAACAATCCGCACTGTAACACAGACCCTGGCTGGATATTACAACATGGCACCCTGCAATTTCTATAGGTGTTAGGTGTGAGCTAAGTGTTATAAATACATGCTAGAACGCCTGGATCATTAAAAATTGAATGAACAGACAGTGTTCCATTATATTTGGAGGAAGAATTTCAGCCAAACGAAAATGAATTGCATATAAATCACATTATATTTTGGCTGCTCTTCACATTATTATCCCTGCAGCCAAAAAGAAATGACCACATTTTATTGGGTTCATCCTTGTTACTCAAACAAAGGAATAAATTAAATAATGTGTGCTTTCTGCTGTGCACCCCCCCCCCCCATGAGCTTAATCAAATGCTATTAATTACCATTCACATTGTTTTCTCTAAGATAAATTATTGCATATCATACTATTATAATACACATAATAATCCTAATGATTATAATATATCCCCTCCATTTCCAGACTAACTTTGGAAAAAGCTTCTTCAGTTCAAAAACTAACAACGGTGGTGAGTCTCTTATCCCTGTATATGAGATATCCACCCAAAATAACACCTTTTAATGTTAATATTATAAAGATGCTATTTCAAAATATGTCATAGGTTTTACATGATCACGTTTAATAGAGTATGAGTGTTCCATATGTCAACCCATCGGTTCAATTCATTACATATGATTTATTGAATGAACCACTGCTTTTTGTTTGTTTTCCACTGTGACATATTTTCCTGACACATTCATGTCAACATTAACCGTAATGCACTTTCACAGGAAAGTATTTGAAACTGACACTCAATGTAAACATTCTATTATACAGGCTTAGTTATTTTATGCAGTACCTTAAATTAAATTAATTTGGAGTTCCCAGTGTATTTTTCAGTGAGTGGCTCTGTGTGTAAATATGTGGCGCTGCCACTTATTTCATGTACCTGGGCCTTAATGCAGCGCAGTAACAGTGCGAGCCTGTCTAATTATTTCCTCAGCGTGGCAGTGCCTATGCACACTAAACAGAGATGACAGGCGTGTGTGCAGGTGTGGACGTGCTCGTGTGTACGTGTCATTTAGGTGGGTGCAGCGGTGCTGACGCTCCCATAACTGCGTGCTGACACCTCCTCAGTATGTAAGAACCATCTCCTGCACTGCATTATTTAAAGGTTGAGAGGGAGACAGACGGGGGGAGGGAGCGAGGATGAGGAGAGAGATGAAGGGAGAGAGAGAGACTCAGGTATCCTTCGTGTCTGAGTTATACACCATCGCAAAACTTAACTAATTACTCCGCTCGCCCCCCTCTCTTCCTCCTGGTCTACTCCTCTCCGTTTCCCAATGCGCTCGGCTGTTTCGTTTTCTCATCTCCATCACCTTCCACCCCCAAACCCCGCCCCCACCTCCCTCTCTCCTGCTACAGCAAAAAACTGAAAATATGATTAGCACATTGGAGAGCTGGAAACCACGGTTTTATTCAGACACACACACGGTGCAGTACCACGAGAGAAAGAAATGGCGGGAGGGAAGGGAAGGGAAGGCCGAGACTCTGGGAGACATTGCGTGACAGATAATGCTGCCTGGGTACCGCATCGGCCCACCAGTTTGCTCACCGAGTGGGTTTCTGTGTGGCGCTGGATTTAACCTCCGTGTTTGCCCAGGTGTCCTCCCACAGGCCAAACACACACATAATCCAGGCGGATTGGAGAGCGCAAATTGCTCCCGAGTGGGACTGTTTGTCTATTTGCATCCTCCATGATGCTCTGGTGACATGCTTCGGGGAGTTTCTCTGTCCTTTGCTCAAGGCATGCTGGGAAGGGCTCTAATCCCCCGCCCCCCCACCCCAACTCAGTAAAACCCAAACAAGCCACAAAGTTTAAAACACACTATCAGAGCAGCTGACAGTAGTTGTTTTCCTAATTGCTCCTCTACAGAAAATACTGCAATCTTATTTCACGGTTATGTTTTTATGGCTCCTCCTAAAATACTGTGGATGTTGTCGCGGTCGCCATTCATTGGTTCATCGCTCGTGCAACGCGCACTCCCACAACAACTCTCCTCACATAACCCCGGTCCATATTTAAACCTGCACGAGGGGAACGCATCGTGAGCAGCGCCACTGTTTCAGTGTGTTAACAAAGTTACACACTGCAGTAAAAGAATGAAGTAAACAACACAAAGAACAAATCAAATAAATATTTTTTTGAAGTATTATTGCTATAGTGATGCCAACAGCAATTCTCTGAAAGGTTTGCTATCATCGTTAAATTCCATTTTAATTAGAGAACAGCTCAGAATACTGCACCATCTTACCGACTAGGAAAATATACTGGATATGAAAATCAACAAGTATTGGCAAAGATAATATCATGGAGTGATGATGCAACCGCATGTTATAATATCAAATGACTTGTATTGTAAATGTTACTTTCAGGGTATCTCTTCTAATTCCTAAAAGGACGTTGACTGTTTCCACCAGAATGAGAAACAAAGGGAGAAAAGCAGCGACTGCGAGGGAGCGAGGGATTGAATGAGGGATTGCAGGAAAAGACAAGAGAGGAGGGAGAGCGGAGTGGCCTCAGGCCGACGTGAAAGCCAGCAGGTCACAGAGGTTCCCTTTAAATTTAGAACAAACCACAAACAGTGAATGTCTCCTCCAAAAGGCTCAATGACTGATTATAATGGCTGCCTGTTTCGATCTCGTCCCATCTGAAGAGGGCTGTGACTGCTGGGCTAACGTGTGGGCAGGCCTACAATTTACAATTACAATTAAGGCATTTAGCCGACGCCCTCATCCAAAGTGACTAACAATAAGAGCAGCGGCAGAAAAAGGCTGCATGTGTCTGGTAAAGGGAGCAGGACTTCAGGAACAGGTGCAGGGCCCAACTACAAACAAGTGAAGTAAGAACATAGAGGACCGTGGGACCACAGTACCAAACCGATTATGTGTCAACATACCCGTTGGAGAGGAGGAGTACCAAGCTCGTTGTGGTTAAATTTTTATTACAAATGTTAGTTGACCCTCGCGCCGTCTGTCCAGGTTTACAGCATAGTGAATACGCATTTTATTTGGGTTTCTATGCATTAGATTTAACATATTGACATATTCAATAATAAAGGTTAATGCCCTTTAACAGAATAAAAGGCGACTTGTGTGCAACAGGCCAATAATAGAGGAGCAACCTGAAGCTAGCACTTGAAGTTACTTCAAGGTCAAGCAGCAATATCACTGAACACGCACAGGAATCGGCATTCACCAGCCTTCATCAACATATAACTGAGAGTCTGACCTCCATCTTCAAACGTCAGGGACGATGAAGCAGTCGTGTGGGTGGCAGAGTCGTTTCCTTTGCCATTATTCTTCACTGCATGACCAACTTAAAGGCCTTTAACAGTATCGCACGTAATGTTAGTCACGTTATTAAAACACTATTAACACTGTCAGTAAGCAGCGGGCACACACACACACACACACACACACACAAACTGAGAGCTAACTTTTTGCATCTGCTCATAAACAAATAATAATGAACATGATCAACATGTTTGACAATAATAAAAAACAGGTTGAATAACAGAAAATGTAATTAAACCTTGGACAAAATGCTAATGCTTCAAATTTATTACTGCCAACAATTTACAGGCAAAATTGGTCCAGGGAACATTCAGTAACACGTGTTCTTTTTCGTCATCTCTGCACACTCAGCACTGTTTTTGTTTACCTGCTGATCTGTCAACTTTTAACAAATACTGTGATTGGTCAGAGGAGGTTCTTGTCTCCTCCCTTTCATGGCATTTAGTGCAGAAACCTGTTGTTTCTTTTGGTTGAGAAGAAGAGAGAGACAGTCTGACCCATAGCAGAGTAAAATAGAAATGTATCCTTTCAGTTATCCAGTGTGAAAAAAACAACCTTCCATCATAATGTAATACATGGAATAATTAAAGATTCAGAATTAAACCATGATAATAATAATCCAGTAACAAAAAAAAAATCTAAGCTTTGTGATGACCTAGAGACTCATCTTTAAATTCAACCCTAAAGAAAAAACAATTACATAAAATTATTTTCAGGACAAAAAAAGAACGGCAACCTTGCTAAAAGTGTGTTATTTAAAACTCAATAACGGCTAATTCTTTTTTTTTTTTTAATTTGTTACAAACAGAAAATAATATCAGTAAAATTCTATCTACAAAATTTTCTTTATCTACGTTTTTCTAGATGAATGTCTGTTGTCTCAAACTGTTATTCAGACACTCTCACGAGACATTTACAGAAATCCTAGGAAAAGGGCAGCATTGGAAACATGAGCACAGAGCAGAATAAAACCAAACAGAGCAGGTACTCACTCAGACAGAAGTAGGAATAGCCCCCAAAAAACACATCACTGACATGTGGAAATCTGCCTACGATCCTGTCAGGGTGCAAGCGAGCTGCCTTGGCCCTGGCTGGGCGTTATTTGTGAGCCAAATCCTTAAAGAACAAGAAGCTTTCTCTGTGCCTAAACCTGCCGTCAGACAGGGGGCTTTGAAGGCCCCCAACCGAGCTCGGCACTGAGCTTTGAAGCCAACTGAAAACTCTGCTTTACCAGACTAAATGAAAGCGAAGAAAAGGGGGAAAGTTATAAAAAGCAGAGAAACGCAGGAGAACTGTTGCTATTTTTCTCTGCTGCTTCCCGCTTTGTTGTAGTTTGACGATTAAATGCAGGATGTGTTTATTTATATAAATAGATATAAATATTATCATTATATCAATAAGATTTGTGACACTGAAGTTTGTCTGTTTTTTTTCAGCTTAAGACACAGCTGTTTCAGTCATCACTTAAAAGTATTTATAAATCATCTTAATTTGAAATTCAAAAATTATAACAAATCACATCAAATGTAATCAGTTTTTTGTATTTATCAAGCAAATTCTCTGTTGTTTTGTAAGACACTTTGCATTTAGTTTTTCAACTTTATGACAGAAAGATTATTTCTTTACAATCATTGTGCTCTGAATGGTTTTATAAGGGTAAAATGTCTGCAGTATAGAATCCAATGTGTATTTTGTTACATTCCAACAATCATGATCTGCCTTGACTTTACTATCTTTGCATAAACCAGAGAACATTACGCTGTGTGTTATGTTGGTGTGAATGTTTGTGGACTTGTTCAAGTTCCCTCTTTACAACGTATTCCTGTAAAAATGAGGTAGATAATTCACCTTTAGAGAATCTCTTACCGTCTTTAGTCTAACTTGTAGAAATCAATAAATCATGTCTCTTTTGTCCTGGAATATCAAGGCCACACCTTTTACTTTTGTTAAATAATTGCCTTGGAATAAATTTGTATAATTCCCTGTTTACCTTTGGTTCAGGATACAGCTTTGGATACATACAAAAAATTCAGTCGTTTGTGTTGTTCATGTCTTTTCGTAATTATTACTTATTGAACATAATAAACACAGTAATCGACCACAGACAACTGAACAAGTTCAGCTACATACATTTTGCATAATAAAAAAACTTTTTGCAGCTCTTCTGCTCCCATATATTATCCCCATTAGACTTGAAGTCAGATGGTCACAGTTGAAAAGCTGCCGCCTCACATGGTAAATTGAATAGTTTCATGGTTATAAAGGCGGGTCTGTGTGGCAGAGTGAGTAAACACTGGCTTGTTAGGTGAAAATCTCGATTCTCTTCTTCGGCTCCGTCACCTTGATGTGTGAACTTGAGCTCCGCAAAACAACTCGGGAGCCAAGAGGCGGCCATGAAACATCATTACCACGGTGCTTCTCATGTTCCTGTGGCCTAATTAATTATCAGAAAAGCAAACAACACATATCTAAACTGAGGCCTGTGTATTTTTCGAGGTGTTGCCGCTTAATTTTTTTTTCTTTCCTTTTTTTTTCCCAGACACACATCTGCAATCAGATCACAAGCTCTGGACTCTCAGAGAACCATTTATCACTTTCTCTGGCCCTCTTTCTCCCGCTCGCTCTCTTCTTTCAACGAGTCCTTTAGAAGCACACAAACCATCTCCAGCAGACAAAACAGTGGACAAGCCTCTGTGATGTTCTGACTCATTCTGCTCCTCTTCTCTCCAAAGCCTTGGGGCCGACGCATTGGGACCCAAAACCAACAGGCACATAATGGGGCCTTGTTGGGGCCGCCTTAATGTCTCTAATGTTATGTAAATGAGGAGGGAAGAGGGCAGGGAAGGAGAGGAGCGGAGGAGGAGGCAGTGGGAGTGTTTGTATGTCCGAGGAGGCTGCTAAGCTCCCATTACCAGGGGATTAGGCAAATGCCGCCGTTGTATCGATGCTGGTTCGACAGCGAACCGCCAACCCTAATCCCCTCCTCTCTTCTCCTTCCGACAACGCCTCGTCAACGCCTCCTCTCCTCCTCTCTGTGCACCCCCCCCACCCAACCCCCCCCCACCACCACCACCAATCGTTTGTTAAAAATCTCTGAACTTTCTGGATTCAACTTTTCAACTCTGCTCGTTTCTCACTCATGCATATACGCTCGAGCTGACACAAACTAAAAAAAAAAAAAAAAACTCTACAAATACCAGTAGAATTACTTGGTTCACAGCCAGTGTAAATTTGTCTGCTCATTGATTTCTCTGACATGTGATGCCTGTCTGTGGGTGTGTACGTGTTTGTGAATGTGTGAGAAGTGATCAATATTGAAAGCCAGAGAGTGCCTTTCTGGTTAGTCTCTGATGTGTTCGCCTGGAGCCTCAGATTGAAGCTATGACTTACTGGCTTGTGAAGGCATCATCTCTTCAGTTCACCGCTCCTCTGACTCTGGGCAGGAGGACGAGCGTTGGTCTCTGGATGCTGCTCACGGGTCCCCGGGCGCCCTGGTGGCTCCTTGAAAGGGATTCCGGAGACATCTCTGGGCTTCATCCTCCTGCAGCAAGACGAGAGAGAGCCAGACAGGGAGGGAGCGCATCGCTCACTGAGCTCCAGTTGTAGGCCGGCATTTCCTTCAAACTTTCTCTGGCATGCGCTGCCTCTCAGATCTTGTCCATTTTTGCCTTTAAGACTTAAATTACATAATGAACTGAATAGCTGATCAAAAATAAGAAATAATAAATATACTGGAAAAATGATTACGTTTGACTGTTGAAAAATGTATTAGCTCCTTCTGGCTGTGGTGTTTTTATATGTGAGGCAAAAACAACAAAGAAAACTAAATCCGTCTCTAACTGCACATGAGATACTGCAACATACATCACACAAGCTAACGAGCAAGCAACAATAAAGGACAGATTATTCTCTGCATGTGTTATCGCTAACCATGTTAGCGAACAATGTCATCAAGAAGTGAGGAAGCTATTCTGAGACAAACAAGCTGTGAGACGTTGGTGTGTGTGTGAGACACAGTTGCAGATAGAACTTGGAATGCTTAATTATCACTTTAGCGCATACAGGGAGAAGCCGAAAGGCTACACCCACATCCCTATGAGCAACACACACACACACACACCACCCCCACATATCTCTGGAACTGCAGGCCCCCCGCTGAGTAGCTCAAACACACCAACTGAGGGTGGGGGCTGATGGTGGTGGTGGGCTCAGGGAGGAGGGGAGGGCTGTTGAGTGACATTGAGACCAAGGTTAAACGCAAACCATTCCGTTCTGTTCTGCCGTCGGACGTGATGGGACCGGCAGCGGCGCTGCGTCACAAAAACACGGCCTCCTCAGTCATTTCTTCGCTGCTCAGAGCAACACCAAAATTGCTAATCCTCGCTCAAGCTGTGCAACATCTCCCACCAACACACTGCGACAGCAAATCTAATGCGAGCATTCGCACACCCTGACACGTGTAGATTTTAACTTTGTGATAATTCCACTGTGCGCCCTGAACTGACAGAAGCTTTAGCCAGATATTTGTAAATGCACAAATCTCAGGCTTACTAAAAACATCATGAGGTTTGTCACGCAAGCAAATGCCTGGTCCCTGGTGGCCAACGCACTGAAAAAAAGACCAGCAAAGCCCGGGAACTTGATCATCGCCTGTAACACAGCAACAGCTGGAGATGGTCATGGTCAGGAGACAATGTATTTCCCCCTCAGATATTGGCAAAAAAAAATTCTAAATTTGTAAACCTAAAGTTAATTAAACTGCTTTGCTGTACTTATTTTTATATTTATTTATCATTTAAACTATGGCTAGGAAAATATTTCAATATGCTAAATAATTCTTTAGTAAATTCTTTACCCTTTTTGAAGAGTTGTTGAGGTGAGCAGGTGTCTTAGAACCCCTATTGTATTTTTTAGTAATTATTATCACTCAGGGAAAATCTAGTGAACTCAAACAGGTGGTTGATACTGTGGATTATTCTGTGTAGCAGCTGTAGTAAAACATGGGGGCCTGTTGTTTTTTTAGCAACTGAAAACTCAGCAGTTAATCAACAAAATAAATCAATTAACATATTCGTGAAAAATGCAGCTCTACTGAAAACGGATGAGATGAGATGCAAAGCTTCTCCTCATTAAAACTCACTGCTCATATATTCACCCCTTATTAGCGAGACAGGATCGTGAGTCACGATGTGTACGCCTGATGCTTGTGGCAGTATCACAGTGTGTAATTTTAAAGGTACAGTTTGTAGAATTTACTGACACCTAGTGGTGAAGTTACATGCTGCAGCTAAATACCCTCCCCCCTCCCCCTCCCCTTCCACACATAGAGAACCTGTGGTAATGTCCAGACCCATTCTAGGCTAAACAACTATTAGCACAATTCAAATGGAAAACCCTAGTGAAAACTTAAAAGGATTGTTTTACATTCAATTCCCTTTCATAGATCCATTTAGCTAACTCTTGCACATTGGAAAATTAAGCTCGTGTACTGAATAGAGCAGAAGTTTGTATGAGCGTAAGCGGCACATAGTCATGGCTCAGTGATGGTGAGGAGCTGTCTGGTCTGCTCGCTGTCAGCTGATATGCTGTAAGAGGTGTGGCTATTTAAAGTCTAGTGGTTGGCCCGCTCAGACCCAAGAGCCATTAGTAACTTGTGTGTCGGAGCTGAGGTGTTGGTATGATACTTTGACTCCACCGCTATGCTGTAGGGAGAGACAGGGGGAGAGGAAGAATGTGACTGTGAGGAGAACAAACACGCAAATATCTCATGAGCTGGGCAGAGAGGCACGTTGAGAGGAGAGCGAGGGCTCTGGGGTTTGAAATATGTGTGAGTAACAGCAACGTCTCGCTCAGTCTGGGCCTCATCTGACAGCTATTGTTATAGCTAACGACATCAAGTGTGAATAATTAATTAATTGATTATAATGAGTATTTTTTCTGTATTTATTATTATTTTTTAAATAAACCACATCTGTAAACTGTAGTGGCTCAGGGCAGTGGCCTAGAGATGTAATAGTTTCACCATCTGATGTAGGAATAGGGCTTAAAAGCTATGGTCAGAATAAATTGAAGTAGTAAGTAAAGTTAGAAGTAGTTTGAAAATTCCACTTTGGGAACATTTCAAGAGAAAACATTAAACCTAGCTGAGCTTTTACTGCAATGCAGTCAAATGTTGGCAATTGATGTCTGAAGCCTGGTTCTTCTTTCTATGTCATCTATGCAGTCTTTCAAACTTGAGCTAAGTGTGAAGTTTAAAACGATGTAACTACTGAACTTAGATCCTCCTTATAGTTAAGTAGTAAATATGGGTATTTGCTTTGCAGGTCTTTATTGATTCTGCCGTCTCAACTGTATGTATCATCTATCAAGTATATTCCCCACCTATAATGTTATTTTACTTGACTATAATATGGAGTAGTTCATTTTTTATATTGATCGAATATAATGGACTTTTCAGTTTTCTTTATGATGGTTATTTTCTTTCCTTTCCACTTGTCTAAATGGCTTATAAATCACAGAGACTCAGTGAGCAATGCCTTTAAGCTGTATTGTGTGTTTCAGTGTGTGTGCATACAGAAACATTTAATAGTGTGGTTATAGTTTATAGAATTATATTTATTAATTCAGAAGAAAAAGAATAACTATGAGAGGGATGACGTGGGGGGGTGTTTTTCGTTACATTTTGAATTGTATGCAAATTAGGACAAAAAGACTCATTTGATTTAGATGTGTCTGTCGTGTGATATCTAAAGCATGTGTTTTTAAAAAATAAATTTTAAACCTAACGTTCACACAAATACTCAAGCTCCTCAAATAGCAATTAAACTGACTTCTCTGTTTTCCATTAGATGAAACGCATTATGGCCTGAAGCCATGGGAAATATGCAGCTGTGAAATTAAACGTCAAGTGTTCTCATGCTCATGTGCTTTACTGTTAGTCTGGTAGGGACACTGGCTAAATACTACCTGCTGTTAGTATTCACCCTTGTCACCCAAAACGCAAGCATACTCTCAAATCAGATCCTTTTCTTCACCACATCTCTATCTAAAAATGTAATTAACAACACATGTACGTCAGGTTTACAACACTGCCTGGACATTGAGTAAATATGTTATCTCTACATCTCATTGTTTTTCTTTTCCTTATTTGTTTACCTCTCAACAACCTAATTTCCCATTGAGGTCTCACTCAGAGTTTTCTGGCTCATGTCCATTTTACATTCAGTGTCCTCAGCTAGCAGCTGATCCAATAGACTCTCCATAGAGTCGTCCAGCCAACTGAGACCATCTCAGGGACACCTGAGTGTGTTTCACTGGGTCAGGTGTGATAGTGCCAGTCCAGCTACACCGGGTTGTAACATTCTGACTGAATGTGTGTGTGTGTGTGTGTTGTCAAGCGCATGTTAATCGGTAATCTTTAGTGTTGGCATTGCAGGGCCTGACAAACAGCAGAGAGGGGTCAGGTGTGCTACTTCCTGCCTATAGCTAACCTGGCTGGAAATGTGTGTGTGTGTGTGTGTGCGCGTGTGGGTCAGCTGTGGTAGCTGACCTGAGAATTTGGGGATTAGCTCGGCTTTATCCGAAACACTCACAGTCTGCAGCGGGGGTGCCGTGTGACAGATGATGACAAACGGCTCTCCAGACTCTCTCAGTCAGTGGACGACAATGAAGATGAGGCGGAATGTCGTGAGCGTGTCCCCAGCGTGGGGCTACTTGAGGGTCAACTCGTGAATCGCTGTGTTCACTGAACATCCACTGAACGACTGTTGCGTGTGGCTGCATGCAGGCCCGCCACAGTTTGCGTCAGAGCTCAGAGATTGACTGAGAGCGGAGCTGCACACACGTGAGCATGTGTTTGTATGTGACTGCCACAAAGATAAGATTTAGATAACAACACTCCTGCTCTGTTTAGCTGCCCAGTTTGCACGCAACCTGCAGCTCTCTTCCTGTCTATCTCTTTATCTTCCTTTTTGTCTGACACACACACTCACACACACACACAGAATAGTCTCAGTTAGTGGTTTTGGGGGACTTGACATTCTTTATGAAACTTTCATTGTCTGAAAACTTGCTCAAAGCCAAAACATTTTCCCAGTTCAGATCAACATACAATAATATCATGCCTGAATATTAGGATGTTTATTTTGCTGGTAATAAAACCATAATCATGTTACAATGAAATTAAATAAGTGAACTAGTTCATTCATCCTCTCGATTAAAAAGGAGCCTACTTTTTTCTTTGCTTTTCTTTTTTTGATATTTTCATTGATATAATACCACCATACCAATGATCCAAACCCACTATTGCTAATGTAAATACATGTAGGCGGAGCTATCAATTCTGTATTCAACTTTGTTATTCTCACCTACTGCCACAAACAGGAAGAGAAGTCCCTGTAGTTTAACTGTATAAACATTAAACTTTAGACTAATATATCCTGATCAGTGTAAGGATGTGTGTTGAGTGTGTCTGAATATGTCTGTGTGTGTGTGCGCGCGCGCTAAATCCTTGTT
Organism: Pseudorhombus dupliciocellatus; assembly: GCA_016785235.1. NCBI lineage: Eukaryota > Metazoa > Chordata > Actinopteri > Pleuronectiformes > Paralichthyidae > Pseudorhombus > Pseudorhombus dupliciocellatus. Next base: position 7,861,879 of record JAFBJW010000280.1, read on the forward strand.
AATCTGACTGTACTCAATCACTGCGCTGTTGGCAGCACATCTGGACAGACAACGCAGACTCAAGGGGCAATCCACCCTGAAAGTCTGGGCCTGCTGCTGTTCACAATCCGCTCTCCACTGAAATGTGAGTGTGGTGAGTTCTATTTTGAGGTGGAACTTGTGCTCTTAAAAAGAAAAAAAAAAACAGAAGAAGCCTGGCAGCGGAATTGATGAGGCACAGATATTAAAAATGGCAGGGACGGGTGATTCAGCCACGCAGCGTGAGCTTAACTGCGTCTCATGTAGCTACACACGCACACATAGCAACACACATCGCACGCATACAGCACTTGGCACGCATGCTGCTACAATGCTTGGCTAAGGCACAAGACACAGGGCTGAGAATCACCGGAGTCGCACAATTCTTTTTCCGCCGAATGAAGAATGCTAATATGTTAAATCTGCAGACTATTGGAAATATTCTGCCAGAGACTTTGGCAAACTGTGAAGAACTAAGCTGCCAGTTCCTGGAAGGTGTCTTCATGGTGACAGATGGGATACACTGTAAAAACAGAAACAATCCTGGGATGAGGGATAAAAACAAATCGAGCCACCATTAAAAGTGGAGCATGGTGTTGATATCTATAGGACAGTTTAAACATGTACAAGTACAAGTGGCCGAAATGGGTTTCCTCGGCAGGGTGGCCGGGATCTCATTGGGTGAGACAGGGCGAGAAGCTCAGCCGTCTTGCGTGTAGAAAGGAAAGCATCTGACAGGGATGCCACCAGCGCGCCTTCCTAGGGAGGTGTTCCTGGCACGCCCCAACTGGGAGGAGACCAGAGGGTAGACCCAGGACTGGGTGGAGGGACTACTATCTTCTCTCTTGCCTGGGAGAGTTGGCCAGTGTGGCCAGGGAAAGGGAGGTTGTTGCTGAAGCTGCTACCCCCACAACCCAACCTCGGATAAGTGGACGACGATGAGATGGGATGACTGTGTCTGAATCAGCCGCATTCAGAATATGACAAGATGGAGGTGTTGGCCTGTCTGAGATCTTTTAACACAACATGTCAAACCAATCCATCAGAAAGGCCACTGACCTCACCGAGAGGACAGTGTGATGCCTGTGAACTCCTGTCTGAGTCTCTGTCCCACAGACACAGGTGCAAACTGAGAGATATGTGTGTGTGGGGAGCTGGGGGGCTGCTGTGGGAGAGAGTGGCACAGGTGGCACGGAGCCCCGGCAGCGCCGAGGGCATCGGATCGGCATGTGGCGCACAGCCAACCACGCACAACATATGCCAAGGGGGAGAGAAGTGGAAGAGAGAGAGGGAGAGAGAGAGAGAGTGAGAGAGAAAGAGTGAGAGGATGGGAGAGAGAGAGAGATGTGTTTTTCTAAGAGCCACATGGGTCCACAGGTCTCCTGTCTTGCACCATATGCTGTCAGCATGTCTGTCTGCCTGTCTCTCTGCCTCCCTGTCTGTCTGCTGACCGAACAAAGTGCTGTCGGTGGTCAAACTGTCAGTGCGACGATGACGCGCATGCGATGCGATCGTGTTAGCTCTGAACATCCAGCACAAACACACACACACACACACACACACACAGATCGACACTGGAGCCTGCACACACATGAGCACACTGCCAGCTTGTGTCATTATCATATTCATCAATTATGTAAACAGTTATGTGAACAGTGTAACACACACGCACACACACATTCCCCAAAACACATGCATTTTAATGAACTGCCGTGGGGCTAGACATGACCTCCACATTGCCTCCACACATAAACAAACAAACACACACACACAGGTGTTTTGACAGTGCATCGCTGAGGGGTGAAAGTGTGTTTTCTTAAGATACAGAGAAGGCTTCTCACTCTGTGTACGAGTACGTGTGGTGCATCTGTAGGTTTGCTTGCCGTATTATGACAAATATACAGGAAAAACATATTATAGAATGAAATGGAAAGCTCTTTTACAACAGCTCACGCGGAGTATTGGTTAGGCAAGGAATTCTATGGAACACTGGCAATCTAAAGAACACTAACACAATATATTATTTGCAATGTTTGTATGGATATATGTATTTGTCTGCAGTATGATTTATCAAAATTTAAGTTAAAAATAAATGATGTGTCTAATTTGCCAAAAAATCCCTAAAGAGTTATTCTCCGTAAACATCTTATTTTTGACTGAATTCATGTTTGTAAATGTTGGTAATGGTGAAAAGAGCAGCTGATGTTCAAGGTCAGCTTCGCTTCCAATATTCTCCATGGACTAACCGTATTAAAAAGCTCAAAAAACGTGTTACCCAAGGACGAGACATCTGTTAACCTGTTTCATGAAGGTTGTATGTATTTTTTTAAAGAATTTCTTCAGGCATTTTATTTTGGATCGCACCACCACAACAACAATGGTCTTCAGTCAAACTCTAACCCAGGATGGTTTCGGTTCACGTTTGACGTTTCAGCGTCTGAGCAACCGTCGTACCCTGAGAAAAGCTATTTTCATGTTTGTGCTGTAATCTCAATGAAAAGTTCATGGGCTGAGCAGGTGTGCAAGAGGGATGCTTGTTATTTCCTTCCTGCTGGTTCAATTTGGGCAAACCAGAAAATGAGGAAAACTGTTCAGGCATATTTAGCAATGTTCATATGAATGACTGGGTGTCTCCTTGTTACATGGTGCCATGATTCTGTGGTGGAGTTAACTTTTCAAAGACTGTCAGTGTTATGGGTCTTTCTGAAATGTTGTATGGGGACTTTGACCTTATTCTCTTGCGAGACAAACAAAGGCTCAGGTAGATGGGTCCTTCCAAGCCCAGCCGTTGTGGTGGCTGATAGTGACGAGAAAGGTACTGTGTGTAGGTAGCATTTTGTGTTGACCATGGCACAGAATCTGGCTCCAAATGACACTCACATGACCTGTGTGGATACAAAATCACATAGATGTATGGAGTCTAAGTTCAAAACCAAAAAGTCATACTGGAAAAAATAATCTGTTGGTTTTGTTTCTCTGGCCCATTGACTGTTGTTTGAGGTTCAGCAGTTAATAAATAAGTTGCAGTATCAGAGCACTGGCACATTTTCCAGGCCTGCAGTTCAAGAGGCTGTGCCCCACAGGGCTCGACACACAGTCCGTCTACCCACTGAATAGCAGAGTTCACTAAACCATGCCAGCAAAATGAGTGGCGGGTTCAAGAGCACCAACCGAACAGTAACTATTTCCACAGGCGGCAAGTGAAGGCCATGGCATCCGGACAACAAGTAGACGAGCAATTTAGCCAACAATTATGGCCAACAGTATTTTTCCATGATACTTTGCTCCTTCACAGTGCACTGCGTTGAAGACATTGATATTTATTCATTTTTTTCTGAGTAGCCTATTCCACTCTTGCTGAGGGCAGTAGTGTCTGGCCTTATTCCCTTGAATAGCTGTGATGGAATCAAAGCAGAAACAAAAACAAATAAACAAACAAAAGCCAAGCTGATTTTCAGCAGTCGTAGAGTCCTGGTAAAAAAAAAAAGTCTTCGAAGATAAGGAACATTCTTTCTTTTCCTAGTCTGCTGTGTCCTGTATTAATCAATAGTTAGTGCTGGCTCTGAACATCACGGAGGCTCCTGCATTGCTCTGAGAAACAAAACCAGAAGTGGCAACAAGTGCACAGGCTGTCTGTGTAACACAGGGAACACAGCTTTCCCTGGCCTCTCGGTGTTTGCTGACTAATGAGTGAATAATTGAGTGCGGTCGGCCCCGCGTCTCCCTGATTGCAGCCAGACTGGGCCCCTGAAAAGACAGAAAGACAGGAGTCAGGCCTTTCTTTCTTTCTGTTTTATCTTTCAATTTATGCTGTCCCCTCCACCCTCCTCTGCAGAGATGCTTATCACATCAGATAATAAATTAAGACACACTTAGCCAGATAGACACAATCCCGTTACACATAAAGTCGCAGCGTGGCGCTGATTGCTGAAACAATATGTCGTCCAATCAGACAATACACGCTGCATAATTGGCCCAGAGGACAGCCACAATGACATCAGCACAGTCAGGAAGAACAGACCACGAAAGCAGGTCTTTTTTTTTTTTTTGAGAAATTAGATTTGAGCAGCAAAGGCGGAGCCGTCTTGTTGGATCAGCAAACCGTGTCCTCAGAGGTTGAAGTGTCCCTGAAGAAGGAAATGAGGAAGTTATTCAAAGTGCGGAGCTGAAGGAGTCGTGGGAACGCGGAGGATGGAACACAACTGCTGTGCTAATCCACCAAATCAAGTGCTGGTGTGAATGCCGTCATTACACCTTGATGATAAACCCTACCAACTGCGCAGTGATCTGTGGGCTCAGAGGCTCTGACTCAAACTTGACTTCTGGGATCATATCTGCCTCAGTGACGCCAACACAGCCACTTGCATTTCCTTGCCCATTTACTGAAAGGAGGATGAGCCCGCTCAAAGCTGACGAAGGCGGGGAGATAAACAGTCATTCAGATGCTAAATGATTTCTGAAATTCATCCCTGAGGCAACATGTGACAGAGCCGAGACAGTCCTCTCTCTCAGTGTATGTCATTATCCAGCTGCTGCTCTCCGACAGGCCTGCCACAGCGGCCGGGAGGAGAGAAATCTGCTGTATCCACAACATTTATGTGTGAAAAGAGTCCAAATGGAGGGGATGGGAACCTTAAGCGTGAACCACAACCTCTCTCAGATATTTCAAGTGAAAAATGTTCCATCCTCCATGTGTGAAAATGGCTGCAGTGTCTTTGACATGCTCCCAATTCTTCAGCGTTTGTCTCTTGTGGTCTGTGAAAATGGAGAAAAGCGGAGGCAAACACACACACACACACACACCTCCATGCTTTGCTGTGGCTGCAGGCACTGCAGTATCAGGGTTTAGTGTGTGCGTGCAGGTCTGTGCATGTGTGTGTGTGTGTGTGTGTGTTAGTGGGACCAGTGCCAGTGTTGGCATGGCTGGATGCCTGTCTGTGGGTCTCCTGAGAGGGGATCAGGGGTACAACAAATTGGCACACAGCACTCCTTAGTCCCACCTGCGTATATCTGTGTGGAAAACAGTGTGTGTGTGTGTGTGCGTGTGAGCACATGTGCATAGCTAAGGCTGCTGCGTTTGTTTTTCTGGAACCCTCTGGCTGTGCGTAGCATCAGCTGTGGAGATGCCCTCTCTCCTTCCTACTTTTCCTCCATCTCGACTCCTCCTGAATTTCTCTCTCCATGTTTTTCAGCTCGACTCTCCATCTCAGCCTACGCCCCGACTTCATCATATTGACTCATTTTAGGCCCTTTCACACACACACACAGAACAAATTGCCTGTTCCAACCCACCAGATCTCTTGTTGCTTGAAGCTGCTTTACAGGATAATCGCGACTTAAAACTTAAAACCTAGAGCCCATTTTATCCCACTGGAGATATAAATGTTTTCATACATGTCAAACATTTATAATACTTGACTCTAATCAATTGTCAGTTGGTGCTACAGTAAGACTTCATGTGGACTGATCACGTTTTACATTATTGCAGGAATGGAAAAATGTGCTTTAAGCCTTCAAGGTTTGCAGAGTGGCTACCTTTCACATAGATATTTCACTTTTTCCTGTATCAAAAACCTCTTTGTAAAAAACACTCAGACCGTCAGTGAAGTGAATTGAATCTTTGTACAATGTGTTAGTCCTGTATATTATAATATGAAGGTTATGTTTTTCTCCTCTCGCAGTCTCTGATATCTTGCCACGATAAGTATTTGTGTTCTTCACTCAGACAGAGAGAAGAGAGGGTGAGAAACGGGGATTTGATCCTCAGGGTAAAAATAGAATACATGCGGTTGCAGAAGTGGGGGTCATGGCCCCTCCTCTATCTTTTAGCTCCCATGTCAGTTGCTCTTACAATCACTTACTGATCCTGTTCCAGCAAAAAGAGAATCACCTCTGAAGAAAATACAACATAAATCATCACCTCTTTTCCCCATGATCTTTTACACTGTGTAATGTTTGACTTGGGGCTCTTTAGGGTTTTGGATCCTATTTGCTTCAGAGTAGTATTTAATCCATTGATGCTTGGTCCGATTTTGTCTATTTTCTATAGCAGTTTTCAGATGTGACTTTCTGAGGAGTCACACATCATCAAGTGGGTGGGGGGGTGCAGCAAGCAATCTTATCACCAAAGCTCTGAAACTGTAATCTGTCCAAGTTGACAGCTTCATCTGTGTCCTCTAAATTGAAACCTCTTTTTCCTCCTGAGATATTTGTATTATATTGTTGTCTTCAATTATAAGGCCACATGTCATCATGTCGCTTGCAGTAAATCCTCCAATCTTCTGCTGTCTTCTCACTAGGACGCTGTCCACAGAATGTCTGCAGCCTCTGACTTGGACATTTGTGTTCCCACATATGCCACTCACATCATTTCAGAAGATTATCCAGTGTAGTGCACGTCTGAAGTCATATCTTCTATTCAGAAGCAAGGACATTCAAACACAAGGAGGAGTCAGGAGACAGGCATTAGCACGTTCATGAAATAATCAAACCTTCACCTCCACGTCACAGGTGCAGGTCTGATTCTGTAACGATTATCTCGGCACACAGCCAATGCTGCAACTGGAAAAGCAGCGAAACAGAATGAAGGACAGAGGACCGGCATGTACAAGAGAGACTCTCACACACACACACACACACACACAGTCAGATTATCTGTGGACTCAAAGGAGGGGAATGTCATTGATCTCCCAGAGGACAATACAATACTGCGCCCTCTGTGCAGTGTTACCACCAGGCCCTCACACACACACACACACACACACACACACACACAGACAGGGGTCAGACCTTTCGGGTGCGGTGGTGAATGGAGTTTAATTCCTATTCAGTCTGTTGGAAGCTGTCTAAGTCTATGGAGAGTCATTGTCAGGAAACATTACCCAGCATGCCACACAGCACATCAGGCTACATAACCTCAGTGCATTACTTCAGCTTTTAAAAACCATTGCTTTTTTTCATCATCCCCCCATGTGTCAGTATTTCCTGTTTACCATGATTGGATCCTTCAGTGTGATTAATGAAGCACAGAGCTGCTTTCATACATGTGCTAGACTCAGGGCGAGGGGCTTTTTAAGGAGTTTCTCCTGTTAGCCCCTGACTATAAACTACGGAAGACGTCCAAGTGATTTGAAACAATACAGAAGGAGATCCTCCACAGGATTCATTGCAAGTGAATAAAGATGTCAAGAGAGCTTTCTGTGATAAGGGCAAGTGGAAAAACTACTGCTGCAAGGTTCCTGTCTGAAAAAGATCAAATATGTATCATAACAACTAAAGTCTCAATTGAATGGGGGTTTTTATTTACATGTTATTTTATTTATTTTATTTTATCGATGTTGTTTAAGAGCGAAATCTTCCCCCTGTAGTCATGCAGTTTGTTAAAACTATTTGGAATGATGTGACAATTAAAAGTTCAAACAGATGACATATTTTCATTGGAAGAATTATTTTATGTGCATGTCTAAATGCACCAATATCCCTGAGCTGGTCTGAGCTTGAATATATTCACTCTTGTCTATTAAAGGCATTTTGGCTCATCGTCAAATTTGATTTCCAACTGTCTGTGGAAAGAAAATAATCTTTTAGGGGATGAACAAGACACTAGTAGCTGGTCTGTACAAGCCTGTTGCTTGTTTGATGAGAAGCTTTGAGCGTGGGTTTCTGTGTTGCTTTATGTGGCAACATGGAGCCGAAATCAAATAAATGTCGTGGCAGTTGAGTGAGAAAGCATCAATAATTACTCACTGAAGGAGACCCGCAGACCTCGCAATACGCAGTCAAAGCAAGTGCCCTCCATGTTTTAAATGTTTCATTTGTGACACATGCGAAAGTCTGTTTGATAAGTGATAGCAAAATAAAGAAAGTCAAGCCACCAGATGGAGGTCTCTCACGTGACTATTCGATTATCTGGCAGTTCTCATAAACATAAAATGCCAAAAATACAAACGTGCATTCGGTCAAAAGTGACAGTGACATACGTTGACTGCAGAGACCACGGCATCTCTAACACAGTCTAAAACAGCAGCGTTTTTTTCCAGAGAGAAACACTGAAATCTCCCTTGACAAGCATGTTCCCATGCATTATCAATGGTTTGTCCGGGCCTCATGGTGATAGAACATTTTTAACACATGAGAGACAATGTTGGCTGTCAGTTGCTAAAAGTGGAGCTATGGTTCTTGCAGACACGGATAACATAAATAATGAACGATGGCTGAAAGAAAGGAGCCAATTAAAGAGAGTGCATAGCTGATGTCTGTTAGTTTGAGACAGAATTGGACAGAGATCGATCAGTGGGGTTCCAGGACATGTAAATATTCACAGACTGAATTGTCGATACAGGGAGGTGAGGAGGAGGAGGAGGATGGTTGTGATGAAGATAAAGACATATCCCTCCAAGATCAGAGGATGTCAGATCAGAGGATCTGAGAGGGAAAAGAAAGCAAGAAAATCTGAGTGATTTAGAAGAAAACAGAAGAGTCATTTATCATGCACACACACACACACACTCTCTCTCTCTCTCTCTCTCTCTCAGGCACATCCTGTTGTGATAATGGTGACATTTGCAGTGTGCTGGTGGGTGTGTGTGGCTAGCTGATGGCCCACGGCGATGGCCTTTAGAAGAGTGACAGGCCAAAATTACCATTAAGAGCCCCAGCAGTGTACACTTTCCCCCTGTCTCCATACACACACAGACGGTACTAATAATAATATTTAATAACTTATACGTAGATTTGACTGCTCTCCTATTCTCCCCTACTCACCTACCTGTCCTGCTCTCATGCTCTCATGCGCTCCTGACTCTGTTTTTGTCACCTCCACCCCTCTCCTCCGTCTCCTTTACATTTCATTTCACTTTATTTACTGATCTCTCCTGTTAGCAGCTCTCACCTTGTGCCTTAGACGGACTTTGTATTTTGAAGTTACAAACATCGTCATATTGACCCTAATCACACCAGATGTGAGGAAAAACAATGTTCTAAAGGAAAACTAAAGAAGCCCACCAACCTCAGACAGAGAGCCCTGCTGTTTGATGATGTTTCCATGATGTAAACACCATTTCAACTCATGCATCGGGGGGCTAATTCAAACACATTTTTTTCTAATTCCCAAATGAATTTCAACAAATAAGTCGTTACACGTGTTCGCTTGTTACCATCTAAAGGCCTGTTTGGCCACTTGCATGAAAGAGACTGAAGTTCTAAAATGCATCTTCAACGTGGTTTAGTGCTGCACGTGTTAAGCGCAGGCCTCTGCTATCACAGGCAATATCAGTGTTTATTATTTCAGCATCGTCTGTGGGTGATGCTGAATTATTCAGGCTGCCTTTTCTATTCATTTGGAACTACGACACTTTGACAGGGCTTCTGACGGCAGATGGTAGTGATGAGGATATTCCTTGAAGTGTCCTCACATCTGGAGATTGCTTTATGACACCTCTTTGGGACAAACGCTATACCGACAATTTGACTTGGTCGGGCACTAGCAGCTCTGAATCAGCATCAAATTCTCCTGAACGACTGTTTCAGCTTCGTATCCTTTCGGTATCTATGTCGATCAAACGTGTTTAAAGGTAAAGCCTTTGTAATGCATGCCAGGGCGGTTTTAGCCTTTACGTTGAATGTAACACAAAGCTTCACTGACTCATAGATGCAGCAGGGGCGAGACAGGCTGGGCAGGAACAGACACACCGGGACATATGCACAAAGACAAAGATGGACAGACAAGAAGACTGGTTGTTACTCTACAGGCTGCACTATTTACTGAACTGTCAAGTTAAGGATGGAGAGAGAGGCTGTGGGTAGCCTGGGTGTGTGTGTGTGTGTGTGTGTCTGCCTAAGAGAGCGTGAGAGACATCTTGTGCCTCTGTGTGATGCGGCGGTGTGTGTGTGCATGTGTGTTATCAGGGTAGTGCAGACTCTGCTGTCCAGCGGTGTGTGAGATGAGACAGAATGAACAATTTACCACCATGAAACACAAAGCACACTATTAAATACACACACACACACACACACACACGCACACGCACACACACATTGACTCATATTTAGCCGAAGTGTTATCAGGGCTCTGTATTGGTCCATATCTTGGCCAGGGGCAACCACTTGGGCCTGTATGATGACAAGCATATCTGCTGATAGAAAAATAACCTGCCAATGGGCCAACACTCAACCTCCCCTCACACACTCGAGCATATGCTCTAACTGTGCTAATACTGGGTCATAGTGTAAAACCAAGAACTGGTTTTGAAATACTAATCACATTTAAATCTATGAATGGTTGGGACTCCCCCATTTCCTTTGGGTACTCCAGTGTTGATCCATTAATTTAAGAATGTTAAATTGACCTTGGGTGTGTATGGTTAATCGTCAGGGCTGTAAAACACTTCTCACCAGCTCTCCTTTTTTTCTCTCTTGAAGAACACTGCATGTGCACCTCTAGTATGAGACCTGACTCAGTTTGACCTGCATTGTTTCCCTGTGAACAAACCTCCTTTAAGCTCGCAGCCTTCGACACACAGGTCAGCACCAGGGTCAACTGCAGACAGCCTTGTGGAGTCAGTGTCCAGCTCAGCAATGACGATGCAACCAAGTATTCGATTCTAATGGAATTATAAGACTGTTCGTTTATCAGAGGTTGTCTTTTTGTTTGTCCATTTCTATTAAAAGTTAATTACTCCCTTTGCACTTGTGCGGATTCCTCCGAGGGCTTTTTCTCAGCATTAATGTACGCAGCTATGTGGGCCTCTTCATTTTGCATGATGCAAGCTCAACGCGTTATTAACCATGAATCCGGGCATCGCTCTGGGAGCACAAGCAAGAACATTCTGAAGGATATTCATTAAAACTGGCACACAATTCAAACAAAAACAAGGTCAGCTCGGCCACTCACTCTGCCCACTCATGTCCTCCCTCACGGTGGCACACAAGTATGGTTTTCGTGGAGTTTTCCCATAATCACCTTTAGCAACAACTTTTACTTTGGAGTTGGATGACAGTGCCTGTTGCTGCACCGGCTCGTGCACTGAAATGTTATTTCATCCAAAAACAATGCTATTCATATGGGTAGCCCAATAAGAGTCAACCAGCTGCAGAGGCCGGACACAGATGGAGAGAAATAAACAAATAGAAATAATGAGGCTGTATCTGTACAGTAGGTTGGAGGCTATTTGGCTGGCTGCTTATATTGGCAGTAACAACAGCTCAGTTATATTCTCAAAAGAAACAGGCTGAATTAGCCCGTCTATTAGGCTGATGCAACAAAACAAGCTGAGCAGGGCAATAGATCCAACATTTATCAAAAGCCAATATGTTGTTAAGGGACATTTCACGTTCCATAGGTTCAAGGCTTGGTGTCTCAATCTGAAACTTGAAAATGGAAAGTGGAGATTTCAAACTTTTTATCTTTTTTTCCATCAGCAATGTGGAATTTATTTTTTCGATAATAATTTGAGAACCGCCTTGAAGAAGCAGTCTATCATCTCTGTTTTCGGGGGAGGTTTAAATCACAATGAATGAATCAATGGAAGCAGCGTTTTCAAACAGGATGCATGCGACATGCTCTCAGATGACAAACTCCTGGTAACCCAAGGGTTTTGTTTATTTTGGGTGTGACGCCCAAAATACAGAAGAGGCGTGAATCTCACTCAGATGCATTTTGTTATTGTCAAGTGACTTTTTTTTAAGGCTCAAAATCGACACTTTCTAGATAAATTGTCGGTGCTTATTTTCATTTTTGGGAAGTAAAAAGCAAACAAACCACGGGTTGAGATCACAGACTTCTCCTCCAGGCAACAGCTCACCTGTGGTGTGTGTTCGGCATCCTAATCCTTGCACATTAGCCGTATGTAATCATCCGAAAATGTCATTATTCCTGATCAAGGGATTTCATTTGATCAGGTCTTTATCATCACGACCCCAATAGACAACAGACACACACATTTACACAAACACACGCACACTTTATCTCTCTCTCTCTCTTCACAGAAAAGATAACAAGATAGCTTTAAATAAACATCAAATAAAGAGAGGAGTTGTTTCAATTTTTGGAACGAAAACCTAAATGGTAAACTGTACTAAAAATGTATCTTCTCTCCAGAGAAACTTCCCGCCTGCTGATATTTGTTTTGTTCCATTGCTTCTGTTTTCATTGTCGAACTACCCCGGGCCAAACCATTACAAGTGTCTGGCGGGGTGGGTGGAGGGGGGGTTGGGGAGGCAGCCAAGTTGAGGCAACACTGCTACGGCGGCTGCCTCCCCAGATTTACATTCAGGAGCCATTTTCTGAATCGGCTACCCAGAATTCTGTCTGAGCCCCTCTCCCTCTTTGTATATGTCTCTCTGTCTCGCTCTCTCCATCTCCATCACCCTTCATTATAACTGGCCACTCCAAAAGAGAGTAAAGGGGGGGGGGGGGGGGGGGGGGGGGGGGGGGGGGGTAGGTGAGGGGGCGGTGGTGGAGGGTTGAGAGGGAGAGAGGGTAGAGAGAAGGAAAAGGTGAGAGACAGAGAGGGGGAGGGGGGGGGGTACAGAGAGCTGCAGCTTTCTGCTGAAATATTCATGTTGGTGCCAGCAGCTTTTCCATTCCCCGCTCAGCAGGGGGCTGCTGTTTGATACATCCATGCTCTCTCTCTCTCTCTCTCTCTCTTCTTTTTTCTCCCTGTCTCCCTTCCCCTAACTCTCTCTGTCTCTCTTAACTAGTGAGGTTAGTAGAGAGTAAATGCTCATAGAGAAACAAAGCAGCCCTGCCCTGTCGAAAAAGAACAAAACAACTTCTTCCATTAGAAAACAAGGTTTCTTTTTCACATTCCATAATGTTGCCACGAGAAACAATGGAAACGGAATTAATCAGTGCAATCCAAGCCTCTGCAGTCTGGTGGCCAATTCTGTGCACTTTCTACTAAGACCGCTAATTAGCATGCAGTGGAGATAAGTGCGCAGGAGCTTGAAAATATGATGGAATAATAGAAAGATGATAAATCTTTCCCCCACAGCGGCGTTTTTTTTTCTATACTGTTCCGATGTGGTGGCTATCTCTTACACATTTCCCTGGACATGAGCAGACGTGCTGCATCCCTAATATTAGATTTTTGTGTCAAAGAAATGACACTTTTAGTTAGAAGATCCAAAATTGACTGGTGTTAGTCAAAACAAACAATCACATCTTTCCAGTAAAATGTACCATATATTGATATAGGGTCTTATCACTTGTTGTCCAATACAACATAAAAGTCCCACCAGCTGTCAGTTAACCCACTTGTTGACGTATTAACATCCAAATATATCTTTCGGTATGACAACCGCACTTTTGAATAAGTTATATATTTTCCCTCCAGGAGCGAGTTTAGTGTCACAGGATGCATAGGTCTGTCCACGCAGCCAAGAGAGCAGTGCGGGGGGAAGCAGATTTCACCTCGGAGGGCGAGGCTGTGCCTTTCTGTGAACTGCATCATTTCATTTAGAACTGACGTCAGGGCTAGTGGTTAACAGGGAGGGGCAGCCGGTGTGGTTACAATGGGTGCATGCACAATACTTGTGTGTGTGTGTGTGTGTGTGTGTGTGTGTGTGTATGTGTGGTTGAATTTAACCAGCACATGTGCTGCGGGATGCGGCAGATGTTGCAGAGGCAAGGATTAGTGTGTGCATGTCTGTAAGTGTGTGCATTAAAAATATCTTTGCCACAGCAGGAAGCCACAGTGGCCAATTACAGTGCAGCATCTGGGCTAGCTCACATTTATTAGTGCGTGTGTCTGTGCGTGTGTGTGTGTCTGTGCGTGTGTGTGTGTGTGTCTGTGCGTGTGTGTGTGTGTGTGTTTGGAGGGGATGGGGAGGTTCAGGCGGAGTTCAGGTTATTTACATCTTAAGCATGTAGAGTTCGAGTAAACAGTGCAGCCTGTGTGTGTGTGTGTGTGTGTGAGAGGCTTTATGTCACTGCTGCAGAGTGGAAACACACACCAGGAAGGGGAAAGAATGGTGGTGATGGTGGGAGAGGGGGGGGGGGGGGAAGTAG